>OY978216.1:25929972-26529972 GCA_963854785.1 Vaccinium vitis-idaea | reverse complement strand
CGAGAAAGGCTCCCTAACAAATGCGCACCACCTGTCACTAGATTCCGCGCGCATTCGAATTCCGGCGATGCCTGGGTTTTGTTTGTTAAAAGAGTTTCTGTTCCCTAAAATTGCTTGAAACTTAAGTAAATTCGGCCCCGAGGTATAACATCAATTAGCCTAACAGCGAAGCGCTTTCGCCCGCAGCCGCTCTGTATGCGACTACTCACTCATAATGCCCATAATAACAGAAATTATCACGACCCTAGATCTAAACATGCTTGAGAATTAAAATAGAAAACAGAGAACGATACCGCAGATTGCAATATGAAAACGGTCTTGAATAGAACTTGAAAACACCAATCCAACAGCTGTAAGTCTGAAAAACTGAATAATCCTGAATGTTGAATGCTGAAAATATGAAGAACTGTAGCCGAAAAAACTAAGAACAAAACCAAGGTAAAAATTCTGGAACCCTAATACAAGTTAAAAACGAGTATTTATATTAAACCCCGTAATCCTAATGAAAAACAAATAAAATCCGAAAATATTCCAAACGCTGCCGTTCCATGACCGCTAAAAGACCCTCGGTAGCGCTACCCAACTTTAGGTGTAGCGCTACCGCTTCCTTATTCTCCCTGGTCCGTACGTTCTTCGATGGTTGACCGTTGACCCTTGGCCACGCGGTAGCGCTACACCACTTTTGGTGTAGCGCTCCAAAACCTTCTGTTCATTTTTGAGCCCCTTTTGTGCCAATCTTGAGCACTCCAGAGAAATGGGGTAGCGCTCCCGGCGGGTTACGATAACTTCCATGCAAAATCCGTTCCATTCTAACTCTTGGTCTACGTACATGTACTCCGTATGTCTCAAAATTCGCGCCCACATCCCTAAATTTCCTGCAAATTATGCTCAACACCCAAAAACACCACGTGCATATATCAAATGAAAAATAAAGCCCAAAACGCACGTCTAACATGCTAAACCACCCTACTTAGGCGCTCAAAAGCAAGCTTTCCACACGCCTATCACATCCCCCAACTTGAGCGTTGCTAGTCCCTAGTAACGAACGAAACGAAAACAACGAAACAAAAACAACGACTCAATAAGGGATACGAGGGTTATGCAACCTGTACAAAATCAAATGAGCAATTTAAATATTATCTCTTTATTACCCACAATTCGATCACATGCATGCCCTAGCAAAAATTCGAATACTTCCATTCCTCAACAAGGTTCAAGATAGAGAGCTGCCACGTGCCACAATATCACTCGTACTCACCGAAACACCCTACATCCCATGCGAGGCGCCTGGCGAACAACGTGGAATGAACAGAATCACCACGTGCCAGTCAAAACAACGCCGATATATGCAATGGAAGCTCTCAAATCAAGATACCACACATTCACAATTAAATATAACACATGCATGCAGGAGAGTCAAATGACGTGCTTCGAGTCAACTAAGGGCTTCGTTAGGCTTATAATGACCGTGGATTCACAAAGGAAGGACAACATGCAAAGGGTGACAGCCTATAGAAGCGCATGGACAGTCTACCCAGACTGGCCGCCACCAACACAGATAACACAATCACAATCAACACATAATACCAACTAGTACATAGCACAATACTAAACAGAGTACCACGAATCAGGTTCAAAACAAACCACCGACCCACATACTATGGTCGCACCACCAACATAAAACAAACACATAGAATAACATAGTTCTCGACCCAAACAACACATGAAATAACAACTCATAAAACTAACACCACCGACCACATGTCCAACTCCACGCTCAATCATCCTCTCCAATCCCAGCATCCGAATGCTCCTCCTCCACCGGTGCATCCGCGAAGTCATCGCTCACCTCCAACTCTGTCCACTGTCTAGGTTGGAAAGGCCCCTGATTCTGCCCAGAAATTCGCGCCTCCAGATGGCGCTGCCTATCCGCTAAATCCATTTGGTCTCTAGCCAACTGTGCTTGTCCCCTCTTCAGCTTCCGGTTACTCCTTGCCAAACCCGTTACACACCCAAATATCTTCTCAAGCCAAGTCTTGATGCTAGCACTAGGTGGCGGCGGAGTAAGCAACGACCCCTCAACAACTCTTACCTGCGCTCTACTCCGAGTGAGGATGGAAGAATCCATATCCTTGGGACTCAACGGATCATTACTATGGTATTTCCTAGCCAGAACATTCTTACTTCTCAGAATCTTACTTATCAAACACGGAAAAGGCATTCTCAGCGAGGTAGGGGCATCCCTAAAATCACACATCTGCCCGAACACAAACATGGCCCAATCACAAACAGTGGGCTCCCCCATAAATGCAAACATCAAATTTCTCACATATTTCTGGGGTGCACCCTCCTTACCCCTGGGATACAGATTATAACACACCACCTGGTTCATGAACCGATAATTCTCCGTGAACCGACCAGGCCAGTGGGGAATTCTAGCATTCCTACGATCATCATACAATTATCCATTCACCTCATCATCATTAAAAGTCGCATCCGGCCTAGGGTAGTTCGTGGGCCCCGTAGGCCTCACATACTCCCATGCAAGAGCTATCTCCGTGGCATTGATGAACACGGGGGTATTGCCTATTTTGGAGACAATCCGTGTCTCCGGGGTCAAAAAGGTACCCGGCTCCGGAACAGTCATATTTCTATAAAATTCCTCAACCAATGCAGCATTATAACCAGGATTGGGCTCAAACCAGAAGCTCATACCTTGGTCCCGGATGGCTTGGAATGGCGGGAAGTTCTCGGGCCATAACCCATCATATATGATATGCCTCTCGTTCTTCACTCCCCTATTTTTAATAGACGCCTCCCATTTTGCCTGGTTATCCCTCTCTATTTGATCCCTGTCCCTTCGTTTAGCCCGAACCGGTTGAACTTCCTCGGCCGCACTGGAGGACCCAGCCACTGCCTTTCCCCTTCCAATGTTTTGCTTCTTAGATGCCATGTCTTGGTGATTTTTTTTTTTCTTTTGGGTAAAAATTTTGGGTTTTGGGTTTTTCTGATCTAGGATTTCTGGTGGGTTAGAGGAATTTTGGTTTGGGTATAATGATAGAGGAGAGTGAGAGGAGTGTTTCTGTGAATTTTGGTGAAGATTGGTGAAGTAATGGGGGAGTTATGAGAGTTTGAAGTTTAGGGTTTGGGTGGTTATGGACTTTGGAAGGAGAGAAGAAGAAGGAAGATGAAGAAGAAAATGGAAAAAGTGAGGAAGAGAGAGAGAGAGATCCGTCAAGATATCCGCTATTTTTTTCCGGACAGAACATAGTGGAGCGCTACACCACTTTTGGTGTAGCGCTACCGAGAAATTATTATTATTATTATTATTTTTTTTTTTGCGACTGCCGAAAATTTCATCTCTCTCTCTACAAAGGGATTTAATGGTGGGAAAAATTGGTTTTGAGTGAGGATTGGGGTTTTAGCTAGGATTAAGGTTTAAGGTTTTTTTTTTTTTTTTTTTTTTTTTTTTCTTTCAAGAACATGGCATCCGTAAGCAAAATTTAAATTCTTCCTAACAACAATGCTCCTTGATTTAGGCCTTTAAAAATGTGCACAGAGTTGGACCACCAAACTGACATACCATCCAAACACCGGTTTCCTAGGTTTGACACAGGAGCTGACACCGACTGGTTTAAAATTGGATCAATGGGACACATTTGGGGTTTAATCATGCAAAAATGGCCTTGTTTCATCCCCTAAGCACATCACCAACTCTCGCACATGCATATAAAATATTTAAATTATGATATGTGGTATAAACGCCTACTATTTTATGTGAGTGCGGAAAGTGAAGAACAATGAAACATGGGATGCTTTAAGGACCTACTGTGCACTACATGGGAACACCTACTCAAACTTGCTTATGGTGCGGAAAATACTCAAACATGGACTCCAGATATATGCATGTGAAAAAGTTAAACAGACAAACAATGAGACAAGAATCTAGCATGCTCACCTAACTCATACAAACAAGCATAACAATCGTATCCCAAAATTCAAAACTTAACCAAAAAAAAAAAATTTAAAAATGACCCCTAACCTACTAGCAACGCTCAAAACCAACACGTGTACAAAGTACACCCCTTCCCCCAACTTGAAAATTGCTCTGTCCTCAGAGCATGAAGACAAACATAAAAATAGAAGCATAAGGGAAAGAGATGGACCGTCGGATGGCAGCCAACCATCATGACCCCGGCCGATGTATGGGGAATTTGCCATCATTGTTGCGTTTCATCATCAGAACTGCTCCCAGGATCCGCTCCTTCGGACCGAAAGAGGTACACAGCTAGTCACACAGAGCCGCGCCGAAGCTTTATTGGACTGACAACCGCTACATTTCGTGGCACCCCTGCTCGAGGCTCCTAAATGCCGCACTCACTCCGACGGAGAGGCCCAAACTACCAAGGCTGGTGTGGTAGCATGCTCGTCCTGCAAAAGACTGAAGAACCAACTACCTACTAGGCAACAAATGATGTCAGTACTGCCCGCTCGTGAAAGTCGGGCCACACAAATAAAGAAAAAAAAGAAAGAAACCCCACCAGACCTTCACGCAGTCTCACGTGTCATACTTTTCTCCCCATCCCCCAACTTGAATGGAAGAGTGGGTGGCTATACAAGACCATCAGAATTTTTTTTTTTTTTTTTTAAACTGAAAAACAAACACGAATATATAAATATTGCCCTTATGAACCGGGGCTGGGCACATGATCCTTCTTTGAATAGCGGCGTGCGAAGCTATGAAAACCCAAGTCAATGATGGGTACCCCTATGGCTAGAGGTCGGGTCCACACTCAACGAAGAGCATGGTACGCGTGAGTTACCCCGTCAAAACAAGGCTGAAAAAGCCTACTCAACTGGGTCGTCCGAATAAACAGGATCGACCAACTCCTCATCAGGCTCACCTACCTCTAACAATTCCAAATAAGGTTTGAGACGCTGCCCGTTAACTTTAAACACATGATCATCTTTAGGGTCGCGAACATCGACTGAACCATTTGGGTATACATTAACCACAACGTAGGGACCATCCCAACGGGACCTCAACTTACCTGGAAAATGATGGAGACGCGAATTATAGAGTAACACTTTCTGACCAACCCTAAAGGTCTTGCGCTGAATGTTCCTATCATGATACGCCTTAACCTTAGCCTTATAGATAGTAGCGTTCTCATACGCGTCATTCCTAAGCTCCTCAAGCTCACACAACTGCAATTTCCTATGCTCACCCGCCTCACTCAAACTAGAGTTGACTTTCTGAATGGCCCAATAGGCCTTCTTCTCTAACTCAACAGGCAGGTGGCAGGCCTTACCGTAAACAAGCCGATAGGGTGAAGCACCCAACACGGTCTTATAAGCAGTGCGGTAGGCCCACAACGCATTATTCAACCTAGTGGACCAATCCTTCCTAGTCACACCTACGGTCTTCTCTAAAATCCGCTTGATCTCCCTATTTGCTAACTCGGCCTGCTCATTAGTTTGGGGGTGGTATGAAGTGGACACCTAATGAGTAACTCTAAACTCCCCCATTAACCTTTCAAACGACCGACTTGTGAATTGCGTGCCTTGGTCTGAGATATGGCGCGTGGTACGCCAAACCTCGACAAAATATTGGCCTTAAGAAACTTTAGCACGACTTTCGACTCCATAGACTTAGTGGGAATCGCTTCCACCCACTTCGACACATAATCCACCGCCAATAAAATGTACTCATAACCATGAGACATAGGAAATGGACCCATAAAATCAATGCCCCAGCAATCAAACACCTCTAGCACAAGAATAGGCCTGAGGGGCATCTCATGACGCGCAGACAACTTGCCAAGCTTTTGGCAACGGTCACATGACCTACAAAACATATGTACACCCTTAAACATATCGGGCCACCAGAACCCGCACTGCAGAATCTTGGCGGTGGTCTTCTTCGCAGAGAAGTGACCCCCACACGCCTCACTATGGCAAAACTCTATGACTCCCTGCTGGTCAGACTCGGGGACACATCTACGCACAATCTGGTCCGCACAGTATTTGAACAAGTAAGGGTCATCAAATATGTACTGTCGGACACTCCTAAAAAATCGCTGCTTCTCCTGGGTAGACCAATGAGAAGGAATCTGCCCAGTCACTAAATAATTGGCAATATCAGCATACCATGGGCACTCATTAGCAGCGAACAACTGCTCGTCTGGGAAGGTATCTCTAATGGGAAGATCTGAGGTGGGGTCCTCAAACTCCAGACGAGACAGATGATCAGCTACTACATTCTCTACCCCTTTCTTATCCTTAATGATGAGATGGAATTCTTGCAGAAGAAGAATCCACCGAATAAGGCGAGCTTTCACATCCTGTTTGGTCATCAAGTACTTTAGGGCCGCATGATCGGTAAACACCGTGATTTGCGACCCCACCAGATAGGATTGAAACTTATCTAAGGCAAACACCACCGCTAGCAACTCTTTCTCAGTAGTGGTGTAATTCATCTGTGCCTCATTGAGTGTCTTGCTCGCATAGTAAATCACGAATGGGTCTTTCCCTCTCCTCTGTCCTAAAACAGCTTTGACTGCATAGTCAGAAGCATCACACATCAACTCAAAGGGAAGACTCCAATCAGGAGACTGCACAATAGGCGGAGTAGTGAGACTCCGCTTTAACCTACGAAATGCCTCCTCACATGCATTGGACCACACAAAAGGTGCGTCCTTCGCCAACAATTGACACAACGGACGGGAGATAGCACTAAAATCTTTAATGAACAGCGTGTCCAAGAAATGAACGCACATCCTTGACAGACTTAGGAATAGGAAGATTACGAATTAAGTCTATCTTAGCCTTGTCCACCTCAATACCCTTGGAGGACACGATGTGCCCTAACACAATCCCTTGGGTCACCATGAAGTGGCACTTCTCCCAATTTAGCACTAAGTGCTTCTCCTCGCACCTCTGTAAGACTTTGCCTAAATTCTCGAGGCACCCATCAAATGAGTCCCCGAAGACCGAAAAATCGTCCATAAAGACCTCTACAATCCTCTCAACCATGTCGCTGAAAATCCCCATCATACACCTGGAAAAGGTACCAGGTGCATTGCACAACCCAAAGGGCATGCGACGGTAGGCATATATACCATACGGACACGTGAAAGTGGTCTTTTCCTGGTCCTCTAATGCGACCTCTATCTGATTGTACCCCGAATACCCATCTAGGAAACAGTAAAAAGCTCGACCAGCCACCCTCTCCAGAATTTGATCAATGAAGGGGAGAGGGAAGTGGTCTTTCCGGGTGCTCGCATTGAGCTTCCGGTAATCTATGCATACTCTCCATCCTGTAGGAATTTGGCTCGGCGCTAATTCACCTTGCTCATTGGTAACCACAGTGACCCCAGCCTTCTTAGGCACAACCTGAACTGGACTTACCCACTCGCTATGGGCAATATAATACCCGCATCTAAAAGCTTAAGAACCTCAGCTCGAACCACCTCTTTCATGTTGGGATTCAAGCGCCTCTGAGGCTGCCTAGAAGGTCTCACACTATCCTCTAAAATGATTCGGTGTGTACACACCGTGGGGCTTATACCATGCAAGTCAGCTATAGTCCAACCAAGCGCGCCTATATGGTCTCTCAGTAGGTCAAGTAACTTCCTCTCTTGATCCTCCTCAAGGGATGAGGAGATCACAACCGGATAAGTATCATCGCCCTTCAAAAAGGCGTACTTAAGCATGTCCGGTAGAGGTTTTAACTCTGGTTTAGGCGGCTGGACTGACGACGGAAGAACCTTGGGCGGAGGGTCGCCCATAGGCTCAAACATTGGGTCATGAGCGACCCCACATAAATCCTCGCACACATCCTCGACCTCTAACATATCTCGGAAAGTTCCCACCTCTGCTGACTCTAGGAATGACACCTCCTCGGTGGTAAGAGCAACCTCCAGAGGGTCCTTATACAGGACGGTATCGATGTGCTCCTGAATGAGCGTGTCAATCAGACACAACTCTTCTGACTCCTCATCGTCCCCACCCAAAGTACTAACACTATAAACATCCACCTCCATTCTCTCCTCGCCAACAGATAACTGGACCTTACCAGTTTTACAATTCATGACGACATTGGAGGTGGCTAGGAAAGGGCGACCTAGAATGATGGGAGTCTTTTCTAGAATCTCGGGTCCTGGGCTAATATCTAGGACAATGAAATCCGAAGGAAATTGAAACTCGCCTACCCGAATCAACACATCTTCCACCACTCCCTTCGGTACCCTAACACTCCGGTCTGCCAACTGTAGCGTGACTGGAGTCTCACTAAGATCGCCAAGGCCTAGCCTCAAATATGCTGAATAAGGGAGCAAATTGACACTCGCTCCCAAGTCTAATAACGCTTTATCAAAAGTCTGCCCTGCGATAGCTATGGGAATGGTGGGACACCCTGGATCCTTGCACTTGGCAGGGATCTCAGTCTGTAGAATGGAGCTCACCTGCTCCGCCAGAACCACGTTGTTCTGACTCTTGCGCTTTGGTGTGCAAAGGTCTTTCAGCACCTTCGCACACTGGGGAAAAGACTCAATGGCTTCCATCAATGTGATAGGAAATTGCACTCTCTTAAAAAGATCTAGCATCTTCAAATTCATATTCTGCTTGGGTTTCACCGCCAGCCTTTGAGGAAATGGAGCTAGTGGCATAGCTGGCGGCGTTGGAGTCGTGGGGGCTGCAGCTGCAGGTACCACCACCTCAGATGACTCCATTCTCCTCTACTTCTTTCCTAGGGACCTCAACAGTATCGGGAGTGGCTATAGGTGCATTAACCGGCTTCGGGGGTGAAACTTGTTTTTGCTTCGGCGGAATAGTCTTGTCTATCGTTTTTCCACTCCTAAGAATGGTGACCGCCTTAGCCTCCTCCTGATTCGGACCCTGAACATTAGGACCTGTAGGATTGCCCAAATAATGGGCACCTGCCGAACTACCCTGAGCTGGAAATCTACCCCTCTCCTGCTGCAGTTGACCGACTACTGTGGTGAGTTGAGACATTTGGGCCGTAAGGGCCCCAATTTGCTGCCTAGTATCGGTCTGAAATGTGATCTGAGACTGCATTAGGGAATTTAGTGTCTCATCTAACTTATGGTCACGCGCAGTCAACTGTGAATAACCTGGGGGCGGACCACGAGTGGGTGGACCTGCCCCCCTACCAGGCTGTTGCTGGTAGTGGAATGGAATGACCTAGAAGATTGAGACTGCTGAAACTGCTGCGGCGGAGGTAGCGCAGGGAATTGCGTTTGGCCTCCACCTATGGGTCTGGGGTCAGACCACCCATAATTGGGGTTGTCCCTCCATCCCGAATTATACGAATTATCCCAACTCCGGACTGCATTGACCTCGTCCTGATTAGATTGACTCGCCCCCTTGGCGGCAATGAACGCTGGACAAGCAGTCACGGTGTGCCCTCTACAATCACACCACGCACAAACTTCCTCACTAGCTACCTCATTAACCTGACATACCTGTTTCACCTTAAACTCTTCAAATTCCTGGGCCATCTTATCTACCTGAGCCTGAAGTCGTTGGTCACGGATGGTGACAGGAATAACAGTGGACCCGGAAGGTCCAGACCGGTCAAAGTCGGATGGCTCTAGGGCCCTCTGCCTATCTGCTAAGTCATCTAGGAAATCCCAACCCTCATCCGCTGTGTTGGACAAGAAGTCGTCCCCTTTACAAGAATACTCTATGTGCTGGAGTGTCTCAGCATTAAGACCCAGATGAGAGAATTCGACCAACTGAATTCTCTCAAAGCCATGGTGTGGCAGCCTTAGGAGTAAATCCTTAAAGCGCTCCCATGCCTTGAGAAACGATTCACCCCTCTCCTGCCTAAAGCCTTGAATTTGAGGCCTTAAACTATTCGTCTTAGCCTCAGAGAAATACTTCCTATAAAATGCGTCACGCACTTGTGCCCAAGTGGTGAAGGATCGAGGCTTTTGCATTCGGAACCACCTAAGCGCGCCATCTTTCAGAGTGGCCTCAAACAGCTTGAGGCAAGCATTCTCATATTGGGTAGTAGACACAAGGTTGCGCACTAACCCCTCAAATGTCCGCACGTGCTCGTACGGATCATCGCACTCCCTCCCATGGAAATTAGTGAGGCTGTTTAGGACACCAGGTTTTACTGTGAAGGCATTGCGTGCCTTTTGTGTCTCTCGAGGGAACACAATGGGCCCTGGAGGAGTGGTCCTCTCGGGATGTAAGTGCTGCCTTAAGGACTGCGGAGGCACTACTTGCTGATCTCCCATTTCAACTGACTCTAACTCTGACTGGTAAAGTGGATTGTTGACACTAACTGACTCAAACGGCAACTCTATATAAAGACCACTAATGGGAATAGACTCTGACTGATGCTCAGCTGAGTCTGACTCTAAACTAGAAGATGAAAAACTAGGAGACAAAGGCTGACTCGACCCCAGTTCTCTTCGAACTAATCGATGCGTAGGGTCACGAAAATAAAGTGGGTCCTGCTTAGGAGACCCCTTCTTACCTCTACTTATGATGACTTAACCTAAAGACAAAAATAGACTACGACTCTACACCTCTGAACACTTGTTGCCGTCCCCGGCAAAGGCGCCAAAAATGCTTGACCGACCAGGTGACTAAAAATAAGATGCGTCCCAAGCGTAGGACTCTCGACCAGTGTAGCACAATATCCGGAAGTACCGGAGTCGAACCACAGAGACGACTAACAGTGCTTGACTCAAAAGTGTGGAAGTGCAGTTTAACCTGGCTCTTAGGTAGCCACCCCTTGATTTGATAAGATTAATTACTAAGTTACTGAACTGATTTACTTGATGCAAATTTAAAATGTGAGCACGGCTGAGGGAACCTAGCGTCCATGACTAGCCTAACCGATGTTTACTCGGGCCACAATTCCTCTTTTACTGATTTTAGAATACGAGAAAGGCTCCCTAACAAATGCGCACCACCTGTCACCAGATTCCGCGCGCATTCGAATTCCGGCGATGCCTGGGTTTTGTTTGTTAAAAGAGTTTCTGTTCCCTAAAATTGCTTGAAACTTAAGTAAATTCGGCCCCGAGGTATAACATCAATTAGCCTAACAGCGAAGCGCTTTCGCCCGCAGCCGCACTGTATGCGACTACTCACTCATAATGCCCATAATAACAGAAATTATCACGACCCTAGATCTAAACATGCTTGAGAATTAAAATAGAAAACAGAGAACGATACCACAGATTGCAATATGAAAACGGTCTTGAATAGAACTTGAAAACACCAATCCAACAGCTGTAAGTCTGAAAATCTGAATAATCCTGATTGTTGAATGTTGAAAATATGAAGAACTGTAGCCGAAAAAACTAAGAACAAAACCTAGGTAAAAATTCTGGAACCCTAATACAAGTTAAAAATGATTATTTATATTAAACCCCGTAATCCTAATGAAAAACAAATAAAATCCGAAAATATTCCATACGCTGCCGTTCCATGACCGCTAAAAGACCCTCGGTAGCGCTACCCAACTTTAGGTGTAGCGCTACCGCTTCCTTATTCTCCCTGGTCCGTACGTTCTTTGATGGTTGACCGTTGACCCTTGGCCAAGCGGTAGCGCTACACCACTTTTGGTGTAGCGCTCCAAAACCTTCTGTTCATTTTTTAGCCCCTTTTGTGCCAATCTTAAGCGCTCCAGAGAAATGGGGTAGCGCTCCCGGCGGGTTACGATCACTTCCATGCAAAATCCGTTCCATTCTAACTCTTGGTCTACGTGCATGTACTCCCTATGTCTCGAAATTCGCGCCCACATCCCTAAATTTCCTGCAAATTATGCTCAACACCCAAAAACACCACGTGCATATATCAAATGGAAAATAAAGCCCAAAACGCACGTCTAACATGCTAAACCACCCTACTTAGGTGCTCAAAAGCAAGCTTTCCACACGCCTATCAATTGACATGTAAAGGGACTCGATTCATTTGGGATGACAAGTGTGAGAAGGCATTTGAGGAGTTGAAGAACTGTTTGACCTCCACACCTATCTTGATAGTTCCCGAGAGTGAAGTTGGCTATTTCATTTATCATGATGCCTCTATAGAGGGACTTGGTTATGTGTTATTCAAGAGAGACGGGTTGTAGCATATGGGTCACGACAATTGAAGGTACACGAGCAAAACTATCCGACTCACGACATAGAACTTGCGGCCATGGTTTTTTCAAAGAAAAGTTAGTGGTATCATTTATACGGTGAGAAATTTGAGGTATTTTTCAATCATAAAAGTTTAAAGTATTTGTTTTCTCAAAAAGAACTTATCTTGCAACAATGCCGTTTGTGAAGCACATGGAGGACTACAACTTTGAGTTACAATATCACTCGGGGAAAGCGAAAGTAGTGGTGAATGCTTTAAGTAGAGAACCGGCACACTTGGAGAGCTTAGCGATTGATGAGTGAAAAATGATGAGAATTAGGGTTTTATGATTTGCATTGTGAGGAGGTACGTGAGGGTGTCACTTTGTGTAATTTAATGGTTCGTTCGGCATTATCAACTAGAGTTGTTGAGGCACAGCAAGGTGATGAGGAAGCGGGAGAACTTCGTGTTAAATTTCTAAGTAGAGAGACTCCAATTGGGTGGGTGATTCACGCTGATCAAAGTCTATAATTCCAAGGAAAATTGTTTGTACCCATTTCATGTCGGGAAGAGATTTTATGTGAGTTTCACTATTTACAGTTAGCCGTTCATCCGGGAAGGACGAAAATGTATCAAGATTTATGCTGATAACTTTGGCGGCCAGGGATGAAAAAAGACATAGATACTTTCGTGTCTAAGTGTTTAACTTGTCAACAAATGAAAGCAAAACATCAACGACTGATGCGAGAGTTACAACCTTCACCAATAGCTGAGTGGAAATGGGATAATGCATGGGACCCAAGCAAATGGATTGGTAAATGTTTGAAAATGCAGAAATCCTGAGGGGACCGATCAACCTTGTACCGATGGGGTACAGACTGGCCGTGGGACCCACTTATGCGTCCCACACAAATGATCTGAACCATTCAACTATAATCTAAATGAGAAATGGATACATCGGATCAACTAGTTGCAGGTATCTTTTTGAGTTGATTCCTTGCGGGGCAACTCGAAAAATATTTAAAATTTTTGAACAGTTCGGATCATTTTTGTGGGATCCGTAAGTTGGCCCCATGACCCACACTACAAGAAAATTGACATATAGTGACATGCATAATTTGTGACTTAAAATTAAAAAATTATCACTGAAATGTTTTAGTGACACAAATTTTGTTGTCATAGAGATGTCACTTAATGTGTGTTGCTAAAAATATATAGTGACAACTTTTTACAATTGCGTCACTAATGATAATTTGTTTAGTGACAGAGAAAAAGTTGTCACTATAGAGTGAGTTTTAGTGACACCAACCAAAACTATCAAAAAGAAATATCCACTTTAGTGGCTACCCATTTCGATCCCCCGACCTCACGCCATCAAGGATTCAAACGTCCAACCTCCTGACCACTGAACCCAGCTTATACTTTCATTTGCTGTTTCCTCTAAAATATATTTACATTATCGTTGGAGACCTCCATATATGTATTATATATTATATCAGAAAACTAAACTATTTAAATTAAGGGTTATGCTAACGGATGCCATAGTGCACCAATTAAAAGTAAACTTTTGTGGGTCCCACTTGTACAAAAAAGTACTCCCTCCGTTTCTTTTTAGGTGTATTGCTTTGTAAATCCAACTTATTAAAGAGATATCATTATTACACATTTCACATCAACTTTTACCTCTTCTTTTCAAAATTATCCTCTACTGTTACCCATTAACTCTTACCCACTAACTTTTCAAAATGGCAAATAATAATTGTACAAACTTTTACCCATTAGTTTTTCAGAACAGACACTTATTAAGGGACAATTTAAACACTAAAACAGGGACGGAAAGAGTACACTTGTACATTATAGTACAATTAAAGATATCCTTTAAAGTACAAGTGTACTTTTTTACTCTTAACGGATGCACTATATATGGCACCCGTTAGCATTTCCCTTAAATTATAAATACCTTTATGCATTAGGATACTCTCAAATAAATTATTTAAATTTAATTATATTTTATAATCAACTTTGGTCCATTAAAAATCTAATCACTAAGAAAACTTTCTACGATATCTAATTTTAAAAAGGTTGAAATAAAAAGGTGCATCTATTTAGTGACGCCATTTATTCGTTTTGTCACTAATGTATCTCTTGAGTGACAAGATTTATTTTTTTGTCACTTAATGATATTCTTTAGTGACAATGTTTATGGTTTGTCTCTAAATATAACTTTTTAGTGACAATATTCATTTATTGTCACTAAATACAATATTTTAGTAACAACTTCACTATTGTCACTGAAAGCATGATTTTAGTGACAACTTTGAGTTGCCACAAGAATTTTTTGTCACTATAACTCATTTTTCTGTACCCAATTGGTACAAGGTTGATCTATACCTATAGTGGGCTTCTTGAAAATCTTTTCAGAAATCTTCTTTTGCAAGAGGGAAAAGCAGCTGTTTGAAAAACTACCTTTGTTGAATCCGACACACAAAAAGAAGAGAATCTAGCACCCTCTAGCACGCAAAAGTTCAATCCGCCGTTGCGAATAAATCCGTTTGTGTACTTACTTCCAGGGGGAGTTCTAAGGACCCTTATTTTTATGCATTTTTTTGAAAATAACATTGGAAAATGTGAGAAAATGAACAAAATAGATTGAATTAGGCCAATGTGGTATTAATAGATTGCACATGGGTGTCTTTAAAACACATTTGAAACTTAAGCGGTGTAAGTGCAAAGGGGTGTGTGTATATACACTTGTGTTGGGGAGATTTTTTAACACAAACACACACCCACTCACTCTCTCTAAACCGGCCCCTCCTTCTTTACTTCTCCTCTCAAAATTTCTTGGAAAACCTCATTAATCCACCTCCCACACTTCACAAACTCAAGATCCAACCTTAGATCCGTCATCTACGCGTGATTTGGAGTCCGGGTCTCCGTGGTTTCACTTGGAGCTTGTGCATTTCGATTGGGAGGCTCGCCGTAGAGTTTTTCATCTCGTACACATTCAAGCTCAATCTTTGAGGTAGGGGACAAATTTCTTATGTAGTTGATTTGTTGCATATATCTTAGTATGGGTCTCCAAATTTAAATAACTCTTTGTTTCCAGCATGAAATTGGGTTTTCTACTAAACTTGTTCCTGATCTATGTTTTTGTTTGTTGAATCACTCAATTGCTAGTTGATTTTGCTCTCCCTTGATGTTTACTTGTTGTTTAGAACCTTAATTTTGAGCTTAAACCATCATATTTGGACTTGAGCTGAAATTCCACACCTAAGGGTGAAAATCTGCAAATTCTATAAACATTTTGAATCTACGCCGACCGCCCGGAGGGATTGGAGTTGCCCCGGCGGAAAATCCAACAAGCACGCATTTTTTTTTCCGGGTTCGTTCCTTGATACTCATTTGGTCTCCGATTGCTCATATCTTCGGATATTCAACCTTTGGCATCGAGATAACCCCTTGAATTCACTTGGGAGATTGTAACACGTGATTTTATTGGACACTTAGTTATACGTATCGAACACGCACCAAATTGAGTCGGTTTGACAGTTTTGACGAAAATTGTGACGGTTGGAACGAAATGTGAAGTTTTGAAATCGTTTATTGAATCAAATATGTTTTATTGAAAGGGTGCACCGAGCCCACGAAATCCGGCAGGGTTGCACGGAGCCCACAAATCTGGCAAGGGTGCACAGAGCCCATGAAATTTGATAGAGGGATTAATTCCCTATTATTGACAAGTCGTTATTTTTATGAAATGTTTGAACATGAAGAATTTTATGGAAGACACGGTGGCCTTGTTCGGTTTGGAGTTTAGTTTAGTTTTGATGATGTAAGCAGGTGTAATAAGTGGAGAGAGATAGAGAAAGAAATGAGGGAAATGATGATGTCATCAAAACCAAAACTAAACCAAAACTTGCAACCGAACATGGCCGGTATTTTTGTGAAAGTGGATACTTGGATACGCGTTTGGACACTTTGGTATTTCATTGGACACGTGGGTACTTCGTTGTCATCTATCACTTGCTTTAGTCCTCCGTGTCATACCTTGCCCAAATCATTCATGGTATTCAACTTCTCGTGCTCACATCATACTTTATACACCTAGTGTTAGCAGAATGGTTTTCCTACTAGGCTAGTGAGCTCACCCTATCATTTTCAGGTACTCGACAAGGAACATGAGTTGGATGCTTGGACTGCAGATGCATGACATGAAGCTTACTTGATCATGAAGTTATTTTATACTCTCCATACTTTTTTTGAAAAGAGAAAAATTTCATCACCGCAAACAGAAACGACTACAATGATTAACGAGGAAGAAGCCTCAGGAATCACAACCTAAACCACACATCCCAACTAAGTTGGAACCCATGGACAGGACAATCATATGCCACTCACAACCCAAATAAAATGGAAGGAAAGATGCCAACCACCAAACAAGGAAAGGAAAGCAATACAAATTGATACCTATATACTGATCTCCGTACTTAGTATATTTTTGGGAGATGATCATGTAGCTTTAATTTCTCCAATTTGTTTTTTTTTTTTGACTATTCTGAACTATGTAATAACTTTAAATTATTTTGATACTTACGTATTTGGGTACGGGTACCTGTTGGTAAGAGACACGTGGAACTTGTGTTTGGAATCGGTATGACGACTTGGATTTTTCAATGGAGATATGAGTTACTTTGAATTATTCTATGTGGATTATATTTGTATTTTGATTATTAAAAATGAGGGCGTGATAGGAGTTATCCTAAAGCTAGACATCCTACTAAACATGGGATAGGCAAAATGCATGGGTTGAGTGACAAACAAAAAATGAACATTCGACCAAATTAGGAAACTTACTGAAACGGGGAATCATGCTGGATGAGGAAACTTTCTAAATTGGGAAATTTTCTAAAACGGGAAACCATGCTGGGTTTGGAAACTTTCTAAGTTAGGAAACTAAATGCATGAACAGGCTACTCATGGGAGGGCCATGAGGGCATGTCAGCTAATTAATATGCAATATGCGGGTGCAAGGTTAAAATGGTAAATCAACATGCTGGGGAGAAACGGGAAGCATAACTTCTAAGAATTGGGGATATGCGCGAAATAATGCGTACAACATAACAAAAGGGGTAGAAATGTAACATCTACGAGCGTTTATGTGGGCAACATAAGGATAGGGGTACGTTATGTGCGAAGAATCACTCACACAGCGTAACAACTGCACTAGGGACTAAACTGTGCAAGGGTGGCAACTTCGTACATGCAAAGGTGGTAAATAAACTATATTTAAGCATACGGGGGGAAAGTAGACATTCTACACCAAGCCAGAACTAGCATAAGGCTAAACGAAGAAAACTTAAATGTACATGAACTAAATACGAAAATTCAACCTAAACATGCGAACTATCCAAAACTAAACTAAAGGATAAAGAAGAGAAAGACAAAAGACATACCATGACTCTGGGAGACCAATCCCACCGTCCACTAGTGGGGGCCCCATTTAAAGTCAGAGCAAAGCTTTGTATGGACTAACCCCAAAGGAGTTGATAGCTGCACCTACGAGGTTTTATACCTGCGACCTAAGACCTTAGGACTAGCCCCAAAGACATACCTTGACTCTTGTAGAGCCTGATCCACCGCCCTAAAAAACCTGCTAAATCTAGACTAGACAGCTTGTCTAGAACTGCCTTGATGCAAGACACCTAGAAGAAAACTTAAAACTTGCTCGAGTACTCGGCCGATGGTCGTAGTAGAGCCTTTTAGCTTGTGCCTGAGCTTTTTTGAACTGTTCTGAATAATTTGAAAGGCTTGGGGTAAGGGGGTATATATAGGTCTATTTCGGAGGCAAAACGAGTCGGTTTTTTGATGTAGGATCGCACAAAAAGCGAGATTTCCGTACAAAAATGACATGGCAAGCTAACCTAGAAGGTTAATTCGCTTCGAAGGGCCTGCCTGGCAGTTCAGTGGCATGGGTTCGAGCTGGTTAGGCTCAGGTTTGGATCCATTTCAAAACGTATAGTTGGGCATGGAGTAAAAACAATTCGGCTGCGAACAAAATAAAAATGTCATGAACACAATGCATGAAAAAGGCTAAACATTTTTTAAAAAACGTTTTGAAGGAAAATCAAAATGAGCGAACTAGGAAAAGTTAACTCAAGGTATCAGCAACCAATTTTGTTGGATATGGAGTTTCCACCACCGCCATTATCATCTAATTTGATAAAGACCGAGGCTGTGGATGCTCCCCTCCATACTATTGGGTTTGAGATTGAAGAACTGTCACCGGAAAAGGTCACCGGCTGTCTCCAAGTCACCTCCAAATCATGTTGTTAGGTTTATTCTATTCTCCAATTTCTTCTTCTTCTTCTTCTTTCTATTTTTATATCAGATCTGGGTAGTGGCGGATCTAAAAATTTGATAATGTGCAAAAAATGTAACCATATCCGAGAAAAAGTGTATTCATATCTATGATAGTATATTGCGAAACTAGGAAAAGTTAACCCAAGGTATCTACACATCAACGAAGCTCCATCGAGACGATCATAGAAAAAGTAACATTGTCATCATCAGGCGGCGACTCTGCAAGAGGCCTAAGCATTATGAACTACCAAAAAGGGGGTGTCTACTCATGTGTTCCTCAAGATATCACCGCGTTAGGATCGATTTGACTTGTTTTAGGCAAGTGGTTAAGCTAGCACTGCGTTATATCAGGCCGTTTGACATGATTGAGAGGATTAGAGAAGTCGCCTACCATTTGGATTTACCGCCGAGATTATTGGGTGTGCGTAACGTGTTCCAGATGTCCATGTTGAAAACATACGACCCAGATCCGTCACATGTGTTGGAATGGTCTAAACTTGAGGTAGAAGTCGATGCTTCTTACTAGTTTGTAGAGGCAAGGCCGGTGCTGGCCTCCATGGGCTAACGACAAAGAGGTGAAACAAGTCTCTTTACCTTGCCATCACACCCCAACCCTTTCTAGACACCCAAATTTGGCTTTGCAAATGCTTAAGCCCCACCTTGGGAAAATCCCGGTGATGAAACGGTTTCATGTGCGTTGATAAAGTATAGAAAGTCATTAAGAAGTATGTGAAATTCTTAAGTAATGAAGCATCACCCTAGAATCAGGGATGTTATTGCCAAAGGGTGTTTAGAATGTGTTTTAGACTTGATAGATACGATAATCTTCTAATTAGTTTGGCTTTGACCTACTTTTACAAACAAAACTTCCTTATTTTTATGGTTGGAATTCACCATCGTATAGTACTTTCAAAAGACTCTTTGTTGATATGTAATAACGCACAACCTGAAATTTCAATAAAGCAACTCATATGTTCATATTTATGCTCTGCATGTGTGTTAAATTTGGACCGATGAACTTATTTGTTCATATTTATACTATGTGTGTGATTTAAATCTCAACAGAGAAAGTTATCTCCCAAAATATATTAATTGTATGTCTTTGTTTGCGACAGACGGAGTTAAATTTTGCAAAGATAAGTTTATCTGTTGAAAATAACCCAATAGAGTTTGAATTTGAAAAGATGAGTTTATTTCTGCACATCTTTAGTCACCATCCCATTCTTTACTTAAAACCCTAGTTCCTACTCAACCAATAGCCAAGCAATAAGCAAGAAGTAAAGTAAATACGGTGAATACGAGATATACGTTGAAAAACCTTGATGGGTAAAAATCACGGGAAGGAATCAAGCAACATAAAAAGGAAATGTACGGTTACAATGAACCTTAATGCACATTTTAGAATCTAAATAATTGACTCATGACCGATTCCTGACTCCTCGCTCACCGTGCCCAGTGCTTATCGTCGCCTCGAGATTGAATGTTGTATGAACTTCTTGAATGTTGAGTGTTCCTATTCTGGTCAGGGTCGCTGATCAGATTACTTTCCTAATCTGAACTGGTTTACATAATTGGAAAGTCACATAATCCGGTTAGGTTTCCTATTTTGATTTGGTGTCATGTTTTGGAAAGTTTCCATCTTTAGAAAGTTTTTATTTTTGGAAAATTCATTCTTCTATTTATATGCATGTTTTTAGTCTGTTTAGTTGCATATCTAGTTTAGAACCATGTTTTGTTTGTCCCCGTTCAGTTTTGGCTTTTGTTGTGTATGTTAGTCTTAGGGAGATTAATTCCCCCTAGAAATAGGTTCACAAACAGCTTTATTCTCATCGGCAGATTAATCTCTTTGCATGCTATAGCATGTTTCGTCTTTGTTTTCTTTTATGTGAGCTGCATATGGCTGAAGTTGTTTTCAATAGCTGTTTTTTCCCTCTTGCAAAAAAGATTACTTTTTGAAAATGTTTAACTAAAATCTACCTATCTGTTTGCTTCAGTCTCTTGCATTTAGGATGGAGACAATACGAACCAATGTTGATGAGTAGCGGCCAATCATTTGATTGGGCGGAGCGGGTGCCTAACATCACCCACTAGGTACCTTAGCCCCCGGACCCGTCCGTGGTGACCTAAGGATCGAGCCTTTCCATATATAGAGTCATTATCGTTCTTGGACCTATAACGAAGTGGCAACTCTGGTCTTTATAGAGTATTTGCGTTTCGAGTATTCAGTAGTACTGTATATGGTCATGAGTACAGCAGAGAGATAGAGTATTGACAACGCATTGGGCGTGGTCCCGGTAATAGGACCCGACTTCTTCCCCAGTTTCCCACAGGAAGAGGAGGCCCTCACAGTATCACATTCATCATTCTTAACATTTTTTGTTCAAAAGATCTACCAGGTAAGATGTAATTTTACCATGTTTACTATTCATTTTTGTCACATCCTTGTTGTCCACCGATTTCCCCAAAGGACAGGAGAAACGGGAGTGGCCAACACCGGGTGGTGTAGAAGATGCGAGGGCGTGCCAGGAGATATGTATCCCCAAGAGAAATGTAGAAAAGCGCCTGAATATACTGACTAACTTCTTTCAAGCAATTGCGAAACTCGAGCTAAAGTTACAAAGGTTCGTGGGGCCTTGAAAAAGGACTTCCACACTTGAAGAAAACTGGGTAAAAGAGTTTAGAGGAAGAAGGAAGAAAGAAAGGGAAAGAAGTAGGAGATAGACATAGCTAAAAAAGAGATCGATCGACTAACTGCTAGAGTTAGGAGATAAAAACTAAATTTAATTTGCTGCTGTGAGCGTTGTTGGTGTTGGAACCTCCGCAATGTTGCATAATGACTTGTATTTATAGCTTCTGAGTTCCTTTGTAACTTCTGGAATGTAACCGCCCATGATCTCCTATAATTTCGCCATATCTTCTTGAAAACGCATGAGGGTGTTACATGTGTCCCTTTATTGGCCGAAAATAACCAACCATGTTCTCAATATAATTAGTCACATGTTAATTTCGGCCTTAACCGCTTATTTTAGATAAACACCACTCTCCTATAATTTAGGTAACAAACTTTATCTCCTAAATTATAGATAATTCGGCTATTAATTAAAATCCGAATTAAAGTTAAAACAATTTCTAACCAATTCTTTTGCCACGTGTAAATATTAAAATTTATGGTACAAACAATCCTTAAAAGGGACCAGATGGTCATTTTCCGGGCCCTTCTCGGCCGGGTTCTTGTTGATCATTAGGACCATTAATATTTTGTCGAGGACATTAGGCAAGCAAAAAATCATGTTAATTAGATATCGTTTGATGTGTTCTCAAAACATGCATGTTTATTTATCCCTAGAAAAATGAATTTCGATCTAATATTGCAATATTTTCTATACCCATTTTTCTTGAGATAACCGACCAGTCCCTTCAAGGTACGGGAGAGGATCCGATTCCACATAGAAGATGTATAAGAATCAACTATTTCCTATTAAAAGTGCTGGGTAAATAGAATAATGGTTCTAATATCAAGGGTAAAGTTACATGTCTTTCAACATATAAATTGTGACCTATTCTTCTGAACTGTGCGGTTCACACTCGTTTGGGAGGCGGGTGGCCATTAACACAAATTATGCTATCCTTGAAATGGAAGTTGTTAAATTATACATTCTTTGCAATTCGCAAGCGTTCAGTTGACGAATTTATTCATACTATTTTTTTTAAGGCAAGGTATGACGTTATGTGAAGAATCTCCGAAGGCATCTTGAAAATATCTCAATTTTGAGTTCTTTTCGAAGTTTTATTTTATTGCCATGGTTCTAGTCATCGCTTCCACATTTTAAAAATCCTATGCTGGAAATAGAATCTTTTTTAGCTTGAGTATTGCTACTATGTGCACCTTGCCTTTTGGCATATGGTGCGCATCTCATATGGAGAATCACAAAGTCTTGTATAAACTCACAAAATTTCATATTCAATAAAGTAAACTCTCATATCTGTAATCACAAAAATAAATATTAGAAGACCAAAACGCAACAAATAAGACCACAAAATCTCATATGGATATGAGATGAAAGATGACCGGTATAGGGTCACTTTTGGCATATGTGGCGCAATCTCGGCCGTTGATCTGGTCAAAGTTGCATATGGTGCGCCATTTCATATTTTTAGCTACAAAATCTCATATTTAACCCAGAAAAACTCATATTTGTTGTCACAAAATCTCATTTTTGGGCCCAAAAGAGGGGTGCACATAGTAGCATGCCGATCTTTTTTATTTATTTGTGGTACATTGTTATTATTTACTTCATGGGATGCTTGTGTCCCATGGTAATGATTAACACTGATTGGATTTGAGTTTGTTTAATAAATTGATCATTTTGTGTTTGATGGTATTAGTGTTACCTATTTTTATATATAGGTAATTAATATTCACACCCCTAAATTGTTATCTACACCCCTTTTTGTCATTTAGTGAGATTTTTATACATGAAAATTTCACTAGAAGACAAAAAAGAGGGTGTTGATAACAATTTGGGGGTGTGGATATCACTCCCCGTTTTATATTGTGTATTTAACATTTTGAATAACTAGAAAAATAATTTTGTCGGTGAACTATATATGTCTTATTTTTTTGTTCGGCTTCCCTGAACTATATCTTAGTACCACATGAGAAATAATTTTGTATTTTTGCAAGTCCAAACAGTATAAATTACTTGTCTCTAGATTATATTAACCAAGCAATTGTAAGATTTTCTATGTGGCATAAGGTAGAATTGAAATGCGGTAAAATTAATTATAGAAGACTTGCAAGTTGGATGTTTATATGAAGACTAACAATAGTAATGACGCCAGCCGATCTTTTAGTTATTTTGTGCATTATATTTTTTTCAATGTTCGATGTGCACAAGCATCGCATATACCTCGGACTCTAGTAATAATGATGTCAACCTATGTTTTTAGTTGTTTAATTAAACAGAAATCCAAATTCCTAGAAATTATATATATTCATAGATAAAAATAAAAAATAAAGGAACGAATTACGTATGAGCTGGACCTTTCACCTGCATGACCTTATATACAGTACCGGACTTCTTTTGTCACCATAACCACAATCCTCTCCACATCTCTCCCTTCTCTACTAATTCCAGTCATTCGCTTTTCAATTTGGATGGAGAGAGAGCAAAACATGAGAAATATTCCCAATTTTCCCTCGGGGAGTCCTTCCATGATAACCCCATCCTCCAAGGACAGTACGAGTTCCGCGAGTTGCACTGAACAAGTTCTAATTTCAATGCCTCCATTTGTCGAAAGCAAAAATGAAGTAATCCGAAAGTCCGAAAAGTCAAAAGAGAGACTATCGGTCATCTTGCTCGATCAAGGCCTTTTCACCGTCTACAAGCTACTCTTTGTGACTTCTCTGGCTTTAAACATTACCTTATTGGTTATCTTAGCGCTCAAAAAATTTCAATATGCTAAACGTAGAGCTACTCTTTTTTCCATTGGCAACCTTCTTGCTCTGGTACTATGCAGGAGCGAGGCGTTCTTGCGAATTGTTTTCTTTCTTGCGGTGAAAGTATTTGGGCACTCGTGGGTCCCACTCAGTATCAAGAACACCGTAACATCCATCCTCCAATCGCTAGGAGGGATCCACAGTGGCTGTGGCCTTTCCTCTCTCGCCTGGTTGATTTACGCTTTAATCCTTACTCTCAGAGACAGAGAAAACAATTCCCCTGACGCCATTGCCGTTGCAACAGCCATTCTCTTTCTCCTTTGGGTCTCTTGTTTGGCAGCATTCCCTCTCGTTCGCCACGTCCACCACAATGTCTTTGAAAGGATCCACCGGCTTGCAGGTTGGTCTGCTCTCGCTCTCCTTTGGGCCTTTATCATTCTCACAATCTCTTATGACCCCATAACAAAATCATACCATTACAAACTTTGTTCAAGACTGATAAAAAGTCAAGAATTTTATTTCACTATTGCCATTACCATAATCATAATCATCCCGTGGATTACAATGAGACGGGTCAAGGTTAATGTCTTTTCTCCTTCAAAACATGCTTCGATCGTAAAATTCCAAGGAGTTGTAAAACCTGGTCTATTAGGCCGAATAAGCCCATCACCCTTATCCGAATGGCATGCCTTTGGAATAATTTCAGATGGGAAAAAAGAGCACATGATGGTTGCTGGTGCAGTGGGTGACTTCACTAACTCCTTGGTCTCAAACCCACCGAGTCACCTATGGGTTAGAACCATTAATTTCGCTGGACTGCCTTACCTAGCGAATATGTATGAAAGAGTTTTGGTCGTGGCAACAGGCTCAGGCATTGCCGTGTTCTTATCATTAGTGTTGCAGCCTTGTGCGGCTAATGTATGCTTGCTTTGGGTGGCAAAAGGGATTGAGCAGAATTTCGGAAAAGAGATCAAAGACTGGGTGACTGGGCACCCGAAAGAAAAGGCGATTATTCATGACACTGAGGTGCTTGGACGACCCAACTTGACACAAATGACAGTCGACGTGGCGAAAAATTTGGGAGTTGAGGTTGTAATTGTTACTAGTAATCCAGTAGGGAGTAGGGATGTCATCGACGCATGCAAGGCTGCTGGTATATCTGCCTTTGGCCCTATTTGGGACTCTTGAAATGAGAGGGAGAGGGAGAGTGAAAATCATCCTTTTAGAATAAAGTAAATAAACAGTGTTGGGGAAAAAGTTTCACTCGAAACTTTTTAGTACTGAATTTTATGCTAGGCAAAAAGTTTCACTCGAAACTTTTTAGTACTGAATACTAATCTTCGTTGTCTTATCCCACAGTTCCACTTGTAGAGAAGTGTGAATGATGTAGAAATACAAGAGAGTTATATACTATTTTCTATACCTTCGGCAATTCGGTTTGTGACTCTTTCAAATCCTCCTAATAGTTGTGAACATCAGATCTAGAATATTTCTTAACCTTAAGACAGTGCTAGTTTTTAGCACCTCCAATTCTCACAGCAAGATTTTTCCTACTCTAACAACTTGTATATCCTTGTATTTTACTTGTCATTTCCATGTTTATGTGTTTCAATAATTGTTGTTCTAAAACAATTTATTGTCTAGAATAATAGTTCTAACAATAATTCTTTGGAGTATTATACATGTTTTTTGTTGCATATGCATGTAGTTAGAACATTATGGAACTTTTTATTTTTATCTTATTTATTTATTTATTGGTGAACATTGTGGAACTTATTTTGTCATTTAGGTTTCTTTTCGTTGAGAAAGTCTAATATAGACTTGGTTACAAATTTAATTTTTCGTCCAGTAAAAGGCTACAAATTTAATTATTAATAGCTATATCATTTCTCTTGTTTACTGTAAATCAGGGTCAGAGTATATTTCCCCGGGCCCGTTATGCATGTAATATACTTTTGTGATCTTCCAGGTGGGTAAAAGCTTACGGTTTGAATTACCTGAAAAAAAAGAACCGGAGGAAAAAAATAGATGTACTGACCATTTGTCTAATCAATGACCATTTTATGTCGTTGAATTTTATTTTTTTTCATCGGCAAAAGAGAACATATTAAAAACTCGATAAAGTACATTCAGAGAGCAAGAAAAGAAAGAAAGGAGCAGAGAGACAAACAACCAAACGTTGAGGGCTCCTACTGGGAAAATAACAACCATGAAACAGAAGAGAATCTAAAAACAAGAAGCCGCAAGCAAGCCAAAGAAAACAAAAATTACAACCTAATGCGTCTTATAGCATCCAAATTGCCTTTAAAATCCTCCACAAAGTAGATCTGTAAGTTATTCAAACCCTTGATCCAGATGAATTCTTGTGGTTACTGGTTGTGAGCGAATATGAATTCATATGATCTATTTCGCTTGTCTTCAGTTACAACTTCTTACGGCAGCGATGATAGAGCTTTTAAAACCTATAAACTAGGATAAGTATTTTGTACCCGCGAGTTAAATTACACGATTGCTCATGAATAAAAATTATCTGCAATTAATTGTGGTTAAATTGCCACAAGCATTTCTATCGAAACCAATTCTCGTCACCTCGATTAGAACAAAAATATTAGGTACACAATCATTCAACAGCAACCCCGCTCACAACCTTTCACATACACATGGGGCCCACCTCATAATAGTGTGTGGGCCCAATGTATGTGAAGAGTTATGGATTAAGTTTTAGTTGGATGATTGTGTACCTAGTATCACTCAGGAAATGAAAGGACCAACGTTTGCCTAACAGCTCCTGGAAAATTAACTAACTACTTCGGTGGTGCCTCGGAAAAATGTGGCCAATTAAAAAAGACACTAAAAAGAAATGTCAGGTGCCATGTCGGATAAAGAGTTAAAGACCCTAAAAGGAAGCTTGCCATGTCGAGAAAAGACCCGAACGAGAAATATTGTTGTGTGTTATGTCGGATAAAGACCCTAAGTATGATCGATTGACTGACCATAGAGTTGTGTTGCGTAAACCAACAGGGAGTCACCTAGATATAGGAGGTAATTGGTAACCTATTTCTATGATTGGACATTCCATATAGGAAGTTCAACGGGTAGATACAATCCACATTGTGTGATTCGTTTTAGTACGCATTTAACAAAAGGAGATCGTCATTTAGATTCTCTCGCTCATCCTTAAGGCATTGTGCTGAAAATTGAAGAGTAAAGGAATGATATAACCCCGGGATGAATCCAAGGTGAATATTCTTAATTTCCAAGGTGCATTCGTTCTGTCACTGTATCCTTGGATGATTCATCTAATGGGGGCCGTTGTTAGGCCGCTACTATCACCAGATTAGGGTTACCCTCTAACAACCCTTATGAGAATCAAGATCTAGTTTAGGGTCATTAATAGCACCAACACGTGAACTGATATCCGATACGGTATTTTGTGTGTGTCATATTGAAGTACTTTGGCTCAAAGGATCTAGTTCAAGACAAATGCCTCTTATATGATCCTTCGAAAAAAATTGTTAAAACTAAGTGGTGGTTCAAGTCCAGAAGACTATCACACCAATTGTGCAATATATAGTTGCCCATATGTTTTTTGTGTATACAATGTATTTTTAAAATCATGTGTTCTGAAAGTCAATATTATGTTATTAAAAAGAGGGGGATTGTTGGAACATTTTTAGTAATGGAAATAAATAGTTATTATATATTGTACTCAATTATCATCATCTTTATTTTACAGTTACTGTACTAAAACCACTTTCCGTTACAAATGTAAAAAGAGTTATTCTGGTCATAATATATATTAAGGCAGTATTACAAATAAATAAGACCTAATTCTAAGAACCTGGAGTTCCCTACCCGGGACAATATGGTGTGAAGTAGAAGATATAAGAGAGAGAGAGATGCGTACATCCAGAGAAGTGTACGTGAATGATAGAAAGGTATATGACAATTATACATTAATTACTTTCTATACTTTGCATGGTTTTAAACACCGGCAGTTACGTAACGTATCGGCTGTTACGTAACGGCTTTTTGCCTTTCTGTTACCATTATACCCTCCAAGTGGTGGTTAGCTCATGCAGTAGAGCTCTCGGATGCCCCATATTGCATCCTGAGATCGAATATCATTCCTCCTTCCTCCATGTAATAGATTAAAAATGATGAATGACCAACAAAAAAAAATTAAAAAAAAAAAGATACCAGTACACCTTGGTATTCATCGCAAGGGAAAACTCGCATGACTATATCCTATTCATGGACCCGTTCATGACTGTTACGGCTGATACTCCGGCGTTACGGATTATTTAAGTAATTTAAATTATTTTTTATTGAGAAATCATTTTTAAAAATTCATGACCGCCACACCTAACTTCCATTATGTAAGGTTCAATATTGCCGAAATCGTTACCGTTACGTATTATGAAACTGTTATTTAAAGTCTTGATACTTGGGGCAACTCGACACGTAAAACGTTCTATTCTCTCCTGGTGGTCGTGAACTGAAGAGGAAGACGAATGCCTGGGAGTGTTTGGGTTGAATTTTGGAGCCAGTACACTATGGTTGTACCTTCAAAGAGGGGAGAATTATTAGCCTTACAAGTTATGACAATGCTTCTAGCACACCTCCTATTCTCATAGGCAAGATCCTTCCTATACTCTCACCATATGTTACTCTTACATTTTACGTGCCGTACGTATTTCCATTTTTATGGGTTTTAGTAATTTTCTAAAACAATATATTTTGAATAATAATTCTAATTTTTTTCCCGTGCAACCTACGTAGGACAATTATTATTTTTTTATTTTTTATTTTTGATCCACACATGTAGATGATATATATCGGAGTCAATTTTGAAAGTTAATGGAGGATTCCTTCAAAGTAGAAAATTTATTTGAAGATGATAAGTTTTGGCATGAAATCAAAGGATATTCCACAAGACAAACATAAACAGATACTGAAGATGCCAATAAAATATAAGTTTAACCTCAGGAACTACTCAGTGGCAGATTTTATGTGATGTTTGGGAGGAATTAGAGGATTAAGATTTGACATATTCTTTGGAGCATTTCTGAGATTTGGGGTGATTAGGAGAATTAAGATAGATATGATCTCTGGAGCATCTTTATGATATCTGGGTTGTTTGGACTATTTTACTTGGTCCATATTTTGTTCTCTCTCTCTCTCTTAGTTGGAGGTTCTCTTTTTCTTTTTGCTCCTTTTAGTCTCTCATGTACCATTTGTCGAGTTCAATAAAAAGAATTCTTCGCCAATCAAACAAAAAAAAAAGATGCCAATAAACGATATTGGGCAAAGGATTAGTAATATGCCACATGTGGATCAATTCATCAAGTCGCAATTTTATCTGAATGGGTCAACGCGGTAGGATCAAGAATTTGAATCTCATATCTTATTTATGTGTAATAGAAGACGTAACACAAAAACGCATTGGAGCAAATCAAGTTGTGTCAAATAGGTGGTCATAGTGTTTCTCACGCCCAAGCCAATATTAGACTGGATTTGGGTGATGGATTCATGGAGATAACAAAATGGACAATTTTCGTTTAAGTTGGCGCTGTCAAGGGGCAAAGAGCTTCAGCGGAATGGAAAATCCAAAGATTTAATTTATTCATTTAGCAATACGTTTAATTTAATTGTTTGCCTCTCAATACCTTTCTTTTGTTTTTCCTCAGCAAAAAATAAATTTATTAAAACTTGAAAGGGTACATTGAGAAAGGGGAGCATGCATTACTCCTAAGAACTTCCATCCCAATTAATGTCAGACCCGCACCCAAGCAAAAGATAATCTAAAAAAGTATTGGATGAGTACCGAAGTAATTACGTAAATTGAAAAATGCAACTCTCAGATTTTTCAGTACTGAAGTTATTACCATTGTATCGCTGAAAATGAAATACTCTTACATCATTTGCAGGATATTCTAGATCTCTTTTTCATGGCTGACCGCGACATGATCATTTTTCTAAAATCCAAGTTATATTATATATCCAAATCAGCACATGCACATGTCCATGCCCACCCATGCCTAAAGGCACGGCATGAAGAATCGACGCGTGCAAATTAATTGCCCAAGCATATTAATTGACCGGGTTAAGTTAAACAAACAAATAAAGAACTAATAATTTACCAAACCCTAATTTCTATATGCACAAAACCAGACACATAAAACCTCATAAAATCCAAAGTTGTCAGAAATCCTTCACCATCCAAATCAACAATTAAAAAAATAAAAAAACGTTACATAACAAACAAATATCTAAAAAAGAACACAAGAAAACTTGTATAATGCAGATCAGATTTTGGAAAACTAGCAATTTATTAGAATTTATTTTACTATTTCAATTTTAGTATTTTGTTAGGAGATTACTAGTATAGAGTTATTTAGTTTCTTAATTTTAGGTTGATTCAGTTTTCTATTTTATGTTTTCTTGTTTTACAAGAATTAGGGTTGCTAGTATTTTATTTCCTTTTTAGTTTTAGGGTTGCTGCTAGTATAAATAATTGATGTAAGCCTTAGGGCAAGGGGGTTGTTATTGAATCAAAGAAAACGAGTTTTACTCATATTTTGGTCGTTTAAGGAGGGAGTACCTCCGGGTCGATCTTATTGTTCGCGTTTCTCTTGCACGATCGATTTTGTTTCCATAGGCTGCGCTACATCACATCTTCATGAAAAGAAATAAAAAAAGAAAACACTAAAAGTCTCCCCTAAAAAAGTCATCCACAAACACTACTAATGTTAGTCCAGCAAGTTATTTGTTGTAGAAATGATAATGTCAATAGAAGTAAAGAAAATTAGAGTACACTGCAACATGTTGTACCCGGTTTGCAATTGCTCAGTACAACAAAACTTCAGGGTAAACAATATTAGTTCTGGAATCTGTTTTTTCTTCGCGAAGGAGGACAGTGATATGGTGAAAAGATTAGCACCTTGATAATGTCACATACAGTTGCCCATGACTAAACACAGGTGTATGCAAATCGATCAAAACCAATTTTAGAGATTGTCTTTGTGATTTGTTAATAGCCATAGCATATGCCAAGCAAACTGGAAATTGGCACCTTGTCATTTGAAAGGAAAATCCGAAAAATGATCGTGTTAAGGATATTCATGGGATGAAGGCTGGTTTGCCAAATTTATCGCCTATAAAAATCTTAACTTCAATTACACGGGAGGAGCACCTAACAACCATCATCCTTGTGCCATTACAAAATCCATCTTTCGGTGAAATATTGCTAACAATATTATAGGAAAATCCACTTTCAAATGTAGCTTCAAAGGCGGTACCCAGTAGGATCCAATGAGTTAAGATACTTGATGAGATAACGGTTACTAATGCTGCTATTGATCATTCCATCATCTTCAGAGTTAAGATACTTGATGGGATAACGGTTACTAATGCTGCTATTGATCATTCCATCATCTTCAGACATCTTGTCTGCAGCAAGATAAGTATATCTCTCTCCCGGAAAAATATCGAGTATAGCATCACGTCCTCATTTCAAGAAGCGAGAATCGTGCGTTAGTTAAAAACGTTGGGGTTGATGTATTTCCCACATCTAGTTGGAGGTAAACTGTCAACAATAAATCATTTAAATCTTGACATTTACCTATCGTCGATGGAAGTTGCACCAAATATTGAATTAAAATTAATCAATAATCAAATATAAGTGCTAAAGCATGTTGACTATTCAAATTTACTGTTCATAAAAAATTATAATGCAATATTACCTCCATCAAAAAAAAAATTTGCAAAAGCGGCATTTCAAGGATCTGATGTATTCAATCGCATGTTTAAATTCAACGTCAAAACCTGTAAATTCTCCCACAGTTCAGAACGTCTAAGTGATGCGTTAACAATTTCCTCATGAACTCCTTCGGGTACAACAGATAAAATTTGACGAAAATCACCAACATCAACTACAGTGATAACTCCTAATGGATTAGGATTGTCACTAATATCATTTAATGAGTGATCTTCAACAAAATGTTTATGCTGCATAGGAACTTCATCCCATATTATTATTTTTGTTTCGCTAAATAACTCTGCCTATAATGATTGCCTGGTGAACCCACAAACAGAATTTTCTAACACATCCAGTGGGAGGCAAAAAGTTAATGTGCAGTGCAACCGCCTTCCAATAAAAGTGATGCAATTCTAGATCAAGACACAGTAATCACAGCATGCTCAAGACTACGACATTTTTGAGCAATTATGCCGTACAAATATGTCTTTCCAGTGCCCGCTCCCCCATTCAAAATGAAGGTATATGCACTATTTTCAAGGAAAGAGCAAATAACGGCATCATAAGCATTGTGTAGTCCATCATTCAAGTGGCCAATATTAGTCACTATATCCACTCCTGCTCGGATGTAGAATTGTCGATGTTCTGAAATTAATTAATCTGCTACAAGCAATTGTGGTTCAATTTCCAATAGGTTGCGGGATAGGTGGGAAGTCAAATAAATTCTTACCTGGTTCTTCAAGCATCTGATTGTGGAGAATCTGGAGATACAACCCATGATCTTCAATTTGTCCGTCTGTTGTTCAGAAATGGCAAATAATGAGCGAATTTTAGATGGGAGATCATCACATATTTTCATAAAATATTGCTTCCACAATTCCAACGGTTGCAGCTGAGAGCACTCTGTGAGAATGACACAAAACAATCTCCTCAACTTGTGACGACCCAAATTTTTTACACCTCAAAATAAATGATTTTTCCAATAACCTCAAAATTATACAACAAATCACCAAAAATTAAATTGATCCAAAAATCCTCAAAATGACAACTATAACTTTTGCAAATAGCCTCTCAAAATTAATCCTTCAAATTCTCTGATTCTAGCCACCACTAACTTGCTCTACACCTGAAAAATATAAAATGGCTGGGTAGTATGTGTTGTACAAGGACAATAAACATTGCTCGAAATAAGGACGTGATCAACAATCGAATATAACAAATCAAAGTGAATAAATCATTTGTAGCCTCTTTCTTGGCTCACCTCGGTAATACGCCAAGCACCATCGGGGACAAATTCATGTGCCCCCTTTCGGGCCACATAAAAGTATACTGGATTTCCCTCAGGGAAATCAATCTATTTCCTTAATCATTCGACCCAGTGGGCTTGCACGTGTACCAATCTGTTCTACGGCTTTCAGCCAGATATTCTTTGTGTCCAAGTGCAAGAAGTGACAATAACTGGACCAACAAGTTTAGATATCAAAAGAGTACAAATATGAGATAATCAAATAACACTCTTTACAAAGAGATGTATTACACATTATCTAGTACCTTAAAAGTAAGATCGTTGCCGTAGACTATAGGTTGATGAAAATTAGACTTAGAATCACCCAAAACTTCCATCTTGCCAAAATCCATCCTCTACGAATAAACTTTCAAGAATGAAAGGCCATTGGCCTCATACGAGGCCACTCTCTTTAATATAGCAAGTGTTCGATCAACCCCAAAGCAAATCTACTTAGAGAGGAAATATGTTATGAAGAAGAAGACAATGTGCACCAATGTATACTATTATCTCACCGCTTCAGCCTTTGGACCATTCTTCTTTATTGCATCGAAATTTTGGCAAGTAAATACCACCACCACTATTATCTCTTTTCTTTTTGTTCTATTTTTGCCTTTTTGTTCCAAACTGTAAAAGAACAATAAATTACTAATTCTAGAATACAGGTTGTTACAATCTCCCCAACTTAAGAAATTTCACCCTCAAAATTTAACGTTCTTTTGACCTCAAAATAAGCATCCTTTCAAATGGATCACCCAGACCCAGCTTTAAGACCTCAAAATTAAGTGTCCCTATAACCTCAAAATGTCCGCCATCGTAATAACCTCAAAATTCATAACTAAGCTTCCGCTACAAACTCTGATAAACCTATATTTCCCTATAGCATCAAAAGTCACGATTACGCTTCCGCTATGAACTCTGATAAAAATCTTATTTCCCTAGAAGCTCAAAATCATGTACCCAATAAGTCCCATGTAAGACCTAATGCCTAAACTCGGATAAAAATCCTATCTATAAACCTCAAATAATACCTAGGATCTCACCTCGAGCGATGTGAAAATCACACTTCCGTTTGGGACCGGCTCTGATACCAACTGTGACGACCACTCCAGCTAACCAGCTAACCGTTAGTCTTAACCACGTGGCTCAATAAGTTAACCTCAAGTTATATAGTAGCTGGTCGGATTTCATTATATATTACCTACTTATTTTCCATCCCACCAATGTGGGACTATGCCCAAGATGGGTTCTCACAATCTCCCCACCTTAGGATGCAACGTCCTCATTGCATTGGCCCAGCAACCTTCCCCAAATGGTCAATGTGTAGCACTTAGTTCTATATAGTACTTTGCTCCAACTCTAGCATCCAAGAGGTGCCTCCTACATATTCTAGAGGTGGCCCCAATCATGAAGATGGTGGTTGTGCTCTGATACCAACTGTGACGACCCGAATTTTTAACACCTCAAAATAAATGATCTTTCTAATAACCTGAAAATTATACAACAAAATCACCAAAAATCCTCAAAATGACAACTCTAACTTCTGCAAATAGCTCTCAAAATTAATCCTTCAAAATCTCCGATTCTTGCCACTAATTACTTGCTCTGCACCTAAAAGTATAAAATGACCGGGTAATATGTGCAATATGAGGATAGTAAACATTGCTCTGAATAAGGATGTGCTCAATAATCGAAGATAACAAATCAAAGTGAATCATAAATCATTTGCAGCCTCTTTCCTGGCTCATCTTGGTAACACACCAAGCACCACCGAGGTCAAATTCTTGTGACCGCTTTCGGGCCACATAAAACTATACTGGATTTCCCTCAAGGAAATCAATCATATTTCCTTACTCATTCGACCCAGTGGCTTGCATGTGTACCAATCTGTTCCATGGCTTTCAGCCCAATATTCATCTATGTCAGAGTGCAAGATGTGACAATATTCTCTACATGTGTAAGGACCCGTGTTTTTAATTGTTTTTAATTGTTTAAAATGTTAGGCCTCGTTTGATTCACAGACTAAAACAGGTAGGATTGACAGTCCTGGGATTGATAGTCCTGGTATTAAATTAGTCCTGAATCTCACTCAATCCCCTGTTTGATTCATGCATGATTAACATCTGGATATCCTAAGTTTTGGGCAATCCCATGTTTGGTTCCCTAAACTAAATTTCGGGATTAATTTCAGGACTCTCTCTCTCTCTCCAAATTCCAACCATTTAAATTTTTTAACCTCAAATTCAAACATGATTCTGAAAAAATTCAACAATAACACCTAATGTGATGCTATTACCGAGTTGTCTCATTGAAGCATTTTTTTTAATTTTTTTACCACGTTGGTTCAAAGAAACGGTATAAAAACTAGCTCTGAATTGATGCCGTGAGATCCACACGATGAACTGGTGGACCAACTCGGGACATTGCAGATACAATCTGAAATTTATTGACAAGTTTTTGCCTTGATGAAGGCTTGAACACAATCTGAAATTTATTGACAAGTTTTTGCCTTGATGAAGGCTTGAACACAATCTGAAAATTTGCCGTGCACATAAAGACTTGAATAATAGGCCATCAATGAAGTTTGTTCCTAAAATTGGAACAACAGTAACTGTTTGTCGTGCACATAAACTGTTTGCATAATCATACCAATGGGTTTCCTTGCATAATCACTATCAGGTAGCCCCTAAATGGGGCACTTGTGCAGAGCTAGCACCAAGAAAAAAATAACAACTAAGTAGTACATGGATTTTCCAGGAACATCCCTCAACTTGGTAGGCAATACATTGTGGGCACCCGAGACCTCCGCGAGAAACCTTGAAAGTACTAGAACACGCGTTCGTTAGAGTCGCCACTTGATTTTAAGGTTAACCAAGCAACCGAATTCAACATACAAAATTCGAGACAACCGGTCCGTCATAACCAGAGTGATCTTGGTTCGGGAGCTAAGTTACGGGATGGGATGGTTTTATTTGAAAAATGCACCCATCCCGCCTAATCAAAATGATTAGTCTCTACTCATAATTATGGGATTTTAAAAGAAGATTTAGAGTGATTTAGACAATTACGGGAAAGGGAACAAGGCAAAATAAATAAAATTAACGATGCATGAGGCTAGATTTATAGAAAGAAATATTACCGAAAAAAAGATAAAATAGGTGAAGACTGAACTTCTTTTGATCAACATCCGGATGTTCCCCTCAAAATCACGAATTCGGCGAGTATAACTCTATTCGCTGCGAAAAGCATGTTATTTAACTAATGCTTCGAAAAAAACTTGGATTAAAACGTAGGTTTTAGGATATTCGGAACGTAGGCTTAGGACTAATATTTTTGGGATTTTTGTGGCTAATATTTGGAAAGGAATTTTGGATTTAGGAAAGGGTTTTGCAAGAGCAAGACAATGGAAAACAAGGGTTTTTCTAGCAAGGATTTCTTGGAAATTTTTGTGGTGTCCTTTCTCCTTGAGTTAGGCTCCTATTTATAGGCCTAAGAGAAGGTTCTTCACTTCAATTTTCAGCAGGAAATGGTTGGGAAAAGTCATTGAAAGCACCATTCTCAGCCCATGCCTAATCTACAAGAGTTGGTCATTTTCTGGAAAAAGGATGGTGGCCACCATGTTTATCTCAACCAAAGTAGCTGGCCACCACTTTTTAAGAAGATAAAGTTTCTGGCCACCACTTTTTGAAAGGATAAAGTTGCTGGCCAACACTTTTTGAAAGGATAAAGTTGCTGGCGAACACTTTTGGATTCTGGGCCAAATCTTGGGCTTTGTTTGGGCTTATTGTGGGCTTCTCTTGGGCTTTGGTTTAGATGTGGGTTTATGACAAGTTATTGGGCTTGGAAATGCTCAAGTGGGCTTAAAGGTTTGAGAAAATGGACAAATCTAATTAATCGAAGCATTAACTAAATAAAATAAATTTCACGGCATTGTTAACAATTTTCATCATTGGGGACGCATCCGAACTCCTGCTTAGAATTCATAGACAATCAAAATTGGGGTGTCTACAGTTGCCCCTCTTTGACAACACTCAATTATCATTGCGGGATACGAGTGAATGTCAAAGATAAAGAGACAAACCCAATTGTTTATCTGTGTCTTTTAAGCGCAAAAACTCTGTAAAATCAATCAAAACGTACAAGTAGTCGTGCTTGCAAGCTGCCTACGTACCCCATTGTAGGGATCAGACCAAACGTAGTTCACATGGGGCATTTAAAATCATCAAACGATTCATTGGGCTTTTCTGACCCATAGAATCAAGCCTTGGGTTTTCCTGACCTGTGGCAACAACAAAATTCAATAATGGGTTTTCCTAGCCCATAATGCCTTGGGTTTTCCTGGCCCATGGCGAAAACATTCAATTCAATAATGGGTTTTCCTGGCCCATGATGCCTTGGGTTTTCCTGGCCCATGGCGAAAACATTCAATTCAACACCATTGGCTTTATTGGGCCGTTGGTAAAATCACAAAGTTCACCATGGATTTTCCTGGTCCATGGTAAAGGTATTAATTCAAAACCTCGGGCTTTCTCAGGCCTTTGGTGGATCAAAATCATTTTTCAAACAAAATTGGGCCTCGGCCTGAACGAACTTTTCAAATTCAAACAAAATTGGACCTCATTCCAAATCGATTCTTCAAATTCATACGAGATTGGGTCTCAGCCCGAGCGCATTTTTCAAATTCAAACAAGATTGGGCCTCAGCCCAAACAAATTTTTCAGGTTCAAACAAGATTGGGCCTCAGCCCGAGTGGATTTTTCAAATTTAACTGAGATTGGGTCTCAGCCCAAATAGATTTTTCAGAGGCCCAAAGTTGGCCCAAATGACAAAACCCTAGGGTTTTGAGTGCCGCAGCGTTAAATTTGCGTCCGGACGAGAAATCAATTATTCCTTCCTCTGTACGACTCTGTTTCTCAATAAAAGGGGACGTACGGCTCACTGAGATTCCAACCAGTGAAAATGTTTACAGACGATGTGTACGAGTTCTGGCTCCTCTTTGTCCCTCTCGCCCTAATCGCTTCCGGTGTCATTCTGACATTTCTAGATCCTCCATGGTTTGGTTTGGTCACTGACCCAAGGTTCATCGCGTACGGCTTCTACATCTTTTGCGCCCTTTGGTGTGTGGAGACGAAGATTTACAGTCCTGGGAGCCGGCGGTCGGTACAGAGGAGTGAAACTTCTTGGTCCGACGAACTCTAAACGGTTTCCCCTGTTTCTGGAATGAAGCTTCTTGGTCCGACGAACTCTAAGCAGTTGCCCCCTTTCTCTGTTTTTTTTTTTTTTTTTTTTTTCATTTTCCAAGAATGTAACAAATGATGCAATATATGCAAGAATGAACGGATAATCCATTTTTATAAATATTTGCCCTTGTTTATTGAAAACATGGAAAACTCCAAATTTTAATCTGCACGAATTCAATAGGAGCATCCAAAACCAAAATAGGCTAAAATAGGATTCTGATGAATCAAACGTGTCCTAGAGAGTCCTAGGACACCTGAAACATTTGCAAATACCCTCTCTTTTGTGGCAGGGATGTTTCAGCTGGATTGGGGTACCTCTGTTAAGCATGCCCCAGGTTCCACTGCTTGCAGCTCTTCTAGACATAACAATGATGAGGATGATGACGATGAGCAGGAGGGCGAGGAGGAGGCAGAAGTGGAGGGTGAGGATGAAAATAAAGACAGGCCCTGAGCTTCTAGTCAAGAAAAAAAATCATCCACGACTTTTTAGTTTTTTTTTTTTTTTTGCTTGTTCACAACACAATGGTAGATGATAGGTATGATGATGCTTGGCTCGAGCTCTCCTTTTGCATGTTTGTAACATCAAACTCCGATCAAACTAGTGGATGCTGTAACTTTGCGATTTGCTCAGCTTTCAAAAATCTTGTCTTCATTACAATTGATAAGTAGGATGAGAATGACTCCTATTTGAGTTTTGATCATATTTGTGAGCTGGATGAGTATGAATTCGATGTGAGTTCTGGTTTACTTGTGACACGAGAAGTCGGTGAGAAAATGATAGGGGAGAGAAAATGGTTGGGTATAACACGGGAATGGTAGGAGAGAGGAAAATAGCTCAGAAGGGATGGTCAACAAGGAAAATGGAAATGGCTCAGGTAAGAAAAAGGTTGGCAAGAATGTTAAAAAGGGAAAGGCTTTATCAAAGTGGGATACCAGTAGCTAGGAACACATCACCTTTCTTTGGTTCACTCAATCATTTTCTCTCTTCTAAACTCAAAACTCACATGAATTTTGCCGATGTGGCTTTTCGAGAAGGTCAAACTCATAGCAAAACCCGAAAGGCCTCCAAAGTATGAGGCAAGATGCTACCAGAGCCGGGAGATATTCAAATATCAAAACACCACAGAGGGTTGGAGCCAATGGTTTTGCACATTGAAAGCAAGCGCCATCAACTGGGGCTGTGATTGGATTGATCTCCCTGACGTGACTGTGAAGAATATGAACTTCCAGGTGGTTGGAATTGCAGGCATAACAAGTTTCACTTTCTATATCCCACGCCGTTTTCTGTGGCAGTTCAGTCACGAGCAAGGCTTGCCTCCTACAGAGTTAGAGGTCCCTTTTGATCCTTCTTGCAATGCACAGACACTCACACAATACCAAAGGTCTTGGCCATTCCGTCAGAAGCTAGCAGCACAAAATGTATTCGACACCAGTTTGAAGAAAAGATATGTGAAGTGGCTAGACAAAGATATAAAAGAAAGGGCAGACAAAGAACGCAAGATAAAAAGAAAGATGACCTAGACCTTTCATTATCTCATTGTACCAGAATAAAAGCTTGTTCCTTAGTTTCTTTTGAAATAATTTGAGAATCTCTTGTTTGAGAGGCATGTTTTCATCTTGTTATGTATGAATTCAAGCATCAATAAAACTTGGGACTGAAAAGTAGCCCTTTTGCACAATTCTCGATAATTTCCACATGATCAACTGCTCCAATTTCGCACAAGCCTCCAAGTAGTGTACAATGAATTCTTTAACGGCACAGGTTGAGAAATGAACGACCATTGGTTGCCTACGTATATCAAACGAAGAAAATAGGTTTAGGTTCACTCGGGTATTAACACTCTCCTTTTTATGCTCTACCTTTTGCCTAGTACCTCCCTTTCGGGTTTCAGGTCTAGCGAGCCCCTTTTTTTTTTTTTTTTTTTTTGAACACTAAATTTTGCCTAGGTCGCCCATGAGGGTTTTCGATCCTATCGGGTTTTTATTTTTTTATTTATTTTTGCTCTAATTTTTGCCTAGGTCGCCCGCCCTTGCGGTTTTCGACCAGCGAGCTCTCTCAAGGGTAGTATTTCTTTAATTGGTCCAAGTTGGTCACGTTGCTGAATTCATTGCCGTCTAAATTCATTATACGCACTGCTCCTCCGGTCAAGATGTCTTTGATGATGTAAGGCCCGGCCCAATTTGGCTTGAATTTTCCATGCGGATCATGGATGGGAGCCCTGATTTCCTTGAGCACCAAATCACCGCTTCTCAAATTCCGCGGCTTGACTTTCTTGTTAAACGCCCTGGCAATTCACCGCTGATACCCTTGAACATGATACAGTGCTTTCAATCGCCGTTCATCAAATAACATCAGCTCTTCGAATCTCCCGTCGACCCATTCAGTTTCTTCTAATCCGCACTCGGCTAGTACCCTTAGTGACGGCACTTCCAACTCAATTGGCAACACAGACTCCATTCCGTACACCAAGGCATAAGGGGTTGCCCCAGTCGGCGTGCGGATTGATGTCCGGTAGCCCCACAGAGCAAAAGGTAATTGTTCCGGCCAGCCCCTGCTTTTCTTGGGGGTCTTCCTTATGATGGTTTTCACGCTCTTGTTAGCAGCCTCCACAACCCCGTTGGTTTGTGGTCAATAAGTTGAAGAGTTATGAATATGAATCTTGTAATCTTCCAATAATTCCATCACCTCTTTCTTGAAATGCGTGCCCTGCTCAGATACGATCTCATGTGGAACTCCATACCGACAAATGATGTTTCGTTCAATGAAACGGGCAACCTCAAAAGCCGTCAAAGTAGCGTATGACTCAGTCTCCACCCATTTAGTGAAATAATCAATAGCTACCAAAATGTATTGATGCCCGTTTGACCCTTTAGGCTTGATCGCTCCGATGATATCAATGCCCCATACAGAGAACGGCCAAGGAGTGGTCATATTATGGAGTTCAGATGGTGGAACATGCATGAGATTAGCATGAATTTGGCATTTGTGACACCTTCTTACAAATATCACATAGTCTGTCTCCATAGTAGACCAAAAGTACCCTTGCCTCAGTATTTTCTTCGCCAACATGTTACCGCTCATGTGAGGACCACAAACTCCGGCATGGATGTCTTTCATTATTTGTTTGCTTTCCGTTTCATCAATGCATAGCTTGTGCACACCGTCATAGGATTGCCGGTACAACTTTCCTCCACCGATTATGAAATTTGCTGATAGCTTCCGAAGGGCGGTCTTATCTTTCTTGCTAGCTTTGTCAGGGTACTCTCCTTTCTCCACAAAATTCCAAATATCATGATACCATGGTAATCCTAACGTCACGTCCTCAACGGTGGCTATCATCTCATATATAGGAATATCGCATTGCTCGATTACGAAGGGTCTCATTTTTACCCCAAGAGGTATTTCTATCATTGACGCCAAGGTAGCGAGTGCATCCGCGAATTGGTTTTTAAGCCGTGGCATATGCGTGAATGTTAACATCTCGAACTTCAAAGCCAATTCTTCCAGGTATTGAAAGTAAGGCATCAGTTTCTCCTCCTTTACCTTCCAATCCCCCTTAGCTTGAGATATCACCAAAGCCGAGTCACCGATTTCTTCCAGCATCTTTACACCCAATTCCAATGATGCTTCCATCCCGACCACACACGCTTCATATTCTGCCTGATTGTTTGTCACCTCGAAGTTTAGCTTGTATGATAACAGGAAATGGGATTCGTCAGGTGAAATCAGCAGAATGCCAATTCCAAACCCATTTTGGTTTGACGCCCCATCAAAATAAAAAATTCAAACATCGCTTGATAGTGTCATAAGGTCCTCATCTGGAAACTCGAACTCTGCGTCTTCTCCTCCTTCCACCGGGTGATCAGCTAAGAATTCTGTGACGGCTCTCCCTTTGACAGACTTCCTTGTTACATATTTGAGGTCGAATTCGGCCAATAAGAGCAACCACCTTGCTAGTTTCCCAGTGAGTGCTGGTTTCTCAAACAGATACTTAAGTGGGTCCATTCGAGAAATCAGCATCACTGAGTATGCAAGCATGTAGTGCCTCAACTTTTTAGTGGCCCATACCAAAGCCCAACATGTCTTTTCCAAAGCCGTGTAGCGCTCCTCACAACCCACCATCTTCTTGCTTAAATAATAAATGGCTTTCTCAGATTTTGCTTCCCCTTCTTGTCCCAATAGGCATCCCATTGCCGAATCAGTCACTGACAAATAGAGGATCAGTGGCTTTTTCCGGTTCAGGAGGTGACAGAATTGGCGGATTTTGGAGGTAGCGTCGAATTTCATCAAAAGCCATTTGACAACGATCAGTCCATTGAAATTTGGTTTCGTTCTTGAGCAAACGGAATAATGGTTCACAAGTCGTCGTGAGTTTAGCGATGAAACGACTTATGAATTGAATTTTTCCCAAGAAGCTCCGAACATCCTTTCTCCGACTTCGGTGTTGGCATTTCAAGTATGGCTTTGATTTTTGAGGGGTCTACTTCAAATCCTCGGGTAGTGATCATGAAACCCAACATTTTGCCTGCAGTGACTCCGAATGTACATTTCTTGGGGTTTAACCTCATCCTGTACTTCCTTATCCGCTCAAAGAATTTCCTCAATATGAGGCAAAGGGAAGTCGTCCTTCGGGCTGGCTTTGTTTAGATCTCTAAAATCAACGCACACTCTGATCTTACCATCTTTCTTGGGCACAGGCACAATGTTGGCGACCCAAGTTGGATACTCGGTCACCATTAGAAAACCCGCATTGATTTGACTAGTAACTTCTTCTTTGATTTTCAACGCCCAATCTGGTCTGATTTTCCTCAGCTTTTGTTTTACAGGCTTGGCATCGGGAAACAACGGGATCTTGTGTTCAACAATCTCAGGATCGATTCCGGGCATATCTTCATAGGACCATGCAAAGACATCCTTGAACTCTTCCAATAACTTAACCAAGCGCTCACGTTCCTCGGGAGACAACGTGGAACCAATCTGAACCATGCGAGGATTCTTTTCAGTACCAAAATTTATTGAAACGACCTCATCCATGATAGGACGAGCATGCCTTTCTTCCTCTTTTTTAAGAAAAAGTTTTAGTTCTTGAGGAATATCCTCTTCAATTTCAAAAGATTCTTCAGGATCAATAAAATTTATTTCTGGCACAACAAAATAATCGAAGTCTGGATTTATTTCATTGATATTGGAAATTTTGGTTACAAACTCAGACTCAAATTCGAAAGAAAAAGAATACTTGGGTTTGCCAACTGGAACATGCCCAACAGACTCAACAAGAAATTGAAAAGGAGACTCAAACTTGGACTCATACTCATCATTATTATCAATTACATCAAAAATCCAATTTTTATAATCTCCTACGGCATCCACTATAAAGCTGGAGTAGTCCACATAATCTTCGGCGCCAAGCATCATCACAGCAGCATTTTGGCTTACACTCATGGGATCAAATCCTTGGTCAAAGAGAAGACCTAGGTTAGCCTGTTCCAGATTTTCAGTCCAGTCTTCGTCTCCTGTTGCCAATATTAACCCCTCATTTCGTTCATCCTCACTATCAGAGAGTTGATGTCCAAAGAAGGTTTCGAACCCCAGATACCTCTCCCCAGTCTCCTCATCATAAAGTGGCTCATCAAATCCACATAAAAGTACGTCTTCTCCTTCTTTCACAAACTGTCCGTTCAAAGTCTTGCGGTAAGGCTTCATTTTTAAATCAAAGAGCTTGCCTTCTTTCTTCGCCTTGGCACGTGCTCGATCTTGTTTAGCTTTTTCTGCCCAATCTTCCGGTGTCGGTTTGTAGCCAAGCTCAAAACGGTGTCTATTTGTTGAGAAGTCAGGAAACTGAGAACTCCTTGTAAGCGACGTCCCAATCCAAGGCCAGGGAAGTATGACATTTTCTTCATCATGGCAACAGCAGTGGGATTAAGACGGAAATTGTCTTCTGCCATCAAAGCATGTACCGCCTGAGACTCCACAAAGGAAAATCCGGTGAGTAAGAGATCTCCTTCATCATGCATGATTTCCAATAGCGGTGCATTATCGTGAGTGGGAACTCGGACAGTGGCTTCTCCGAGAATGGTGATTATTCCACCCCCCTTGACAAGTTTGATCTTTTGGTGCAAGGTGGATGGAACAGCCATCACCTCAGGGTCATGTAACCAAGGTCTCCCTAAAAGCATGTTGAATGATGACGGTACCTCCAAAACTTGAAATTCCACTTCTGTTTCCAATTTTCCTATCACCATTGGGATCTTTATTACTCCGACTACCTCTCTTCATGTGTTATCATACGCCCAAACTCCTTGATTGGATGGGGAGAAATCCTTGTGTTTTAGGCCCAAAAGTGAGCAGTTCTTAACGGACAAACATTCAAAGCCGAACCATTATCCACCAATACTCCTGCTATCCATTTCCCTGCACATTTCGCCATCACATATAGTGGCTTGTTGTGATTAGGACCTTCGGGTGGAAGGTCTTTATCAGTGAACGTGATTGCATTTGTCGCCTTTACAGGGGTCAACATAGCCACCATTTGCTCGGGTGAGGTGTCTATGGAAATGGGGACCTTGTTTAACGCTTTTAAGACTGCTTGTCGGTGCTTGTGAGAGGCCATAATTAGTTTCCACAAAGTGATATTAGCTCCTGTCCGTTTCAACTATTTCAGTACCTCATCATCTCCTAGATCTTCTTTTGCATCTTTTGTCACCGCTGCTTCAGAGGATTCTTCCCCAACGAGATGGGCTGGCTTGTAGTGTCTGCCACTTCTTGTCAGGTGATTTACTTCAGTTTTCGGGGCCCATAAATCTTCCTCGACTTCAAAACTTTCACTCTCGTCTTCAGATCTCCACAAGTCGTCGCCACATCCGAACTCATATACTTCTTCATTACCGACCAGTTTTTTTTTTGGATAATTCAGCTTGAAATTAAAAGAGATTAAGCGAATGTACAGCCTACAAGGGGCATACCCCAGTGAGGACAAAACAAAAATAAAGAAAAGAAATAAAAAGTGCGTGTTCCCCGGCACAACCCGCCGGGGTGGGAAAATAAAGGCCCTAGCACAACCCGCCAGGATAGGGATCAAATGAGCAAATTTCTTAATTTTTGTAACCGGATGGTGAATTTTTGGAGTCCACTTGAGAATCGTGTACTCACTGTGATAAATAGGCACAAGGCCAACTAGATATTCAGCCCAAAAGCCCTCCGAGTAAATTAATCCAAAAGGCCGTGAACCCCTTTTTGTTATATGCTCGAGAATGCTGGACTCACGTGGAACCATCAATTAAAGTCTCTTTTCAGCGTAGTGGAAAACCACTTTGCGTGTAGTGGAAAGACCATTGTTACCAGATTCACACAACAAAGATTGTGCGGACTACACCTAACCTCAGTGTGGGACCCAGTAGTCTCCTTCTTCAACCTGAACCCAGTTTTACACCAAATTTCCAAAAATTCGATCTGGGATTACCAATTTAAATGGAAAGATTGAAAGTCCAGACGCACGGATAACATGCGTCTCACTCCCTTCTTCCTCCTGCAAGAAGCTCAGTAATAGCATCTCAATGGCTTCTAAAAATGTGCACAAATTAGAATGGGATAAAACCCAGTTCAAAGTAATTAACTGGAAAAATCAATATAGCATTGGCGGATGAGACTCCCACAGGGTTGTTCCTAATGCCAGAAACACTTACAACCGCAAGGTCCAATCTTCTATGAAGGCACACCTTAACAGAACCAGAAACCCATATGGTATTACCCCTACCACCGTGACACCAACGACACCTAACGGAGGGAACTGGAATGCAGAGGAAGGCCAGAAACGAAAAGTGGACCCCAAATCTAAAAGTTTCTGAGAGGAACTCACCCGAAAAGGATCTCTAGATGGTGTGAACTACATGGCTGAACTCCACGACTCTGCGAACACCATCAAAATGATGGGTCATGGACGCTTGAGAGAGATGAGGGAAGAGCCCTCATCTAGTTGCAGTGGATGCAAAACTTTAAAACCCATCCCCTTAAATTAGCACTTCGTTAGTTGAAGAAGTGGTTGAGTGGAGACCATTTGGAAATGGCAGAAAATCTGCCATTAGATAGAGTAGAAAAACGGCAGAAGACCTTCATGTAGATTTTCTGGCCAAAGTGGAGGTAACATGAGTAGATCACACAATAGTGTGAAGTAAAATGAGCCAGATTAGGAAGAAGAAATCCAGAATCTGCTCTTTCTCTCTCTAGAATTTCTAGAGAGAAGGCAGAGCCCCCTCGAAGGGTTGCCCTAAGCGTATTTAAAAGAACTTTTACCGACCGGTTTCCACAAATCTTCTTCTTCTTCTCCCGCCACCACTTTACCTTTCCAAATTTCTGAGACATTGACCACTTGTTCGGAATTTTGTACCCCAAATGTCTTTGTTGCTTCCTCCAATTCCTTCTTAATTGCCCACCAACTCATTTCTCCAACCTGTTCTTCGTTTTCATCTAGAGCCCAAATGTTTTGAAGGCTAGCTACATGTTTTGAAGTTGTAGCAATCATATTGACAACAACAGTGTCTAGGGGTAGGTGAAAAATGGGCTTTGGTTGGCCGGCTGGGACAATGTATTGGCTAGGGTCAAAGGCTATTGTATGGGTATTTAAATGGTTGACTCCAAACTGGTTTTGGTTATGGTTTGGCATAGGGTTGGCGACAATGTTGGGTTTGGCTTTGGGTGGGGAAATGGATTTGTTGTCAATGAGGTCTTGAATTTCATGACGGAGACGGGCGCAATTATCCGTGGGATGGCCATGGGTTTGGTGAAAGGCACAGTATTTGGTAGCGTCGTAGCGAGGTGGAAGAGGGTTGGGTGTTGGCATAGGGTCCAAAGGTTTTAGGACGCCTCTTCTGAGAAGGCGTTCATAAACAGTTGATAGGGGAACTCCTAATTGGCTAAAGATTCTTCTGCGAGGGGGAGGGGGTTGATTGTTAATGTTGTTGACTTCAGATGTGCGATTGCTGTTACCAACATATTGCTACTGCTGGCAGTAAAGTTTCCTTTACCACTTCCATACAAAGAGTTACTATTACCATTGTAGACCTGCTTTCCTCTCTGACTTGAGTCTCCTTTGTCCAACAACCCCGAGTTCAAGCCATCCTCAATTGAGATTCCGGCTTCGAATAGACTTTCAAAGCTTGAGAAGGGTTGCGTCACCAAATACTTGGAAAATTCTGGAATCACATTCTTGATGACCATTCTAATTTGTTCCTTCTCGTTAGGCCGATCAACCATTTTTGCTGCCTTAGCTCTCCATCGGGTTATAAAGTCGGTGAAAGTTTCTTTGGGGTTCATCTTCGTAGCATCCAATTCTCTCGTGGTCACTTTAAGTTGGACATTATAGGCATACTGGTTGATGAAAGCATGCCCAATGTCGTCCCAAGTGTTCTTCTTTAAAGGATCCAAATTCAAGAACCATTGAAGCGCCATGTCAGTCAACGTTCGATGGAATAACTGTGCCAATTGTGGCGGCCCAATCCCCATCGGCATCAAAGTTCTGGCATAGTTCATTAAGTGTGTTTTCGGATCTCCAGTGCCGTCAAATTTCCCAACATCGGGCATTTTGAACTTCTCCGGGAGCTTGATAGTAGGAAAAAGACACAGCCTATCCATATCCACCATCTGGGTACCCGATTCTTTCGAACGGATGATAGTTTGCTTTAACTCTTCGATTTGATCTTGAAGAGTCTTGTATTTATCAGCGCCTGGTTGCTCAACATTCAGCGGCGGCCGTGGTGCTGCAGCAGGGATTTCTACGTTCTGTCGGACTGGTTGCGGTTCTTCTTCATACCAATCTTCTTCATTGAGCTGGTTTGTCCTTTCATTGTTCAATGGTGCCCTCCTTGGCGACGGATTTTCCGGTATGAGCATTATCAAGGTCTTGATCACGTTTCCCATATCTTCGATGGACTTTTGCATCGCACCTATGTTTACCCTCATCTCCTCCATCTCATTTCGCTCGGCCATTACTGGTTCAGAAACTGGAACGGTGACTGGAATAAAATCTGGAACAGGGATGTCAACTAGATCAGGTATTGGACCAAGGATTCGGTCCCAAATGAGTGTATTCCTTCTTTCCAGCGAAAAGTGACAAGCAAACTGACAAGAAAATGTGCCAAGTGTCAAAAATAAAAACTAAGACCATTTTTTTTTATACTAGAAACGCCTTCGATGACCCTTTTTTATTGAAAAATGATTAAACTGGATGAAAAAGATTAACAGGTTAATAGAAAAATGACTATTGAGTACTTGATAAATCCCCAATATACTTAAAAAAAATTCAGAAATTTTAAGAAATCCTAATTTTTATCTTTTTTTTATTTGGTATTTTTTTTAAAAGTGTTATTCTTATTATACAAAAAAAAAGAAAAAGAAAGGGAGGTAAAAAGGAAAACATAAAAAGATGTGAAATGAAAGTGACTTTTTAAATAATTTTTCCTCTTTTTTTTTGTTGTTGTGGGATTAAAAATTAGGATTTCATTAATTTTCCGAAAATTCTTTTACTATATTGGGGAATTATAAAGTGACTCAAAAAAACTAAAAAAAGAAATGATTTTGACAACTTTTGAAAACCCGCATTTTTTTTTTTAAATAAAAAGATCCTCCTCATTAAGAAATGGCAATCTCCTCATCTTTTCCCATCATTTCAGCATAATCCCCTCTGATTTTCAACTGGCAACCTGTACAGTTTATGGGGTATAGTGACACATAATCCTAACAAGGTTCCTGTCCTAATTTTGGATAGTTCTAGGGAGCACTATATGCAAAAGGCTGGTAGTCTCAAAGGGTACCCCGGCTCAAAGTCACAGGCGTACCTCCCATTGCCAAGTATCGTGCAAGGCAATGGTCAAGCAGTACTTATGACTTATCACAGCCAAAGGCTTGTTGGCTTCTTCGACATAGCCCAAGTACGGTTGCCCGCCCATGATATCGAATAATGCCGAACAGGGTTTATCCATACATCGATGCACGTGCAATGCAAGAAAATCACTTTAAAAACTAAATTTAAAATCCCATAATTTTTTTTTCGAGTCTAGCTCTCGTTTCTCCCCAGCGGAGTCGCCACTGTGGGCACCCGAGACCTCCGCGAGAAACCTTGAAAGTACTAGACACGCGTTCGTTAGAGTCGCCACTTGATTTTAAGGTTAACCAAGCAACCGAATTCAACATACAAAATTCGAGACAACCGGTCTGTCATAACCAGAGTGATCTTGGTTCGGGAGCTAAGTTACGGGATGGGAAGGTTTTATTTGAAAAATGCACCCATCCCGCCTAATCAAAATGATTAGTCTCTACTCATAATTATGAGATTTTAAAAGAAGATTTAGAGTGATTTAGACAATTACGGGAAAGGGACAACGAAAAATAAATAAAATTTACGATGCATGAGGCTAGATTTATAGAAAGAAATATTACCGAAAAAAAGATAAAATAGGCGAAGGAGAAAACAAGGGGGAGAAAACAAGAGAGAGGAGATGATTACCTGTGTTTCAGCGTGAAGATCCGTCTTCGAGGAGGGCGAGAGAGCTAGGCGTCGTTTGGGGGTAGAGAGAAGGACGAGCGGCGGATGAAGTTTGAGAGGGAGAGAAGAAGACGATGATTTAGGTTTAGAAACATTTCAGTGGCATTTTTGTAATAACCAGCCGACAAAGTAGCGTGTGTTTTTTTATCCCAGATAAACATCCCCCCCCCCCCCCCCCCGGTATTACACAATACCCCCCATACAAGGATTAAGTTTGTCCTGGGATTGTTAATCCCACGCGATTTTTTGGGAACCAAACGAGGGACTGCGTGGGTTTAGGTGCGAATAGTCCTATCCCAGGCACCTAATCCCCGAATCAAACGAGGCATTAAAGTGTTAGATTATCTACTGTTGTGAGTCGATTGGGACCCATTAGCATTACACTAGCCAATTGGAGGGGGTGTGGTGTAATTATTTGAAATATAAGTGGGTGTGTGGTGTGAGAGAGGAGAAAGACAAGTCTCCCTTTCCCCCTTATCCAGCCATCCCTCTCTCTCACAAGTCTCCCTCCCCCCTTATCCAGCCATCCCTCTATCTCTCTCTCTCTTCTTCCTCCTCCATTTTCTTCTTCTTCCTCCACCAAATCTCACCCAATCACTCTAATCCCTTCACAACCCTTGCTCAAAATCAACTCCTCTACGCGTTAGGAATCTTGGTTTGCACTCATTTTACTCCGGAAGGTTGGGTTTTGCTTGGAGATTGGAGAAAGGGTTAGGGTTTTGCAAATCATTCTCTTGGAAGCTTTATCTTTGCTTGAGGTAGGTGTAGACACCCCAATTTTGAACCCAGGATGCACTCGAGCATTCCCGATGATGAAATAGACCAATCGTGCATACCTCGAGGTTAAGAACAAGGCTTGAACTCACCGAACCACCCTAAACCATTCTAAACCCTCCTAGAACAACCTTAAACCAACCAAAATGACCAAAATACCCTTCAAACCATCCATAAAACATTTCAAAACAAACCCAAGCCTACATCATCTTCTAGTACATTCAAAACCCTCTTTATTGATATATAATACGTCTCAATCCATTTTGAAATGAGGGAGATGTGTCCGTTTTACCAAAATGACTTATTTTCACGACCTTCTGAGGGTAAAATGGTCACATACTTGAATGTACAAATTATCTTGGGTTCAAACTACTTGGGTTAGAAAGTACACTCGACAAGCTTTCCAACGCTTCAAACCACGCATGAAACGGAGTTCGGTAGCACCCGGGGCGGCCCCGCAAAGTTTTACCTTTTGAGCAACAGCCTTGAGCGCTCAAGCCCTGGACCTTGAGCGCTCAAACCCAAAAATCCCACCTTGAGCGCTCAAGCCCATGGCTTTGAGCGCTCAACTCTGATCCAGATCAGTTTTCTGCAGAGCATCTAATCATGATATTCTACTGCAAGGGGAGCGTCTACCTATGTTTCCTACTGCCTAAATACACTTCCTAGACCCTTGAACATCTCCTCAATCACCCCCCAAACCCAATTCAAAAATTAAACCCATTTTCCTCCCATTTCTCTCTCTATATAAACCTCCTCCACTCCCTCACTCACAAGCTTGGCTGCCCCTACTGCCATTTTCTCCCCCCATCAGATCAAACCCACTCTCTCTCATCACTTCAATCACGTTTTAGCCTCTCTCTCCTCCATAGCCACCATCCTCCATCATCTTCAACCTCCAAAACACCCAAAAACCTTCTTTAAAAGGCCTACAACACATGGGTCTTTGAGAAACCAACTACAACAGCCTCTCTCTCACTCTAATAAGCCATTTACAGCCCATACACTCCATCAATTTCGTCCAAACCTAGCTCTTCCATCAAAACCCACCTCATCCAAGCCAAAATCACCATTTTAAGCTCAAATCCTCCATCATCCACTCAATCAATCACTCAATCAGCCCTACACTCACACTCCTCTGTCCAAAATACTTCATCTATAGCCCATAAACACAGCCACTACCCATCCATTCATCAAACCACAAGTTCAAGCCTTGATCATAGCCGAAAAGGTAGAAAATCATGTGAAAATCACTGTTTTGGTCTTGCTGAGGGAGACCAGTGGGCTCATTCAAGTTCCTCATACTTGAAATGAGCCTACAAGGTCTGAAAAGTATCAAGAAAAGCATTTTTAAAACTTGTTATTTTGGTATTCACTTTCCAAAATTTTTCAAAGTCCATGTTTCTGTCCAGTTTCGGGAAAATAAAGTATAATCATTGATTTGGGGTTGTTTGATCATCCAATGTCATGTTATAGCAGAATTTGGCGACCTGGAAGTGGCTTGAGCGCTCAAGGCCTTACCCTTGAGCGCTCAATCCACTTTGAGCGCTCAAACCCCAACAGAAAGTCAATCACAGTGTTTCAGCCATAACTTTTTACTCCGAACTCCGTTTTCAACGTATTATATATCAAAACGTAGATAATTTGAAGGGCTACAACTTTGTAGTTTTATATTCTTCCTGATTATGTCTTCCAAAAAATGTAAATAATGTTGGAAAGTCAAATAATTTTGCTCAATATGGTGTTCTAAGTCCTATTTCTCTCTTTCATTGTCATTTTCTTTGTTTATATCATTCCACCATCGCATTGTACATTGCACAAGCATCCACCATCACTTGGTTCGTATTTGAATACTTGTTTATGTGTTTTCTCATTCCCATACTCCCCGTTATTTGCTCAAAATCGAATTTCAAATATCTTCAAAATCCCACAAATATCGAGTAGAGACCGGTTCATGGACCGGGCGAGAGGGGTTCCGTAAAACCCTTCCCCTCTCGTAACCAAACCCCCGAATCCGAGAAATCTTTGGTTCTGCCATGATCAGTGAAATCTTTTTCAAATGGGCAAATGAGTCATATTGTTTATCGGTTTATCGGGTTCGGACCTCAAATCCGGGTGGCGACTCTAACAATCACAATCTTTTCAAAAGCAAAAACGCACCGTTTTCCAGTGGGCCGTCCACAGTAGGGAAATTTCTAACTCTTCTAAGTGTAAATGTAATGTATGTGTGTGTTTAGACATTTGATTGCTAAGCTTCCTTTACCTTGTTGATTTCTTTGAGCAAAACCCATTTTCTAGTCAAGTTTGTGTTATACTCATCATCTCCTAGCTCCTTTGTAAATCTCCTATGGATTTGGTTGATAACTCAACACATTGTTGCTTAATTTCATGGTGATACTTGTAATTCACATGAAACCCATCTTTGGTCCATTTCTTGAATTTGGGGAAAACAAGCAAACCTTGTAAATTGGTAGTATGTTGTGTGACTTTGTTGTTTGAACCTCTTTTGCTTCTTAATATGTCCATTTGGAATGAAGAAATGCCCATAAAGGAGCTCTATTGATCATCTCTTGAGTTATAAAATTTTGGATCTGGTGTTGTCCTATCGATTGGACTTCATCCTTTATCGATAGGAGCCTATCTCTTTTTGTTCTGGCCAATCTGATGGCTGCCCTATCGATAGGACTTGATATCGTATTGATAGGAGCCTCTGACGCCCTATCAATAGGGCCTAACCTCCTATCAATAGGACACTTATATATATATTTTAATTATTTCTTGAATAATGATTCGTCCATTGAGGCTCGTTTGTGGAAGTTATTGGTCACATATTAAGGTCCGGGAGGGTCACTTTGACATCCTTGACACACGGGTCAAAATCTCCTTCATGGACACGTTCGGGTTACACGAAACGCGAGTTTTGCGTGAAATTAACACATAAAAGTAAGGTGATGAGACATATGGACACCGTCATGATATTATTGAACATGAAATAAAGTATGAATGTGGTAATGATGACACGGGGCCCGAAAGGGTATGCCCGGAGTGACACAGGGCCTTCATGGCATGCTCAGAGTGACACAAGGCCTATATGGCATGCCCACAGAATAATCATATGTTTGAAAGGAATAAGATGTATATGGTTAACGTGTGGGACATATGTGGTGTGTCAGGTACAAGTTGGGTACAAGAGGCGAGAGTAAGTGGAATCTGGTTGATTATGTGTCCTTTTCAAGCCCTGAAACCATTCGAACTCTTTCTTAACTCTTGTTACATGCCTTGTGCTTTCTTGTCTATCATCCATATGCATTTCATTTCACTTAGGTTTGTTAGACATTTCTCTACTGAGCTAGTGAGCTCATCCTTACAATTTTAGGTACCCATCAATGAACATGACTTGGAGTTCTTGCACGCATTTGTTTTGAAAGATAACTGGAGGAGTTACCTCATCATCTTAAAACTTGTATTTTTGTTAAGATGGTTTTGTAACTTGATTAAGTTTCCTTCTTTTGACACTGGGATTGTAATAACTAAACATCTATCATTTCTTAATTTGGGGTTCGGGTACACATAGACCAATGTGTATTCTGATGTTGACTTTGACGTGGCTCGTGGACTTGTTGACCGTCCACGTGGATGTTCGTAATGAATTACCTTATAGAATTTCAAGGGTGTGACAACTTGGTATCAGAGCCATAGGTTAGAAAACGTAGAGACTGTGGGGAGACTTGTAGTCTCGGGGCTAAAACCACTGCATTATTTTCTCTCTCAAAAAAAAGTTTTTCTCATGCATTGTGTGCTTGTATACGTGACATACATCTACGTGGAATGGTATTTATGAATATGTAGAGTGGTATGGTGTTTTGATCTATGTCGGGAAAGAAATCGAGGCTTTGATTTCACCGTACTATACTTGTTGACTTTTTTTTTTACGGCAAAGAAAATTTATTAATCTTTGGAAACAAATTACAAAGATTAAAAGGGACCAAGAGAAATAGCATCACAACACAAGAAGATATCCCAACTAGGTTGGCACACCTCCAAGCGACAACCATATGCCTACACAGATCCCAAGGGAAATAAAAAGGTTAACAAGAGGTCAACCGGCCATTACCCAGACATCTCCCAAAGTTAAGACAATATACAACTTCAATCCCGAAAAGAGGACCAAATCTGCTTGCTGGTACGTTTCATTCAATCCATCTCCTAAAACCATGCACCACACCTTGCTGCCCCTATAAAGCTGCCACGCCGCCACCGCACCTTGCTGCTGCCACAGAGCACATCTTGCTACCCCTTGTTGCATAGATCCTTCATAGTCCGATAATGCCACCACAAATGCCTCAACTTGCATCTAACAAACCCCTCAAAATTGTCAACTAAAACCCAAAAACCCTTATGACACCTAAAACTCAAATGAGTTCCCACAATCAAAGCCCCAGAAACCCCACAGTGAACCCCTCAAACTCACAAACCCACGGACCCCTCAAAGCGTAGTCCCAAAACCTCTCACCCGAACCCCTTAAAACTCCTAATATAGTGCCAAAAAAAAAGTGTAGATAGCCCCTCCTTCGAACCCCTTAAAGTGTCACCATAAATGTCAGATCAAATCTTGCCGCCACCAACTCCTTCTGAATGTCCAACGATTCTTCCCTTGCTGAAACCCCACCGACCGTCTTCAATCACCGAAGCTGCTGCGAACAATCCTCTTTATCTTGAGCCTCCAATTCTGCAATTTTTCTTATCACCTCTTCATCTTCTCCATCATATTTATATCCAATAATTCTGTTCATCTGTCGAACGACCTGGGCTTCACTGAGGATGTTTTTATTTCTGTTGCTGATCCCTTCTGTTGATACTGATGCAGACAGAGCAGCAACTGCGATAGCTGACCTAAAAACCACACATTTCTTATGGCCCTTTCTTCCCTTTAGGTTCCAATTGTTCACTTTTGGATTACCCAGAATTTCATCAATGCTCTTCCTCTTTTTTTTCCCCTTTAGCAGCTTTTACAGTTGCTTGAATGGAAACAGTATTACAATCGAAAAAATCTGCACGAGGACACACCTCAACAAATTCATTAAGGTGGTGCTCACCTTCTTCGTTAAGTACATCATTTGATGTCATGACCTAATTGCTCAGCATTATTCCTATGGTTCCAGCAAGGCTCAATCAATGCTGGATTATCAAGAGTAGCCTCCACATTGGTAGGATTAATGCCCTTTTCAATTAATGCAGCATCACCCTGACCTTGGTTATCTAGTTTCTCTTCAGAGTGTTGTGCCATAGAACAAGATGGGGTTATTATGGGGTTTTGATCTACATCATAAGTATCGAGAACTCTCTCAATTCTGGAAGCTGAAGATCCAATCCCTGAGGAGGAGAGATTTAAATCAGCTTCCATCTTGTCATTCTTATATGAATCTGTGGTATTATTGATGCTTGCCCCTTCACTTGATTATTGTATCTTTCCAACATTACATTCATTTTCCGCTTTTTCCAAAATGTGAGCTGCCCTCTTACTAACTTCACATTCCTTAAGTTGGGGCTGATCAACGAAGAAGTTAGCAAGGCAACCAGGGCAGTTACAATCAGCTCTTAAGAAAGTATTGACAACCATTTGCTCCTCAACGATTAGAACTTGAAAGGACTTATTTTTATTTTCTACATCCACAACCTGATTAATAATTTCCATACACTCAGTAGAAATAAGAACCTTACCAACTGCGAATGAGAGACCTTTTGTTGTGTCATCACTTATCGTAATAATATCTCCCCATAGTGAGACCAATGTGGAAAATGTATCTAAATTCCAGAGATGAAGGGGAACACCATAACAGTTCAGCCAAACCAATCTAGAATTGGAAGAAGATACATTTTCTTCCCATTTTTGAACCTCTTTGAAGCATTCTTTGAGCCATGAAAACTTTCCCCCATTCAAAAGAGAATCTCTATCTTCAATACTCTTGAAGGTTAAGATTACTTTATCCCCTCGCATGGGCTTGACTTCAATATCAATAAAGCCAAGGTTCTTAAGGTGATCTTGAAAATAAATAATGGAACGATATGGTGATAATATAGCAATGATGCTCCTGTATAGCCATTTGTTTCCCACTTGCTTTGCCTTGATAGAGATTCTTGAGTTTTCTTTGTACTGACCTTTATCATTGGCATCCAGGAAGGAAGTACCTATTTGAGCTCCTTTTCGTTTATTTTTCAAGAGATTACTCTTTACTTTCTGCTTCCAAACCTCCTTTTTACGATTGGGATGTTCTGATCTTCCATTATTCCAGCCCCTTTTGGATTCCACCCAATGTCCATTAGAAACTCTACCCTGCAAAACATCACTTTTCGCCTGAAACCTAGCAATGTTAACCACCAGATTCTGATTCCAAAACCAGAAGCCATTAGTTTTTGATATGGCTGTCAAAGCGTCCTCCTTGATTGCAAATCTTACAAATCCAAAGCTATTCCCTGAGATTTTGCTTCTTTTGTTTGGAATAAAACAATCCGTAATTTTACCGAATCGCTGAAAAAGATTGTAGACCCAAATTTTTCTGATATTAGGGGGAAGGTTATCTATGAAAAGAGTCGTCGAATTCACACTTGTTCTGACCCTATCATCGCTGAGAAAATTTCTCCTCAAACCTCTCATATTTAAAAAAGTAAAAACAGAATATAGCAGCAACACAATCTTTAGAACAATGATGAACAAAAATCTCTAGAGTAATCACACATACACGGTGTAGAACCTTAACCCAGAAGATGATGACCCAAAACCACTACAGAAAAAGTCCCAATCTGCTTTTGTCTTTCAATCACAGCACTCCAAGAACAAATCTTCAAAAACCCCAAATCAAAACTGACCTCCAGACATTTGAAACCCATGCGACATCAACTCTAGCACTAAAACGAACTCGAACTTAGAATATGCAGTTCCGATTTTCCTTACCTTTCACCAGGGAAAGCTCTTCGATCTCTGCCTTGTTCACTATACTTGTTGACTTGTGTTGAAGAATGGAGGCTTAGTCTTGTGGCAAAGCGTATATATATCGATGGTAAAACTTACATCACTAGTAATGTAAAAGAGTGTATACTTCTTTATTTTGTCATGGTGATTTGAGAATGACCTAGATGATTGATTTGAAGAGTGACTGGCCAGCACACTTCAAAACAAACTTCTAGTGTCACTCGATTACCACATATATGTGTGTGTGGGTATGGAAAGATGTATATGCGGTATAGTAAGTGTTGATACTGGTGGTTGTGTTACTCTCATACTTGGTAAGCATAATGATCTCCATATGATTTATGTGCTGAGTGCTTGACCTAATCGCAGTGAGGAGTAGTACTTAAATATTGATTAGTTGTTAACAGGGTTATAAGCGTACTTTCGTGTGAGAAGGAAATTAGAAGTTTCCCAAGTTATCGGTGGAAATGTGACGGTTATATATATTTATCAAAATTCCCATAGTTGACATTAATATCAGTGGTTATATTGCATTCTTACTTTGAGCGTGATGGACTCCATTTGAAATTTTTGCTAGATGCTTGATGTGACTGGAATTGATAATATGTTTGTTGGACTGCCTACTTGCATCTCACATATTGGTTCTTTTCTTGAAGTTATCACAATTTTCATCAGTATCACTGTGATTTATGGCGAGTTGTCATTAATTGGAATCGGTGGATTTACTTGTTCAAAACCTATTGAAGTTTGGGGTCCCAGTTGACTGGGTATTGCTTATTTGGAAATGAATTGATTGGTGAAGAAGCTTTTGAGTACGAAACTGAAGGAAATAGACCTTTCATAATACATTGGAACCTTGTCCATGTTTTTACAGGCACCTTTGTGATGAAATTAAGTTAGGAGGTGATGCTACCAAGTCTGAAGATACGATATTCACAGTGTGAGGCACATTGGACACTAAAATTAGTGACTTCTAGAAGCATACCACATTGGAAAGATTTTATTTGGAGATGAACAATAATAAGTGTCAATAGTAGCAGGGTGACGAGGAATTGCTGAGATGAGACTCGCTAAATGTAATGTAGGTGTGATAAGAACTATTACCCACCTTGATTATTAGTGGTTTGGGCTTCTTAACTTTCATGTTATCGTAGTTGACGCTCTCACTTTTGGGGACTAAGTAAGGAGATGAATTCGAGGTTCCAAGGGAAGTGTTACGGTAAAATTTATTTTTTCATGTTGATAGGCTTTGAGTTATTGCCTAGAGTTGATCTTCTGGATGTGAAATACATGTGTGAATTTGAGGCTGTAATGCATATTATGTGTTGTTTGGGATGGAAACTAGGGACTAACTAGAGTGGTTGTTGCTTTTGGAAAGAGTATAAATTAAGGGTTTAGTAGCTAGTAAAGGATGTAGTTGAGTGCACAAGGACTCTTGAGTTGTTCTTCTGGATGACATACATGGAGTGTCGTTTTATTCCATCTTTAGATATCTTTTGAGGTTTGTCTTAAACTTTGTTCGAAACAACTAGATTTAATAAAGGCGTATGGAGGGAATTGGGTTTGCCCCTATTGTTGGGTACGCGGACTATACTAGGAAGGTAAGGAAACTAGGTGATGGGCTAGCATTTTTCTCGGGTTTAAAATGATTCGTTTGGGCTAAGAGAGAAGAGATAACCTGTTAGATCATAAGACTAGTGATAAATGTTTATGCCTATGAATATTGAGGGGTTAGGAGATCGAAATTTGTACATAGAAGATAAGTCAGTGGTAATGACAAATTATAGATTTCCCAAGAGCTCGGTTTACATGGTTTGGGCCAAACTTAGTCGTCTTTGTTTTTCTATGTTTATGTTGATCTCAGGTTGGTCAGTTAGTTGTCGTTTCTTCTAGTTTGACGTGGTACTTCTTAAGTGAAGCTGAGCATAATTGGAATTATCTTTTGTGAATTTGCCAGATGTTAATGTTGTACGTGATGGTTTGAAGTTACAACGGGAGATCCCATAGCTAGAAACCAGATATATAGACTCCAGTTAAAGCATTGAGGGAAGGTTGTGCATCTTGTTAGCCTGGGGTCTGATTTTTCTTGGGCGGAATACGGATGAAGTTAGAGTTAGTTTGAAGAAAGGTTGTTTGGTTGTCTAGTGTATAACTATATGAAATTATAGCCAGAGTAAATATGTGTGTCTCAAGGTTTACTCATTTGCAGCTCAATGCGTACAATCTCTAGCTTTCAAATATTATTCCTGGCAACATTTGAAATTTCGAATCTAGTTTAAATGTGGAATTGATTATCTCGTTGTTTATAGCAAGGTGTCTAATTAGATTTTCAGAGGGGTGCATGATTGGTTAATGTCATGTTTGTATGGCTTTTATTAGAAGGTTGAGATGTGTCGTCTCCGTATCCATTGACGAAATAAAGTGGAGTGTTAGTTAGGAGACGGTCATATGGGAATTAGTTTTTGTGCCATTTTAGAGATGCTTATGTGAGGTTACTACTGTAGTAATAGAATTGAGGTCCCAGTTAGTTTGATTTCAAAAGGATATCGAAGCGGATGAAACAGTTAAAGGGCTTGTGGGGTTAGCCAAGGGTATGAATCTGGTTTTGAAGGTTAGAGTAAAGTCCATATGATAAAGTTGTGATAATTTAGAGGGATGAACCTGAGGAATATTTGAGGATTTATTTTCAAACTTGGGAAAGGGCAGTAACTATACTAAGTGTCGGATTTATGAATCATAGTTCCCCGGTAGCAAAGTTTCTTAACTTGTAGTTACTATAGATGGGATTTCCAAGTTCCGAAAAGTCTAATGTGATTGTGAGCCTTAATAGACCTAAGTTACGATTAAGTTGAGTTTTGACCTTAGGGATGATGGTTGAGGGGTATAGAAAACTTATTCTACTTGGGTTGGTTTTGAAAGTAGATGAGAAATTGGTAAGAGCAATCTAAGTTCACATCTATTAGAACCTATAAGTTGGCTAGTAGTATTTGGAGATTAGATGGTTACATTATAAATAGTGGGGGTAGAGATAAATTGGACCGCATAGAATGTTTAACTTTGTGAAGCTGATCGAGATTTCTTGTTGAGATAAGGAAAATTGAGATGGATTATATCATCCTTTAGTTTTGTCGTTAGTAATACGTCTTGACGAATTGAGAGAGTATGTTACTTGATGAAAGTAATATAGTGTATCTCGAAGAGATTAGGTTTATTTTCTAGTCGAGATGAGGATGGCAAGGAGAAGTTAGGTAGATGTCATACATAGAGGCACAAATAATTAATGTGATTAAGGGAATACCAATTTCATAGCCTAGAGGGGAAAGACTTGAGTGTTTGGTTAATAAATTCAAGCGATAATTGGTGAATTACGGCATACTATGGTGAAAGAGAGCTACTAGTCTATGATGTACAAGTTAAAGTGATTGGTACCACATCGGTTGCAAATGGTGTTGAGCCTTTGAAAACTTAGCACTAATGTTGTCGTTTTCGGTTAATTTATCTTGGTCTTGTCAAAGCAGTAATGGTTTGGTGAATCTAAGTTAAGATGTATAAATGTTGATATTCTTGGTCAATGTTGATGTAGGAATGTAAGTTTTTGATTGTTGTAAGTTGTAGTCAAATTTCTATATTTAAAGAGCTGGCAGTATTATTTGCATCATGGAAATTCCAAAGTCTTGTTAGTCACCAGAGTCTAAGGCTTCTATTTTCAAGAAAGGGGATGGGACTATGGTAAAGTCGTTGGGTGGAGTATTCGAAGACATTATTGTTTGATTTTGACCTTGTGTGGAATACAGTAGCGGGGACATTGAATAGGAGACTAGTACACACAGTGAGCTTAGCAAATCTATGACTAGAAGGTGATACAAGTCTGAGGTTATTGCTTTACACTCTGAGAAATTTTGAAATCTGATTCGTTTATAGAATGGTCCGAATTAGAGCTTGAGGCGAATGCGTCCTATGGGGAAAAGCCGATACGGATTGTGGATACACGGGAGAAAACTCCAAGGGGTAAAACTATACAACTAGTGCGGGTGTTGTGGAGTAATTTTGGGAGCGAGGAGTTGACGTGGGAAAGAGAGGACGAGATGAAAGAGAAATATCCGGAATTTGTTTACAACTTGATCAATGTAAGTATACGGTTTTTATATTGCATTGTTGTAGTCATGGTATCAGACATATCTTGCTTATCATGCATAGACAATTGTGTGATTATTTGTATGGCTTGTTGTGCAAATTTTGAGGACAAAATTTTTGTAAGGAGGGTAGAATGTAAGGACCCATGTTTTTAATTATTTTTCCGAATGTAAAGTTGGAAATGTGAGAAATTGTTTAAAATGTTGAAGTGTTAGATTATCTAGTGTTGTGAGTCGGTTGGGACCCATTATATTACACTAGCCAATTGGAGGGGGTGTGGTGTAATTATTTGAAATATAAGTGGGTGTGTGGTGTGAGAGAGGAGAGAGATAAGTCTCCCTCCACCTTATCCAGCCATCCCTCTCTCTCTCTTCTTCCTCCTCCATTTTCTTCTTCTTCCTCCACCAAATCTCACCCAATCACTCTAGTCGCTTCAAACCCTTGCTCAAAATCAGCTCCTCTACGCGTTAGGAAGCTCGGTTTACACTCATTTCACTCCAGAAGGTTGGGTTTTGCTTTGAGCTTGGAGAAAGGGTTAGGGTTTTGCAAATCATTCTCTTGGAAGTTTAATCTTTGCTTGAGGTAGGGAAATTTCTAACTCTTCTAAGTGTAAATGTAATGTATGTGTGTGTTTAGACATTTGATTGCTAAGCTTCCTTTGCCTTGTTGATTTCTTTGAGCAAAACTCATTTTCTAGTCAAGTTTGTGTTATACTCATCATCTCCTAGCTCCTATGGATTTGGTTGATAACTCAACACATTGTTGCTTAATTTCATGGTGATACTTGTAATTCACATGAAACCCATCTTTGGTCCATTTCTTGAATTTGGGGAAAACAAGCAAACCTTGTAAATTGGTAGTATGTTGTGTGACTTTGTTGTTTGAACCTCTTTTGCTTCTTAATATGTCCATTTGTAACCAAGAAATGCCCATAGAGGAGCCCCATTGATCATCTCTTGAGTTGTAAAATTTTGGATCTGGTGTTGTCCTATCGACAGGACTTCATCCCTTATCGATAGGAGCCTATCTCTTTTCGTTCTGGCCAATCTGATGGTTGCCCTATTGATAGGACTTGATATCCTATCGATAGGAGCCTCTGACGCCCTATCAATAGTTCCTAACCTCCTATCAATAGGACACTTATATATTTTTTAAAAATATTTCTTGAATCATAGTTCGTCCATTGAGGCTCGTTTGTGGAAGTTATTGGTCGCATATTAGGGTCCGGGAGGGTCACTTTGACATCCTTGACACATGGGTCAAAATCTCCTTCATGGACACGTTCGGGTTACACGAAACGCGAGTTTTGCGTGAAATCAACACATAAAAGTAAGGTGATGAGACATATGGACACCGTCATGATATTATTGAGCATGAAATAAAGTATGAATGTGGTAATGATGACACGGGGCCCGAAAGGGTATACCCGGAGTGACACAGGGCCTTTATGGCATGCCCAAAGTGACACGGGGCCTATATGGCATGCCCGGAGAATAATCATATGTTTGAAAGGAATAAGATGTATATGGTTAACGTGTGGGACATATGTGGTGTGTCAGGTACAAGTTGGGTACAAGAGGCGAGAGTAAGTGGAATATAGTTGATTATGTGTCCTTTTCAAGCCCTTAAACCATTCGAACTCTTTCTTAACTCTTGTTACATGCCTTGTGCTTTCTTGTCTATCATTCATATGCATTTCATTTCACTTAGGTTTGTTAGACATTTCTCTACTGGGCTAGTGAGCTCATCCTTACAATTTCAAGTACCCATCAATGAGCATGACTTGGAGTGCTTGCACGCATTTGTTTTGAAAGCCAACTGGAGGAGTTACCTCATCATCTTAAAACTTGTATTTTTGTTAAGATGGTTTTGTAACTTGATTAAGTTTCCTTCTTTTGACACTGGGATTGTAATAACTAAACGTCTATCATTTCTTAATTTGGGGTTCGGGTACCCAGAGACCAGTGTGTATTTTGATGTTGACTTTGACGTGGCCCGTGAACATGTTGACCGTCCATGTGGATTTTCTTAATAAATTATCTTATAGAAAGTACCTTAAAAGTACGATCGTTACCTTAGCTTTTAGCTTGATGATAGTTAGACTTAGAATCACCCAAAACTCCCATCTTGCGAAAATCCATCCTCTACGTATAAACTTTCAGGAATGAAATTCCACTGGCCTTTTAAGAGTCCACTCTCTTTAATATAGCAAGTGTTCATCAACCCCAAAGCAAATCTACTTAGAGAGGACATATGTTATGACGAAGAAGACAACGTGCACCAATGTATACTATCAATAGGATATGCTTCAGCGCTTTGGCCTTTGGCCCATTCTTCTTTATTGCACTGAAAGTTTGGCAAGTAAATACCACCACCACTATTATATCTTTTCTTTTCTTTTCTTTTTTTGTCTTTTTGTTCCAAACGGTAAAAGAACAATAAACTACTAACTCCCAAAATACAAGTTGTTACACAACTGATACCCAGTTTTCATTATAGCAGCCTCTTCAAGGTATTGAATCCACTCATCATCATCTTCCAAAAGCCCTCTAGCAATCCATGCCAACTTAAAAGTATAGTGTACCACATTGTCTACTGTGCATAACCTTTCAAACGAGTTTGATCCTTTGACAATTGTTAGTAAAAACATTATGATGTGTCGTAGGAAAATGGAATAAAGTGAATTTGTTATTGATTCGTAACAAACTTTTGCCATAATGACATACCTAACAAAAAATGGTAATCTTGTCCATGTTAGTAGAAACGCTACTCCGACTTCTTTGCTATTGCTGAAATGTTACACCTGTGAAATAAAATGTGTTTAGAAATTGACTACGACTACTTGAAATTTTTTCAAATGAAATGGGTTTCAGAAGGCATGTTTAGAACCAAAATGCAATAGCTTTTCATGAATAAAGCTCAACATGTTTAAGCATACACAATCTTACACAACTACTCTGTGAAAATAGTCATTTCCATAACAGATTTTAACTCCAAGTCTAATGCTTGTGCCATGAGTCAAATTTCACAAATTAGGAAATGTCATCGGGACCAAAGTTTATCAAGCTTGTACTTGAATAGAGCACAGGCTGCACTGAGTCAACCTGCCAAGACAGTTGTTAGAAACTGAAGTAAACTAATGAAACAATACCATGTGGATGTAACTCATAAATCAGTGTGTAAATCAACCATTAATAATAAACCGTTGTAGACACCCCAATTTGACTTTGCAAGCAGTTAAGCTCCCCGCTTGGGGGAATCCTGATGACTAGAAATATTTCCTTGTCTACTGGAATTGTGTCATGTGTGGAGACTTTGTTTCAAACATGGGATATAGAGACTGAATGAGAACTTGACCAGTACCAACCTTTCGCTAACCTGGGCCCGGCCTAACACTCATGTCTAACCCCTACCTAAACCTCAGAGAGGTTTGTGGAAGAACAAAAGCTTCATAAGTGTACCGACTGACATTCCTCAAAATACAGACTGACATTCCATTTATCAGCCTACACAACTATTATCAGCCGATATTTCTATTCATTGCATGATGAACCATTGCAGATCCTAGACTTTGACCCATGATTGGACCCTCGGCTGACATTTTAAATGTCGGCTGATGTTCTAGCTCCTGCAGAAACTTCAAAAATTGCAGACGCGGAGCAAACTTCCCATAGTCAATAATACGAGGTTTGTAGCTATTAAAGTTACACCATTAATCCGCAGCCACGAAGATTTTTTGGAGATTCTACAGAGATTTTGTCCCAGCTGATTTCATTTCCATCTCTGGGTCAGTCCCTAGCCTATAAATTGGACCCTCCGATTCAATGTTCAACACATCGAGTTTTAGTACTGATACGCCATACGCCGAAGCTCTATCAAAATACTCCCAAACTCCCGACGTTTTGCTCCGATATGCTCCCGAAGCCCCAAATCTCAAGCAAACAGCCTTCAACCCCGAGTTCTCATATACTTTTGGTCTGAAAAACCAAAACTAAGCTCCACGCATACCAATTCGGTCATGTAGCAAGAAAATCACCCAACTAACAAATGCAAAAGGGCTCTGAGAGATCTAAGGTCGTAAATTCATGGTTAACCAGTGTGGCTTAGCCTACTTCCCATCTTCGTAGCACTTCACACACATAGCACTGTCTGTATTTTCCTTATTTTCTTCTGGTGTAAAAGCGAGGAAGCACGACCAACATGACGAATGTCGGCCGTCAATTGTTGTTGTAAGTGCATAAATCGGCTAACGTTTGTTGTGTCGTAGAAGGTTCAATAGTAGAACCCTCTGGTTTACTTTTTTGTAGTTCTGCACATGTATTTATCTCTTTCGTCACCCATAACTGTCTAAACAACTTAAGAACAAAGATGTGCTAAAACAAGATAAACAGATAATGTGATCTTGGTTAAATGAAGTAAAAGCCTAACACCTTCCCCTCACACTACAAGAAAAAGCACATACAATAGCGGGCAAAAATGGCTATGGTATCATATACATAGCGTTCCGAACGCTAACACAGCCCCACTTATTAAAAGTTTAAGACATTTTGAAAATCGAAAAATACGCAAGAGTATTGATCTGGTATTTAATAAGAATGCTATGTAAAGAAACAGACATAGTCAACCCAAGGAGGCTCAGGAAAATTCATACATTGTAGAGTTTGAGGGGATCCCTGACAGGAATGTTTTAAAGCCTCGGGATACTAATGCACAATCTACTTCACAGGCATATCAACAAACTCCTCTTCCAAAGAGGTCTACACGTATTGTTAAATCTTCAATACGTTATTCTCCATCTTTACACTATTTGTTGTTGACTGATAGTGGTGAACCAAAATGTTTTGAGGAAGCATTGTTGGTTGAGACCAAGGAACGAGAGCATGCGATGGATGATGAGATGGATTCCCTCTCATCAAACCAGACTTGGGAATTGGTTTAGTTACCCAAGGGAAACGTACAAAAGGTGGGTTTAGATAGAGGCTTAAGGAAGAATCTAATGAGAGCAAACGTACAAGGCAAGGTTGGTAGTCAAGGCTTTTGAGCAAAAACAACGTATCGACTACACTGAAATCTTTTCTTCAGTTGTTAAGATCTCTACTATCATGTGTCCCTAATATTGTGGTTGTTGAAAACTTGCACGAGAGTAGTTGGATATCAAAACTGCTTTCCTTCATGGAGATTCGGAGGAGGATATTTATATGCATAAGTCAGAGAGTTATGTTGTGAAAGAGAAGGAAGATCAGGTATGCAAACTTAGGAAGAGTCTGTATGGGTTGAATCTGGCTCCAAGACAATGGTATAAAAGTTTGATACTTTTATGGAGACCATTGTTGTTATTTTAAGAAGCTTGGTACGTCATATCTCATATTTTTGTTGCATGTATGTCATGACCCAAAATCGGCCTTAATGTCGCGACCGACCAAGCGGTTATTAAGCCGGAAAAGCCTATTGATAAAATAGTTCAGGGATTTCTATTGTCATTTAAATTTTGAACAACAAAAACTAAAGTAAACAGAAGCGTAACATAATCAACATATTTTCCAATGTTTTTAGGTGTAAAAATATGATAATTATAAACCATTAGAAACTTATGATTGCCCGCATAGCTCATGTGATCATTTTTAGGAGTATGTGGCTATACACGTTCTTCCCTGGAAAAAAAAAAATTTCATAAGCGAATGCTCGTATGGTACGAAATACCAAGGTTACAGGTTTGACCATAGAAAAGTTTTCCATATCATATAATTCTTCAATTTTCAGGAGAGATAAGATAGGATAAATTAGTAAACTTCAATAGCCATAACAATTGCTTCTCCAAATCTCGTAGTAGTCCAAGTAGAAGGACCATTTTCCCTTTTATAGACAGACACCAAAATAATTTTATTATCGTTCAACGATTTTGCAAGCCATAGTATTAGGGAGAGACCCTTGGTCAAAGAGAGCGACCTTTGATATCATTACCATTTATGGTACCTAGCCGCACCCCTGCCTTATTTCACCCCGTCTTCTAGCCTTTTTAACCGTCCTCAAGAACAAGGGACACCGTCCGAAGATACCATAGGAAAACCTGTTCAGGCTAAATAGAGAGATCACGTTTTCAAATCATATTTCATGGTCTAAGATCAACCATAATAAAAATGAATACATGTGGATAGGCCACTTTCCAATAATCCACGGTTTACTAAAAATAACACGTTTCATCAAGAGCACATGCTTCACATTTTCTAGCATTTAAAAGCAATTAACATTTTAGTTCAAAACATTCAAGTAAACGCTTGTAACAAGGGTGTTGTGTACTCACCAAAAAATAAGACGTAGTTTAATTAGCTCGCGGCTACTCACTACATAGTACTGGGCACCTAAACATATAATTATAGTGGTAGTAATTAACTAAGTTGATGATCAAAATAAATACTCCATCTGTTCCAAATTGCTGATTACTTTTGAGAATTCTAACTTTTTTAGCAGACATTCAATAACTCCATTCAATAAATGCATTCACATTAAACAGATTTATTAATTTTCAACAATGCCCTTATATTTCAACTTTTGAATTAAATGATCATTGTTGGTAAAGAGGATATTTTGGGAGATTAAATAAAATTTATTTTGACTTTTCAAAGAGGACTAACAATTAATTTGGAACATTCCAAAATAGTATAAGGGACAAGCAATTTGGAACGGAGAGAGTATTAATAGTAAGTTTAACTCGAGACGTCGGGTTATGAGCCAGTCCATGTAATTCGGGTGTAAAGTTAGGAGTCAAGGCGGTTCTAAGTTTATTTTAAGAGCTAAAGTACATTTTTAAATAAGCAGGGATGAATCTGCAAGCATTTAAAGTCTTGGACCTTTCGGAAATTACTATCCAGGGTCCAAATTGCATCTCTTACATATAATTTTTAGGGACCAAAGTGAAACCACTCCATTTGCTGGAGCGGCTGCGAGATAGCCTGCAACCGTGGCTGCCGGTTCTCTGACGTGCGCGGTGCATGTGTTGTGTGTTTGTTATGTGTGATTTATTAATGTGTATGCTGATTACTATGCAATATATATACATATGAGACCGATTTTTCTATAAATAAGAGACTAAGGAAGAGAGATTACCAGGAGAGGGGCAGTAAACCCAGCGAGATGGAACGAAACGACGGGCGGTGGTGTCGTGGTACAGGTTTTGGAGTGTACAGTAGTTTGTCTTTTTAGTTATAAGAGAATCTTAATTGACACGTATATGTATACCAATGATCTAATGAGTAATCCCTCATTTTGCTAAAATACAAACCTCTCATTTTCCGGTCGAATTTTGTTGCTCCAAATCATTCAATGTGTACAAAATGCGTTTCTCTCTCTCTCTCTCTCTCTCTCTCTCTCTCTCTCATTCTTTTCCTCTCTCTTTCTCTTCTTTCTTTCTGTTTTTTCTTTTCTTTTCTTCTTCAAGTGTGGTTGTCGGATTATTGAAATGGGAGGCGGCAGTGATCTGCAGTGGCAATTGGGATCTTAGTGGGCGGTTTCCCTAGCCATTTGTGAGGTTTGAAATGGCGTATCTCGGCAGCGCTTTTGGGGTCTAGACAAGTGTGAAATCCACAGAGATGCGGGGATCGTTGCTCTTCTCCTTCATCTCTAGCGGACGTTTTGGTGTTGCAGTCATGGTGGCTGTTTTTCTCCTCTCCTCGTCGGTGTTTCTTCTTCGTCAGCTTTCGGTTCACCCGCCGGTTACACTTTTGGGTATCACCCGTCTATGGGCTTAATGGCAATGGGTGGTTCGGTGGCTGACAGGTGGACATTCTCGGTGACTACTCAGGGTGGTGCTAGGCGGTTTCATCTTCTACGTCGAAATGTACTGCCACTATAAATGTTAGAAGTCTTTTTTATTTCCGATCAGAGTTGGTGGTGGTTCTCAGCTTCTCCTCAGTGGTGCGGCGGTGGAGTCCTAATGGTGGCAGTGGTGGTTGCTGGAGGGCTGTTGATCTGAGGGGTGGCGGTGGCGGTGGCTGTTGAGTTTGGGTGTTGGCTGCTAGGGTTTATCATTTTTGGGCTTAATTGTAATATTGGGTACGCCCTTTTTGGGCTAGACTTTTAGGTGTGCTGGGCTTGACCCACTGGATTTTTATTGGGCTTTGTCCCAAAGGTGTTTTAGTTGTTCCAACTTGTCCTCTCCCCCTAACTTGATGTACTATTTGTCAAGTTTCTTCAATAAATTTGTTGCCCATCAAAAAATAATAATAATCCAAAAGAGTGACATTGTTTGTCATTACTTGATCAAAGACCTTTTGACGATCAACAAGAGTCGTCGACATTGTTCGCCATGATCAAAGACCTTTAATTTGACAGTCAACAAGCGACTCACTCCGTGACTTGTGCCTGAAACATCCTTTTTCAGTACTAGATCTCATAAAATGGAAACTTCCAAATATGACAAAAATGAAGTTGATCTGGAGCTTAAGGATATAGAAGATAGAGGCATGCTACAATGCACACCCCCCCATATGAGATTTTGTGGCTTTAAATTTGAGTTTTGTGGCACCAAATATGAGATAATATGAGATTGTGGCACCAAATATGAGATTTTGTGGCTCCAAATATGAGATGGCATACGGTATGCACCCCATCCAAATGGACGGCTGAGATTGCGCCACGTATGACGTGTGGGAATTTGTGTATATCGATATGAGATTTTGTGGCTCCACATATGAGATAGTGTGTATATTGATATGCGATTTTATGGACTCAAATATTTATTGTTGTGATTACCGATATGAGTGTTTGTGGCTCTAAATATGAGATTTTGTGGCTCTAAATATGAAATTTTGTGGCTCTAAATATGAGATTTTGTGGCTCTAAATATGAAATTTTGTGGCTCTAAATATGAGATTTTGTGGCTCTAAATATGAAATTTTGTGGCTCTAAATATGAGATTTTGTGGCTCTAAATATGAGATTTTGTGGCTCCAAATAACAAGTCGCATCCTGTAGCATTACTGTAGCAATCCGCATGGGTCCAAATATGAGATTGTGTGGCTCCAAATATGATATTTTGTGGACATATATGAGATTTTGTGACTATTCATATGAGTGTGCATACCATATGCACTTCGTATCTCCAGCCACAAAATCTCATATTTAGAGCCACAAAATCTCATATTTTGAGTCACAAAATCTCATATTGAGTAAGTGCACATTGTAGCATTACCCTAGAAGATAAAGACTTTGATCATATTTTGAAGTCCTCGGAAGAAGAACGTCCCCAAAAAGAGTGTTGCTACAGTGTGCACCTATGCTTTTGGCATATGGTGTGCATCTCATATGGAGACTCACAAAGTCTCGTATACACCCACAAAATCTCATATTTGGTGCCACAAAATCTCATATTTGGTGACACAAAATCTCATATTAGAAGACCAAAACACAATAAATAAGACCACAAAATCTCATATGGATGTGAGAAAGTTTTGGAATAAAAAAATCAAAAAAATGGCAACCGGTTGGTCACCTGGCCCACCGCTTGGGAAAAAAAAATCCATATGAGATTTTGTGACTTTCAAAATGAGTGTTTGTAAAAGAAAATATGAGACTTTTGTGGTCCACTACAGTCCAAAAATTTTATATGAGATTTTGTGGGTAAGTATATGAGACATGTCACTATCAATCACTATCAATACACAAAATATTTTTGGACTGTAGTGGTCCACAAAAATCTCATATATTCCTCCACAAGTTCTCGTTTTTTAAACCGAAAATTCTCATATGTTATATGAGTGTTCTTCGAAGTATATATGAGATTTTGAGTGGTATGACTCAATGTAGACGAAAATATGTATTTCTGTGGCACCTTATATGAGACATGTCACATCAATATATATACACACATTATGTATCACATTTTCACTACAGTCCAAAACTATCATATGAGATTTTGTGGGATGTTTTATGAGGTTGACTTTTGCCAATATGAGATTTTGTGGCTCATTCGAATTTTTGTGGTACTTTTTATGAGTATTTGTTGCTTCATATATGAGATTTTTGAAACCCAAAATGTTATATGAGAGATCACGCAAGGTTTTATGATTTTTTTTTGTTCTCCATATGAGATAAAAATGACCGGTATAGGGAGTCACTTTTTGCATATGTGGCGCAATCTCGGCCGTCGATCTGGTCAAAGTTGCATATGGTACGCCCTTTCATATTTTTTGCCACAAAATCTCATATGTGACCCACAAAAACTCATATTTGTGTCACAAAATCTCATTTTTGAGCCCAAAAAAGGGTTGCACATAGTAGCATGCCCCCTCCAAAAATTCGAATCGGTTCTACTTTCAGGGCTTCCAGTCTTCCACCTTCCAAGAGAAAAAGAAAACAAACAGAGAAAATGAGAATCCCAATAAGCCGAAAAGGTCAAGGTTCATTACTTCATTTTGCTCAACGAAGGCCTTTTCAGTCTATAAGCTACTCTTTCTAACTTGTTTGGACTTGAACATCACTTTTTTGGTTCTTTCAGCCATCAGAAAGTTCCAACATGCATGCTAAAAAACATAGCATCTATATTTTTTATCGGCCACATACCTGCTTTGACCATATGCCGGATCGAGACATTTTTGTGTGTTATTTTTTTGGACAGTTCTGAAAGTTTTCGGTCAGTCTTGGATCCATAGTGGTTGTGGCGTTTCTTCCAGCTCATCTACGCTTTACTCCTCGCTAGAGGTGGCAATTTTGAAAGAAAATTTTGGATTTGGATATCCTTTGTTATTGGAAGGCAAATAGCTCTAGATATCCAAACCTCTCATTCATGGCACATGACATTTTGAGTATTTTGATCACCACAGTGGCTTCAGAGTCGGCTTTCAGTATTGGAGGCCGTATTGTAGACAAGTATCGCTCTTCAATCATACCCAAGAATGTAGATACATTATTATGTACTCGTGATTGGCAATACAATGCAACAGGTGGGCAAAATATAGTTGTCGAAGATTTGGAGGAAGAGGAGGAAGAACTTGTGGAGGATTTTGGAGAGAGAGTTGTTGCACTTGGCATTATATGACAAGGAGATTGTGAAGGAACCCAAGTTTTTGAAGAATAGTGATGCCGGTATGGTGAAGATGATTCCAGACAATTGCTGTTGGAGTTATCAAGAGCGTGGAGAAGAAGGATCCATCAGGTGCTAAGGTCACAAAGTCTGCTGCCAAGAAGAAGTGAAGCATGGAGTCTAGTTGATCTAGTTTGTTTCTTTTTTCGTGACAGTTTTTTTGTCGTCGCTTCCTAGTTGCTGGACCGGCGGTGGCAACAATGGCCATGTTCGGTTGGGAGCTTTGCTCCGGTTTTGGTAAGTTCTGTTTTGGCTGACATCATCATTTTTCTCACTTTTCTCTCTATCTCTCCACTTATTACACCTGCTTACATCATCAAAACTAAACTAAACTCCCTCAAAACTCCCAACCGAACAAGGCCAATGAAGTTTATGCTTGGAATTCTAAGTTTTGAATTTGTTTTTTAAAATTTTTTTGCGAGGAGTTAAAGACAATTTCTATTAATGATTGGGATCGTTCATTCTTTTGAACTCGTTGAGAGCATCAAGCATGCAGAAAATCAAGTTGATTGACTTTCGTTTTGTATGATTTCAAAACACATTTATATTGCAAAAATAGTAGAATTGGATTTTGTTCCCCATAGCAATTGTGGGCAAACCTGAGACCAGCATGCGGAAGAACCTAATTTGTGTTCATAGGTTTGCGGTTATGCAGTTCAAATGCTCAAATCTACCAACTAATGCCTCAGTTCCAAGAGGAATTCAGAATTACTAATTTTGCGGAGTTGTTCTTTACAGCGAATAAAATTTGGGTTGGGTTGGGTTTGACTTGACCCATATTCAACCCACCCATATTGAACCCATTTACTTTTAACCCATATTCAATCTACTCACATTCAACCCATGACCCATACCAACCCACACAAACCCAACCCAACCCAACCCACCCATTTGCCACCTCTACTCCTCGCTCTAACCATGTCTTTGAAAGGACCCACCGTTTCCCTGGTTGAACTGCTCACGGCGTTCTATCGGTTTTTGTTCTCCTCACAATCACTTGTGACCCAAAACTCAAATCATACAACCGCAACCTTGATTCAAGACTGATACAAAGTCAAGAACTTTGGTTAACGACAACGATTACAGTCTCGTAACTATCCCATGGTTTACAGTGAGATGAGTCACGGTTAAAGTCTCTGCTCCCTCTGACCACGCCTGCATCATCAAATTAAAAGGAGGGGTAAAACCTGGGATATTGGGCTGAATCAGCCCATCACTATTTTTCTGAGGGGCATGCTTCTGGTATCATTTGGGATTAGAAAAAGGAGGACTTGAAGTTGGTTTGTGCAGTGGGTCAGTAAGTCCTTAATCTCCGACCCACACCAAGTCACGTATGGGTTTCGCGATGGACTACCTTATCTAGTGAACATGTACAATAAGGTTTTACTGGTAGCAGCCGAATCTGGCATCTGCATTTTATCGTCCTTTTTGCAGCTTGTGAGGCGAGTGTGTGTTTGCTTTCGGTGGCTTAAGGGATCGAGCGAAATTTCGGAAAAGACATCAAAGAGTGTGAGCACCCCAAAGACAAGGTGATTGTTATGTCACGGTGACACCATGGGGCTAGGCCATCCCAAGGTGTCACAAATGAGCAACGATATGGCGATGACTTGGGGATCTAAGGTTGTGATCATATTATGCAATCCTCAAGGGAGAAAGCAGTATGTGGATTTGGTTTGAACCATCACTATTTCAGAACTGTCAACAAGCAAACACTAACCAAAAAGCCATGAAGCCATGACCTATTTTTCAAATGGAATTTTATTGCAAAAACATTTTTCATGTTGAATTCATCTTCAACATCTGCACTCTGCAATTACAAAAAATAATAATAATAATAAATAAAAATCCACTTCACAAGCTCAAAACAACTACATGGAACTACAAGACACAAATTTTAATGTACATATAAACACAAACAGTGTCATTATTATCTTCTCCTGATAATCATCTTTCCCTCGTAATCAGAAAATACATCCCAGCAATCAAGCAACTGTTTATTCACTAATATTGATTAAAGCTGAGTTCAATAGTAGAACAAGTCATCCAGTCTTCAGCCTTAGAAACTCCAAAGTGCTATTGAGGATTTGGAGGGCGACTGTTAGCAGAACCAACTCGGGATCCCCATTCTAGCAGCTCTTTGCTCGTGTCGTCCTTATGAACAAGAACTTCAATAAAACATAACGAATCTTTCTGCACTCCAGTCGCTGTCGCAATTGCTTCTACCAGCTGATCCTCCGTGCATACCTGTTTATTCAAGCATTTAGTGAATGAGAATCTTTTGGGATGCATCTTATGAATGCTTCTAGAATACCAAATAGTTCCTAGTTTGTGAAAGCTCAAGTTCAGTAAACCAAACCAAAACCCAGAGCACCAAGGTCATTGTTTTTCTCCACCCTTTAGTTCGTATTACCTACGTGCGATAGGTGGATCAAAGGTCAACACCATTAGCCCATGCTGTTAAGAACTTAAGATCTCCAAATTAGTGAAAAACGTTCAATCCTAATCCAACCCCCGGAGTATAAATTTTTCTTTCCTTTCGGGTCTCTACCAACAACTGCAAGGGTCTTGTTTTGTGAATCATTTAGCATTTGCATATGTTCTTCATCTAGGGGAAGTAGTTTTCCAGCATTTGAAACACGTTTTTAACGTCTCCCGAGAATGGGTTTGTTTTGAAAACATTCCTACAAAACAAGGTCAGAGACCATTAATCAAAGCAGTTTCATCTGTTTCCTTGATGCGAGAATAAAACAGAAACTGCAGCAAACATACCTGCATTTGGGACCCATTAGTAGAAAATTTACACTATGAAATAGAAATATCAGCTAGCATAGTCCAATCTTCCAATTCAAAAATAAGTTTGGATATACATTATTTAGATTACTAAGGAAATATGTATAATTTTGGTGATGTTTGATAATAAACAGAAAGCAGCAAAATAAGTTACTCTGTATCGAGCTATATATGAGTCTTGAAGAATATTAGGTGGTTCAGTTAAAAAAAAAAAAAAGAATATTAGGTGGTTCAAACTTTTTAAAATTGAACTGCTTGTCTGATGCTCAGCTAAGCAATTTTTTTTTTTTTTTTAAAGGTGTTTGGGCTAGCTTACGCGCACCTCGATTAATCCTGGGGACGAATCCCATCGTCCAAATAACGGGAGCCCAATTAAAGCCGGAGAAAATCCCGCATGGACTAGGCAGCAGGCTTGGCACAACGAGGTGACAAGCACTTTTTCGGGGGAGGGACAGTGCCACAGCCAAAGGAGATCCAAGGCCGACCGAAAGCACTACTAGCCCGTGGCCCCAAAGGAGTTAATGGCAGCTACGAGGTTTAGGAAATTCTTTAGACCAAATAGAGATGTGTGTCCAAACTACATGGATGCTACAAAGCACAAGAAGCTAAATTCTTTAACTGTCCGAACTTGTTTAATCACTAAAATATCATATGTAAGCTAAATATTTGTGCTAACCTTGGCAGTCCAGCATCTGCCTTCCCCATTGTGAATAGCATCAACAAGGCCAGTGTAGTTCCAGTTCTTGATCACATTGTATGGCCCATCATGAATCTCCACTTCAATAGTATACCCTCCATTATTGATGAGGAATATAATGCTCTTTTGCGCACATCGAATCATCGTAGATATATCTTGGGCTGTCACCTGTTCAAAAAGGGAACACATTTACTCAGCATCGTTGGCTTTTGTGTTTCTTCCAACTCAACCAAGATTATGATCTGACCATCATCGTATGAGGGACACTCAAAATTCTTATTTTAGTTTGAGATATTATGATAAAATGCAGGGATATAAACAAAATTGAACTTGTGTTCCCAAAAATAGGGTATCTTGGACATTAATTACTGCTTTTTCTTTTTTATTCTATCAATCAGCAAGTAAATTGGCAATGATCCACATAACGCGTTTGGACAGTCTAGCATTGGATGTGGGCATTTTACTGTGTAATATTAGATGGATTAGAGGACTAAATTAGCAGTTTCATCAGCAAATGAATCAAAGTAATGGCTTCTGTGAGCTGCAGCAATAATCAATGTTACCAACTGACTGACGGCCCTTTTTCTCAAACCGTGACGGAATTGCCACATTTTTTCTAATTAGTGATCAGAAAGTTGATACTCCAACCACTGTGACTGACCTGGAAACTCCCATCACCAATGCAAGCAATCACACGCTTGTCTTTTGCAGCCTGAGCGTAACCGAGTGTAGCACCTACAGACCACCCAATGGATCCGTACTGCATCTGGAATTCATACCTGAACAAAAACGATACATCTATTGAACTTAAATAAATCTATAAGGTTCTAAATTTTCAATAGTTTATATCAAAGCATCTTAAAAGTTCGTTTCTAATATACCGCTCTAAATTTTCAATAGCTAATATCAAAGCATCTTAAAAGTTCGTTTCTATTAGTCACCTTTGAATGAAACATCAACACAGGCTGCAAAATACTGTAGCAGTTGACAAAAATGACGCAACCCCAATGACAACATTTCATAGCTGTTATTGTGGCCAAATGAAACGGGAAAACTATAATAGTAAAGAGAATTTTTGTGTCGCATAAAAACGTTACCAACTTACCATGATCTTAATGCAACCAACATGTTTTTGTATCTCATAAAAACATGACCATTATTTTAATGCTGCCTACATCTTTATTGATGATAATAACATGAGGTTTACAACTCATTTAAAAGTAGAAGAAGTCATTTTAAATGAGGAACCCTTGCTTACCCGCAATTTTCAGGAAGATGGAGCTTCTGACAATTAAACCACGAGTCCCCTGTCTCTGCAATTACTGCAGTGTCTCCACCTAGCATTTCCTGTTAATGAGCTTGTCTTAATTATATGAAGAAGGCATTTCCTCTACACAAAACATGAAAAAAGAAAAGATACAGGAAAGAGAGATTCCCAGCCCTTGGAGTGGCACTTATCCATCTATGACAAACAGGCCCTGAATCAATCTCAAATTCAAACCTAAGAGGTCTTAACAAGCACCAAGATTAACCCAGGATATTAACAAGCACCAATATTACCGATCAAATCCTTTCCAGTGACAGATTGGAGACGGAAAACACAAAGAAACCAAAAATATTAAATTTAGGGCCTTACAGCCTTCCTTTTCATAAGAACAGGTTGGGGGAATCGAGTATTGGGTCAGAAAAATCAGATCAAGCAAATTCTGTCCTAATTTTAATCTCATAGAAGGCCTTCATGTTCTGCTATACTCTAGCAAAGTTTTGCAAGCAGACCTTCTAGTAATGTTGTGGTCAATCATCATGTTAAGCAATGCTTGTGTCTGATAACGCCCTGCGTAACATGTCACAGGGCTGTATTTGCATTAAGGTTTTGTGCAGGGATTTTGCGAAGAGAAAACAAAATGAAAGGATATTTCCAAAATTTGAATTGTGTCCCCCCTGCCTTTTCTTTCACCTTAATAGAACCCTCTGCAGATCTGAGAAAGAATCGTGCTTGCTCGAGATGCTTGCTAGAATGTACAAGATATAGTCAGCCAGTCACTCTTTTTAATTTACACGATGAACCCGGCAATCTTCTTACAACGGATATGGCCGGTGTGGCATTTCCTAGAGTTTAGTTGTTGTTTTCTCTTGTACCAAAATCAATCGGGGAAAACAATAATTTCTTTCATTCTCGGAAAGAACAAAAAACGTAAAAAGAAAATAAGCAGCTGTGTCGCATTTCGTTGCTTACCTGAATGTGCTTGAAAAGTATGTTGACTCTAAGAGGTTCATTATTCTCTCGTTTCAGAGCAATGCCAGGAGGGACAAATATTCTACAGTAATTCTCATAAGCAGTGCTGTTCTTCTTCAGCTTCTTGGCCAAAGCAGTCAAGAAGTCTGCCATGAAAACCCAACCCAGCGAAGGCCCATTACCAATAGTCACCCGATTGGGATGCACTATCACAGATTTCTCTTTCTTGATCAGCAAAGAATATCCAACTGAGCTGTAATCGTTGAAGATGGGACCCACGAATACATAAGCGTCGGCAGATTCAACAATCTCACCGCAGTAGCCGGTGCTCACAGCACCCCAGTATGTCCCAATGAAGTGCGGATGGTGCTCTGGAACCAGTCCCTTGGCAGAAGGCATTACTGCTATAGGATATCCACATGCATCCGCAAGCTCCACAAAGGCCTTTTGCGCCTTAGCTACCCTTAGCTTGGGACCTGCCACAAGGACAGGTTTCACAGCCTTGTTTAGAAACTCAGCCGTTGCTTCCACTGCAGCCTCTAGTCCTAATTGGTTGCTCAGCCTGCATAAGATATCAAAACTGGTTAGTTTTGAAGATAAGAGAGGAAATAAACATCAAAAGATGATGCCAAGATCAATGAACATGGAAAGACTATTGATCAAATACTAAGGCAGCAATAAAAAGAGCACAGGGGTAATATATCAACTGTAAAAGGCAGTGCTCAGTTAGAATGAACACATGAGAAAGCAACTTCATGTAAGTGGAAGTTAGAATTCCTTCTTTCATAACTGATCGTAATACATAACGAAAGATACAGGGCTATTGTAAGAAAACAATCCCCGTACCATACAAATTCAAGTAGTTCAAATGTAGAGTTACTCCATACATACTTGACCTCAGAAAAAAAACATATAGAGGTGAAGGCACGTGTTCAATTGCAATGAACACAAGACAAAGCCCCCAAATACTTCCATATAGATAACAGATAAATTACTACTCTTATACTTGATCTCAAAACATACGGAGGGAAAGAGAAACAAAAAAGAAAAAAGAAGAATAAAACATACACAATGTGTTTAACACAGATAGGATCATAGGGACAAAGGGGTAATTAAACCATTCAAATTTTGTCTAGAAATCATAACAAATATAATGTGTCACGATTCACGACCTGATATTCTACTTGGCGTTCCCATCAAAATTCCATAAGAGAGTCAACTTATTCAATGTATGCACTTCTTATCATACTTACATGGTAACAAAATCAAATGCACATTAAACCATACAAACAAACAGGATCCGAAAAATTCAGTCCCAAACTCTGTTAAATACACAACATGAAACGAGTCATGAAAGACAATCGCAACTCATACCAGCGCCAAAAACAGAGAATCAACATTCAAAACAGAGTATCAACATTCAACAAAAGGTAAATTTGTGATGGGCAGTAGGAAAAAGAGTTAACTTACTTTGGTGCAAGGTAGTATGGGACTGGCTCCCTCGCAAATGTTGGATGAAGAATTCCAGGCAAATTACAACTAATACTGATATATGCTGGCTTGCTTTCCTTTAAAGCAATTGAAATTGCAGTATCAATCAGCTCATGGGCATCATCCAAGTTGTTTACCACTGCCTGTCACATTGTCATCACCGTCGCATCCAATCAGTAACTTGAACCAATGGAATAGCTAAAAACCAGAGTATGATATCCGATAATCAACAATACTATAAAAAAAACCTACAAATAAACATCAGAGAGTAAATGTCAAATTGAAGGAAACGGATCCTCTCCAGTTTGCCCATTTTTGGGTTCTTTCGGGATCCATTTCAATGATTGTAACCGCTACATATTTTAGTTTGGAAACGATTAATATGCTCAAGAAACATATTTATCTTGAAAATAAATTCTTTGTCACACTGGGTAAAACTCATTTAAAATCCATAAGACCATGTATTGATCGATATCTGGCATGGTTAATACTACTAATAAACTCCCAAAAACAAACTGCTTGTATCATTTAAGTGGAGCGGGACCCACAAATGGAGAAAGCCAGGTGCTCCAATCCATTTTCAGGGCTTGGATGGGAGATGGAGTTGCTGCTCGTAATAATTTACGGAGTATAAATATAGTCCCATTGGAAATTAACAAAAATAAAATAAAATGATTTCCTGTTTATAAGCAATTCAGTAAGACAACCCAAATTTGGTTCATAGCACCTCGAGTGGGTCCAATATGGCCATGTCTTTGTAGTTTCTTCTTAAGCCAAAACAATTTAAAAAAGCAAAAACTTAAACTAGTAGAGTGTGGAAGACACGTCAATATATCAATCTCCTAGTCACTCAGGTCCTATCAATTCCTTTGTGCTATAAGTATGTATGGATTTACAAGTTCCTCGGATACTATCAATTCCTTGGGCCACAGGAGGTAAGCTAACTAGTTAATTTCAGGCCAACGATTACTTGGGCTGCATGCAATCTGGCCGGACACCTGGTTATAAGAAAAAGGTCTCCCACTCCCTCAGGGCCGGCCCTAACCTAAAGCGGGAGGTTTGGCCGCTTTAGGCCCAAAAAAATTAAGCAAAAATTAGGACTCATTTTCCATAGAACTCATACATATATTATATATACACTATTCTGTGATTTGGCTCAAGTTTGGAGCTAGCTCAAGTGGTTTGTGTATATGTTGGAGCTGGTTGCCCCATATTCAACTCCTTGGAGGCCTTTTTGGCCAAGTGTCATTTTGCCTTTTTTTCTATTGGATCTAGACATCTAGGGTAGATAAAATAAAACTCTTGCACCAAATAAATTATGCTTTAGTGATTGTAAAGGTTACTCAAGTCAAAGGTTCAAATCATTTAGACACCATAAATATTTTGATCATTTTTTTATTTTCTCTAATTTATTTCAATCTTACTTATATCTTTTAACATCAAATTCACAAATAAATAAGTGTTGACAATAAATAAACCAAAGTAATTTATTTTTACTCACATATTGGAACAACCCCATAATAAGTTGTAGAAAAAGTGGAGTACGTTATGTCTGGGTTTTTTTTTTTTGTTGTTATTGTATAAAAAATTTAAAAGTTTATTTTAGTTAAATTACAAAACTAAAATATCATGTTTAATCTTTTTATCCTCTATTAGCCATGTGAATTGTTTTTACAAAAACCGAAGGCCTATTTTCTAATTTCGCTTTAAGCCTACAAAATCTTAGGGCTGGCCCTGCACTCTATCACACACATGAGAGAATAATTACTCAATAGTATGAGGTGCTCTATATCACTTTAGAGCCGCACATTTACATGTCAAAATATTCAATGCTCTCAGAGCACGGTCTCTTGGTGCTCCAAGAGGGCCAGCCCAAGGTATTTAGGTGCCCTAGGCCCACAAGTGGTGCATTATATATGTTTACAATTACATAAGAATACTAGAATATTTTGCCTATATAATTATTTTAGTCCATATTGAACAATAAGCATGTTTTGGTTCCAGCGGCATAGAATTCTCCTTTGTTTGTCTTTGACAAGTACGTGTTTATTACAAGGGAGCTCCAAATTCTTACATTGAAATATTTTTTGACAAATAAACACTGAACACACTTAAAAGAAAGTGCTTTGACAAGATTTGAACTCAATCAAAAAGGTGGAATACATCTACCTTACCATTGGACCAAGTAGAGCATATCTATATATGTTGCCGAAAAACAATTATTTATAGCTATTCCTTATTGGTGCACCTTTGTTTGGCCCAGCATCTAAGGCCCCGAGGCCCGGGCCTCTTGGGGCCTTGCCCTAGGGCAGGGCCTGTGTTCCAGGACACTCTACCAGCACAAGCTCTTGTGTTCCAGGGTGTTAAATGTATGAAGAACCACGTAGCCCGGATCTGGGACTATAGACCACACGAAACTAGGCATATGTGTGTACTATTAACGCAGGGAGATATATCGACTGACCTGAGTACAAGTGACAGCCTGAAAGCACCGGAACTCCTGACTAAAATCCGGCAACCCAATCGTATGATGCAGAATCCGGCTCGTGCCATAATCATTCGAGTTGGGCCCACTAACGATACAGATCACCGGTAAATTCTCGCTGTACGCGCCAGCGATCGCGTTGAGAACACTCAACCCACCCACCGTAAAAGTCACCACGCACGCCCCGACCCCCTTGGCACGTGCGTAGCCGTCAGCGGCGTATCCAGCGTTGAGCTCGTTGCAGCAGCCGACGAGGTTGAGCTCGGGCTCGGCGATCAGGTGGTCCAGTAGAGTCAAGTTGAAGTCGCCTGGTACGGAGAAGACGTCCCTCACGCCGATCTGAACAAGCCGCCGAGCAAGGTGCCGGCCCAGAGTCCCAATCGACGAGCCGACGGAGTTTGTGGCTGGAGCCATGGCGCAGAATTGGTCCAGTTTGGGTTGATCAGGAGTGGGTTCTTGACATGGGGGATTTGATTTCAATTTTTTGTTCAGTGGGAAAGTGGGGGAGACCGAGTTGGGTTGTGCTGGAGAACCAAGAGAAGTCATATGCAAGTTGAATGTACTGAGTAATGAGTGAGTGGTATTTTGGTCCTTTTGGAGGTGATTTTGGCGTGTTGACTATATATAGGCTGTGATGGAGAGAGAGAGAGAGATAGAGAGAGAGAGAGAGAGAGAGGTGGTTTTGAACACTGGGGGCCGCGGAGCGAAAGAGAGGTAAAGAAAATGCAACTGGTTTTTTTGTTAGATGGTATTCGACTTTTCGGGTGTTTCGGTTTTGGACTACCAGAGTATTATATTCCTTTTTGTTTTTTGGAAAAATTAGTCATAAATTTACTGGTTGTGTTCGTCAGATTAGTTTAGTTTTGATGATGTAAAAAGTTGTAATGAGTGGAGAGACATAGAGAGAGAAATGAGGGTAATGATGATGTCATCAAAATTAAAACTAAACTAAAATTGGGAAACGAACATAGCCACTATATTTTGCCTTTTTTAAGAGAGAGACAAAGAATTTTTGCAATCAAATATAAAAGAAAAAATTAATCAGAAATGCATTATATTTTGCCTATTTGAATGGAAAGATAAGGAACTTTGACAATCAAATATAAAAACATTGTTTTAAATATTGATTAAGCAAAAAGGACAAAACACAACCACTATCTTATTACTTCTCTTTTTCCTCTTGTTCTCTCTCTCTCTCTCTCTCTCTCTCTCTCTCTCTCTCTCTCTCTCTCTCCTAGCCAACAAATTAACCATCAGAGTAAGGTGTTCCTAAGACTCGCAAACTTTCCACCGGAACTACTCCGATTTCGATGATCGTAACTTCCAGATTCGCGGCCACAGGTTCATCTACGTTGTCGTCCTCTTCTCCCTCATCCTCCTCACCTCTCTACTCCTCCTCTTCGCTCGCTGGATCTGCTGCATCAGCCCCACCTCCGCCCCACGCCCCGCCGCCTTCTCAACCCCAAGGACTCGACGTGGCCACAATCAACAGCATTCTGATCGTACTCCATGATTCATTGACATCAATTAGTCGAGTTGCAAAATCTGCCAATCTTCTCTCTGAGTTTCCGATTGTACTCCGCGATTCGTCGACATCAATCAGTCGAGTTGCAAAATCTGCCGATCTTCTCTCTGATTCGACTCTCCTGTTTGACTCGATTATTTTTATTATTTTTTTCCTTTTTTTGTCCTGATGGAGTGCATCTTACCTATTTGTTGTAAAATTATTATTGAAAATGTCTACATTGTGTGCTGATTATGTTCTATCACCTGATTGATCTATGTTTTGTGATTGGCCAATTATTGGTATGGAGTATTAGTTCGGTTTTTTTGGGGGGATTTGGTTAAAAAGGCTCTCTTGATTTTTCTATTTGCCACTAATTTTTTTGGTCGCCGGAAATGTTCGGCTAAAGGGTGGGGTGGTAGTGGACCGGAGGTTGGGTGGAGATTTTTTTGAATTTTATTTTCGAAATTAAAATTTTTAAAAATTAGTGACACTTCACTAGTTTTTTTGGTCGCCGGAAGTGCTCGGCCAGAGGTGGGGTGGTGGTTGGCCGGAGGTGGGATGGTGATTTTTTTAAATTTTATGTTCGAAATTTGAATTTTTAAAAATTAGTGACACTTCACTAGTTTTTTTTTGTCGCTGGAAGTGCTAGGCCAGAGGTGGGGAGGTGGTCGACCGGAGGTGGGGTGGTGATTTTTTTGAATTTTATGTTCGAAATTTGAATTTTTTAAAATTAGTAACACTTCACTAGTTTTTCTTGGTCGCCGGAAGTGCTCGACCAGAGGTGGGTTGTGGTCGGCCGATGATTTTTTAAAATTATATGTTCAAAATTTGAATTTTTAAAAATTAGTGACACTTCACTAGTTTTTTTGGTCGCCGGAAGTTTCAAAATTTGAATTTTTAAAAATTAGCGACACTTCACTAGTTTTTTTGGTCGCCGGAATTCAGGCAGAGGTGGGGTGGTGGTCTGTCGGAGGTGGAGTGGTGATTTTTTTGAATTTTATGTTCGAAATTTAAATTTTTAAAAATTAGTGACACTTCACTAATTTTTTTGATTTTATGTTCGATTGCAAAAGTTTCTTGCCCTTCTTTTTTAAAATGGCAAATGTTTTTCTTTTTTATGTTCGATTGCAAAAGTTCCATGTCCTTCTCTTTAAAAATGTCAAATGTTTTGGATTTTTGGCTAAGTGGCCCAACATAAAAATATTGATTTCAATATTGATTTAGCAAAAGGACAAAACACACTCACTCTATTTGTTTCCTTCCAAAATTATCCTCAACCCTATGAAAGCAATCTCCCTTACTGCTTCATTGTCCGGCCACTACCTGTTTATATATAAAATTAACAAATCCAATAATTAATTGACACGTAATAAGAAATGCCAAACGTTGGCAGCTTAATGTTAATTAAGAAGCACTGGATTAATAGACTACAGATGGATTAATACGATATCGTATTAGTTATTAGTTTGAAAAGCAGTTATTGGCAGTTACAAGTCAAAGCTAATATAAGAGATTGACTTCGAAGCCATGATTCCAACTACTAAGTGCATGAATTCCACGTGTAAACGTATGAAACGAGGTAGTTGACAGTTAAGACACGTGAAGTATATCGTGCAAGACAGTTATTTCCTTAACACTTAATCATTTGAGTTGGTTAAGCAACCGTGTAGATTCAAATCAAAGCTTTTGAAGGAAGACTAAAGAAATTCAATTTCAGACATGCTGGAGGGAAGAAACCACCCATTTGAAGTGTAAAGATGGAGTTCAAAGCAAGCCAAGTTCAAACTCTTTGAGCGGGAAATTCAAATCACAAGCAGTTCCTATAAATAGAAGAAATTGAAGAATAAAAACCCCCGGACAAATCTTCAACAAACAGCTATCAAAGAATGATGCTTGGTTTGTGCATTGGCAAATAGAATTAGGATTTCGACTCAGTTCGAAGTAGGTTAGGAAGTAGATTAGGAAGTAGTTTAGGAAATATTTCTCGATTGTTCTTGTAACAATCAGTTGTTCGAAGTTCTTGTTATCTTTTCTTTGAAGTTGAAGACAATTTCGAAGTAAGTCTATCTTTGATTTATTAATCAAAGTATCTTGTTTCTTTGTTGTTCTTTAATTTCCTAAGTATATTGGTTTATATTTCTTCACTTTGAAAGAAAAATCCTCTTAATTGAGGTAATTGAACCATTAAAACACAGTCGTCTGATTGAATTTGGTTTTCCAAAGTTAATCTGAGGGAGGAGATTGAAAACTCTCTCTGGCACGCCCACACACAATTATTTTTCATTGCAAAGAAGTAAAAGAACCAAACACATTTTTTGGCACGTCCAGTGGGACATTGATAGAAAATTCAATTGACCAAAGAACTGCAAAAAATTTCTTGCCATGACCCCAAAAACACACTTAGAAGGATTCGGTTTCATCTTATAATGCTTCATTTTTTAAAAGGCTGTCTTCAAGTGTTGTATATGATCTTCCATTGATTCTGATTTGACAAAACCTGATGCTAAAACAGATAGAGCAACAAGGCTAAGATCTGTTAATTACATTATGTATAATGAGGAGCTATTTAAAAGAGGTGCAGATGGACTTTTGCTGAAATGTCTGAATAAGGTTAATGCTTTTAAAGTTATGGCAGAAGTTCATGAAGGGATTTGTGGAACTCATCAAGCAGAAATTAAGATGAGATGGTTGATTCGAAGGTATGAATACTATTGGCCTACTATCCTTAAAGACTGTATTGATTATGCAAAAGGATGTCAAGCATGTCAAAAGACAGAACCTCTTAAACGATTACCTGTTACTGAGTTGCAGTATGTAGTCAAGCCTTGGTCATTTAGAGGTTGGGCAATGGATATGATTGGTATGATTTATCCTGCCTCTAGAAGTGGAGATAAATTCATTTTAGTTGCCATTGATTACTTTACTAAATGGCTTGAGGCTCAAGCTTTTGAAAGTGTGTCCCAAGAACAAGTAATTGAATTCATTAAAGGCATCATCTATAGGTTTGGATCTCCAGAAACCATAACAGTGGATAATGGATCCATTTTTTAAGGTAGAGCAGTAAAAGCTTTTGCAGCAACTCATGGAGTTTCATTAATTAATTCGACTCCCTACTATGCTCAATCAAATGGCCAAGCAGAGTCAACCAATAAAATTATCAAAGGAGGTATTCAGAGAATGGTTGATAGAAATTCAGAAGAATGGCCAAGTATGCTTTTAAATGTGTTGTGGGCATATCCAACCACCAAAAGGACTAGCACAAGAACTACTCCTTTTGCTCTAACCTATGGACATGATACTGTATTGCCAATGGAGATTGTGGTAAGATCACAAAGAGTTGCTTCTCAAAATGATTTGAATATTGGAGCATATCATCAAGCAATGTATATGGAGCTTGAAGAGATAGATGAAGAAAGGATTAAAGCTCTGAATCAAATCCTGCTACAGAAATCAATAGTAGCTAGTAGTTATAACAAGAAAGTAACTGTTCGAAGCTTTGATATAGGTGATTTAGTATGGAAAGTAGTGTTGCCCATCAAAGAAAGAAAGCAAGGACTTGGAAAATGGACTCCAAATTGAGAAGGCCCCTTCCAAGTACATAGAGTGCTTAAAAGAGGGGCATATCATTTAAGAGACTTGAATGGTTATGTCCATAGAAGAAAAATTAATGGGAGATATCTAAAGGCTTATGTCCCAACTATTTGGGAATCCTAAAAGTAGTTTGTCTTTTATTTGCTTGTGCTATTCAAGATTAATCATAAAAGCAAGTAATAATTAGTGGTTGAAGTTCAAAATTCAAATGATGAGATCAACATTTTAAGCAGTTCAGATGAGTATGAAGTTGGAATAACAAAGCATTTCATTCATTACTTAAAAACTGTACAATTGTATCTTTTAGGTCACTCAAAACTTGAGCACCTTCGTTACAAATAAATTCATAAATTTCTTCTTGATCAGTGGTTTGTTGTAGTTGAGTTTCAAGGTCTCTCATATTTTCAACTGCTGAAGAAGCTCTGTTCATAGAAGCCTGCATGTTAGTGGTTGTTTGGGCAATCTCTCCCTTGACTTTAAGCAGAGCCTCTTCTAGAAGAGTTTCCTCTTCCTTCAACCAATGTAGTTTGATAGCATCCTGATCATAAGAAGAAATCACACTCTGAGCTTCATCGTCTACATTTGACAATGTTGCCTTCAAACTTTGCTTTTGAAGTGTCTTTCTTGAACATCACAAAGTTGATGGGCTTTTACTTGAAACTCAGAAGCCTTAGTCAAGAGTTGTTTGTGTAAGTCCAGGAAGGCAGGTTTCAGCACCCAGGCAGCTTGACAGCAAATTTGTAATTGTGCTTTTAGATCTCCTTCAGCCAACACTTCAAAATTTAACTCTGAAAATTGCTGAAAGATCTCCTTCAATTCTTGAATCTCGTCTTGAGAGAAAGTAGGCTTGACCAACTCAGGAGGAGATGAACTGCGTCGAGCTTTGAGTTGGATAATAGGAGATTCTGGAAAAGGAGTTGGAGCCCTCGGATTTGTGATTCTTTGACAGAAATCACTTACTCTTAATTTGAACTGCTCCAATGGGGAAAGATCACTAATAGCAACACCAATAGGAGTATTGAGTTCCTATTAAGAGAAACATATACACCTTTAGGCTTAATCCTTCAAATGAAATATGATAGCCACAAGCCTAGACAATAATGAATTACAATACCTCGGTTGGATGGATTTGTTCTAGCAGAACTTGCTCCTCTTGAGTGTCATCACCGTGTGATTGTTCAAGAGTTACCTTTTTAATGGCCACTTCAGCTTGATCAGTAGTTTTAGCAGAAGGAACTGATGATACTGGAGTGGGTAAAATATGATTATCCTAGTAAAGGGCATAGCACGTGCCTTGAGCGGGCACCACGAGAGGGTGAATAAGCTCAGCACCACATAGGGAGTCCTTGAACCCTGTGCCGATCTGGTTTAGCCATAAATAAAGCCAGATTAGTAAAAAGTAAACTAATAAGTCAGGATGCACTAGCTCGGCGCAAGACATAAAGGGATGCCCCTGGTATGGCCGAGCTAGGTAAGTTACGTGTATAGCTTAAGCAACATTCTGGAATACATAATTCAGCTTGGCGTGATGAGCTGAGCTATGTGCGGGTCATTCCGATCTAGGTGGAAGCACGGCACCGCCACGTGTAGGGCAGTGTGACATTCCAGAATAATCCATGGTGGTTCCTTATGAGATAAGGAGCAATCCCGTAGAATAAGGGATCAATATGGAAAGTCCTAACGTGATTAGGAGTGCATCCCATATAGGAAAGAGTCCTATATGGAAAGAGGAGCTACAGCTAGACGAGATCTGGCAGTATAATGAAATATACTGCCTAATAGGTAAGTCCTATTAGGAAAAGGATTCCTAAAGCCAAAAGGAAACTAGGGCACGAGATGCCTAAATTAAACAAAGCAATCTACACCTTTAAATACAACAACATATCCATGGAGAAAGGTACGCTGTGAAACCCTTTTCATACACATTGTGATTTGCAAGTACGAGATACTAACTTAGGCATCAGAGGGCCTTTGCCGACGAGAGGTGAAGGTGCTCTAACCCTTTTTCTGTTTTGCAGAACTTGCGTTGAATCAAGGAAGCACATGATCCAGGCCTACGTGGATTTATTCCCCGTACAGATACAATCTTAGGAAATAGATTTGAAGCATCTACAGGAGAAGGAAACTAAGAAGTAGCATGCACTGAAATACCAATTTCAACAGCTGCACCTATATAACTCTTTTGAGGATCCTCAGGAATATGCTTCTCAGTCAGGAATTTAGGTTGCTGAGTATCTTTTGCAACAGAATCATTTGGCAGCATCTCTTTATTCAAATCTATATCACCTGCAAAAGGGGAAGGTTCTGCAGTAGGACTTGTGACTGTTGGTATTGATGCTTCAATGTGTCCCCTTCTAACACTCTCTGAAACTAAAACCCTTGCTACAGTACTAATAATAGGAGACATTCCTTGCAAGATGACCTCTGGTTGAGATTTGAGTGCTTCAGCCTTCTCGACAATTTTCTCAACTGTGAAAGAGCAACTCCCTGTTTGGCAATTGTACCAGACTTTGAAACATCAGTTGTTTCAGGAATAGAAGACCAACTTGCTTTTGAGACTCAACAGGTGCATGTTTGGCTGGCTCTGAAGCAGCTTTCGAAGGCCAAAATGAGTACATCATCCGTGCAAAGAAATCATAAGGCTTACCTTTCACAAATTGGCCTATGAGAACATCTTCTGTCTCTTCTTCTTCTAGTTCTTCAATTAATATTTTTCTTCTCTTCTTGGAAGCCTCATAGACTTTGGCAAATTTAGCCTCTTCATGACTAGGCTCTTGTTCTTGCCCTCTGGTGCCTTTTCTTTTCTCAACTATAAAAAAAGGGGGTGAGAATATATCATATAAAGGATTCAGAGGTCAATGTAAACTTATGGAATAAAGAATTACCTGGCTTCGAACCTGGAGAAACAGAAGTTTGGACAGGTTCTCTCTCTCTTCTTCTTTTCTTCTTGGGGGTAGATTCTGTATGTTAGATCATAATGAGAAGCAGAAATGCTTTGAAAATATAGTAGTCACACAAGCAATTAAAGTTACCTGATGGAGAAGGTGGAGTTGATTTTTTCTTTTGAGATCTGGTAACCACCGTTGGTACTGATTGAAGAGGAGAAACATCTAAAGCAACAGCCACTAAGGCAGAAGATTGCACTTATGGTATCTCTTCTCGTTGTTCCCTTTGGGTTTTGTCTCTTCTTTTAGTACCAAATCCATCATTTGACATAGAAAGTGAGCTAGAATGTGCTTCACCCTCAACTGGAGCAAGGCAGCCAATATGATGTGCAAAACCTTGAGCTGATGCAGTCTGATTATATAACTCAACAAGGTTATGCCACCATCTTGAGAATCTGGTAAAAATGGGGCTGTTAATTGCAAATTTAGAAGGCTTGAAGGCTGCCCTAGACCTTCTGAATTCTACATTGAGGTGTGAGAGTATATTCTTATCAACTTTCTTTCTATCATAAAGGAGAACATTGACTTCTCCAGGGTAAGGACATGGAATGGCTTGCACCATACCGAATTGTCTAGCAAACTGAGCACGACAATAAGTTTCAGCATGAGTTTGCTTACAACCACCAATAATCCCATCTATAAAGATTTCTCTTGACAGAAGAATGCTTCCCCAAGCATCAACAAAAGAATTTGTTCCCCTGTTCTCCATCATATCTTTTAGCCAAGAGGGCCCAATATTCCAATCAGTAAAGGGACGAATTTCTGCTTTTTCCTTGTCTTCTCTCATATTGAGGAAATATTGCAGATATCCAACTAATGAAAGGGGATTCGAAGCCAAAATTTTGAACTTGTCCCTATAGACATTGACAGGTTCTGAAACAACTTTAAAAACAGGGAAATATGTTACAAGCCAGAGCTGCAAGAACCAAAGAGGGCCTCCTAAATTGTACATGAGTGGTTTTAACTGGCTATCAAATCCTATCTTGTAGACATAGCCCAGGAAGTATGAAGCCAAGTCAAACTTCTCACCTTTAGAAAGGGAATATGCCAACAGGGCAAAATCATGCATAATTTTCTTACCACTATGACAGAAGATCATTTTGCACAAGGTATACAGAACATATGCAAAGAACTCTCTGTCAGATACTTCATTATCAAATCTGGCTTCAGAACGAAGAAAGTTTCCATATGATGCATGCAAACCAGTGGTTTTCATTTCTTTAAAAAATGGGACATTGATAGATTTGGAAATGTCAAACATTGGACCAAATGGTGGAAGTCCAGTAAGGAAGGACACATCTAAAACCGTAGGACCCATCATTCCACAGTTAAAATGGAAATAGTTGAATGATGAATCCCAAAAAGTTAGGGCAGCATGGATAAGGGCAGGCTTTTGTTGTATACCATATTGAAGCAGAGTGATAACATGCGAAAGTCCAGATTGCTCCAATTCTGTCTTCTTATACTTCAAAATGTGTTCAGTCCATACACCCCAATCTTTGTCCTGAACTGGCCAGCATACGAAATTCTTTTTTGGCCAATTTACGAAGTTTAACGCTTGATCCTTTATAAGTTTACTCTCCTCTAGCATGGGGTAACATGGTGTGAACTTAAGGGGAAGATCAAAGAATGCAGGCCCTAAAATATGGGTGTCAACTTTGTCAGGATTCGTAATAAAAATCTGGTTATGCAAATCGCCTTTTGGCTTTGACATTTCCTCTTTGACGTATTTTCTGAGAGCATAAGATGGCGTACCCGTTGGGTCTGGAGCCTCAGAAGCCATGGCTGTAAGAGTTTGAGAGTGGAAGAGGGAGTTTAAGTGTTTGAGAATTTGAAAGCAAAAGTGACAATGGAAACATTTTAAGCCCTAGATATATACGTTGCGATGAAATGACACTTCGTTTCTGGTCAAGTGTTAGTTAAAGGATAATTGGGCCTATAATATGTTTTGGCCCAAAATGTTAAATTAAGTCCCTAAATAATGTTGGGATTTGATATTTGAACATTATTACTCATTTTTAAACCATTTTTATTGGTTTAAAATTAACCATATTCCTCTTTGTTTTGCTTTCTTTAAGTTCGAACTGGTTTAAAGTATTTAAAAGTGCTTCGAATAGCATAATAGAAAACAAATAAGCCAAAGAAAGAAAAAGACTGCATTAACATAAGGAAGATTACATGCTACGAGAGAAGCCCTATTACATCGAAAAGAAAGAAAATTAAGCATCTATTGGCTCTGAAGCAGTAGTTGGAGTGGAAATGACTTGGAAATAATGAGGAAAGCTCCAAGTCACTAAGGCATGAAACCTTGCCCAGGTGAAGCTAAAGAACTCCCTCTCCTTTATTCTAACCTTGCTTTCTTCATCCAGTTTGAGTTTTTTTCTCAATCCGTGGCCTGATTTTTAAAACCAAACTTTTGGCTTTGATTTCGAACTTGGCCAGCTTAAAGGCATTCCTCTTCATGCGTCTTTTGAACTTCTTTCGAAGCCTCTTAGAAGCACTAATGGGCATTTCAAAGGACTCTCCTTTCAGGTTCTCTATTTTATTGTGAAACCTGATGACTTGATCATAAATGATCTCATAATCATGGAGGTCTTGATTGAACCCAAAGGCAGCACTGCTATTCTTCATCAACATCCGGAGAAGAGGAAGCTGACTCAGAAAAGAGTGGATGAAAGAACCACTTTGCTCAAAAATACCACCTTGGAGGGTCTCACAAGCCCATAGAAAGTTATTGTAAGGGATATCTTCTTCAAGAATTTCCATATCTAGAAAGGCAAAAGCAGCCAACAGTTCATTGGCTTTGATAGAATCAGAGTGAGGAAAAAGGGTGTAAGAGTAATCAGCATGAGCAATAGTGGGATCGAACTTAATGTTTTTCAACTCTTCGAACCAGTTTGGGTTTTCTGGTAGAGCTCGAAGAGGAGGGGAGGTATAGTCAATGAAATAACCAAAATGAGGCCTTCGAACCTCATTTAGCCAATAGATGTATTGCTTCGTGGCTTGCTGCTTGAGTTCACCATAACCAGCAAAGCCTGATCTCTATTTCCTCAACTTTAAAGAATGGAGGGGTGAGACAAGAGGCAATGAGGTTATCAAGCAGCATTATGTTAGGATCATCTCTAATAAAAGGAGACAAATAACTACTCATAGCCAATGAGCGATATTTGCTCCAGCATTTAAAGCCAGCAGGGTCATCCATCTTGACCACCACTATTTCAGATGGTAAACCCCATAGAAATGGCTTTGGAGTGGATGGAATAGGAGGATTCCATGGATCAATGGATGTTTGCTCTCCCATTTGAACCACTACATAGGAACGATCCCTTCGAATTTCACCCACAATGGGTGTAACCAAATTCTCGGTTTGAAAAGGTTTGTGACTATTGAGGTCCATGTTTTCGAAGGCATTTTGAGTAGCAGTAACATCAGCCATTCGCACTGAGTTTGAGTGAGAAAAATTGAAGTTCGAGGGAACAATTGGCGATGAATATTAACCAGCAACGTAAAATATTTATAGATGTATTTGAGTTTGAAATGATTCAAATTCTTATAAATGGAAAATGTGTAAGTTAACTGCCCATTATCCATAAATTTCTCATTGGAAATGTGCAAACTGCTCGTGTTCCTCTCATTGGAAGTAGAAAGAACTGTCAATAACTTTCACATTAGAAGTGTGCAGGAATTCGAAGCGGTAAAGGCACATTAACATGTATTCAAAATCCTTGAATAACGATTTTAATGTGGGGGGTATGTTTATATATAAAATTAACAAATCCAATAATTAATTGACACGTAATAAGAAATGTCAAACGTTGGCAGCTTAATGTTAATTAAGAAGCACTGGATTAATACACTACAGATGGATTAATACGATGTCGTATTAGTTATTAGTTTGAAAAGCAGTTATTGGCAGTTACAAGTCAAAGCTAATATAAGAGGTTGACTTCGAAGCCATGATTTCAACTACTAAGTGCATGAATTCCACGTGTAAACGTATGAAACGAGGTAGTTGACAGTTAAGACACGTGGAGTATATCGTGCAAGACAGATATTTTCTTAACACTTAATCATTTGAGTTGGTTAAGCAACCGTGTAGATTCAGATCAAAGCTTTTGAAGGAAGACTAAAGAAATTCAATTTCAGACGTGCTGGAGGGAAGAAACTACCCATTTGAAGTGTAAAGATGGAGTTCGAAGCAAGCCAAGTTCAAACTCTTTGAGCGGGAAATTCAAATCACAAGCAGTTCCTATAAATAGAAGAAATTGAAGAATGAAAAACCACGGACAAATCTTCAACAAACAGCTATCAAAGAATGATGTTTGGTTTGTTCATTGGCAAATAGATTTGGATTTCAACTCAGTTCAAAGTAGGTAAGGAAGTAGATTAGGAAGTAGTTTAGGAAATATTTCTCGATTGTTCTTGTAACAATCAGTTGTTCGAAGTTCTTGTTACCTGTTGTTTGAAGTTGAAGACAATTTCAAAGTAAGTCTATCTTTGATTTATTAATCAAAGTATCTTGTTTCTTTGTTGTTCTTTAATTTCCTAAGTATATTGGTTTATATTTCTTCACTTTGAAAGAAAAATCATCTTAATTGAGGTAATTGAACCATTAAAACACAGTCACCTGATTGAATTTGGTTTTCCAAAGTTAATCTGAGGGGGGAGATTGAAAACTCTCTCTGGCACACCCACACACAATTATTTTCCATTGCAAAGAAGTAAAAGAACCAAACACTACCCCATCAGGTAACTTGCTTTGACGAACGATGTTGGTGATTTTACAGCACCACCTCTAGCAATTGATGCTAGTGATTTTCCTATGCCACCTCCGGCGACTGGCTCCGGTGATCAGTGGAGGAGAGACGAAGAGACGAATGTTTGGCGACGTGTGTCGAAAAAGAGAGGGGAACGTGGATCTCACCGGTGTGGAGAGAAGCTTACCAGAAATAATGGCTCTTGGCGAAAGTAGCTCTCAGTAAGGGAGCTGAGCCCCCGTCTGCTAGTGTTGACATTCTCGACGAGGTGAAAGGGGGTCCTGCAAGGGTTGTAGAAGATGGGCGATCTGGTGGTCAACTTTATTTGTGAAGTTGGGTTGTTGAAAGAGAAGAGATGATGTGTCAAGTATGTTCGGTAAAATAGAGAAAATGAGAGCTCATTTTACCCCAGTACGAAATTAGACTTTGTTTTTTTTTTAATGTCCTCTACGAAATTAGAAGTTTTAAAAATTAGTGATATTTCATTAATTTTTTTTATCGCCGGAAGTGAGCTGGAGGTAGGCGTTGTTTCCCCCCCCCCCCCCCCCCCCCCCTAATTTTCTGTACGAAATTAGAAGTTTTATAAATTAATGACATTTCACTAATTTTTTTGATGAATGTCAGAGGTGGGGGTGGTGTTCAGCCGAGGGTGGGGTGGTGATTTTTTGGAAGTTTATGTTCAAAATTAGAATTTTTAAAAACTAGTGACATTTCACTAATTTTTTTGGTCGCTGGAAGTGGTCGGCCAGAGGTGGGGTGGTAGTTGGCCAGAGGGGGGTGGTGATTTTTTTGAATTTTATGTTCGAAATAGATTTTAAAAAATTAGTGACACTTCACTAATTTTTTTGGTCACGGCTAGAGGTGGCGCGGTGGTCGGCTGGAGATGGGGTGATGATTTTTTTAAAATTTTATGTTTAAAATTAGAATTTTAAAAAAATTAGTGACATTTCACTAATTTTTTGTTGGCTGGAAGTGGTCGGTCAGAGGTGTGGTGGCTATTGACTAGTTGGTGATTTTTTCAAGTTTCTATACAAAATTAGAACTTGTAAAAATTAGTGAAATGTCACTAACTTTTTGGGTCGCCGGAAGTGGTTTGTCATAGGTGGTTTGGTGGTTAGTCGGAGGTTGTGTTGATTTTGTTTTTATTTTTTATGTACGAAGTTAGGTGTTTGAAACTCGGTATGAAGTTTAGTAGGACTCGGGGGAGGTGTTGTGCACAGTCGTGCTGTGCACCCCTCGGCCGTTGGATCAAGTTTTGGATGGCTCGGATGCGTTCGGCAATTTTTTTTCAATTTTGATTTTTTTTACCGGTAAAAAATCAAAACACATCCGAACCGTCCAAAACTCGATCCAACAGCCGAGGGGTGCACAACACCATGCACAGCATGGCTTTGCACAACACCTCCCCCGCTTCCAGTTTAGTAACTTATCACTAGATTCGAAATAGCTTTATTCGTTGATTTTTTTAGCTTTTATGAAGTTTAGTGAGCTATCACTAGTTTTAGAAGTTGGTGATTTTTTCAAGTTTCTCTACAAAATTAGAATTTATAAAAATTAGTGAAATGTCACTAACTTTTTGGGTCACCGGAAGTGGTTTGTCAGAGGTGGTGTGGTGGTTAGTTGGAGGTTGTGTTGATTTTTTTTTTTATGTACGAAATTAGGTGTTTTAAACTAGGTATGAGGTGGGGTGGTGGTTAGCCAAAGGTAGGAGTTGTTTCTTTTGAATTTCCTGTACGAAATTATAAGTTTTAAAAATTAGTAACATTTTACTAATTTTTTTGGTCGTAGGAATTGGTCGCCGGAGGTGGGGTGGTGGTCAACTGCAGGTAAGAGTTTGTTTTTTTTCCTGTATTTCCCGTATGAAATTAGAATTTTTTAAAGATTAGTGATATTTCACTAATTTTTTTGGTCGCCGGAAGTGGTCACCAGAGTTGGGGTGGTGGTCGGCCGGATGTAGGAGTTTTTTTTTTTTTTCAACTTTTAAAAATTAATAACATTTCACTAATTTTTTTGGTCGCTGGAAGTGGTCGCCGGAGGTGGGCTGGTGGTCGGCCGGAAGTGGTCGCCGGAGGAAGGGTGGTGGTCGGCCGGACGTAGGGGTTTTTTTTTTTTTTTTCAACTTTTGAAAATTAGTGACATTTAACTAGTTTTGCATGTGGGTATTTTAGTAATCATGGATCACTCTTGTCTTTATGTTTGATTGCAAAAGTTCATTTTCCTTCCCTTTAAAAATGTCAAATATTTTGGATTTTTGGCTAATTGACCCTTGTTTTTTTGGTTCTGATTAGAACTTCTGATCACAATAGTTTCCCAGAATAAGTCACTTTCATAAAGTACTTTTTGGGTTTTTTCTAAATAGAAATCTAAACTTATATTATTGGACTAAAAAAGTACACTGCGGGTTTGTTTTTATTTAAATTATTTTGCTTTGTTGGTTTTGTGTCAAATTTTTTTGAATTATTGATTCATGTTGATGTGGGAAATTGAAAAGTAAAATATTTTTACTTTTATCCAAACACTTTTTCCAGGACGAAAAGTATTTAAAGTTAGATATTTTTAAAAACAATTGAGTAAAATTAAAAAAAATTACTTTTTCAATACAAACCAATAATTTATAAAAATTTGATACAAAACTAGAAAACTCAAAAAAGATTTGAGTTAGGACAAGATCAAAGAAACCAAAAGTGAACCGAACCCAGAAAAGTCAAGTGATTGACTTACTTTTGCAACTACCCCTTAATGGTTCCCTTTGAATGGTTGCGTCCCTTTTCAAGTGTGTTAATTTATAAATTTAATTTATTAAAGAAATATTATCATTATTTTTTCACATCAATTACCTTCACTTTACATCTTTTACGTTAATTTTTACCTCCACTTTGATCAATTAACTCTTTTTGATTATTGTTTTGAAAAAGGGCAAAACAATAACTGTACAAATTTTTACCCATTAACTTTTCAAAACACATACTTATTAAAGGACAGCTCCAAATAAAATACTCAACAATTAAAAAGGGACAGAGGGAGTAATACTTTTCATTCTGGCTTATTGTAGTTCGCAAAATGCATTACACAGTGTAGTGAATTACATTCAGACGTTTATTCATGCCGTGCATATTTTAAATAGACAGCCAGATGATACACTACACGGTGTAGTACATTTTGTGCACTGCACCATCCACCAATCCACTGATTAGGGAGTACTTTTTAAGCCTTTGGGGGGTCTGCTGTTAGGCGCTCACAGCAGACACTGCCGTGCATTGAAACGGTGCAGTTTCAAGGCATCCCTGGTTTCACCCTACAAGTACTAGTTTTTGTTTCAGCGACAAAACCCCTGGTTTCACCTCCTTTGAAACAAAACCATGTGTATTTTTTTCAATTTTATATGTTAGGGCCTAGGGGTTTCGCAATAATTGACTAACATATTTGGGGGAGGTTTGAAAGGGTCGGTGGATGCATTTTCTTTTGTTTTGGTAAAGATTATTTGGGACCGGAGGTGCTCAGTACCGTGTGGTGCACCCCTCGGCCATCTGATCATGTTTTGTACGGCAAATGTATTCGGCAATTATAATTTAATTTTGATTTATTTTTGTCGGTGAAAAATCAAAGCATATTTGAGCCATTCAAAACACTATCGAACAACCGAGAGGCGAGCGACACCGTGCACACCACACCCCCTGATTCGATTATTTGTATGGCACTGATCATTTATGTAGAATCTTGAGATGTGACTCATTGTGGTGTACATTAAGTATACACGAAATGATGTACCCGTAGTTTTTTTGTGGTGGAACCCAACTGTGGGACCATTTGGGGTACAGTAAATGTACAATATATTGTGTGAGACCCCAAAATAGATTTTACATAGATGATGGAGTCGCTCAATTTATTTTAAATATTTTTTCAGGATCCTTTTAAAAAAAATCAGCTCTTTCGGAGATATCAGTAAGGGCTTGATAACTTTCTTGGATTTTTTTATTCCTGCGATTTAGGGACTGGAAATTGAAGAATCGGTCTAATGAAATAACAATTTTCAGAAAATCATTTTGTAGAACTCATATGAAATTTTCATTTCAAATGCCGGCGATCGGACAAATAAAGAGGCGGCTCAACATTGATCATTGAATGGTCATTTGAACACCCCAAAAAAAAATTTAGAAATACATGTAAAAAATTTATTTTTAATTTATGTTTGTCATCTTGAACATCCAACCTAGTAATATATGAAAACCCAACTCAAAATGTTTGAACACTCAATCACAAAATGTTTTTGCACACCCAACCCAAAACACAAACCCACAAAATATTTGAAGACCCAACCCTATTGAAGCCCATAAAAGAGAATAGAGAAAAAAATAAATAAAAAATCTAGTGATCGGCTACAATGCAAAGCCCCACAAATAATAATTTTCCATCATTATCGCATACGTTAAGTTATTCTATACAATCTTAGACATGTAACTTCAAGAGCTAAACCATCGTTTATTGGAGCGAACATGGAGTTGCTACTTTATATGGCTTGCTTGAATCCTAGAAATTCATTTCAAGCTTAGCAAAAAGTTGATCCGTCTTGACATTGGACATTTAACTCCAAAATTTCATTGTGGATGTGAGATCCGATGAAAAATTTGCAAAGCTCAAAGGGATTAGTGATTTTGCTGCAAAGTTAGACAAATAATTAAGCACATCATAAGTAGATTGCTGTATTTGCTAGTGACATTAGTGTCACCATTGCAAATTTTCTTCTTTTTTTTTTGATCGGCAACAAATTTATTAAAAAAACTTGACAAAGGGTACATCAAGTTGGGGGTGAGAGAAGAGGAGACTCTAACCAAAGTTGAAGAAATTAAAAACACTTGATGGGACAAAAGCCAAAACACCCAGTGGGCAAAGCCTAACACACCTAATGGCCGAGCCCAAAAAGGGCATACCCAATAATACAATGAAGCCCAAAAAGGAGTAAAGAAAACCATAGATGTCATACACACTGCCACCCCGAAGCCCACAACCGCCACCCCGAAGCCCACACCGCCTGCCAATCACTGCCATCCAAAGACGCAACCACCCTAAGCTGTTAGGCCCAAACAACCGGAGACACCCAACAATGAACATTGGCAGGGGAAGCGAAAACCCAGAAACAAAGGAAGCCCAGTGACAGCCTTCCAGCCACCACCACCACCCGAAACCGCCATACGCCGTTAGGCTTAAACCGGAACCACCCAGCAGTGGATCTGATGGAAGCTGAAGAGAATGATCAGACCGTTAGAAGAGAACACACCAGGAACTCCATCCGAAGCCGTTAATGCACAGTAGAGAAAGCTGCCGCCGTGCACCACCGTGGATCCACCCGATGATCGAACTCCCACAAATGCCGCCAAGATCCGTCAAATACGTACCCCACAAATGGCCAAGAGTTGAATCACCAAGAAAAAAAATAGAAAGAAGGAGAAATGGGAAGAGAGGGAGAGAGGGAAGGATAGAGAGGAGGAGAACCTCCCCCCTCGGCGCGCGCGAGAACGAAGACCAAGCGGTGGAAGTTTTTGAGAAGGAGGGGGGTGTGTGATGCTAGAGAGAGGGGGTAGTTCAAAAGTTGAAGTAGTTGTCGCCACTGTAAAAGTTGAAAGAAGTTTTTCATCAATGAAATACATAAAGAGCAATCTGCATAATTGAATGAGAGATTGGTGAATGAAAGATTGTTTGGTTACTTATATAGAGAATGATGTACTCCCTCCGTCCCAATTTATTTGCCCCTTTCGGGGAAGTGGGTTTTTAAGGGGTGTGAAAACTTTGTATTGACTTTTCTATTTTGCCCCTAAATCCAGTCAATATTACTGTGACCAAATTTGTGAGGCTAATTTGTTATATGAAAGTCAAAACATATTCAATATGGATCTTGTTTGATAGATATCAATTAGTTTTATTATACAAAATTTTCAAAATCATAAAAACTGTTATAAAATAAAAGATAATAGACCAACCAATTAAGATGGGAAAAATACTTTTTAAGGGTAAAATTGGAAAGTGACCCAATTTTGATGGATGTTTTTAAAAGTGGAACAAATATTTTGGGACATCCCAAAATGGAAAGAATGACCAAGAAATTGGGACGGAGGGAGTATTTGATACCGTTGATAATCATGCTCTTATGCAATGGTTTCAAAATATGAAAACTTGTCAATGGCAATTGTAATATCCTATGCATTTTGTTGTTTTGGGTTAACATTGTTGATATTAATAAACTCTTTTTTTATGCATAGTTATTGTTTCTAATAGAAATTTCTAAACACCCTTCTGAGAATTCATGGAGCTGCTACTGGACAAATAAGTTTTTTTTTTTTTTTTTTTTTTTTTTTGTAGAACTTATATGCAATTCCCATTTTTAGAAAACGTCTTTTGTAAAGCAGAGATCCCCAAACCAATGCAAATAATTTTGTGTGAAACGAGATAAGAATGAATGATTTTGTGTGTCACGTATGTGTTATTTTTAGGCTCGATATTTGCTCCCTGGAAATCTCATGCGGACGGTCAGCATAGATTTTGCGCGTTCTAGCCGATTTGTTCTAATTTTGTTTTCATTTGGACTTCCTAAAGATTGGTTCTGGAGTTTCGTATTTGGTTTTGGATTCTACATGCATAGGAAACATAATCTGGCAAGGATTCTGACTAGGCTTTAGGAATTAATCCGTGGCTATAAATATTGCCTTGCTCTCCCATTAAGGTTTTTGGACTGCTTGAATGCATTGGTTTGAGAGGCCCCTAGGGGGTCCAGGGCTGGCCTTGTGGGCACTTATTTTTAATTCACTAAATCTACCATAATTACTGGTCTACACTTATTTTTACCATAATTTGAGAGTGGATCACATTTACTATATTTTTCTTTTCGACACGTGTTTACCCCCGACTAATATTATCATGGTCAATTTACAAATTTACCATGTCTGTTGCACACTAATTTTTTACCATCATTTATGGGTAATGTATCATACTAGTGGATGCCTGAAGGCATGATTTGAGCAACCGACGCCCGTGCCCGCGCCCATTCTTTACGGTCCTTCGAATTTCAGAGAGGGGATGGAGAGGAGGTAGGGACATAATGTGATTTAGTTGAAATTTTTTGTGGTGGGTTGGTGAAGGGCGGGGAGGGAGGGAGGGAGAGTGAGTTGGCAGAGAGGGGAAAAAGTAATATGATAATTAGGACAAAAAAATATGACGGAGACAAAAACCACTCTATATTCACTACAAAAAAAAATTGAGTTTTAGTTACACCCTAGTGACAATAACGTGTCACTAAAAGTGTTGCTAAAGGGTATTCAGTGACAGCTTTTTGTACTAAGCTGTCACTAAATATAGAATTAGTGACAACGCACTGAAAAATTGTCATTGAATACCCTGTAACAACACACTTTTAGTGACACAATCGTTGTCACTAAAGATTTTTTCTTTTTGTAGCGATTGTAATATAGATTTACTATCATTATTTAAAAATTTATTATGATTCCTGATGCAATGTGTTTTACTTACTATCATTAATTTCCTCCACTACACTTAGTTTAGGTGTCTTTACTGCTTTTTCCCCTTGGCGACCTCGAACGCCGCATTGTACAAGGGTTGGTAAGTACTGCCTTCTTTCCCTTCATTTTTTCGGACCTTCGGTCTCAACTGACTAGCCGTCTTATTTCGTATTGACGTAATTCCTAAAACAACAAGAGAACATCAAACATTACCAATACTAAGATGGAAGACCAATATTAAAGTACGCAGCCCAAAATGCATTCTCAAAACCATAAGAAATAACGTAGTAAATAGGAGTAAAAAAACCTAGCTCAAGCCTTGGTAAAAATTTGCGAGCCGAGCTCGAGTTGAAATATCTTGGCAAGTTTCGAGCTCGAACAGGACAAAACTCGACTCGACTCGGCTCATTTATGGGAGTGCAGTTTGAGCCGTTGATCGCGCAATCAATGACTCAAATTTCATCAAAGCACTTGTACGATCCGAGCCGTACATTGCCAAAATGAAATCTAAGCAGCTAATTACTGAAATCAACGACACATGTGCCGTGGTGTAGTACAGGATTCCCGGATCCTCGTCTACAGCCCTACTATGGGACTTGGGAGCCAGCTGGCATTTAGATGCATTAGCTAGCTGCAGCTTTAATGAAGGCATTCAAGCGTAAGAATTTGTCAGTGTTCACGGATTATCTAGTACGTAGTAATAAACAGCGAAGAAAGAGTCGGTAGCCGAGTTTTCAGGATTTGCAGATTTCACCGCCTAAACCCGTTCGCCGAAAAAACAAAAAAACAAATGAAGATTTTCACCGCCTAAATATTATGGTACGTGTAGTTTTCCTGGTGTTTTGAGTGTTTCACAAACTGGTCAGTGGCCAGTTATTGAGTGAAATTGTGACCCGTCTCGTGAGGCGCAATAAATCAGTTGAAGTTGGAACAATCCTGTTTTAGCTGGTATTATCGAAAGTGATATTTGATCTGAAGGAGGAATTGGTTTTGATCTGATGGGAACGAGACCAAAGATTTATCTATTTGGCGACTCCATAACAGAGGAGTCTTTCTGTGATGGTGGCTGGGGTGCCTCTATTGCCCACCAGTTCTCTCGCACGGTATGTATGATCATGATTTGTGCGCAATAAATCATTTTGTTTTTCTTTTTTTGGTGTGGATTTAATGATATATTCACGCAAATGCATGTATTCAGGTCGATGTGGTGCTGAGAGGGTATAGCGGGTACAATACGAGGTGGGTCCTAGGGGTGATGGACAAAGTGTTTCCGGCGGAGATGGACGAGGGAATTGCCCATGTGCTGGAGGCGATAACGGTGTTCTTCGGCTCTAACGACGCCTGTCTTCCGGATAGATGTGCTGCCTTCCAACACGTCCCTATTGATGAGTACAAGAACAACTTCTGCTCTATTGTCTCCTATCTGAAGGTTCTATCTTTTTTCTCTCCCTACCTTTTTTTTTTGTGTACTTAAATAATTATCATTTTAGTCACATGAAAATAGAAATCATCCTGAGTTTATTCAGGAGTTATGTTTCCATCCCGAGATTCAAAAAAACTAAAAAATGCCCTTTATATATATAATTATATAATTGTAACATATTAAGGGATTGATGACTAAATTAAAAGTTGCATATATAGGCAGAGATATTTGGATTTTTTTCAAATTTCTGAGGACCATTCCTATAATTAAGGGATTGGGAGATAAAAACCCAATCCCACAATCTACGCACAATCATCATCCCCATTTTAAACCAAAAAGGAAAATCTCTACGCCATTTTTGGGGACCAAAACTTCACACAGATCGCCATCCCAATTCGTCGTTCACGCAGTCCCAGATCGCCATCCCAATTCGTCGTTCACGCAGTCCCAGATCGCCGATCAAAATCTTCACCCATGGCGGTCCAACGTTGCTGTCGACAGTCCTCTTTCTCGGAACAAGGAGTCGACGTCCTCCACCGCCATCTTTGACCACCATCCTCATTCGCAGCCGACCACCTCACCACCATCCATCTCTGACCACCATCCTCATGGCTCGACTGTGCTGTGATGCGGCTCAAGTTCGTATCTTTGTTTTTCGATTTCTTCTTCTTGTTTTTTTTTTTTTTCGATCTAGTTTGGGTTTGCCTTCCCTTGATTGGTCCACCATCCTCATGGCTTGACTGGTATTCAAATTCACCGTGTTTACTGGTAGGAACATTTTTTTTAATCATGTTTACTTGAATTTACCATATTTACTGGAAGAGACATATTTTTTACCATGTTTTGAGGATGCATGATTTGTTTGTTTTCATAGTAAAAATTATTTACCATGAAATTTGATAGGGGGTATTCATAGTATTCAAATTCACCATGTTCATTTGGAGGGACATTTTTTTTAACCATGTTTACTTGAATTTACCATGTTTATTGAAATTGACATATTTTTTTACCATGTTTTTAGGATGCATGGTCTGTTTTCAAAGTAAAAATGTGATAAAAAAAATTTTACCATGATTCCGTAGTAATTTATTAACTAATTTATCATGTTTTCTTATTAATGAATTAAATTTACCACGTTTGGATGTAACATGATAATACGAGTTAGATGTAACACTTCATATTTACCATGATTATTGTTGCTCATTAACATTTTTACCATGACTACAGATATTTTACAATGATGCTTGTATAATTTTTCAATACAATAATCATTTTTTAAAATGATGCGTTTCTCTCCATTAATCATTATTTATGGAAACAAAATCATTCCATTTTGAAATCCCTGATTATCCGAAGTAATATCATCCCATTTTTTAATCCGTGATTATCCAAAATCATTAAAAGAATATTTTTGTAACTAACAATATTTGAAAAATTCATTATTCCCTAAAAAAAAGGAACTAGATTTTAGAAAGTCCTTATTTCATTGAAGAAAGGGTAATTATGACAAATCACATTACAAGAGGATGAAAACATAACCCCGTAAAAATAGGAGGATCAAAACGTACGTGATATCCAAAATCTGGATGGATAATTAATTACCTCTTTTTTTTAACAAGCAAAAAGACTAGGAAGGGCAAAGACGGACAAACTAATTTGGGCGAGCATTAGTTTTTTTTTTTTTAGGTGCCGTATACGGAAGCCTATTTCGAATCGAGTGTCAACTTAACTCAAACAATCTTAGGGGACAATTATCGATTTGAGCAATTTTTCATGCGATCTGGGCCGTCTTTGGTTTAATTGGAAGGTCCGGATTATAGAGAGAGAAACAGGAGAGAGAAAGGGTTTCAATTTGGGCCGTCCAATATACTTTTGGAAGGATCGGATGCAATGTTCAGGTACCACGTAAGCTCTACCATGAGGTACCCATTTGGTACACACAAATTTTTCATATAATTTTGATGTTTGAAAAAGTATCATACTCTATAAATATTTTGAAACTTGTGTTGGACGGACGTCTGGGCTTATCTACCCTCGGTCCATCCTTGAGGAATGGCCTTTTTGGTGTGACCGTAGAATTCCTGAGGCGCTCGTAATAATAGCTATGATCCACTAGGAGGTGCTCCATTGAGGTAGTCACTGAACCAGGAGAATAACCCATCACCATAGTTCGACAAAGCCGCAAGCTGCCCAATGTCGCCTCTCACAAGGCATCCGCCTCACAAGAATATTACTTACCGCATGTTTGTTTAAGCAGGTGACCCTGTGGAGGGAGAGAGTTCCATACTTCCATCGCACACCCTTGCCGACACGGCTATCGTGGTCTCTCTCTCCATCTTACCCAATGGTAGATTAAAATTTGATGTGGTGGGATTGTATCTAATAATAATGAATCTAAACCACACCCAAGCCTGTGGAGAGATTTATTCCCTGCTAATTTCTGTGGCACGTTTGAATCCATTCTAACTCTTTTTCTATTTCGTCAGTAGAACATCACTCGTCTAGCCAAATTTTAGCCAAACGAGTTTTGTTAAGTGGAGTTTTTTGGACCAAGCAGGCATCCCGTTCAGCCCTTGCTTATTTTGTCAAGATCACCTCCTCCCTCCCCCATGTAATAGATTAAGAATGACGAATGGCCAAAAAAAAAATAATAATAATAATAAAAGATCACCTCCTCCCTTGATAAGCGGGAGTTTTTTGTTCTCTCATCGTTCGTTCACAAACTTAGAACGTAGACTACACAGCTTAGGTTTTACCATTGCCTCTCTCGCGGTGACATAAGGTTTTGTGTTTTGAATTTCATCTATGTGATATGTTTGAGCTTACCATGACAATAAATTGTTGTTTTGGATATCACTTTTCGACATGGATGCGCCACAGTATGTTGATTCTATTCCTACAACAATTTTGTTGCCATCTTATCTTAATCTACCAATTTGGTTACTACTCAAGTAGAAACCGTTAAGAACACTACTCTAAAAGTTGCTATGCACCTAGCTCTTAGGCCGGGGATTAATTGGCCCGGATTGAAGCTTTTTTGTTTTTTTTTTTCACTTTTAAAAATTGTTTTTGCAAAATCTGAATCGTCCAATGTGTTTAAAAGGTGTTTTCAAGGGTCCCCGCGAGAAATCATTAAAAAAAAAAAAAAACGGGAAGGGCTTGATCCGGGCAGTTTTTGCGAGAGGAGAGAGAGGGGAGCTTACTAGTGGTCCATTTTCAACAGTAGAGAACACGAGGACATAGAAAATTTAGATCGTTTATGTTGTGGTGTAGACGTATAGATTACTCCCTCTGCCCCTAAATAAGTGTTCCCTACGTAAAGACATGCAACTTTCAAACCATGAAATAAAGCTAGTTTTGCTACTATAAAGGGGGAGTGGTGTGCAACCTATCAGCATCCTGGGTGTCAGCTTTGGGCACAAAAGTGGGCAACCCTAGGGCAACCTGGGGGTGGACTTTAGGCATTAAGGGGTGGTTTAAGTCTCCATGTGGGTTTGGGAGCCCCATAGATGGTGCCATCAACGGCAATAGTGCCGGCACTGCGCATCTCTTGGGACAAAGGTTTAGTGACGTGCACACTATGTCCCGCGTGCTAATCAATTGGGTAATCGTCCTAGACCGAATGGGCTATCGAGGCACTACTATATGACCTCGTGTTCCAACTCATAGGCATTGACTTGGGTTTGGTCATGCTTGTGGGGATCGGTGGCTACACGTCATGGAGGCAACGTCGCACTAGTTGGATGAAGGTTAATGCATGAAGCCGTGATACATGTCGGGTACCATGTGCTTGGCTAGTAGAAAGGTGTAATGCTACTTGTTGGCTATGGATTAACTTGTTGCCTTACTCGGGCAGCACGCTAGTGCAACGAAATGGGAGCGCAATGGCCTTTAATGAAAAAATGGCATGCGGGCTCGCAAAATGCCTACATCGTGGGCGCGTAAGTGAACCTCGGGGCTAACGAGGCACAAGAAGGCCTCACGGCCATACGGGATGCGCATAACGACCCGATACACGTTGGAAGTTTGTTGGCTAAGTCGGGTAACTTTGCTTTGCACAATTTGTGGCTTGGAAGCCTTGATGATAAATAACCTCTGTTAGGCGAGTGCCTTGCTTGTGAGCAAGTTTGGTGTGAGGATGCTACTGTTGCCATGCCTGGAGAGAATTGGAAGGCGTCAAGTTTTCGGTTGACTTCCGTGATTTGGGACTTCCTTGATGGGACTTGTTGCTTAATGATGCGTTGGGCCTTGAAATGTATGACGGGTGATCGATAAACACTCAGAAGGTCGAATTAGGTGGGTTTGAACTTGGTGGAGTCGCAAACGCCTCATGGGGTAACGTTTTGCTACAACAAAAAGAGTTGCCCCGTGGCACTTGACTTGGTGAAATAACTTATACAGAGATGGAAGTATGGCTATTCCTGTTAAGATTCCAAAGTAACTGGCAGCAGCATATTTGATAATACAGTTTGAATCTCGAAAGGATTGGATGCTGAATCTAGTTTGCATTTTTCCTCCGTAAAATTAGTCATAATCTCCTGTATAATATTTTGGTTTGTCCATCCAATTACTTGTTGGTTGTTGTCCAAGATTCCCAGTTTCTCATCTTATTTGGATAATAATCTAAAAAAAACAAGCCTTCCATTATTGCAACCTGTATTTGGAGATGAGCACATTGTTGCCTAAGCTGTTCAATTCTGACAATTTTTTTTATGTTAAGGGCAACTAGCTGGTGCAGGTGTCGAGATGCTTATTGTATAGCAATATTAGTTTAACATTGTGCATTCGTACATCTAGGAGAGTAGGAGGTATCGGTATGGATTTGCATTTCTAATTGATGTTGAATTAGACAATGGACTAAGCAGGGGGATTGCATATGTGTGAGTGTAGGTATAACATTGTACCCTCTTCAATGAATATTAGTCAGTATCTATTGGTAAGTAGCTTTGTAAAGCTAATCATTTGACAGCTTAAACCTGTTTAAGGTCCTAAGGTTGCTAATAATTTTAAGGTGGCTGTCCCATTGATTCCAGACTTCACTTGCTAACGCGGGTTCCATTCTCCATCCATACCTCTTTAGAGTTAAATTGCACAAATGAAGTTCTAGGGATGATAAAAAACAGAAGATCTTATATGAAATTTTTTTGCCCATTTCTGTTATTTCATGTTCTTATGTTTAATTTAGAGTGTTATGCTTACAAAGTGGACAACATGCATTGGATGAGGATTTAAAAGTTAAATTCTAATTGCATAGAGTGAAGGGGGTCGTATTGGTCAAAAAATTTGTTCTGTCACTGCCATTAGTCAATTTTTGCAGCGTTTGAAAGGTGTATACCAATACTTCTGCTTGTATAAACTCTAAAGAGCTTATGGTCTATGGTAGGGCTGCAAACGAACTGAAGCAACTCGTAGCTCAGCTCATTATGGCTCGTTTAGCAATCGAGCCGAGCTCGAGTTTTAGGCTCGTTTACTCGCAAAAGCTCGGCTCGGCTCGCCAAAACTCGGCCCGTTTATATAGGCTTGACTCGTTTAAGGAGACTTGTTATGTAAATTACCATGGCTCGGCTCGTTTACGAATAAGCTGATCTCGAGCTAGAGTTTTTTGCTCATTAACCAAACAAGCCGAGCTCGAACACTACAAAGCTCAGCTCGGCTCGTTTGCACCCCTTGGCATGAATTCAAAAATTAACCGGCCGTTACGTACCGAATCGGCCGATTCGTAACAGGTTTTCGAAGGGCCGGTTCGGTTACAAACCACTATACCGGTGTGGGGTTGAAATCGCTGGTGAACCGGTCGGTTCCCGGAGCGTAACGGATTTTCGAGCCGTTACTAACCGATTTGGACCGGTTCGGTGGTCTAAAAAGAAAGAGAAGATTGAGATATTTCAGGGATAACAAGAGAGAACAGATGCCTTACGTGTCAGTCAGATCCATTTGGTTTTAGACCACAAATCCTCCATTTTTGTACAAAACACACTTAGAGCCTGTTTGGCTGCCTGTTTTTTCCATTTTCACATTCTCTTTTTTCACTTTTGGGTGTTTGGAGCAAAACATCCAAAACTCATTATGGCAAAGCTGTTTTTTCAATTTCGTATTTCCAGGCCAGAAGTAAGAAAGAGCTGGGGACCTCCTTTTCCATTTCTCATTCTCATTTTGATTTCCCTCTCATTTCTCTCTCCCATTCCTACCCCTCACCCCTGTTCTTCAAGCGTAGTTTCAGATCATAAAAAGTAGAAACCCAGATATGGAAAAACTGTGCTCGATGCATCAGGACTGGAAGTCTACAATTGGTGAAACCCAATTGCTTCCCACTTCATTTGATTTACACCAACCAGTGCTCGGATCCATCGCCTACACCAACCAGTGCAATTGGTGAAACCCAATCAATTGGTGAAACCAAGTCTGCAATTGGTGAAACCCAATCCATCGCCTACCCTTTGATTTACACAAACAAGTGATCAGATCTAATTGATAAATAATTTGCTTAAGAAAAGGTTTAAACAGAGACAGAGAGAGAGCCCATGGATATTCTGATATTTTCGAAGGGAAGAGAGAGAAGCAACTGGGTTTTCTCAAACAAAACGAGAATAATAAACTTTTTTACGTATTGAATAGATTATACATTTAAAAAGTGGAAAATAAATAAACAAATTTGCTAAAAATTGCCAAAGACGGAAAAACACGCTTGGGAAAGCAGTCAAAAAATGTTGAAGACAAATTTTTTGAAAGGAGAAAAGAACAACTTGCCAATTGATTCTACCACTTTACATTATTTGTATTAAGTACGGGAGACTTTCAATTATAAAAAATAAATAAAGAGCAAAAAAAATTTTCCAAAAAAATATAATAAATAATTGGACGGGACACATCTACATAAATATTTCCCTACACAACTTTAAAAAACTTGCTAAAAATAATATCCGTAAATATTTTGAATACCATAATAAATAAATAAGGGCAAAATGGTAAACAACCAATTCATAACTCATTCTCATCATTATTCTCCCAAACACTACTCCTAATGCAAAATACATTATGCACATTTCTCCCAAACACTCCTCAGATTCAAAACACATTCTGATCATAACCCAAAAAGCCAAAAAACCAAAAAGTTAAAAATGAAAAACTAAAAAGTAGGCTCCCAAACACCCCCTTAGTTTTTCTGACCAAATTGCAACCAAGATCAGGAAAGAGAGATAAAAAGAGAGAGGGAAGTAGAGAAAGACGATGGATATTTGTCGGATACCCAACTCCTAGATCCACCGGAGACCGAACTTTGTCGCCGTGGAGGCTTGCACAGTTGCACTTCATTCTCGCTGCTGTAGGGGCGGAGCCAGCCTAGGGCTGGGGTGGGCCCGCCCCCCCCCCCCCCCCCCCCCCCCGGCAGTTTAAAAAATGCACTGGAAAAAAATTAAGGGAAAATTTCAAAAAACCCCCCAAACTAAGCTCTCAATATCAAAAATACTCCCAAACTTTAAATTTTTTCAATCGTACTCCCAAACATTCATTCCGTAATCAAAATTGCTCCCACCGTCTGCATCCGTGAACTCACTAACGGAAAATGCTGAGGTGGAGGTTAACGGACCCAAAAACCGTTAAGTGGCCCAAAACGACGTCGTTTTGGGCCTTTTTTTTTTATAAAAAAATTCTCCTTCTTCCTCCTCCCACAACCACCTGAACCACCACCATCAGCACCAAAATCACCCGAGACATCACCCACCGTAGCTCTAGCACCACCACCGCCGACACCCATCAATCCTTGACCATGTTTCTTACCTTTTTCGCTAGTAACAGTTCCAGATCTGGCCCCCTTGGCCAAAACTGTGGCTTTCCCAGGCACCATGGAGTCTTCACGGACACCACCGCTCACCACCACTCTGGTTTGGGTGTTTGGGTCGACCGCTGCTTCTCCCACCGTCGTTTTGAGAGGCGGTGTAGACTCCTCCGCCCCTTTTTCGCCATCATTGCCGCTCGATATGGCCGTGGGTGGCCCTATCTCAGACAAATTGACCACGGGAGCTCACCAACGGACTGAAATCAAGCCAAAACCGAGTGGGTAGCGAGAAAATCGATCTTGGAGTTTGTAGATCTGAATTTTTTTGGACCAAAAATGGTGTAGCCCAGTGTGGGTTATGATGAAATTGTGCGAAGGAGAGAGAGAGAGAGAGAGAGATGGGCCGACGGTGGGAGGAAGAAGGAGATTATTTTTTTATAAAAAAAGGCCCAAAACGCCGTCGTTTTGGGCCACTTAACGGTTTTTTGGGTCCGTTAACCTCCACCTCAGCATTTTCCGTTAGTGAGTTCACGAATGCAGACGGTGGGAGCAATTTTGATTACGGAATGAATGTTTGGGAGTACGATTGAAAAAATTTAAAGTTTGGGAGTATTTTTGATATTGAGAGCAAAGTTTGGGGGGTTTTTTGAAATTTTCCCAAAAATTAAAATTTAGATATAAATTAAATTTTCTTTGCTATTTTCAGCGCATGGTTACTCGTTTGAAATTAAAATAAATGTTTCTAACAAAATTTGAACCAAATTGTTATAGCCCTAACAAAACAAAACAAACATGACCCACTTATGAAAGCCCATATATAATAAACATAGAAGGATAATAGTTGTTTGATACTAGGTTCAATGTGAAAACACTAAAAAATTGAAGAGAATTAGACGACTTATTTGCATACAACTTTCATCATAAATACGTTGTTCATGTTTGTCAGTGCTAGATGAAAATCCTAAAACCGCCCTTGAACTCGGCCTCCCCAGATTCTCAATCCTAGCTCAGCTACTGTGCTGCTGTGACCTATGGGCAGCTGTGGCAGAAGAGAAGTAACAGGTGATATTGGTGGAATACAGCTGGATACAGACGGTGAAAGGATGGAGTAAAGTGGGTTTTGAAATTGGATGCTAGGTTTGCAGTAAAAGTAGAAAAAGCAGTAGAGTTTTTATTCTCTACACCCATCACTACAAGAAAAGTGACTTTTCATAGCAGGCGAAAAATGCTATGAAAGGTTATACATAGCGTTTTGGAACATGCTGTGTTAGCCGGCATTATAAAAGGGTTCAGGTTTTCTATAGCATTCTTGGATTGCTATATTTGGCATACTTTCCATAGCATTTTTCAAACGCTATAGTTGATATTATTATCAATAGCATTTTGAGCATGCTATATCAGGTGCAATTTTCAATTGAATTTCTGGAACGCTATGTTTGACACTTTTTAATAGCCTTATGGGAATGCTGTATTTGAGGGTTTATTAATAGCTTCCACAGAATGCTATAATGTTTAGGAGCTATTTTTTAATAGCATAAATCTATCCCAGACACTTTCAACATCATTAATCTCACTCAAAACAAGCTCACACCAAATTATATACTATATATGTATATAGAGCAACTGAACATCCATTTATAAACAACATTCCAAAATCAAGTACTACATTAACTCTAAATACAAGGAAATTATAAGAGTACACGTGCACCCTCTACATCTATATCCCAAAAGTAGACTACAAGACTTGACAACAAAAAGAAAGTAATATACGTCAAGGAAAAGTCTTCAACTATGTCCAACCAGCACTCGCAGATGTTCATATCTCTATATCTTCAAGAAAAAGACAGATCGAACACCGATCTTCTCCTTCAACCCACAAACCTACATGTAAAAGAAAAAATTTCAATTTGAATGGACAATCAAAACTTGCAACCAATGAACTTCATAAACATCGGAGTACACAAACTCGTTTGAGAAGATTGCCAAGCCTTTATTCTCTATGCAGAAAATTTCCTCATTGGCTAAGCAACATGGTTTATCAATAGTAAAACAATGGGTGTACTAGTCGTCGCCTAAGCGGTAGGCGGCCTTCTTTCACTTGACTAGTGCCTAGCAATTTTTAAAACATTGGCAACAACCATGAGCCAAAAGACGGTGGCAGAAACAAGAACCAATATCAAAAAACTTTGAGTTTGGGTCTTTATTGGACCTATGTTAAGTATACTCTTGTTGAGATGTAGCATACATGTATCTGTCCTAGTGGTGAGCTCAATGAACTGTTTTATTGTCATGCCAAAGACACTAGAGCACTACACGATACTATAATATTACCTAGCTAATTTCTTGTATTTCTAATATAAATTGTGTTTTTAAGGTGGCCCCATGACAAGCATACGTCCCATGGAACTTTATGTTGGAAGATCCGGAGTAACTTTCTACCTTTCATTTTTTGGTCCAATAAAAGCCAGGAAAAGGAGTCCAAATTCCAAGCAAACTCAGATTTCACAAATTTAGTGTGTTGATAGGAGGTTCAAGACCATCGTCATCCAATTTATCATTAGAACCATGTCGCATCCCTTGTAAAGTAGTTCGAGTCGGAGGTTAATTATAATTACTTTAAGTACCTATAAAATGGAAGAAAAGCGATCAAGAATCCACGATCTATAGGTCCCAATATGGTTTTGATTCTTCTCTAAATAAAGTATGAGGGAGTAGAAAAACATGTAAGTCAGGCCATCAGTAGAGAACAAAGGCTAATCGATCAGTTGGGGGGGCAAAATAGAAAAGAAGGAACAAACCTGATGCTCACCACAAGACCGGTTTTCAAGTCATAGGTTTGAACTTTGAATATGCTGAATTTCATCCATTTACACAACTTGGTAAGATAATTGAAGAGCAGCAGCTCCTTCAAAGAACTCAAATTTGAATACTGCAAATACAGTGTCCTTCAAGAACTGCAACGAAAAAAAAAATCACAAGTTAAATGATTTATAGTAGCTGTGGAAATGCCTAGACTAGCAAACCAAATCCCACTTCATTCTAGAGTCTATAATTCCAAACTTCAAAGTTTTGGTGCCAATATCCAATAGTGAAATATGAACTCATTATGGTAAAAGATAGCAACCAATTTCCATTTTCAGCAATATGAACTCATATTCCACTCAAGGCCATAGTTAGAGCATCCAATTTTCTGGACTAAAATGACAATTTCAACATAGCAACCAATTTCCATTCTCAGCAATATGAACTCATTTTCCACTCAAGGCCATATTTAAAGCATCCAGTTTTCTGGACTAAAATGACAATTTCAACACTCAAATCAGCAATTCCAGCATGCATACCATCAATCCTGCTGCAAAGGTTCAGTTTCAATACAACTATGAGTACTTAAAATATATATCCAGCAACTGCAGAGGTGGTTTCAGCATTCAAAATGCATTTTCCAGCACCAGTCCTGTTTGTCATTAATGGGTTTGGTTTCTGGTGTCCCATTCAGTCCTTTTTTTGGGTCTTGTGTCTTGGCTATATTTTTTCCTCTGTTGTGTATCTTGTGTTTGTGTCTGATGTCTAATGTCTCGGCTATATAATTGCTAATGTCTCATTGCTGGGTTTAGTTTCAGTGTATCTTGTGTTTGTGTCTTGAGTCTAGTTCTGCAAGGACAGTTTGCTGGACTACAATTTCTGTGCCTTTGGGCTTCTAGGCCTGCTGCTGCTATTGCTGCTGACACAAGTGCTTTGCCTTTGTCTAGACTCTTGTTAGCACCATAAAATGCCCAAACAAAGCACAGAATGAACTCCACCATACCTGTTACATTTAGCTGAGGACCGAATGCTACATCAAAGATGCTAAAAGAACAATTGAGTCTTTTAACCCCTCCCCAGGGGTGGGGGCGAGGGCCCTCTTCTCTATCTCACCTCCCTTGGGGTATGGAAAAAACTCAAGAAAGAATGACAGATAGGGGAGGTGAGCTCACTTGCAGAGTCAGTTTGGTACCTTACGACTTCTAAAGAGTCGGTTTAGTTCCTTGTGACTTCTAGCTAGCTTCTTTTCCTCCCCTCCGGGTCATACACAACACAGACAGCTTTCAAGACAAATCTTGGCAGCAGATCCCAAAATCGCTGCGTAGTAGTTGAAAACTTGAAATGAATGAACTTGTACAGTTATAATGAACTAAATAAGGAATGAGGACACAAAATCACATAACAAAGCACATTAAGCCACCATAATCACCTGCAGACACTATGATTTTACCATCACACCAACAAATGCATATGCATTGTTGGCATGCCAAACCTCCACGGTCACCCAATGCCCAAGGCAACAAAAAAATGTTTACCATTCCTTTTTGGCAATTCACGATAACGGGGCAACAGGACAGGTAAACACCTAAATAAAGTTAACACAATTGACATTCGTATTCAATCTGTTTCTAGGGACGTCAACATTTGCTAATTCCATTCACATTTTTTGCCAGAAACCAAACAGAGCAGAATATGGAACAGAAATAACTACTGCAAATTGCAAATTGCAGTTCATGCAATAAATTGACAGACAAACCGACTTGATAGGGAATAGGTAATAGTAGGACTAGGTGGGCAACTCCGTGCTACGCACGTACGTGTCAACCCGTTAATATCAAGTTATATATTTATGTTCATCTTAGAGATAATGAGTTTGTAACTCAACAAATAATGTAGTATAGTGTGCTAGCTTTTTTTGCATAGTTATGGCCAAAGTAGTATAGTGCTACTGCCGAGGGCCCGTAAATACAGGAACATTGGCACATTGCACGGCCAAACCATGTCACTGGAGCTGGTTTTTGGAAGGCTACCGGAACAGAGAGACCAATTTACTCCTTTGATAGCAACAAATGCATTGGTTTGAAGAAGTCACTGGTTTTATACAGGGGATGAAAACTCTACAAATAGAAAATAGAGAAGCATAATGCAAACACTATTCATCGAAGTGTATGATAAATCATTAGGATTTGTCTTCTTCCCCTTGCGAACTTAGAAGTCAGTTTAAACTATTCTTACCGAAATTCGTGGAGTTCCAACTTGAATTATGCTATGTGAGGGAGTCTGATCCAGTCGGTGAGCTCTAGCAATTAACTTTAAGTTATTGGTGTGGTTAAAATGCTCAGATATGTCCTGTAAGCACAATACAAGCAATCAGAAAGCAAAGCATTGTTTGTCTTTTAATTTTTTAGAGAGGGAAATACACATCAAAATCAAAATCGAAACAACAGAAACATACCTGACCAAAAGTAAAGCCAGCCCCTTTGGGTGAGATAACCCAACCACAACGATCATCAGGGTGGTCAGACCATAAAAGATTGCAAATTGAACGGAAACAATGCGATGTAACTGCCATGGGGCAGTTGAAATCGTAGTGTGTTCACGTAATTGCCCTACATTATACGTCGGTTTTAAGAGGCTATTTTGGGGAGAATGAGAAATTGAGACAATGACACAACACCAAACTTGCTTTCGCCCTTTATCTATTAGAATAGATTACGATGAAGCTATAAAGAGAGAGGAAACAACTCAGATTAGATGTCCTAAAAACGACACTAATGCTGATCCAATACTAAGCTTCAACTGGTTCTGTCGTGTAGTCTATACTCTAACATAATAGACACAACAATCACAACAGTAGCTATTGGGACAACTCCCTCTGAAATGCCTCCTAAGTCCCAACTATTAGAAGGCTCGTTCACGAATTTGACGCTTGACCTTGTCTATCAAGTTAGCACTTGTGCAAAAACAAGAGTGATAACACCCTAGTCTTTCGAGACAAGAACAAGGGCTGAATCACATGGACCAACACCTAAGAAGCACAGAAGCTTCTAAGGGGGAGGTGTGCCACGTTGGTGTTGGAGACCCATGCATGACGACACTCCTTGGATAGTCCTAAGAGCATTTTTTATACTTTTTCATTATCTCTTCATTAAAAAGTTATATTACATCCCCTAACACCAAGAAGAAGATACAGATGAACTGGTTATGCTCAGGGATGAAAAAGCACCAGACTTGAGTTTGATAACTAATGGGGGTGCTAGGGGATTCTGGGTGTTTGGGAGTAAATTGCAGAATACATTAGGTTAGAATCCATTCTTGAAATTGAGACATAGAGACATTCTCATAATCAGCTCTCAAGGAGCTTTTGGATTCTCATTTCGAATTCTCCTTTAGCATGTAAGGGAAAAGACTACTTTCCCATGGCATTTTTGAAACTTCCTGCCGTTTGTAATTGTTAACAAATCATAGGCAATGGCAACATAATCAAAAAACATATCATAATCCATTCATCAAGTTATACCCAAACAAACAACCCAAACACTTTCACGTAGTCATAATCTATTCAGATCATAATCCGAAAATGGCTTCCACAACCCAATTATATTTCTAACTCAAAGTAAATAACATATCCACACAGTATCTCCAAAAAGGCTCAACCGTTGGATTGATGAACTTGCAATGACCAATATGAATCCATTGTTAAATAGCAATAAGCCAATAATCCATCCAAAACCTACAAATATTCAGTTGTATACGGGCTGGAACGTGAAAGTGTGTGCAGCCGTCCTCCAGTCCTTCACCATATGAAATGAATCGTTGATATAGGGTTCATCAAATCAAACCAAAAAAATTTATCATAATTCATAACCAAATACTACAAATCTTATAGTACAACTCCCTCCAGTCTCCAGATCTGAGCTCCCTAATTCCACCTTTATTAAACCCCAAACCCTAATTCAGTAAAATACATCCGAGCATTCCAAAATCTCTGTGCAACCCATCATGAGATACAAAACCATTCACGATAATAAAAATACCCAGAAATACAAAACCTAAAACCCCACAATCGAACAGATTTTTAGCAAATCTACAGAGAGAGAGAGAGAGAGAGAGAGAGAGAGAGAGAGACTAAAACTAGGCAAAATCATAACCATAATCGTAATAAAGGGGGTAATAACTTACTGGTGAGACGATGATGAGGGTTTTGAAGGGATTGACCGTTAACGCGTAGGCCTCCATATCTTTGTCGGTTGATGGAATTGAATCCATGCCGTCTCCAACCAAAAGATGTGTATATATGTATCCCTTTGCCTCAATGGAGCAATAGGTCGATTATACCACTAATTTTTCTCCTGCTACAGAACAAAGATGAAATCTACTGATTAGAAGTAGAGAGTCATCGATTAGACAGTAGGAGAACAAGAGAGAGAAAGTAACAAACCCGAATTGCATGATTAGCGCACAAATACTAGGTGTGGTGATACGCTTCCAAGGATTAGGGCACGAATACTAGGTGTGGTGCTACCAGGTGTGGTGTTCATGAGGCGGAGGGGAGGAGGAGAGGGAGTACGCGAGAGATTGAGAGGGGGAGTAGAGGGAGTACGTGAGAGAGATTGAGAGATAGAGGGCTCGTGGTCGTATAGAGGGATTTTGAGATTTCATCAGAAATTTAGGGGGGGGAGGAAGAGGGTTAAGGGCGCGAATACTTGGCGCCTGGAGTAAAAAAGCCCTGAACGCTATGTTTTGGGGAATTTTGGGGAAAACGCTATATTTGTGTAAATGAAATGCTATGTTTAAAGCCTTCCTTACTTTTCTCTGTTTTTCCTTCAAAAAATGCTATAATTGGTTTTCTGTTATAGCATTTCTTAAAAAATGCTATGAAACTATGCTATAGAAAGTCACTTTTCTTGTAGTGTGCATAAACAAAACATGTGGGTGTTTCTGAGTACTATTGTATAGTTACTACTTACTAGTACCAGGTAATCTGGGAATAATAGGACACATAGAGCAAATAATGAGTACCATTGAGATTTATAGGGGTTGCTAATGATTTTAGCAAATTCACAACCATTACACCCGATTCCTGTTACGTAACGTTTGATACTGCCGAAACTGTTACACCAATACCATTACCATTACGTGTCGCAAAACCAGTATTTAAAACCTTGCCCCCTAGTCTACTCCATGTGCCCATGACAACAGGGTTGACAATGGTGTGCCAAGAGGTGTGGCTGTTGGTATGTGTATTTGAAGGAGAATGTTGAGGTTTGGTCTAATGGCTTGACTATGCTGATATGTTTTCTCGAGTAAAAGTCCCTTAGAAATCGAATGCAAGTAGCTTAAAGGACGGAAACAAAAAATAAAATAGCACAGTTGCAGGTTTTCTTAATTCTAGATGGAAGGAAGTGGAGGTATAAAAACATACTTAAGAAAATTTGTATATGCATGCATATGTGCAGTGGCGTAGTCAGAAAATTACACCAGTGGGGACAAAATTAGACCATAAATGCCAGTAATTTGTAGTGTAAAAAAAAATTACTCTTTTTTAAGAATCCAACATGCCTTGATTTTCATTTGAAAGGAGCCTCTCTTCGACAAATGTGCCTCAGCCTATTTGGGTGTACCCGAATTCCAAGGGGAGGTCTATGGTTCGAGTTAGTTGAGAGATTTTGAACTCTCTTTAGTTGTTAACACACTAATTTTCACTTACCCTTGTTGATGTATATCGTAAGGAAAAAAAGACATACATTTTATGGTAATATAGTGATTATAAATCCATAAAAACCTAATAGTTTTGAGGCAAAAATTCATTGAATTGAAGTTTGTTTGCAGTAATTAGTTATTCGATGGTTCTGGGGTATCTCTGCGTGGTGCCTTAAAATCCTTCTCCATGACCTTTTTTTTTTTCCGGCCTTCATCATCTCATAGTTAGGTAAAACTCATATATTTAGTCTCAAGTCCCACATCAATATGCATAGGACAATGATGTTATAACACCATATAGTGGTGCCCCAAGAGCAATAATTAATCCTTTGTAGAAATAATATGATGTACCGGTGAAATTTCTAACAAATTTTTCTATAAGAATGCAAAAAAAAAAAAACTCCCTAAAATCCCAGTTGTTCATATCAATTTCGAAAATTGAGTGCTTGCTGGCCTTGTTGAATTGCACAGCACTAGCAGAGATTCGGTCATAACATCTTCTGATTCTTCCATTTATCTATTCGTGGGATTATTAGTTCTTTGCAGACACATCAAAGACTTCAACCTCCATATGGTGCAGTTATTGGCTCCTATAGTGTTCGTAACGTAGTATGCAAGCAATAAAATAACTATGTGTTCTAGTATTGAAGCACCCCTCTAGGTGATTCATTGATGCAAAGTTGTCTGTGTGTAGTCTCCCTAAGGAACCACTTCTAGTCTTACTACTTACAACTTTATGTGTTTGGTTTTTATTACAAGTCTCATGAATTATGATTTTATCTGTATTGGGTTTCAGAAGCGATGGCCTGCTACTCATGTGATTCTCATTACCCCTCCACCAATTGATGAAGATAGCCGCCTTCTGTAGTTCCTCTTCACACTCTTCATTTTCTCATCTAGTGTTTTTATATGGTTTTAATGCTTCTCTTTCAACTGTAGTAATGGATGTATCTATTATCTTAGTAAAATTCGCAATGGAGCTGCCAGGTAAGTAACCCACATGTAACTTCTTAATGAATGCAGGCATCCTAGTGTTGAGAATTTGTTGGAATTTCCAGAGAGGACGGATGAGGCTGCCGGTGCTTATGCCCGAGCATGTGTTGCTGTCGCTGAAGACTGTGGAGTTCCAATGGTTGATCTATGGAAAAAAATGCAGGAGTTTCCTGACTGGAAAAAGGCATATTTAAGGTATTTCGTCTTCATTTCCTTGTATATCGAGGTGTTCTGATACTCTTTTTGAACGCAAGTCACAATTGCCTTTTTGTTTGCGCCTCTACTAACTTGATTGGATTTTCTGTCAAATCTGCTAATCAGCCGCATTTAGTGGTTCCATCTGGTAAGTTCATTTCAGCAACACCAAGTTACGATGGATAATGAATAGCTCTTCTTGTTTTATGGAATATCTGGTAAACACGAGTTGCCAAAGGAAAAAGTTATTCCGCGATCACTCGAAATTGATCTATTAGAAAAGCTGGTTACGTAGAGACTAATCAAATTTATTTTTGTACTCTGTCGTGATTTTTTACTGTCAACTTTGTGTGTTGCGTTGGGATTGTGTTTTGAAGAGACTGGATAAAATTGATTTAGCCCTCTGAAAGTATTTTCTGGCCAGGCCGATGCCAGCTTTGCAGATGATTGTTGTTAAATATTGTTTTGATTTATATGTTTTGTTCCAAAATTATAACGATTGCCTGCAGATTTTCTACAGGTTAGTTGGAAAAGGTTTTCACCATGTATTGTTTCTCTACTAAATCAATATCCTGGTAGAGTTAGAATGGATATATCTGGCATTAGGCAAAAGTTCATGAGAAATTCTCAGTTGGATTTTATAATATACGTACTCCCTGCATCCCAAATTGTTGGCCGCTGGCTATCATTCCTTGCAAAGGATTCCCGATTTTGAAAACACTTAGGTTCCCGGCTTTGAAAAGGATTCTAGCCAAGATGACTGCCCCTGCTGTACTGGGGCAAGCTCATAGGCATAGCTAACCTTCGAATTTTAATGCAGTAGATGTCTTGTGTAAAAAGTTAGAATTCTCAAAAGACACTATGGCACACTATATAGCACCGTGGGAATTTATTTTATCTAGTAGTTTGATCTCATCATAAATATACCGTTGTTCGTGTTCCATGCAAGACCATATTAGCATGTATGATGGCAATTTTATGATGGTTCTTGCACTATTTTGTGTACAGAGATGGCTTGCATCTCACTCAGGGCGGAAACAGGATCGTGTATGAGGAAGTGATCAAGAAATTGAGGGAAGCTGGTTTGAGTCTAGAAACTCTAAAGGTGGATCTTCCCCTCATAGCAGTGATTGACCCTAAGGACCCCCTTCAAGCTTTCCAAAAGTGAAATCGTGTAGAATCTTTTGCCCTTTTGTGCTTGCTTTTGCTGTTATCTCAACTACAAAATCATGACTTTCGTTGTTCTAGTTTACTTATGCAGTCCCTTGAATTTTCCTGTTTTTGTGGTAATCTCCTTTCAGTGAAAATGCTGTATTACGATGGAATCGGTGAGTGGTTACGATAAAACGAATTTACTTTAGATGAGATGCCTTTCATCTTTCCATATTGTTTTAATCGGATTATGTGTCTTGGGAAGCTCTTTTCTGCTGATTTTCAGTCCTTGTTACCACTTGCACACTTTTTTTGGGTCGCTAATCGCTATTCATGTGAATTTAATATGTCACCCTTTTATCCTCTTCACATAGGCTAGTGTGCTAAATTCATGTAAATTTTTTTTAAGGGATGTGGATGGTAAAAAATGGAGTAGAAAATAATTCCCGTTTCTATTTGTCAAAGGGCCAAAAGACAAAAATCAGATAACACTGGTAACAATTAGATTTACTCTATTTTGCTCGTCATGGTAACTTGCGCTGTTGTGCATTGGAGAACCTCGGAGACCTGTTATTGGATAAAAAGAGATGCATTTTCTTGGGGGTTTAACAAATAAATGAGATAGCCTCTCTCTAATGTTATGTATTTCCTTCCTGCAATGAGTTTCACTAACTTGATTAGAGGGGAGGGGCAATTTTATCTTTTTACTTGAGAGTAAGGATTGTTTGGGAAGTTTGATACTGAAACAACTTGACTTTTGGCTTAAATTTTAAGCCCAAAAACGGTGCCTGATGTCGGATGTTATAAGTGAGTGAGTGACAATTACGTTATTGAACGGTAAAGAAACTTTTTTCATGACCATGTTCTTGATAGATAGTACAAAGGTTCTTTCAAACAAACAGTAATGGTGGATTATACATGGAATAATAATTTTGGAGGTGAAAGGTTCCATTGCAAAACCATGCCAAAAAAAAAAAAAAAAAAACCACTATGAAAATAATGGAAATAAGAATGAAAATATCATTAGTAACCGGAAGTCAAAGATAATGGAGAAGAAACAAAGGAGGACAGTAAGGTCATAGGTCTGAAGTAAAACCTAATGAGAAGCACTTTTTTCCAGTGTCAAATTATGGCATTTGAAATAACGAAAAGATATTAGTAGCACTTCTATGAATCACATGACCTGAACCAGTTACGAAAAACTACTATTACATAGTAAAGTTGAATTGCTTATAAAACACGGTTACTCTGTTTTCGTTGGAAGGAGGACGTTGAGGATTGTGTCTAGGACAATGTCGGAGGTTCCTGGTGATGTTGAGGATCCGGGCCAGCCGGTGCGACTTTATCCGTATCCACCTTTTCCCTTCTACCATTATCCTTTGTCTCACTACCGAAATCAAATCTTAATTCTCGCAAAATGCGTCTGTTATCTATTTTCTTTCGCGAAGTCTCAACCCCATTGTAACTAGTGCCTCTCGAAATTATCAAATGGAAAAGCAAAATGAGTAGGAAATTTTTTGAAACTCTGATGGTGTTTGGATTTGCCATCTAAATTGACAAGGAAACTTCCGAAATAGGAACCAATTAGGATAATTGGAGTAGCATACATATCAAGTAAATGGGGCCTATTTATATAACGTAGGTGGAAGATCTAGGTAAGTGTTTTAAATTATGTATATAAATAGATAGACACGGGAGGGGCTCCACTGGCCTTTGAGAGAGTTCAATGGCCGCCCTTGGTTCGAAAAATATGCTAAATTTATATTTCTTTTGCATACAATTTTATTTTTGATTAATTTTGTTTACACAGCATCATTCGTAGAAGTTCAGAGTAAATGATAATTCGCTAAATTTGTAAAAAAATAAAAAAAGATTATATAGCTCAATAAAGCAGAGGAAAATAGGCCTGATAATTTTTCAACCAAATTTAATATGTTTATTTTATATAGGGTTTTGTATGCGGAACTTTTTTAACACATTTTTATCACCGCTCAATTAAAATCCAGCTGTTCAGGATAATGTTATGGTGCCTACAAGCTGACAAATTTTGACATGGGATGTTGTCTCTTTCTATCTAAAATGGATTAGCTTTTCATGTAATTCCAACACCTTAATGGCTTAATTAAATTGCACTCTCCTTTTTGTCCCCACTTGGTTTATGTGCTTCTGTACGTCTAGTCATCTTATCCTCATTGGTAATATGTTTTATCGCAGAAAAATGCTACAGACACTAACCAGTGTACCAACTATTATACTAATTGTCCATGTGGCACTCTTTTAGTGGATAAATCTATCTATGTATTGATTAGTGCATTGATGTGGTAATGCTATGTGTGCATTTAGCGTAATAGTTGGTACACTAGTTACTGTCTGTAGCATTGCTCTTTATGGCTGCGTAGTCCTTTAAACATAAAATAAGATCATAGTTTCAGGACAAGACAATTAAAGACAAACTTCGCTTTCAAGCATACAAGTGTGTTATGTAGTAGTGGGGGGATACGGATTAGTATTATCCATCTAATTATACTAGTTTATACTATTCCCTCCATCCCAATTTGTTTGCTCAGTATTTTTTTTGGGCTGTCCCAAATTTTTTGCTCATTTTCCTGAATTGGCTATAAAGATTTGACAAACTCCGCATTCTACCCTTTTTACTACTTTTCAATCATTTTCACTTTTGCATTGAGGAAATTACTTTGAATTAGCATAAAACATACAAAAAATAAAGGAAAAATTAGTCAAAACTGCAATTTTTTACTATTTTTAAGCCAAGGACACGCGTTATTTGAAATAGGCTATAAGGACACTGTTAACACGAAATGACCAAAACACCCTTCGCCCTTATACGCCTGTAGACGAAGACTTTCGCTGAAGGAAGAATCGAAACCCTCTTTCCTCGGCGGCCAAAAGGAAGCACGAGTTGATTCTTAGAGTAGGGTTTTGAATAAACGATCGTTTTCGAAGGAATTCTGTACTGGATTGTGTAGCCGTTTCGAAGGAATCGCGGATTGGATCTACAAAAAACCAGGTATGAACTTTAGTGAGTTGTCACTAGATTCGAAATAGGTTTGTTCGTTGATCTCCCTGTCTTTTATATATCAGATTAAATTAGCATTGTAATTTAGTTTGAGTAATTTGAAATAATTGTTTTCGTTCATCTCCTTGTTGATGTCTTTAGCTTTTATGAAGTTTAGTGAGTTGTCACTAGATTCCAACTCGCATGAATTCGGATTATTTATTGATTTGGTGTCATAGCTATCGCACACTGTTTTGCGATGATGCCTTAGAACTCCCATTCTATCAATCCAGCCATAACATGAGTGAAATGTCGGTAAGTTCCAAACATAACTTGCTCTAGATCAATTTCAAATAAAAGGATCAATGATTTCTTCAATTCGTGGGTCAAGTATTTGCATTTTGTAGTGTCTTGTATGTAGATTGGAGCTATCATCTACCAAGTACACTATGGATGTTTGGTTGTGAATTTGTAAGAGTTTGAGTAATGCATATAAAGTGTTTGTTAAAAGGTGTCAATGAGATTTCTAATAAAAGAGCCTCTTAAACTAACTGGTCTATGAAGAGATATACTTTATTATTTATATATCTTCTGAAGTATCCAATGAGTTTACTACTTTACTGATTAATGTATATGGCACTTGTTTTGGGTAATTGAGATCCAAATTAGCAATGTGTCAATGGAAAAGTAAGACCTGATTACTATGTGGTGATATTGTGCTTGGAAGCTTACTTAAACTGTAGAATTATAGGATTTATGCATTCAAAGTTCTTTCTATTCTTGTTTCCAGAGACAATATTTAAGTGGTATCCCCTGTGGTCGCTAACTGTGTACGAGGGACTCAATTTCTCGAGGGGCAAGGAAGAAAGAAGTTGCTAAACAAGCACTCATTAGAGGTCCTAATATGTCTCCCCAAATAGTTTTTCGAATGTAAGGGAGGAAACTACCAGATCAGGTGTTCCTTTAAATTCAAACATACTTGTGTTGTGAACAGCAGTTGTAGGCTTGATACTCTTTTGTTGTGCTCCTTTTTTGGTTATCTGATCCAATTTATATGAAATCATAGGATACTTACACTAGTACTTTTTTGCAGAGCGGCATCTTGACTTGCCTTGTGATTGACTACATCATCAACAACAAGGACATCCTTTCAAAGATCAACACAGAAGATGTCCGGAGATATCGGGCGTACATCCTTCAAAGGCTACTCAAGTTGGACCACTTGAAGACTAAAGACTGATTATGCCTCATTACTTTAGAATGACTCTAATTTTGTTTGTTGTTTTATTTTGAATGATAAAAGTGACTCAAAAGAAAAACTATGAAACGAAAGATTTGATGTTATGGAATATTGTGACGAGTAATAGTGGGTATGCCATCGCGAGGAGTATGGAAGAAGGATTGAAGTTGTGATATTTCAGTTTTTTGTTTTGTACAACTTATCAATGTGGTTAGGTTGCAATTGTATTGTGGTCTATGTTCATTGACTAATGCAGTATGAAACATTGCTTATTATGTCTTGAAATTTTGCTTTGCTTATTATGTCTTTAAACTCTGTTTCCAAGAGACTAAAACTAGTGAGGTGTCACTAATATGAATGCTCTTTAAATTAGTGAGGTGTCACTAAGTTGATCAATCATCACCTTTTAAAAGAGAAAATTCCTAGTTAGTGTGACGTCACTATTTTTTTAGAAGTGAAAATTTCCAAATTTAATGGTTGGCTGCTTTTTCAAGTGCCTCTCTCTTTTGTTCTCAGTTACTCATCAAATGGAACCCTTCTTGTCACGCCCCAAAACGGGAAATGACCGGCCGTGAACCACATAATTGACAGATGGCTCACGAAGCCTAAATAAAATAATCCATGTAGCCCAAATGACCATCTTTATTATTAAACAAAATTAAACCAAATTGTCTCAACAAAGCATGGGGCACACCATCCCATGAACCATCGATAAAAATTATCACCAATAATAAAATGAATCCAATCTTTTACCAAAAAGGTTTAACCATGTGCGGAAGCAAATAAATTAAATATCAAAGTTACGATGCATGCAATATCCTACGGAGGTCGACACAGTAGTTCCCCAAGACGCCGCCAGAGTCCTCACCTATCTACTTAATTTTCCTGAAAATGGTGTTGGAATAAATCCGTCAGCTAACAAGCTCAGTGAATGACAAGCATGTATATTAAATAAAGTTCTAAAACATGGATTTAATTAATTTACATATCATCATAATTTGGCACACACGATGTAGGAAAAATAATAATAATAAATCTTAATGGTGATCACAAATGATATCCAATAACAATGGGGAACCACAACCAAATAGTACCATGGCCAACAAATAATAATTATCTCAAGATTGGATCCAATATCGAACTTAGAGTCACCAGGCGTTGGCAAACCGTGGTACTCTTCCCCAAGTCGATCCGGCGAAAAGACAGCCGTTGAGCAAAAGGGTCACCGGCCTAACCCGGGTCTCTTCCCTAATGGCCAGGGTCACCTATATAAAGGAATAATTTCCCTGGACTTCCAATAATAAAAGTTCCCAATAATATCCATAAAGTTCTCACCAAAAAGAACATTTTTTATCGCGTGCCAATTTAAAGAACCAAATAAAAAATAATTCGCTTTTCCAATTAATAATTCTATTTGTTTTTAAAGAACAATTTAGAGGACACGGGGAAGTTTCGAAAGTATGTAACACACTTAACCACTCACCTGAGTCCAAAAGTAGTGCAACTTGATCACGTAAAAAGAGACTAACCTGTACAAAAATAGAGAATACAAAATAACTAATTGCTCGAAAACTATAACACTGAATGTGTGAAGCTAGAAATTTCTTATAGTGCCCAGACTATGCCTAATCCTAAATCACCAATCATCAGTAGTCGTCTGAAACAACAAATTCTAAACTTAAATTTTCAACTCAAAGTAATTTGTTTCCAAGTGAACAATATGTTCTCTCCCAATCAACCCAGAACCTATAACCCTTGTGAATATGTTCAAAACTAGATTCTCTGCATGCACGCTATAGTCCGCACAAGCACTGCCATGGGTTATAATTTCCCTTCCTTAATTACCTAATCATTAATCCTATACATGCACTGCCATAGCTATTACAACTTTAAATCACCGAAACACGTTTGCCCTTGTTAGCCCATGAATTAATAATGATCCTCTTAAAAACCTCCATTGGAAACAAGAGAATATAACCACAAGACAATTCACCACTTGGCACTAGTCACTACCCTCACACAATACCCACATGGCAGCAATCTCCTTATTCTTTCTCTTACCCACCGAGTAACTCACGCCATATTCATAGATTTCCTCCTAGACTCCAAGTAATTTAAATACCGAAATCGTAAGGTGAAATCAAAGAATCTGATGCTTCCTATTAGACAGTGCCGAACCGAGTTAATAGAAACAATGAAAAAAAACGTAGAAACGTACCGCAACGAGAACAGGAGTACAAAGAACCCTTCCAGAAACCTTACACGGCTACTCTCTCAAACTTGTTATCTCAAGTATCTATATTAACCCTCAACCACTTATCTAAAAGCAGCCCTAAAAACCATCCACTAATCAGGGCACATCCTTAATTATAGTTAACTAACTAAATAGGATTACGTGGATAAACATAACATACTAATTGTCTAATTATAGTCTACTACGAGAAATGGTAATCGTATATACCCAAAATTACACTAATGGCGCCAAAATACTTATTGAACGCGCCAAAATAGTTAACTAGGACTCGATTGTAAAACTAAATTTCAATGCGAAAAATAATTATTAGGAAAAGAAAATGTCGGGCGTCACACTTCTACTGTGCGAATTCCCTTTTCAAAATTGAAAATTTTGAGTTAGTGAGACGTCACTATTTTTTTTAAAACGAAAATTTCCAGATTTTAGCATTCAAAATGGTTGGCAGGTTAGCTCCTTTGTTCTCAATTACTCATCAAATGGCACCCTTATACCATCCAGAATTCCCCTTTCCAAAGCGAAAATTTTCAGTTAGTGAGACGTCACTAGTTTTTTAAAAGCGAAAATTTCCAGATTTTACCATTGAAAATGGTTGGCTGCTTTTTTCAAGTGTCTCTCTCCTTTGTTCTCAGTTACTCATCAAATGGCACCCTTTTACCATCCAAAATTCCCCTTTCAAAAGCAAAAATCTTGAGCTAGTGAGATGTCACTATTTTTTTAAAAGCGAAAATTTTCAAATTTTACGATTGGAAATTGTTGGCTACTTTTCAAGTGTCCCTCTCCTTTATTCTCAGTTACTCATCATCAAATAGCACCCTTTTACATGAAAATTTACCCTTTCAAAAGTGAAAATTTTGAGTTAGTGCTACGTCACTATTTTTTTAAAGCGAAAATTTCCAGATTTTACGATTGGAAATGGTTGGCTTCTTTTTCAAGTGTCCCTCTCCTTTGTTCTCAGTTACTCATCATCAAATACACCCTTCTACCATATAAAATTTCCCTTTCAAAAGCAAAAATTTTGAGTTAGTGAGATGTCACTATTTTTTTAAAAGCGAAAATTTCTAGATTTTACCATTTAAAATGGTTGGCTACTTTTTTCAAGTGTCGCTCTCCTTTGTTCTCATTTACTCGTCTAGAATGCCGCTTTGAAAAGAGAAAATTTCCAGTTAGTGAGACGTCACTATTTTTTTAAAAGTCAAAATTTCTAGATTTTACCATTGAAAATGGTTGGTTGCTTTTTTCGAGTGTCCCTCTCTTTTGTTCTCAGTTACTCATCACACCCTTTAACCATCCAAAATTCCCCTTTCAAAAGCGAAAATTTCAAGTTAGTGAGACGTCACCATTTTTTTAAAAGCAAAAACAAGCTAGCACAAAAGTGGGATCGAAGAGCATATACCACTGATTTGAACCAAAATTCCTTCCGCCGTTAAAAAAAAAACAAATATTCCTTCCTTGCAACTGATAAAAACAATAAAAAAAAGCATGAGGTTCAATTTTTCCAGTTCAAACAAAATATGGGAAAAAACTGATTCAAAATGGGAATAATCTATTATTAAAGAAAATACAATATTTAATTTTTATTATTTATTTTATACATTATACTAGAAGATTCCATTTTTAGGTGCCGTATGTTTAGGCAAGTTTCTTTTATTTTCTAGTAATCAAGTTTAGGAATATCTCCTATCTTTTAATTTTGGTAATTATTAAATCAAATAAAGATTCACCGGGATTCAGTTTCATGTTTTGCTGATACCTTTTTGCTCTTAGTTTTCTAGTATGAAAGGAATTGTAGGGTGACATTATGAGGGAGTTTTTTTTATTATTATTGAATGAAAAAGGAGTCTAGAGAGTATTTTCTCTAAACTATCCAGCTTGTGTTCGATTGTTGCACGTCTTTTCTGTAGTTCATAAGGCGCCCTGCATCAGTTGGAATCAAAGCATTGAGTTCCAATCCTGACTATGGCCGGAGGACGTGCTGGAGGTCGAGGGGGACGAAGTGATCGTACCACTAGTTTGGAGGACATCTACGAAAGAGATGACATAGCGCAGGAGGCGGGAACAGATGCGCAGTTTCAACAACTACGATAACATTTGTCAGATGCAATAGCCACCTTAACCGACCAAGTTGCTGCCCTAGCTGTTGGGGGGAATCCACCTTGCCATCGTCCATATAATCGGTGGCCTCATGAGGAGGACGAAAGTATGGAAGGTGAAGCGGCTGAAAACCCTTTTGTTGCAGGGGCATTCGACGTCAGTAGGGCTGGCGATAATGGCTTCTTTCAACTAATGGGCAAAGGCCGAGAGATCATGGTTGAACACCGTGGTTTTCGACAATGGGAATCTGGGTTGAAGATCAACTTTCTTGAGTTCCAGGGAGGTGTGACACCGGAAAAAATCTTAGAGGTTGATGCAATGGATGATGCTACTATTATTGATTGGCCATTTACACAAAAAGATATTCCAGATCCGATTGTGTATAGGAATCAAGTGCCAATTTTTTATGAAGAACCGAAGAAAGAAATTATTGTAAACGAAGAAATTGTTGAAGGGTCGAGAAAAATTGCCCAAGCAAAAACAATGGTTGATCTCAAACTTGTTGGTGTTAATGCGAGCTTTTGGTACAATGACGGTTTATCTTCTATTTTGGTTGGTGAGAATATCAATCTATCATAAATGGAAGCTCTTAGCCTTACCTTTAAAATCAATGCATTCATGGTGATGACAATTTATTTAATCCTTTTGAAGACTACGGTGGTGAGCATAAAACTTCTATACAAGGACAATTTGTGGATCCTTTTTGAAAATTTCTTGAAGATTTAGCAAGCACTAAATCACGGGTTTCGTGCCTGACATTGGAAATTGCTCCATTATTTTTTAAAAAATCTTCAAAGTTTAGATTCGAGAAAATTAATTTGAAGTACAAGACGGATGCGAACAAGGAAAGGCGAATCAAATTCTTCCACAATACGAAACTTGAGGACAAGTTTTTTTCAAGCCTGAGAGAATGATGCAGAATGGAAATAATCTATTATTTAAGAAATAGTATATTTAATTTTTATTATTTATGTTATACATTTTACTAGAAGATTCTGTTTTTAGGTGCCGTATGTTTATGCAAGTTTCTTTTATTTTCTAGTAATCATGTTTAGGAATATTTCCTATCTTTTAATTTTGGTAATTATTAAATCAATTAAAGATTCATCGGGATTCAGCTTCCTGTTTTACTGATTCCTTTTTGGTCTTAGTTTTCTAGTATGAAAGGAATTGTAGGGTGAGATTATGAGGGAGTTTTTTTTATTATTATTATTGAATAAAAAAAGAGGTTTTTTTATCGGCAATAAAAAAAGAGTTTAGAGTGTGTTTTCTCTAAACTATCCAACTCGATTGTTGCACGTCTTTTCTATAGTTCATAAGGCGCCCTGCATCAAAAGCAATCTCTTCCCTTTATATGCCATCAAAGAAGTCTAAATTGGAGACCTTGCAAAAAAATTCCAAAACTTGTGGAGAATTTCACTTGAATAAGAAGGAAAAAATCAGACTGTGATCCACTTGGATTGGATATAACTCCAAATAAAATGAATAATGGCACAGATTGTTATAATTGAAAAGAAGAAGAAGAAGAACTAACCTGAATGGTGCCAAATTTTTCGGGCAAACTTTGGGTGATTTTTTTTTTTTGGGTGAATTTAGCTCCCCTTTTGTCAATTGGAACTTCATTTCTTGTCTATTTACAAAAGGGGAGTGCTAAATTCATTTCTCATCCAAGCTTTGAAGGGTAGGATTGGAATACCATGCACTTTTAAAGCCTTTGACTGTGACTCGGTAAAGTGGGGGATTCCTGGTACTGAGCAAACAAATTGGGGCAAAGGGAGTATCTATTTATCCACCCTAAGTACGTAAATCCTAATCTAATTATGCTAATATTTACTTATCTATCCTAGGTAGGTGTAATAATTAACTTGACAGATTATTATTGGAAAACATTAAAAATATATATACAAATCGAACTCAACCACTTTTAATTTATATACCCACTTTTTTTTCAAAACTTTAACCAAAGTTCAGCAAGTATAATTTAGAAAAAAAGTTCAAAAAGTAAAGATAGAAAATTATAATTTAGACCAAAGTTAAAGAAGATTCACTAAATATATAATAGGGAGTCCCCATTAGATCATCCTCTTATATATGCATATATAGGCGCCGCTTCTAGTCCGGACTCCGGACTTGCAGATCCCTATGATCCAAGCATTTTTTTGACGATCCGAACCGTCCAATGTGTTTTCAAGGGTCCCCGCGAGAAATCTTCAAAAACAAATACCGGGAAGGGCTTGATCCAAGCAGTTTTTTTGGCCTTGAAAACACCTTTTAAACACATTGGACGGTTCGGATTTCCCAAAAACAATTTTTAAAGGAAAAAATTACATTTTTTCTTAAATCCGGGAGGTCCTTATTAGAAAATTTGCCTATATATACATATATATAGGTTCCACTTCTCCTCCGGACTTCCGGACCTCCGTGATCCGAGCATTTTTTTGACGATCCGAACCGTCCAATGTGTTCAGAAGGTGTTTTCAAGGGTCCACGCGGGAAATATCCAAAAAATAATACCGGGAAGGGCTTGATCCAAGCAGTTTTTCGCAAAACTGTAAATACACATTGGACGGTTCGGATTTTCCAAAAACAATTTTTAAAAGTGAAAAAATGAGATTTTCCTTCAATCCGGGAGTCCGGATAGGAAGATCTATATATATATATATAGAGGAACTCTCTAGTCCGGAACTCATAGTTCCGGATCAAATTTTCATGATCCGAACCGTCCAATGTGTTCAAAAGGTGTTTTCCAAGGCCCACGCGGGAAATCTTCAAAAAAAAATACCGGGAAGGGCTTGATCCACGCAATTTTGTAAATATTTAGTTTTTGCGAAAAATTGCATGGATCAAGCCCTTCCCGGTATTTTTTTTTTGAAGATTTCCCGCGTGGGCCTTGGAAAACACCTTTTGAACACATTGGACGGCTCGGATCGTCAAAAAAATATCGGGAAGGGCTTCAAAACGCTTCAATCCGGGATTTCCGGGATCCCGGACTGGAGCCTCCCCGTATATATATATATATATATATATATATATATATGAGGAACTTTCTAGTCCGGGATTCACCTTCCCGATATTTTTTTTATGATCCAAACCGTCCAATGAGTTTAAAACGTGTTTTTAAGGGTCCCCGCGAGAAATCGTAAAAAAAAAAATACCGGGAAGGGCTTGATCCGAGCAGTTTTTCATAAAACTGTATATGTGCAGTTTTTGTGGAGAACTGCTCAGATCAAGCCCTTCCTAGTATTTTTTTTGACGATTTCCCTCGGGGACCCTTCAAAACACTTTTTAAACACATTGGACGGTCTGGATCATGCAAAAACACATTTTAAAACCTTCAAAACACCAAAAAAAAACCCAATCCGGGATCCTTGACTAGAAAATGGGCGTATATATAGCCGGTTCCCTTCACACTTAAAAAAACACATAAAAATTAATTGATTTTGTTCCGGGCCCCACTGTGATGTTCCGAACCGTTGATCTTGTTTAAATGAGTAAAATAGGAGGTCCTACTAAAATTTAGCTCAATCGGATATCGGCAAGTGCTTGATCCAAACAGTTTTGCAAAAATTGTGACAGGAACTAGTGTTTTTAAAACTGTTTGGATCAAGCACTTACCGGTATCCGATTGAGCTAAAATTTTCCAGGACCTTTTATTTTACTCATTTAAACAAGATCAATGGATTATAACATCAGATTGGGGCCCGAAAGAGTGAGGTGTTTTTTTTATGTGTTTTTTTAAGTGTGAGGGAAACCGGCCCCTATATATATGTGTGTGTTTTTTTTTTCTCTTTCGATTTATGAAGCTAAAATGAATAAAGTATTCATACTGCTATAAAAACGGAAAAAACAAAAAAAAACTAATTCTGATGCATATTGTTCTTTGGCAAAATACGATAAATTTATGGGTACCAACCCATTTCCACCGATGGTGCACAGATCGGATCGCCTGGCCCATGTAAGGGCCCCCAAAAAAAGATGTGAACCGTTCATTAATATAAAAATATTTTTACGGGTGATTTCTCAGAAAAATCAGCTCAATTTGATAAGCGTAAGTGCTTGATCCAACGTACAAATTTTTATTGAGATTGTAGGATGCTAATTTTTTAATGAAAAATTGTTACATTAGATCAAGTACATACAATTATCAAATTAAGCCAATTTTTTGTCCGGCCACACAAACAGATATTTTAAAATTAAAGAACGATTCGGATCTTATTTTAGGGCTTGTTAGTGGGCCCTGAAATCCAGTCTGTACAGTATCAATACAAATGGGCCGGGACCCATAGAAGATAAAGAAAGTTATAGAAGGATAAGAAGAGATGATAGTCGATGGCACTCTCTCTGTCTCATTTTGATAGTCTCATATTCCTTTTCAGGACGTCCCTAACTACATGTCCATTTTCCAAAATTATTCATAAAACTTGGTAAAATCTCATTATTACCCTTAAAAAGTGATGTAATCCTTATGTTCCCTTCAAAAGTGAAGGGTATAAATTGGAAAATTGAAGACTTTTTGATGTAAACATTATGCTCCCTTAAAAAAATTAGAATCCCCAAATGTGACTATAAAATTGAAACGGAGAGAGTATTAATTACTGTGCAAGAAGTACACTTAACTGTTGGGCCGTAGGTGATAGAAATATATAATAGAATATAGTACATATGAGCGCATATTGCACTGAGTCAATATTCGAGAAGAATGAGCTGTAGAGGTGGAGAAAACCAACGATTAGAGAATGGGAATGGAGTGTTCTAGAAGGGTGAAGAAAAGAGACAATAAGAGACTAAGGCAGTGGAGCTTCAAACTAAATAATCCATGTGAGTACCTAAAGTATCTAGAGAGAACGGTATAATATCACTATTGGAAGAATGTTCCATTTCCAAAATCAGTGACTGCCCACTTTCTCTCTCTAAAATGACACACTCTGTTAAATCAATCACCTCCGTGAATTTTTTAGAGAAATGTCTCATATTTATAGGCATTGTGGGCTAGTACTTAGGCTCCAAGTGTTCCCAACAATATGAGGATACATGTTCCTTCCGTACACTCTGACCAAGTGAGTGACGCCACCCACCGCGATGGTGATCCTCGCGGCACTCAAGCACGCTACTCCACCCTATTGCGATGAACCTCACAACTTTTGCAGCCACCAAGCCACTAGATCCCCTTCCATTCCCATATGGGAAAGGTCATGGCTTGTTCATCTATGCCAATACTGCAGCCAAGCCTCATAGGGCTCCTTGGGCTCTGCCTTTGGACCAGAGCATACAATTGTCTGTTCAATGTATGTTTCATTTGCATTTCACGTTCTTGCCTACATATCTCTGGGCTGCACTAATATGTTATTTCTATGGGCTTTTCTCCATGTTCAGATGGCCCATAGCTAACATTACATTTCTTTTTTGGGCTTTGCAGAGGTTGCGTATAGGCTTCTATATGCTAGCGACACTAGCACTGCCTGACTTGCGCGACTCAGCCACGTGTCGCGCGACCATATATGACATGCGTCAATTTGAGATTGGATGGTCAACCATTGACTAAGTCAACACTCTTTAAACGTTGACCTTCCCTACAATATTAAAGTTTCACAATTTTCATTCATAATTATTAGAACTAGAATGAGGATAACTAAAAATTTCAACTTTTCGGGTACGAACCATAAATTCCTTGAGTTTGATAATTTTCAAGATTCCATTAACACCCTTTCATTGATCAATGATACTTTCACCATTCGAACCCAATTAGGCAACCTCATCCTTGTAAGTTTTCCCGTCAAAGCCGGCTCAGGGCCCCATTCTAACCTACAACCTAAAAAATTTCATCAAGTAAACGTATTGAGGCATGGTATGAAAGTTCCTCATTTGCGACATATGTAGTGTTACATACTTAATTACATCCCTCCCTCCCTTATTCTAGTCCAAGAATTCCCGGATTATTGCCTGCTTAGTAGGAGTTAGAAAATATCTTACCTAGAAGAGCATCTCAATTTGATCCAAAGTCATTGTCATCACTACATTTGTGCTCCTAACCATTTCCCACGTACCCAATGATCGGCCTCTCCTTCCACTTTAAAGGTAGCCAAAGCGAAAGTGGGGGCTCTCTTGTGTAATTTGCCCAGCAGGACCTGCCAAACTTAAAATGCCATTGTTTCGAGGCCTCCCTTTGGCACCAAAAATTCCCTCGTTTCAGATTAATGGATACAACGCAAATGACGTCGTTCAAGTTCGTGAAGCCAAAACCCTAACAAATGGCCCTAATCCCATCTGTTTCTACGACCAAGAGCATCCTCCTTCTCCCTCATCAACTCATGTTGGCTCTCCATCATCAATTCCTCCTCCTTCAACACAATCTGTTTCTCTTGAGAAGTTGGATTCCAGATGCTTCTGCTTCTCCTTATTTCCTTGTGTGTTTGTTGGGAACATTGCTCCTGCTCCTGGTCTTTCTTTAAAGGTGAATCTGTCATCTTTTTCCTTCTTTATTGGGCAATACTCTTGGTTTCCACCGATTGTATTCTGATTGCGCCTAAAACACTTAATATATTAGGTAATACTCTTGGTTGTCTAAAATATATTAGTTAATGTTGACTCATATAACTTTTTAATTCATTTCAGATTTTGGTATTTTTTATTGGACTAGTTCTTGCTTGAATGGAGGAAGATAGAGTTGAGGGGTCTATAGAACATACTGAAGAGTTATTTACACCATGTATCGGTATGGAGTTTGAGTCAGAAGATGCTGCATTTCGGTTCTATAACTAATACAGAAGGATTCCAGGGTTTAGCATTTGAAAAGACTATGCAGTAAAAAGCAGTAAGGATGGTGTGATGACTAATTGAAAGTTTGTTTGTAGTAAGGAGAGAGAGTAAAAGGCTATGATAAATGAACTTTTACGACAGCACTTGGTAGACGGGGCACGAGAACTAATTGCAAAGCATTTATGTAGATATCAATTTATAGGACTTCATTGAAATGGATTCTGAAAAATTTGATGAGACCCACAATCACTTGTTACATCTTCTCGATATGATGAGAACTCAAAGAGGATTGTGTGAGTCCCAAGGTATAAATGTTGAAATTGTCGCGGTTATGGGTTACCTCTTAAGTTGTTGTAGACACCCCGATTTTGACCTGAGAAACTTATCAAGCATCCCCAAGGATGAAAATATCTGATAAGAGCATGCGGGGCTTGATTGTGAACTTGGAAACCCCTCCAAAAACTCTCAAAATTAAACCCAAGCTTGTACCAACCTCTAGTACATTCAAAACCCTCTTTTTTGATATATAATATGTCCCGATCCGTTTTGACATGAGGGAGATGTGTCCGTTTTACCAAAATAACTTATTTTCCCAACCTTCTGAGGGTAAAATGGTCATATATTTTGATGTACAAATCATCTTGGGTTCAAACCAATTGGGTTAGAAAGTAGACTTGACAAGCTTTCCAACGCTTCAAACCATGCACAAAACGGAGTTTGATAGCACCTGGAATGGCCCCGCGAAGTTTGGAATTTTGTGTAGTCTCCTAGTCCAGGCTCCTGGATTCTCCAATTCCAGGCGCCTAGACTCAATCCAGGCGCCTGGATTCCCCAATTTCAAGCGCCCGGAATCACTTCCAGTGGGTAATTTGCAGCTGGTTTTTGATGAAACTATGGGCTCCCCCCTACATTATCCCACGTTTTCCTCATTCCAAACTCCCTCCAACAGACTCTGCTCCACATTTTTTAAATTCAAATTAATTTTCCCTCTCAAAATTCACCCAAAACTACCCCATTCTTTCCCTATATATACCTCCCTCCCATACCATTTCAAGGGGCTGAAGCTCTCACCACTTCCTTGCTGTTATTCTGCCAAAATACCTCTAGAAATCCTTCACACCAGTCAATCCCCTTCTATCTCACCCATTTCCAACCATCAAAACCCATTTTCCTCTCATCCTAGCTACATATACTCTCATTCCCACCCCTAAGCCATAACCAAGCACTCATAATCAGACATTTACATCCCAAAACAGCCAGTTCAAACTTATTCAAGTGCCAAAAACCATCAAGCCATCCTCCCAAGTTCATAAACCAAGTTTTCAAGGTAGATTCTCTACCAAAATGCCCAAACTAGGCCCCTGAGGGGACACCACTCAAGTCTCTGCTAGTTCCTCATACTAGTTGGAGATTTGAAACGGTCTCAAAAGCTATGAAATAAGAATTTAGCACTGGTACCCCTACTGATTCCAAGCGCCTGGATGGCCTAATATAGGCGCCTGGATTCCATTCCTCTGGTTGTGTTTTCTGATCTCTTTGCACTCTTTTAATCATTTGAAGCATTGGTTCATCACTCATATATGGCATCAATGTTGCATGGTGTAGGTGTTTGGTCTAAATGAGATCTTGAATCATTTATGCATGCATCTTGTGTTTTAAGTGAATGAATCATGAGTTGGTTGCATATAGGGATTTCATGAGTGTGAGATTGCATCATCCATAAACATAAGAGCATAAAAATGCATTCACATCACAAAAATCAGCATACTCCTTTGAGTAATTTTGGTCTTAGGCATCTCAAATCATGATTTTCTTATGCATAAACCATTTCCAAAGTTGATTCTGAGATCTATTCAGCCCACAATGTCATTAAACATCATTTAGAGTGTGTGTGGATAAGCTAGGAGCACTGCACTTGTGGTTTACTGTGAAACCTGAAAATTTGAGGTTGTTGTCTGGTCTGCATTCCAGGCGCCTGGATTCACTCATTCCAGGCACCTGCATTCAATCCAGGCGCCTGGATCTACCTAATCCAGGTGCCCAGATGGCCATCCAGGTGTGGCATGTTTGATGATTGTGATCAATTTCTGGAGTCTCTCAAGGTATTTTAGGTGTGATTAAGCGAGGATTCAGTACCCTATGCATGTTGTCCATCCACTCTCTACACAACCACATGCATCCGCATTCATTTTGTTAATCTCTTCGATGCATTATTGGTGCTCTCATATGAATATGTGTTCAAAGTCCAGTTAAACGGTATTTTCAAAATCCCTTGAGCATTGAGTAGAGACCGGTGGTCACACCGGGCGAGAGGAGTGCTTTAAATTCCTTCCCCTCTCGTAACCTAGCTCCCGGACCTGAGAAATCTCAATAAAAGCAAACTGGTGCAATATTTCCTATTCCAAGGGCAAAAGAGTCATTTTTCAATTGGTTTCTCGGGTACGGTCCTCAAACCCGGGTGGCGACTCCGTTCAATCAATCAAACCATTTTTCAAACCAACATCAATTTCGCGGACCACTCCGTGGGGTGTTCACAGTTGTCACACAATTTCATTAGTGCCTAATTAGGAGGGAAGGAAAATGTTGATTCATGCAAGAGGATATTAAAGGCTACTTGCGTGCTAGAAGAGGGAGGGATGAACATTATGGTGAAGCAGGGAGTTTGTTGAGATATATTCAGAAACAAACAACTTATAATCCTTCATTCGTTCACGGAATGCAATTGGATGTAAATGAGATGATAACCAATATCTTTTGGGCTGACCATCAGATGATTACGGATTATGGCCTTTTCGGGAATACATTGTCTTTTGACATGACTTTTCAAACTACCCACTACGTTCTAAATTGCTGGTCAATTTTGAGAATTCTAGCTTTTTAAGTAGACATGTAATAACTGCATTCAATAAATGCATTCGCATTAAACAGATTCATTAATTTGCAGCAGTGCCCTTATATTTCAACTTTTGAATGAAATGACTGTTGTTGGTCGAGGGGTTATTTTAAAAATTTTAATAAAATTTTGTTTTGACTTTTTAAAGAAGACTAACAATTCTGAACATCCCAAAATAGTATAAGTGACAGACAATTTGGAACGGAGGAAGTAATAAAGAGTCTCAACCATTTGCTATTTTTACTTGCTTTAACCATTTTTGTATGACGGTGATTTTCGGTATTGCATTGATGTATGATGAAACAATCCCATCATTTGTGTGGCTATTCGAAAAAATGTTGGAAGCAATGTCGGGGAAGAAGCCTTTCATCTTTTTCACCGATCAAGATCAAGCAATGGCTAAAGCGATATCTCTAAGTTATGTCGGATGTGAAACACGAATTGTGTACTTTTCACCGTAATCAAAATGCAATGAAGCATTTAGGCTACTTTTTTGGAGAGTATTCCACATTAATTTAATTAGTAAAGATTTAAATGCTTGCATGTTTGGTTATGAAGAGAAAACGGAATTAATTGAAACTTGGGAATCTTTGGTTAAAAAAGTTTAACTTGAAGGATAATGCATGGATGGAGAAAACTTGGGAGCTTAGAGAGAAGTAGGCACATGTATACATGTAGTATTCTTACAATGCAGGGATGAGAAGCACACAACTAAATGAGAGCTTGAATGAAAAATTGAAGAAACACTCAAAGTTTGACCTAAACCTTGATCAATTTGACGCAACTTGATATTGTTGTTTTTGACAAGCAGTACAATAAAAAAGAAGCGTTATACAACTCTAGAGGAAAGATGTTTAGAATAAAGTTTTCAAGTTGTCCTATGTTACTTCATGTTGCAAAAGTTTGCATTCCTCCTCTCTTTGACTTGTTCCACAAAGAGTTTGACATTTCTCTTAGTTGTAAAGTCAAAGAATTGAAGGTGTTCGGAGATGAAATTAGATGTGTGATTCAGAAGCATGGAAGATAAAGAGAGTATATTGTGTTGGGTAGAGTGGAACTTGACGCATTAGGGGCTAGAACACTTGGAGAAGTTCATTGTAGTTGTCGAAAGTTTGAGAGCTTTGGACTTCTATGTGGTCATGCAATCAAAATGCTCTCGCAAATGAATGTCATGGAAATACCCGAGAAATACATGTTAGGCCAATGGAGGCTAGATGCAAAGAGTTGTTCATCTAAGGCAAATGAAGTTATGGTGGACGAGACTGATCGGATGTTGGTAATAACGGTGCAGTATAGGTATCTTTGTCCTAGAATGGTGACATTAGCGGTTCGTTCATCCGAAGATGATGAAGCATTTTGGTTGAGGGAGTATAACGAGTTTGTGTGCACAAGTGGATAATATATTTCTTTCCAAATATGGCGATGGTGCTTGAAGTAGTGTACCAAACATTGGCATGAAATTAGATTCAATTGATTCTAAATTAAAAAGGGTAAAGGGATTGAAAAAAAAGTGACAGATTGTGCAACCAAGGGTGGTAGAAGACTGAAGTCTTGGCATGAGAAGTTGAGAAAAAATGCAAATGTTGTCACACGATCTTGGTTTAGTCAGGTATTAATGTTACTTTCCTATAGTAGATGTTAAATAATTTTTTTTGTGTTTACTTCGTGCAATATACATACAAATGTTTGACAAACTTGTTAGGGCATTGAACAATGTCACACAAAGGTGATTCTCCAAACTCCATCTTCAGATTGACGAACAGTAAGAGTTTAATAGCTATATTGTCTGTATGTTGCATTGAAAATTTGATAACATTTATTGTAGTTAGTTGTAATGATACTTTATGTAGGATGGAGATACACCCTATTATCCATAAATGGCACATTTATTATCTCAAGCATCTTGTAGTGCACAAGTTTTAGAGGTCTTTAATGTACTTAAATTCTGATAACTGTTTGGTTCCAATTATTTGATTAGATTATTTCATCTTATATTCTTGTCTCTTTTTTTTAGGAGATGGCATTCGATCGAGCAGGGTATATTACTGTCGATCCATCAATCAAACATACCAGGACAATATTGATTATGTCATGAATCAACAATCACCCTGACAATATTGACTTATATTGGCATCTCACTTTTTGGGTTACATGCACGCACAATTATGTTGGGGATGATTAAGTTATCAGATCACATAGCATTTGTGGAGGACACAAATTTGGCTTGTAACGCCCCTAATTTTGGGAACATTATATATATTATAAAAGTAATAAATAAAGTATTACAACAATATTCCACATCGGGAATTATATAGATCTCCCTACTAATACATTTATTTACTACAAAGACGACTAGGGTTTCTCTATTCCATGGCACCGTTGTCAGTAGAGGTGTCAAACGTGCCCGTCGTGCCGTGCCGTGCCTCTTTTCTTCCGTGCCAACCGTGCCCGTGCCCGTGCCGTGCTCGTTTAGTTAATCGTGCCATGTCGTTCCGTGCTTAATCGTGCCGTGCCCATTTTTAGTCGTGCCGTGCTGTGCCATTTTTCTTCATTCGTGTCGTGTCGTGTCGTGCCGTGCCGTGCTGGCCCATTTACTTAATCGTGTCGTGCCGTGCCGGCCCGCTTACTTAATCGTGTCGTGTAGTGCCGTGCCGACCCGCTTAATCATTTGACTCGTGTCGTGCCATGTCGTGCCCATTTACTCAATCGTGTCGTGTCGTGCCGTGCCGTTTTTTAATTGTGTCGTGTCGTGCCGACCCGCTTACTTAATCGTGTCATGTTGTGCCGGCCCGCTTAATCGTTTGACTTGTGTCGTGCCGTGTCGTGCCCGTTTACTTAATCATGTCGTGCCATTTTTCAATCGTGCCGGCCCGTTCACTTAATCGTTGTGCTTGCAAGTTGCAACGATAACTCTCGTCATGACTCTAGAAGTAAGGTGGTATAAAAATTTGATAAAACCTACTTGTGGCATAAGTCTGGTATAACGGTGCAGTTGAAGACCCCAAGCGACGAGAAAATGTTCCCTCGACTATAATAATATGAGAAATGCTAACGGGTGCAATAAGGGTACAAAAAAGTACACTTGTGGGTCTAAGTGGAACCCAACAAATGTATTTTTTGTACCCTTAACGGGTGCAGTGGTGCACCCGTATAGGACGACAAATTTGGTCCTTGCAATTTGTGGTGAAGTTTACCTTTTCTTCGTAGATACTAAGCTTTCATAGTGGAGTATGTTTTTTTGGTGACTAGAATATCACCCGCAAAGAACTTCTATGATAGGAATGGGCAATATTTCGGCTTATATAGAATTTTAAATTTAAATTTTGTCATCCTTCTCATTTTTAAATTCCTCCCAAGTTAAATCAACAAAGTAACATCATTAACTGTCCAAAAGCAAGTTTAACCAAATACAAATATTAGCAAAAAAGAGATGTAATGAGTCCTATCAGTGAAAGACCAAAAAAGGGATTTGACTGGTGACCTCTCCTGGCCACCAACCTTCTTTATCCATTGATAGAAGAAAAGCATCACCACGTTATTAATTAGGGGTGCTCAGTGGGTCAATTGATCCGCTTAAACCGACCAAATCAAATTAGCTCTGAAATCAATGCAAAATACTAAAGTTGATTACTAATCAATAAATCACTCTAAAAAGGACAATGGATACACAATGCAAAATGTTCGGCAAGAAGAGGTAAGCTGATATGCCAATAGGCAACAACAGTGAGATTTTACCTCTGTTGCCTTTCACTTCCCTCGGATCTTTCTTTTCTCTTGATATCCCAAACACGTCATAGCAAAGGTGTTTCATGGAGGTAGACACTTGCAAATTTTATTGGATAAGTAAAAATTCTTACACAAGAAACCTTGGTGGCAACAAATTACTATGCACACTAAATAAATGGCATTTCTTACGCTGGAAAATTCAGATTCTGATGTAGGTCTTTCATGGAGGTTTAGGCACCTTATGCGTCTTTGCGCATAAGTAAAATGCCACAGCAGTAAATACAGGGCGAGTGAAGTCGGCACTAGCCCAACGGGTAGCCGGTAATGACTTGAGAAACTGGTCCTTGTATCTAGCAAATACAACCACCATTTGTTAGTCAAGCATGGTTCTCATGGGCATTGTGACGAACATCAAACAAGCACTCATGAGAATGGACATAACAAATATTATCCTTACACGAAAAAATGATATCATTCAGGACCAACATATAGTCTCATAGCAACCCCACTAAGGATGAGGGGACATGGCAAGAAGACAAGAAAATTTAATCAAAATTTTCACATAAAAAAAAAAGGTGATACTTACAATGGGATCAGGGGCATCATCTTGCTTGCACATGACCCACGGGACGCCGGTAAAATGGGGGTGTTCTTCTAACCTCATTTGAAAATTAATGGGGGTGTTCTCCAATCCCTCGTAAAATGCTTCAAGAAAACCCAATCGTATGGCATTGGAACTTACACAGATACGTTTCCCACGAGTTCGTAAGCAAATCCATATCCTTGATTCGATTTTAATACAACAACTCGTGCTTCAGATTACTCATATTGTAAACTTAAAAAACCCAATACCAAGGCAAATGCAGGCGAAATAACTACTTAATCAATATTCACGAATCATAAAACAAGCAAAAAATACGTACTTTGGGGTTTTTTCTTATGATCCAAACAGGAAGGGCAGGACCAGGAGCCTTTGGGGATGGAGGCGAGGATGGGTCTGCGGAAGTGAACCCACAATCGCATTTGTCGCGAAGAAGCAGCTCGGACGGGTACTCGCCAGACCCACATTCCTCGGAGCATCGGTGTAAAAATCTCATTTTTTTTTAGCTCGATTTGGAAGAGAGAGGGGGCTTTAGAGCCATGGTTCTGCGTGGAGAGAAGGCATCTTCGTCGGAAGAGGATTGGGTTTCAAGTGAATTGAGGGAAAAAGGTTGTTTAGATATAGGGAATCGGAGAAAGTGGGGAGGAGTGAGAGGGTTTTGGTATAACGAAATTTGGGTGTGATTTTGCCGCGGAAATTTGGGTTTTTACGGGAAGGTGGGAATTTTGGCGCCAGAAGCTCATGTTTTGGAGGGATTGGCGCCAGTAGCTCACGTTCTGGAAGGTGGGAAATTTGGGTGTGATCTAATACAACTTGTTTTCGGATCTAATACACTTGTTTTGCCATAAAATTGTATTACTAGAGGGTCGTCGGAGTATTTTTCTTCGAATCGGAACCATCTACATTTTACGTGGGAGTGAATATATCCTCCATGCAAAAAATGAAGTAAATTTATCGTCGTTACGCACTTGATCGAGTGAGACAAAATTTTGGTTTATAATTAATCAACGTCCCGATGAAAGGGCTTTCAATACCCGATAGACTTCAAATTTGGTGAGAGTGATTAAAACAGCAAGACAAACAAAGTGAACGGTTTGGATCGTCATAGTTGTTTTGCGATCGCGTGGCTAGCGTACATTACCATATAGCATAACATCTTAGTTCATAACCAAGTAAGTTTGATGTATATGATTAAAAGGCAGGTGCAGACTCAATTTTTCGAACGTTCGATCTAAACCGTTATGATTTCATATTTTATCAATTCTATCACTTTCCCCGAAAACGGTGTCGATCAAATGTCGGCAACCACCTAATCGGATCACATTCGGTGCATTTAAGAGCAATAATGTCCTATAATGCATGACTCGACGCCCATCGGAACAGTTTTTTTCGTATCGCAACCGTCTAGATTGCAAGTGGGAGTGATTATATCCTCCATGCAAAAAATGAAGTGATTTAACTATCGTTACGTACGTATTTGATCGAAGGACACAAATTGTCAGTTGATAATAAATCAACGTCCCCGATGAAAGGGCTTTCAATACCTGATGGACTTCAAATTTGGCGAGGGTGATTAAAATAGCAAAACAAACAAAGTGAACGGTGTGGATCGTCATAAATGTGTTGCGATCGTGTGGCTAATGCGTAATATAATCAAAATTTTATACAAAACAATATAACATATTAATAATTTAACATATTATGTAATTATAAAAATTCAATTTTGACCTATCAATTCAAAAATCAAATATTTCATTTTAATTATTAAAAATTTAATTTTTATTTTTTCCTCATTTTCAAATAAAATTTAATTTCTGTTATAATTTTTTTTTCTAAATTTATATTTTTGTTATCAAAATTTAATTTTTCTTTCACCCCTAAGTTTTTTCATTTATGTTATTAAAAAATTCATTTTTAATTTTCCTCATTTTTTCTTTATTATGGAATTTGGAAACTTAATTTATTTAATAAAATTTTATTTTTAATTTATTATGTATTTATTTATTTTTTGTGAAGTCCATTTATTTAATTAAAATTTATTCAAATATTTATTTTTTTCCCACTTTTTTCCCCTCATTTGGTAAGTCCATTTATAAAATTCTAATTATTATTCAAAAATTTATTCTTATTTTCCATCATTTGTTTTCTTCTTGTTATGACAAGTCCTTTATTAAATTCTAATTATTACTCAAAAATTTATTTTTAATTTCCATCATTTTTTTCCATTATTATGGCATTTGAAAACTTGATTTATTTAATATTATTTTTTTATTTATTATGTATTTATTTATTTTTTTGAAGTCCATTTATTTAATGAAAATTTATTCAAAAATTTACGTCTTTTTTCCTTTTTTTTTTTTCTTATTCGGCAAGTCCATTTATTAAATTCTAATTATTATTGAAAAAATAATTTTTATTTTTCCCCTTATTATGGCAAGTCAAAATTCAACTCTCTCTCTCTTTCCCCATATATTGTGTAATTACAAAAAAAATAATTTTCACCTATCAATTCAAAAATCAAAATTTTCATTTTTGATTTTTATTATTCAAAAATTAATTTTCATTTTCCTCATTACCGTGCCGTGCCCGTGCCATTTTCGTTTCGTGCCCGTGCCGTGTCGTGCCCTTGACACTACCGTGTCGTGCTCGTGCCGCGCCAGACTAAGACCGTGCCATGCCCGTGCTGTGCCTGATTAAGTCTGTGCCGTGCCACGCCAGGCCAACTATCGTGCCGTGCCGGGCTTAGACCATGTCGTGCCGTGTCGTGCCAGATCAACTACCGTGTCGTGCCCACCCATTTTCGTGCCTCGTGCCCGTGCTCGCTCAGACCGTGCCGTGCCAAACTTTTACCGTGCTCGTGCCGAAGTTTTTCGTGCCGGGCCGGCAAGGCCCATTTGACACCTCTAGTCGTCAGGCGGTGTCCTGTCCAGGTCCATATGCCTCCAAGCTATAACCTAGCATAATATGTCAGAGCCGCAGAGCAAACATTGTGGTATTATGCCATGCTCATACAAGTGTAACATCGTGAGCGATAACGCTCAGCAGAAACCACTACCCCATATCCATACACTAGCAATTTTTAAAGAGATTTTGATAGAAATGAATAACAACAGTTTAACAGTTCCACAGTAAAACATGATGGGATGTTTGGGTCAATGCAAATAGGTGTATCGCACGTATAGCAATATGCCTCGTATTATCTTTCAGTGTCGCCATTCTTCATCAAATTTACCAAAGTGTGGACAACTTCCGACCACCGGGCCTACAGTCAGTTCACTCCACTCATATGGCACTACTTCCTATCACCAGGTCAACGGTCCATCATTCAAAAACTATTGGGCCGTTTTCGTCTCCTTTCAACTAACGGTCACCGACTTTTTCGCTCGAGGTCCCAGCTATCTTGTATCAAGGTGCACACTAACAAGATACAAGGTCCGTCCACCCCACGATGCGCACGAACATAGTCCCGGCCATCTTGTCATAATGATGCACACTAACATGACGCAAAGTCCGTCCACTATGTGTTGTACACGCTTAGCACCAAAGACGACCAAGTTCTCTCCGCAAAGTTGGGACAGTGCTCAAGCGGCACTACTGCATCAATTCAATCCAATCCATTTTCATTCTCATCTCATTTCTTGTAATCAACCATTCATTCATTTTCTCAAAAACCGTGTCGTGTCGTTACAGTATGGTGTCTCATGGATATGCAACATGTCTCTTAAAACTTATTTGGTGAATATGCAACTTTTTGTAAAATGCGTTTCAAAACAATGTAGCTTTTCTTGTGTCACATAAAAGCATAGCCTTTCCAACGCAATTCTCTTCATAAACTAGTCTAGGGTTAGTAGAAAATAGTACCGAACATCTACGTAGTCATTTTAAAGAAAATCTCGAGTCTCGTGATTATTCAAAAATTGCGCATTGATTAAAATGATTCGGGATGAAGGTGTCCCGTGGCTAGGCCAATTTATGTTCCACCTCGGTGCCGAATCATTTTAATCAATGCGCAATTTTTGAATACGGAAGTTTTTTCTAGCAAACAAACCTGAGCATTGCCAATTCCAAATGCGCGCAGAAATTGGTGACAAGTGGTGCGCATTTGTTGGAAACTATTTTTCATATTTTTAAATCTATTAATTGAATAATTGTGGCCCGAGTGAATGTGAATTAGACTAGCTGCGGACACCGTAGTGCCCACGGCTGTGCTCTCCTTTTTAAATTCGGAGTCCAGTAGTTAAATCAGTTTAATTTAGTTAATTAATTAAATCATTTGAGCAAGGGGTGGCTACCTGAGAGCCAATTACAAACGTAGAGCCGACATTGTTTGAGTTAAGCACCGTAGACCGTCTCTGTGGTTCGACTCCGGTACTTCCAGATTTATTGTGCTGCACCGGTCGATAGTCCTACGCTTGGGACGAAATTCTAGTTAATTATTAAACACCCGAACGGTCAAGCATTTTTGGCGCCGTTGCCGGGGACGGCATCGTGTGTTCAAAGAAGTCGGGTCTTAGTGTTTTTTAGCTTTTAGTCCATCCCGCCAAAGCATTTTTGGCGCCGTTGCCGGGGACGGCAACGTGTGTTCAAAGAAGTCGGGTCGGGTTATTATCCTTGTGTTTTTATCTGAGTCAATAAAAAAAAAAAAACAGTCTTTTGTTTTTTTTAGCATCTTTTTGTTTCTAGGTTGAGTCATCTAGAGTCAGTCGAGTGGTAATTATTTTGTGTCTTGAGTCGAGTAAAAAAAAAAAAAAGTGATAAGGAAACAACTGGGTGAACGAGGTGAGAATGGAAGAATTCTGTGAGATGTGTGAGTGTTGGGGGCATCCTGTTTATACCTGCTCCGCTTTTTATGCACTCAAGGAAGCTTATCGGAATAATCAGGCTAGGGTGAGTGTTATTAATCAGCGGTGGGATCCATATCCAAATACGTACAATCTAGGGTGGTCCCACCACCCATCTTTTTCATGGAGGTATTCCGAACCCCCAGTGCCACCACAGGCACTGCCTTTGCCTCTGCAAGAAATACAGTCGTTCGAACCTGCGCAGGACCACATGACCCAATTTGGCTCCCTTTTCCAAGACCCGCAAGGGTTTGATCCTTATTCTACTGGCCCACCCCCAGAGCTGACTTATCCCCCTCATGATGAGAAGCTTGAGGAGAGGGTACAGACTCTTGTGCGATCACAGATGACCTTCACCGCGGAAACCACCCAAGCAATTGGGAACCTTAGGTCCCAGTTGACTCAACTCACAGAGGCAGTGGGACAAATCCAACAGGAGTGGGAGACATTTCCTTCTCCGCCTCAAGTCAATAGAAGAGAGGAAGTCGACCCACTTCTCATTGAGGGACGGGTTGATGATCGTTTGGAGGAACCTTCCGAGTTTGGAGGGAATGAGGAGTTTACTCCTAAGGAAGAGGAAGTAGGTTTATCTAACGATGTAGAGGAGGTTGACTTAGGCTTACAACAGTTCTCCGAGTTTAGAGGGAATGAGGAGCTCACTGCCCTGTGTTCCCCACTTAAGCCCAAGGAGAAAAACGAATCCCCTCCAATGTATCTCCCACTGTTGATCCGCGCTGCCTACGTTTTCCTTTTGCGCTCCTATGAGTCTAGAGCACGAGGAGCTCACTGCCCTCCGTGTGATGGTCCGATCGAACAATCTCCCACTGCTGAGGAGTGAGACGCTGAGATTGATTATTTGCAGTCCTTAATGGACGAGCAAGATAGGAAGTATGGGTTTGAGAGTGAGTCACTTATTTTTGGGGACCAAGACTTTGTTGAGGAGGAATTAGTTGAGCAACCAAACTTGGCGGAGGAGGTTTTGGTGGAAGAGTCACAGTCGACGGTAGTGGAACATATTGATTTTCTTGGTGTTGATGATTACGATTTTGTTTATCTTCCTTCTATCGCAAATTATGTCCATAGCTCGAAAATTAATTTGGTTTCACGTGCGCACTTAGAGGCACTTGAATTTCTTAAAACAATTCGGCAATTGCTTTACTCGAAGTATCTTTTCTTGTGGTCTGGCCGAGTTCAATTTTTAGTGCAAAGCTTAGCGTGGGGTGGTGCATACATGGGACTCATCTTTGTGGATTTGATTAATTTTCGAATTCCACGTTTCAAAGATCTCTCTCTCTCTCTCCCAATTAAAATTAATTCAAAAAGAAAAAAAAACCATGATGGTCTTGTATAACCACCCACTCTTCAATTCAAGTTGGGGGATGGGGAGAAAAGTATGACACGTGAGACTGCGTGAATGTCTGGTGGTGTTCTTCATATTTTCATTACTTCTTGCTGTGGCCCGGCTTCCATTAGCGGGCGGTACTAATGTCTTTTGTTGTCTAGTAGGTAGTTGGTTCTTAAGTCTTTGCAGGACGAGCATGCTACCACACCAGCCTTGGTAGTTTGAGCTTCTCCGCCAGAGTGAGTGAGGCATTCAGGAGCCTTGAGCAGGGGTGCCACGAAATGTGGCGTTTGTAAGTCCGAAAAGCTTTGGCGCGGCTCTGTGTGATTAGCTGTGGACCTTGTTAGGTTCGAAGGAGCGGATCCTGGAAGCAGTTCCAATGACGAAACGCAACGGTGACGGCAAAATCCCCATACATCGGCCGGGGTCATGATGGTTGGCTGCCATTTGTTGGTCCATTTCTCTCTCTTGTTCTTTATTTTCTTATTGTCTTCATGCTCTGAGGACATAGCATGTTCTAAGTTGGGGGGAGGGTGTACTTCGTACATGTTTTTCACATGTTTTTCAAAAAAAAAAAGGAATTTGAATGCTTGGGTGTAACTATTCTTGGTTGATGACTGTTAATTAGCACTATAGTGGTTGTTGTGCGAGTCGGAGTCTCGATATGATTTCATGGATAGATTTAAGCTCGTGAACATGATGTTGAAGAAGTACTTAGTTAGCTCGTATCGTCTATAGTTGGATAGCGTTTGATCACTTGAAAGCATGCGCACACACACACTATCCCACTTGATGATTTGCCGGTCTCGAGTTTGGTTCATGTGTCATTGGTAATCTGGTATGTGTTAACTTGTTTGATGTGATTTTTGTGGAACTCCTTCTAAGAGGAAAAGAGTTATGTGTGCTATATTGTTAATGCTTATCCGGGCGTTCATTGAGTAGTAACCGGACAATCGGGGTATGCTCCCACCGTGTTGTTCGCGTCAAAAGATGGATAGACCTTGTGAAAGTATCGCTTAATGTTGTTAGCTTGGATCTCAATAAAGCCTTTTTGACTTGAGCAATTAAGTCCGTAGGGGTCTCTTAAAACCTGGTGCTCTAAGGCCGTTTGGCTTGGGGATGGCCGACCCAAAGCTCGCTAAAGAGTCAACTAGAAAGCCCGAGAGATCCGGCATTGCACGACTATGAGGAAAAAGAAAGCAAAGAAAGAAAAGGAAGGAGTGTGCTTAAAGAAACACTTGGCTATCAACGGTGTGTGAACTGTTCTCGAGATTGGTAAATTTCTTTACGTGGCGTTTCATTCACGCGTGCCATTTGAAAATTCGCTATCCGATCGTAGGTGACAGGATTAATTATTGTGCTAAGTTTGGTACAGAGTTCATTTGTTTAACTTTATCCATGAATGAAATATCTTGCCTTTGACTTCCTTGACAGTTATTGTAGTGCTTTTAGAGGTTATTATTTGGGTTGAGTCGCATTCGAAGTGTCCGAGTCCTTTGTGTTTTGTGGGTGATCACTGCTGAAAACCCTCACGAGACTTCACTCGTCCTACCGGGGCCGCCCGGGGGTTTAAAAAATCTATCCTTTTATTTATTTGTTTTATTCTTTTTGTTTTTGTTGCTAGGGACTAGTAACCTTCAAGTTGGGGGGTGTGATAGGCACACAATATCATAGATATAAGTGCCTAAAGAGGGTAGTTCTAACACAGTTTTATCTTATTTATTCCCTATTTTCCACTTGATGCGTTGTTTTGGTATGCTTTTGTGTTTTTGTTAATTCTTAGGAAAATAAGGCTGTTTTAGCGCCAAGATTGGATTGCAGAGACTTGAAGGCCGTGATAGAGCTTGAGGGCATGGAAGGCTGTTGAGACCAAGTGGTGAAGTTAATTTCTCGAGGGAAGCACTTCGGATCGTTGGGAGCGCTACAAGGATTTTGGTGGAGCGCTCAAAAGTGGCAAAACAGGGCTCAAAAAGTGAACAGAAGCTTGGCGAGCGCTACACCGAAAGAGATGTAGCGCTACCGAATGATTAGATGGTCAACGGTCAACAGAGAGGTCTACGGTCAAAATAGGAGATAAGGGGTTAGGTAGCGCTACACCAAAAGTGGTGTAGCGCTACCGCGGGCTTATCTTTGCATTGTAACGGTGGGGGAGGGCTACACCATTTTTGGTGTAGCCCTACCGAGAGCTTATCTTGGCTTTGAAACGGCGGCGTTTTGAGTCGTATGCGGGTCCAATTCCGATTTGTTTTAGGATTTTAATTGTAAATTAAAGGGGATTACTATAAATACCCCGTTATAACTCGAAATTAGGGTTCCAGAAATTTTACTTAGGTTTTATTGTTCTTAGTTTTTCGGCTACAACTTTCAGCATTCATTATTCAGCAGTAGATACTCAAGTTTACTTCAGATTTCCAGATCTTCTAGCTTTGAGATTGGTGTTTTCAAGTATTATTCAAGTTCGTTTCCTTATTGCAATCTGCGGTATCGTTTTTTGTTTCTATTTTACTTCTCAAGCATGTTTAGATCTAGGTTGAATACAATTCTGTTATTATTAGCATCATGAGTGAGTAGTCGTACAGAGTGCGGCTGCGGGGCGAAAGCGCTTCGCCGCTAGGCTAATTGTTTAGTTTGGTAATTTAGTTAGTAAATTAATCTTATTGAACAAGGGGTGGCTACCTAAGAGCCAAGATAAACTGTGAACCCGTCATCTTTGAGTCCTGCACACGTTCGTCCGTCTCTGTGGATTCGACTCCGGTACTTCCGGATATTATGCTACATCGGTCGAGAGTCCTACGCTTGGGACGCGTTTTTTTTTTTGATCGGCAAATTTTTTTTTATTAATCTTTGAAGAGATAACAAAAGATTAAAAGGATTTCGGGCACACCGGCAAAACGCCACCCGAGAACCAAACCCAAAAGAAAGCAAGGAGCCAACCAAAAACACCCCAACAAAATTAAACTAAAACCGCACAAAAGCTAAAAACAACTTAAAGACTGACTAACAAAAAAACTTAAGCCAGAGAAAACAAAAAACCACCAATCCGAAAAGAAATCCACAACACCCTCCCACCAACATGAATCCAGAAATTAAAATTCCAATGAAATAGAGACATTATCATCCAAGTCCTCATAATCCCATGCATCATTTTCCAAATTATCAAGAATAGAAGCCTCTCTTTCGGCTATATGCTCAAGGGCGGACCCATGTTGTGGCAAGCAGGGTCAATTGACCCCACTGGATTGAAATTTCTTACTAACGTGTACATATAATTTTGGACATTTTGACAATTTTGCCCCTTATCCTAGACATTATTTTCTACTATATTTTGCCCCAACTAATATGAAATAATTACAACCTTGCCCAAATGATTCTTACGGATCACCTCTGATCTTTTGGTTTAGTATTATATTGGATATACTGTAGAAACTTGACCCCCCTTATAGTAAATCCTGCGTCTGCCCTTGTAGTATGCTCCTCCTCAATTTCAACTAGCTTCTTCAAGTTAAAATTTCTCCCCCCTCTAAATTTAACGCCAAAACGAGCTCCGATATCCATCACCTTACTACTTAAATAGGATAGAGCTTCCGTTTCGAATGTCACAAGAAGTAGAAGAAATCTCCACATCACCATGTTTCATTTTGTGAGCCTTTACCCCACGCTCGGCTAGGAGGTTTTTCTTATTAATCTTTCTCTTCGATCTTTTCAATCTCCTTTCTAATTTTTGTATAGCTCCATGAATAGATTTCTTTCATGTAATGATCTCTTCTCGAAATGTCCAAATTATTATGGGTACCTTGCTCCAAAGGAGAAGCATTAAATCCCATCTTACTATGGACCAACTCCTCATCAATAGGAAAAGCATTAAATCCCATCTTACTATGGACCAATTCCTCATCAATAGGAAAAGCATTAAATCCCATCTTACTATGGACCAACTCCTCATCAATGACCTCATTATCTGCTTGTTCCACTATGTTGTGTGTTCTAAAATTTTAGAAAAAGTTGCCGTGTTTTGCTTTTCCTTTGATGGTTTAGGGGTATGGCTCGTTTTGGATAAGGATTCAGTCTCGTTTTTGGTCAGCTAGATTAATACTTCAGAAACTCCAATACAGCGAGAAGGGTAGCAACTTGGGTGTGGTCACTTTCTTTCACTTACCTTTCTCTTGTTTTATAGATAAATCAATTAATGTTGATTCTCTTCTGTGCTAGGCATTTTGTTGTGCAAAGGTCTGCATTTTAAGGTATTGATCTGCTAATCATTAAGCTCAATTCTTTATGGCGATGGATCAAATTTCAACTCTTTTTGTGGATAACCTCCCCATAGCTATCAAGAAGATCTGGTTACATAACCTATTCTCCAAATTTGGGAAAATTTATGATATTTTTATCCCAAATAAGAGGAGTAAAATAATCAACATGCAATTTGGTTTTGTTAGATTCAATAGCAGCAAGGAGGCGAATTTAGCAGCAAGGAATACTAACATGGCTTGGTATTGGGGTCAGACATTGGTTGTTCACATTGCCAAATTTGGGGCTGGGAAAAATTCTCAACATACTGATATTCAAGCCAAGAAGAGGAAATGGGTTTATAGAGTAAAGGCTCCTAATCAAGTTGGTGCCCAGTCTAAAGCCACAAAAGGAAAAGGAGATTCTACTCAGGCCAAGAAAAGGAAATGGGTTTACAGAGCAAAAAATTCAAATCGTGATAAGTCCCAGCCTAAATTTGATAAAGGAAAAGGGGTTTTGGATGTTGAATCCCAATCCAAACAATTCGATGGTAATTCTGATTTCCAGATTTTCAGAGGTGCTGGAAAGGCCAACATTCACCACTGTTTCAGAAGTATTCATATCCATTCAAATGGAAATGGCTGGTTAATGAGAAGCGCAGTGGCAAAAATTCGCAAACTACTATCACCTTCTGATCTGCTACGATTGTTGAACAAGGAAAACAGTCCGGTCGAACATATGAAGGCCATTCGTGGTAGGTACGTTTTCATTACCTTTTTCAGTCCAGAAGTTAGAAATGAAACATTGAAGGAAGATTGGCTCTCAATTTGGCTTGAAAACATTAACCCATGGTCAGGAGAATCTGCTAAAGAAGAAAGATTTGTTTGGTTATCTTGCTATGGTATGCCCCTTAATGGATGGCCAGTCCCAAATTTCAAATTAATTGGCGATTGTTGGGGTGAATTTTTAAAAGTTGATGAGCCTACACTTCATGGAGATTCATTTGAAAGAGGGAGAATTCTCATTGCATCAGAGCAATCCCAACGGATCTCTGGAACCATCCAATTAGAAATTCTTGGTCTGAAATATAATGTGAGGGTTGAAGAAGACGACTCTTTCAGAACTATCAATTTTAATTCGCTTCCCACTCAGTCTACAGCCTTGAAATCCAACATTTTTTAAGGCAGAAATGCAACTGCTCATACTAATGCAATGGTGGAGAATTTAGTTGAAGTAGTGGAGAAAGATGAAGACGTGGCAATGAGCGCTGAATTGGCCCCAAATAATGACAAAGTAGATGAGTTGGAAGTGGAAATTGTGGATGAAACCCCTGTTGAAAATAGAACAGAAAATAAGGTGGATGTAGTGGATGAATCCCCTGATAAACTCATTATTGAGGAAGTCGTAGCTGAGCAGTGAGCATAATCCAACTGATCTTCAGATGGTGGTTTTCAAACCATTAATTATGCCTTGGAAAAATGCTCTTCAGTCACAAATTATGGTTGGAATTCAAAATTTGGAAGTCTAAAGGTTACTCCCCAAATAATCAATGAAGAGCAGACTTCAAACCACTTATGCAGCCATAACTCATTCAATGACATAGCTGGCATCCATATTGGCTCTTCCAAGATTATTAACATGGAGGTTGATGAAGACCAATTCTCAAGTTGGAGTGAGTTACCCTTTCACAGAAAGCTGTCAGGAACGTCAAAGAAAAAACTGGCGGCTGAGAAAATCAAAAAGAGGAAGAAATCGATTGAAGAGTTAATTGGATTCCCAAATTCTAAAAAAGGAGGAAGAAAGACAAAGAAAGGTGTCCTTGTGAGATCTGCAATAGCATCTACAGTCCTTTCAATATCTTCTGAAGGAATCAGAAACAGAAACAGAAACAGAAACAGAAACAGAAACAAATTGATCTTAAATGAAGATGAGGCCGCATTGGCAATCTACAAAATCATTGGTGAAGATTATATGGGAGAAGATGAAGAGGTTATTAGCAAATTGATGACCAATAATCTGTAACTCCATCACTTGATATCACTGACCGGAACACAACTGCTGATGCTGTGAAGATAAGAATTGCATTGTGGGTGAAGCCAAAATCTGGTGGAAGGGGCTTCTCAATCAATGAGGAGCATTTTGGATGCTATTTAATTTGCTTTTGCTATCTATCTTTAGCTGTTTTGCTATCCTAAACAACGTTCTTGAATTTTGTTGGTTGGCTCCTTGCTAGCTTCCAGGGTTGTCTTTGGGGTTCTAGTGAGGCTTTGTCTCCTCCTAGCGTTGTTCTCCCCTTCACTTCCCTTTTAATCTTTGTTTTCTTTCAAAGATTAATAAAAAAATTTGCCGTTCAAAAAAAAGAAGAGGCTCCTAGCCCACTCCCGAGATTTGTGGCAGCATATGCCATTTCCTTTAAATCAATTTTCTTTGGCAGTTGCTCTTCCTCATTATGATTCCCAATGGCATTGAGCTGAAATGCAAGTTTTTGTTTGCAGCAGTTCATACTCAGAGTTGAATTATGAAGTTACCAGTTGATTAGCTTGGGTACGTTTTGTTTACGAGATTGGGTTTTGTTTCTTAGGTTTTTGAGATTGGATTATGAAGTTATCTACTACTAAGGTTTCTGAGATTGGGTTTATAGCAAGTCTTGCTGTATGTTTTTTGTTCCATTAAAAAACAGGTTTTTGTAGTATTGATTTTTTCGGGACTATTTTCGGAGCACACCAAAATAATTCAAACCGCTTGTTATTCTTGAAATTTATTTTTATGGATCCCTGCAAAAAAAAAGAAAGTATCTTAATCTAATATTGTTAGGGTGCCCTGCGAATTTTGAAAGAACCTTGTGGGGCTACGATTCCTCAATCAGATCCTCTCACCGGCGTTGGCTCTTGAAGATGACCTTCCCTCTCTCGCTTGAGCTCCAAGCACTGCACACTTAGCACCCGCGTTAGCACTGAACTGGACCGCAGAGTCCAAAACGGTCCTCCGACGGTCAAGTAAGTATCACAGGTTGAAGAAGCGTAAGCTCAGATCTAGGGTTTGAGTCAAAGAATGTGTGTACCTTAGGTTCTTGCTGAAGGTTACATTTTATAGGTAATCCTTGGCTTGCTCTCCAAGTACAATCGTGCTAGTCAAGTGATGTAACCGCTCGGTTGACGTCATCATGACGAGGTCAAGGGAATAAGCTATGATCACATGCCTCCGTTGGTTACAAACACATGCACCATTAATGTCTTTGCTGAGTCAGCCCCCGGCTACGACCTTTCGGTACCTACATAGTACCTTCTGACATATTGGGTCAACCCATTCTTTGGCTATGAGCCGAGCTTTTGTGTCACTCCCGTCATGGAGTTACCAATGGAACTGGCACTGTATGCTCTCGGTAAATCGCGGAGACAGTGGGCCAAAGCCCCATTTACTCTTGACAAGTATGCTGGCTCATAATGAACCCCTTTTTACCGGCTCATAATGAACCCCTTTTTACCAAAGAGTCCCTCTTAGCTAGGTAACCTCTCGACAATTTCCCTAGAGGTGTCTCATTTGTTCGTTGAATATAGTCTTTATCAGCTTGCTGCTATTGCTCAGTATATCCGGACCCCTACAAACCTTTATCGAAATCAGATTAAGCTAATTTTTTTTAGGGACCCATAAAAAAATATTTGAAGAATAATAAGCTGTTTGACTCATATTTGCATGCAGGGATGGAGCCAGAGGGGGGCCAGTAGGGGCAGTCGCCCCTGCAAGGAAAACAAAAAACCTCTAGTATTACATAGAAAAAACTAATTTTTCCTATAAATTATATAGGCTCGCCTCTGCAAAGCATTTTGGATAAAACATTCGCTCCTGCGTAGTGAAATTCTTGACTCCGTCCCTGTTTGCATGAACACATTTTTTTATAGCTTGCAATATATTGTTTGTCTCATTAGAAAACAAGTTTTTGTAGTGTTTCTTGTCCATTTAACAGCAGGGACCTCAGAAATGTACCAAAATGACGGCGTTGTAAGTTCGACAGGCCTGCTGGGCAAAATGATAATGCTATGAAGGAGTTAGGATTTTGGCCTGACGGGGGCCGATTTAAGAGATATATATTTCATAGACCTTTTACTTTCCAATATTATAAATTGGTACATTGAAATTATTCTAACCTAATATTGTAAATGTATATGAATGATTAATAGGAAGGAGGGTAATAAGAGGGTGAATAAAAAGAGGGTGAACAAAATTAAATCCATGAAAAATACTCCCTTCATCTTACAATTTTTGTCTCGTATAAAACTTAGGGTCATTTTTAAATCTAAAAAACGCATTTTTCGGATACAGCTCGTTAAATGTTATGTTTTGTTTATTTTTATTTTCATTAATTTGTATCCTTGTTTAAACTCGTCCAAGGCGGAATCTTGATCGGTCCTTTTCACGTGCTCACGTCTTCGAGCACAAGAATATCTAGTCATGGAATTTGGCTATATGTTGTCACCTGTGATCGATGTGGGGAAAAGAAAGTTGATAAGGATTGGATCGAAGCGCCGTATCCTGTAAAGTTGGCCTAAATTAACTTTTGACTTTTAAGAAATTGCTTAACAAAAGAAAGAGAGAAAATCCAATATATTGTCTGTATGACTGATTCTTTGTTGATGCTGACATACGTATGAACGCCGGTCCTCCCACCCAAACAAAATAATACTCCCTCCATCTCAAAAAATTTGGCCTTCTTTTAGATTTCTAACTTATTATGTATAATACACAATGTTACCAAAAAAATTTAACTTTTCAAGTTTTCCTTTCATTAGTTGACTCTAATAAAATAGGAGTTAATCAAGTTTTGTATTTAAATTGTTTTCCGGAAAGCGAAAAATCTTGCCGCCAATGTAATCAGAGAACTTTTTTTAAATTTTAAAATGCACTTTAAACTTTAAATTTACAATTCTTCTTCTTTCGGTCTCATTGCTTTGATTGTTGGAAGCATCTCACGGGCAGAAATGAAATTTACCAATTTTTCTTTGTTGAAAATTTTAAATTGACCTTATATTTTGGGATAGCAAAAAAAGACAGTAAACCAAACTTTTTGAGACAGAAGGAGTACAAAAAGAAAAAGAAAAAGAAAAGGTTGTTTCGGCCATTTGGCCCATTTTGTGTCCACTGCAATGGTCACATTGACTTTTTGAAGTTTGTCAAAAATTATTTTCTCGGATCTTGATTTATACTATATATTTGTCATACTATATGTTTGGAACATATTCATCTAACATGAAGATTTTTTATTACGTTAGAGCTAATAAAAGTTTCGATATGTCATAAGTGTTTTGGGTATGAGGCAAGGATTTAAATATCGGCCGATACTTATCAGTTTTTCAAGAGACTGATACCGATATTGACCGATATAGGGTCCGATACAGGTCGATATCGGCTGATATTTGACCGTATCACCGATACCGTTACCTATCCTGCTATTACTACGAGGTCACATCATATTTATATGAATCGTTGGATAGTGATACACACATGCATATGTATATGTATGCATGTATGCAAATCCTTCTATTATAAAAAGATTGTAGTATTTGATTCAGAACCTTCATGAAGACTTTATTCTGTCAAAGTTGCTAAAGCAATCCAACGGATTTGGGGGCATGTGGAGCTTGCTTACTACACTCCTGAGCAATCACGGCCGTTCGTTCGGCAATCAGCATTTTGGATTATTTTATATAAAAGATAAGTATTATATATGTAGGATAATTTCATTTAATCAGGATCGTGAATTGCCGAACGGACGGACATGATTGCATACTATATGGGTGTAGTGAGCAAGCTCACTACAGGCCCCCCAAGTAACAATCCGGCTGCATGTGGTACAATAACATCAGTGACTATTTCGTAAAAGAAGGTAACAAAAATAATCTTCCATACATGTATTCCTTAATAAAGCAAACTCTCGATTTGCTATTTATGTTGGATAACTTAAATCTTCTAAAAAACTCTAGAAGAACTAACAAAAACTATCCCGATCAAAAAAAAAAAAAAAGAACTAACAAAAGCTATTGCATATCCTAAAAAGAGTTCCAGAAGAATTGTTTTTGGCAAAAAACAAAAACTTACCCACGGACTTCACTTCAAGATTTTGTCAACTAGAATCATTGTCCATCATTCAACGGATGTGAAAAGATCCTCAACCACTTTTATATGGATAAAGCATATTCCTTGAGGAAATCTATAATCACTTGATGAATGATGAGTAAAGACATATAATGTCCTAAAGAAGATGGTGAAGAGCCCTTGGTGCAGAAGTACCATAGTTAAGTGTAATTGCAATGGTTCTGATATTGCAGTCTCTTGGTACATAACAGTTCAGTTCCAACTCCAAGACATTAGAATCATGAAATCAAACACGTATTGTGATATTTTTGAGGAACGACTGCCTTGGCTTATTATTCTTCATTGGATTAAAGTCACACTTAATCAATTATGTTCATGCAACTTATTTGTTACATTCACATAAACCCCGGTCACAATCAAGATATATATTATGGTGAATCACCATATCACGGCATTTTTTCAAACAAGCATTGACAGTCACTTGTTCTAATGACTCAAAAACAAGGAATTCATGAGATGAGGCGGGAATGCATTTGATTTATTTCCATGATTCAACATAGACGAGAAAGAGATGGCTTGCCTTCAATCAAATAGCACAATAGTAATATGAAGATTATGATGCATCTATAACACAAATCAAGAGGCTACATCGAATGCGAGGGAACTAATGATATTTGCAGAAGAGTGGAGATAATGGCATTCATCCGATCGATACGTTCAAGCTCGTCATGCAGTGTTGTGAGGAGAAAATACCACAAAGAGATTGTCCTCTTTCCTTTCGCCAAATTAAGGTTCTTTTCTCTGTAGGTTTCTTGACAAATTTAATGAGGAAAATTGGTAATGTGCCTTTGACATGCAAGGAGAATTAGTGTTGTAAATAACCGTAAATAAGATACAATGATCGCTCGGCAGAAAAGCCCTGTGGTGGTAATAGTAAGGTAGTTGGAATAGTTGCTCGTCAACACATCCTTTTGTCTCTATGTTAGTTCCTGAAAGACAATATTCCATATGTATGTTGTTCAATATCTTGTTTAGTGTTCTTTACAAAGTTCTTTTCCATGCATTTACTATTAGTTAGTTTAGGTTGAGTTTCGTATTGGATAAAATAAACAGTTGATTTTAGCAAATGACTTTATCATTTGCTAAAATCAAAGATTTGGCTTTCTCAGTTGATTTTAACAAATGGAAAACAACCTATTAATATAACAGCTATATGTGTGGTCAGTTATAGTGCATGTTGTATTGCTGTTTTTAATATCGTGACCATGGTATATCTGCATCGAAACTTAAAAAAGAGTAATAGATCTTGAGGATGAAAACAACAACGAGCGGCTAGGATCATGGATTTGATTTTCATAAGTGGATAGTACAAGTCAACAATAATATATTGACTAGCTAAACGTGGTGATGTTGATCTGGTCCAGCTGGGGTAGTCCGTTCAGGCTGATCATTAGACCATTTTGCGCGGTTTTCCTCTGCTGCTTCTCTTCTGAATTGCACTTCAAATGCTTCTCTTGCAATCGCAATTGGCTTCAGACCGCGCCCTGCAGTAGTACTTCGAACACACAAAATCAACACCAACACAAAAATACACGTGCATATCAATAACTTAAATATCCTAGCCATTGTTCTCCCAAATTTCAAGTACCTTACTAAGAGCAAGTGATGATTTATAGGGAGAATTATGGTGTGTGTATATATACTCAGGAAGTGAGCATATATACGAACATTGTTATTTAACTTCCAATCAGCTTTGTCGATTATACAGAGAAAGGACAAAAGTTGTTCCTATCAGTTGTGTGTTGATGACAAATTTTTCAGTTGTAAAAGGTAACCGAGACAAGATCAGCCAGTTAAAGTTTAGGAAAATGGTTGGGATGAAGAATGTTTTAACCCACTTGTGGGCACAGATGTGTTCAAAATCGTTTAATTGTGTATCAATCTCAAGTGTATCTTTGGAGTCCGTAGCATTGGTCTAACTTTTATGCTAGATTTGTTTAGGATAGGGATTAGGACCACATTTACCAAAATCAGAGAAGTTGATGACACGTCTGGAGTCAGAATTTGCAGTAAAAAAACAAATAAAGATTCAGGCTGTGCTGATCTGTAGATGATAAGCAATTGGTTGCCCGTAATTTTATCCAAGGTGGAATTTTTTTAAGTGCAACTTAGTGTCACCAGGATAGGCTATAGATGGATAAAATAAGATGGATTCTATTGATCTATTTTAGTTCTTAGGTTGACTGATTCATGCATGCATGGCCTTGAGCCTTTTTGAGTCATAAGGAGCAAATACATCTTTATCCATATCCTTCTCAACAAAAAGTAAAGAATCAAGTACTCCGGTTCAGATGTGTAGACAAACAATGGAAGATCAGTTTTTCTGTTTGAGCGAAACGGGGCTGCCAAATCCTGCGTGGCATGTTAAATGGTCAAAAAAGGCAATCAAACTAGGCCCCTCATAACAAGCTGTAGCACTGCTACATACACAAAAAACACACCCAGAATTTGAAAATCAATGGCCCAAATTCAATTTGGGCTTGATTTAAACTTTCGGGGTCAATTCTGGGTTCGGGGCACCCAGACTTATTGATCAAGCTGGATATATGGATCTTGCTGCTGATTTTTCTCTGTTTATGCTTGCTGCCTCATTCAACTTTGGTTGGATGTTTGTTTTTATTTTCCCCTCACGTTCTTCTAGTAATGGTTCTAGCTCTTGCCAATTTTCAAATATATTTTTTACTTGAAAAGTGATCATTGGAGAGGAAAATTTAGGATAAAAATTGAAACTCCAAATTTAAAGGCAAGGTTGGACAGGGAGAGGTTTTGATGCAGATTAGATATTGGAATTTTATTTTACTATTCTAGTTTTAGTATTTTATTAGGAATCTTTATATTTTAGTAAAATTGTCTAGAATCCTAGAACATTAGGTTTTTTTTTTATTTGGGTTGATTTTATTTCCTTTTTATTATTTTCTTGTCCACCAGGATTTTGATTTAGCTTTCGATGATTTTATTTACTTTTTACTAATTTAGGGATTTATTGGGATTCAGCTTCCTGTTTTGCTGTTTCCTTTTTGGTCCTAGTTTTCTAGTATAAAATAAGTTGTAGGGTGACATTAAAATTTGGTTGTTGATTATTGAATTAAAAAAACTGAGTATTTACTCAATTATCGTTTGTTCATAGAGGGAGTACCTCTTGCTCAGACTTTTTTTTTGATAATCAAGAAATTTTATTAATCACTGCAGATGGATTACAATGATTAAAGGGAAAAGAGCACAAGGCATCACAACCAAACCGTACATCCCAACTAGGTTGGCACCCATGGATTGGACAATCATATGCCGCTCAGAACCCAGACAAAAGGATGGCAAGATGCCAGCCACAAAGACAAAAATAAGAAAGTACAACTCAAGGGACTCCAACAACTCAACAAAGATAACAGACACTACAGGAAAATGATAGCAACTTTAATTAACTACACAGCAGATTCCAGTGAGCTAGGATTCCTTTCTGTCTTGGTATATCCTGAGCCAATTTCAGTCTTTCACAGCAAGCTTAGGTGCTTTGATTTTTCTGATACCCTGCAAGCATCTCTTAAAGTCTTCCACTGAAAAATTCTTCAAATCAAAATTAGCCTTAGACCAAAGGGCAACTTTCGTTTTGATAATGTTCACCAGCTTTTCCAAGTCAGGTTCTACTCCTTGAAATAGTATCCTGTTTCTTTCTAACCATAAAGACCACAGAACTGCAAAAAAGCATATGTCCCATATACCTCTTTCTACATTTTTGAATTTGCTGGACAGCCACCATGATAAGAGATTGTAAATGTTACCCGGGCTAACCCAAATCATATTCCACCATCCTATTATTCTTGACCAGACTTTCCAAGCAAAGATGCAATTGACCAATAGATGGTCTACAGTTTCCACAACTTCTTTGCATAAAATACACAAACCAACTCCTTCAGGTGTATCATCATTATTATCAAGTATTCCTCTTTTTATTAATTCGCTACCAGTAGCAATTCTCCCTTGAATAGCTTGCCACACAAAAACTTCTACTTTAAAGGGACAAAGGTTTCTCCATATCAGTTTACAGTGTGGGCCGATTGAATTTTCAGCATTGTGTGAGCTATCCCATTTATCATAGAAAGATTTGACTGTAAACATACCTGAATTTTGCTCCCATATCCATTTAAGCTTATCATCTCCATTTGGTGTTAGGATAGCATCATTCAGCAGCTGCTTTAGAACTTCTAGTTGACCTTCTTCCCAGGAGAAAAGTCTTCTTCTGAAAGTCAAAATCCAACACTGATCTGCATGGTTGAACATTTCCTCAACTTTAGCACCTTTCTAAATAGAAATAGAGAACAGTCTGGGGAAGGAATTCATAAGGCTCTGGTCCCCCAACCAAATATCTTTCCAAAACAGAGTATTACTGCCAGAGAGAACTTTAATTTGAAAGCCTGTATTGACAATTTCAGAATATTCAGAAAGACTATCTCCAAGATTACTGATCTCTCTCCAAATTCTTGAAATATTGGCGTTCAGAGTAGATACTTTAGAGGGTAACCAATCAGCTCTTTGGTATCCATATTTTCCAGATAGTACTTTAACCCACAGTGCTTCTTTATCCTTGCCAAATTTCCACCACCATTTGCAGAGCAAAGCAGCATTTTGTATTTCTAACCTCTTGATTCCCAAACCTCCATGTGTTTTGCTCTTTGTGACTTTATCCCACCCTACCATATGTAGTTTTCTTTTATCACTTGAATCACCCCACAAAAATTGCCTCTGCAATCTTTCAATCTTTTTGCAAACACCCTTGGGCATCTTAAAGATGGACATGTAGTATTGAGGTAGGTGGCCCAATGTGGATTTGACCAGTGAAACTCTGGCACCCATCGTTAAGTATTTTCTTTTCCAGAGGGCTAATTTAAAACTTACTTTATCTATCACTGGTTGCCATGTAGAAAGTCTCTTAGGGTCAGCTCCCAATGGTAATCCCAGATATTTGATAGGTAAATATACCACTTTGCACTTGAATACTCCTGCAAAAACCTTCATATCCTCCTCAGTAATTCCAATACCACAGATCTGACTTTTAGCAAAGTTAATCTTGAGTCCTGACATTTGTCCAAATGAATGTAAAATACCCTTTATCACCTTGAGTTCTTCCAAGTTATTTTTACAGAAAAGGACTGTATCATCTGCAAATTGAAGGTGGGATATCACAGGACCATCATTCCCCACTTGGATGCCTGAAATCAGATTAGCCATCTTAGCTTTTTCCAATAGAATATTCAGTCCCTCAGCAACAATGATGAATAAGAGAGGAGCTATAGGATCCCCTTGTCTGAGCCCCTTTTCCATTTGAAAATCACTTGTTGAAGATCCATTGATTAAAATTGACAGAGTAGCTGAGGATACACATGATTTCATCCAGTTGATCCATTTTTTGCCACAGCCCATCATCTCTAGCATTTTGAAAAGGAAAGACCAATTGACACAGTCATAGGCCTTTTCAAAATCAAGCTTAATAATCAGACCTTGGCTGTTACTCTTCTTCCATCCATCAATAATTTCATTAGCAATTAGGACTCCATCTAATATATGCCTTCCACCAATGAAAGCTGCCTGAGTTTCCCCCACAAAATTAGGAATAATTTTCTTGAGTCTGTTGGCCAGCACTTTTGCAAGAAGTTTATACAGCCACCCAACCATGCTTATGGGTCTGAATTCTTTGAAATTAGTGGCCCCTTCTTTCTTTGGAATTAGTGTAACAAAAGTAGCATTAACTCCCTTGCATAGTATCCCATTTGCATGAAATTCTTGAAAAAATTGGACAACATCTTTCTTAATTATCTTCCATGACTTTTTTACAAATACCATGTTGAAACCGTCTGGGCCTGGAGCTTTGAAGGGGTCACATTCATTGAGAGCAGCCACAATTTCATCCAAAGAGAATGGGCTTTCAAGCATTCTGAGGTCAATAATACTCACCTGCCTGTTAAGTCCATCACCCAAGCAAGGTCTATTCCACTTCTGGTTTGTAAAGATTTTCTTGAAGTAATTCACTGCAGCTTCTTTAATCTGATCAGGATCATCGATTAGAGTACCATCCACTTCCACTATCCCAATGAAGTTCCTTCTGAATCTATTTTTAGCATAGGCCTGGAAAAATCTGGTGTTTCTGTCCCCTTGTTTTATCCATTTGACTCTGGATTTCTGTCTCCAAATACTCTCTCTCAATCTGTCACATGCCCAGAAATTCGTCCTGTACTTTTCTCTCTCCCTTCTCTCCTCAATTGTGAGTTCCCTTTCTTCAGAGATGAGATCCAAACGGTGGATGTTAGTCTTCAAAGATTCACTTTTGGTATTGAGGTCCCCAAACTCTGAGATGTTCCATTCCTTCAGCTTTTGCTTCACCAATCTCAGCTTATTCATTATAGTTAAGCCTGCCCACTTCAGGTTATTCTCCTCTCTCCATTCCTCTTTAATAATTTGCAAACATTTGGATTTTTGCAGCCAAGCATTCATAAACCTGAAAGGTTTAGGTCCCCAATTCTTTGTTTCATCAGAGATCATTATTGGGCAGTGGTCTGAGATTATCCTGTTTAACCCCCATTGGGAGATAGAGAACTTGTCTATCCAGAAGTGGAATAGACCAAGCAGTGGTATGGGCTTCATGCTTAACTTTGGAGCTTTCTCTGCTAATATTCGAAGATTCTCCTTTGGAGTTTAGTTTGAAAAGATTAATTTAAAGTACAATGTTTGTAAAAAAAAAAAAAAGAGTCACAACGTTGGCGTTGGAAACTAATTTAGAAGAATCAGTTAATTTAAAGTACAATGTTGATGTAGACAAGATTCAAAGAATTCAATTGTGTAAACTCGGTGACGAGTTTCTTCAAGCTGGGGAGAATGATGCAGATTAGATATTGAGGATTTTATTTTACTATTCTCGTTTTAGTATTTTTTTAGGAATCTTTCTATTTTAGTAAAATTGTCTAGAATCCTAGAATATTAGGTTTTCTTATGGGTCTTGCTAACGGGTGCCATAGTGCACTCGTTAAGGGTACAAAAAGTATACTTTTGTGGGTCCCACTTGTACCAAAAGTACACTTGTACGTTAAAGTACATTTAAAGATTGTACTTTAAAGTACAAAAGTACTTTTAAATTGTACTTTTTTGTACTCTTAACGGGTGCACTATGACACCCGTTAGCATTTCCCTTTTCTTATTTGGGTTGATTTTATTTTCTTTTTATTATTTTCTTGTCCACCAAGATTTTGATTTAGCTTTCGATGATTTTATTTACTTTTTAGTATTTCTAGGGATTTATCGGGATTCAACTTCCTATTTTGTTGTTTCCTTTTCAGTCCTAATTTTCTGGTATAAAATAAGTTGTAGGTTGACATTAAAATTTGATTGTTGATTTTTGAATGAAAAAAATGAGTATTTACTCAATTATCATTTGTTCATAGAGGGCGTACCTCTTGTTCAGACTTGTTCAAGTTTATTCTCGCAAATAGTTTCGCCAAAGGAGGCCACCCTGCATCAGTTTTGTGGATGCAAGCTATACGGAGATGCCCTAACTTTGTAGTACTATTAAATTACAGACTCATAATTTAATTTCAAACTTTTTCATCTTGAAACACTTTACTACAAAATAGGTATCCAATAAAAAAGAAGGAATTTCTCTTTTCAACTTCACTTTTTTTGTGAAAAAACATTTTGCACGCAACATTCTCGATATTGAAAGTGATAATCTGTTTTGTGCTTCTTTCTTTTCTCTACCACTCTCCGTTTTATGTTAGTTGATACTAATATTTTTGAGGGAGATTCTATGTAAATAAACCTCTTTGGGTGATTACTCTAATTTTTACTGACTAATTAATTCATGTCAATTATCTCTCCATACTGATAGGTGCTGAAAAACTCCAGTTCAGTCTTCCCAATTCATATTTTGTTAGGCCATTTACATTGTTATTTGATTAGGTTTAGTTGGTTATTGGTGTTTCAAGACCCAAAAGATCAAGGACGTTAAAGTATACATTTTGCAGTAAGCTAGGAGCTTTAACGTGCGAAGGGGTGCGAAAGAGGAGCCAAAAAGCCAAGTTGCAGCATCCATTGTCCGAACTACTACTTTCCTGGAACGGACCAACCTCCAGAAGCACAAAGCATGCTTGCAGCACCCATGGTCCGGACCACCAACACCATGGTCCGGACCATCGACCCCATCATATGTGGATAGCTCCCAGGATGCATGGTCCAGACCACCAACATCATGGTCTGAACCAACGGGCACGAGAGTCAGCGATTTAATGCATTTTTATGTAATTTTTGGGTCCTCAATTATAAATAGAACATCCAAACATTATTTTAGGGTTCTGAACTATTTTGAGAGGCAGCTGTTGAGAGAGAAAATCCTTATTCTTCATGTTCTTCGTGAGTTCTTCAAATCAAAGGATGTCAATCATATCCATGGCTAGCTAAAACCCTTTTCTAGGGGGAGGATGAAGCTCCACACCAAGCAACCTAGCTTTCTCTATATAGATTAGGGTTCTTATCCGAATCGGATTATATGTTAAGAACTCGGTTTTATGGATATAAATAGAATTGTTTCACTTCTTCCATTTCGTTGGGTATTTGTACACATGTTTCCAAATACCATTAATATAATTTTTTTCAATGTTGTGCTTGGAGTTTTGAGATAGATTATGCTTGTAAGATGGATCGTTCCATTGGGCAGCGTGACACAGTGCTAGTGAGACAGTCCGTTCTATGGGATAGTCTATGCCTTTTAACAATCACTAATATCTTCTTGCTGGCTATCGATAGGGATTGCAAGCCCTAGCGATAGTTTTTTATCGATTTGAATAGAAATCCAATTTATGTGAATGCATGGTTACAGAGTACGAGTGGATTCAGAACTCTAGACCTTTTTCCCTAATAGTTTCACTTTTTAATTATTGCTATATTTAGTTTAACTAATTTCACAATCAAATCAATCAACTCTCTTTTCCTTGAACTAGTCTAGAAATTAATCAAATTTATTGTAACTCAGCCAATCTGTCTCTGTGGACTGATACTCAGACTTAGCCACCATTCTCTTGAGTAATAGTTAATTCATAGTTCTTATAAATATATTTCTGACTCGGCACGACACGGTCATATACTCTTTAAATAGGAACTTTAAGGTTTCGATTTGGAGACACGATCGATTACTCTCAAATTTCACACACACACTTAAGGCAGAAGAGGAAAAGGAACAACTTGGTCTTTTCTCTCCTATCCTTTCTTTGTTCGACGCACGCCCCCTTCCCTCAACCCCCGTTCATTTTTCATTTTCTGTTCAACCTAATTTCACAATATCTAGTGAATTACTAATCAATTACTTGTGAAAAAATATTTTTTGAAATGCCTTATGTAAAACAACTAGATGCCAACCTTTCTGGCTAGACGAAAAAGGGTGCCTAACACCTTCTCCTCATCGTACCCTTGGTTCCCAATTTCAGAATCTTGATTTTTCGTATTTCCTAAAACCAAGTGTCAATCCAAACATAGTGTATGAGAATATCGAATACTCGTAGTATAAGTTATTTGGGTAATCGTAATACCTTGAGCTATGCTATGTCCCAAGTTGTGACACATCCTAAACTATGAGTTAGGCATGACGTATGAGAGAATAGTAAATGGGAGCATATTGTATGAGATCATAGTGCACAAGAGTATTAGTACACTCTAAAAAAAGGGAAAAAAAAATAATAATAAATGGTGACACCCATTTTGTAGACACCCCAATTTGGCTTTGCAACCAATTAAGCTCCCCACATGGGGAATCCCGATGATTAGACATATTTTCTTGTTTACTGAGATTGCATCGGATGCAGTCTTTGTTTCGAGCATTAAAGACAAAGACCGAATGAGAACTTGGCCAAGTACCAACCCCTTTACTAAACCGGGCTAGCCCCAAACACTCATATCTAAACCATACGTAAACCAAATTGTTCACAACAAAACTGGCCGACATTCCATAGATTATCGGCTGACATTCCATATGCTTGTTGAAGTTCTGGGGCATAGACGTCATCGGAAAAATCAAGCTGAAAGGACTGCACCAGCATGCGCTCATCTTGGTGGCCATAGAAAATTTCACCCTAGCCGCCGCACAAACTCATGCCCTCCTTCCCCTCCCCCCCATGGCTATTTTGTGGCGGCGGGAGGGGAGGGATCTCTCTCTCCCATCCGTCTCCCTATCCTTTTCTCTCCTCTTTCCCTCTCTTCCTTTTCTTTTCTCTTCCCCTTTCCCTACTCCCTCTCGCTTGTTCTGCTGTTCACTGGCCTCCGACGAACTGCTGGGTTTTCCGGGTTCTCTGCCTAACGGCGTTTGGATGGTGTTTTCGTTCCTTTGTGTCGGCAGCGAGCGGCGTTGGTGGTGGTGGCGGGTCTGCCCTTTTCTGCACGTTGCCACCGGTTATGGGGCTGTTGGGCTTCTCCGGTTTTATGCTTAACGGTGAAGCGCTTGTGTTGTGGGCTGGGGGGTTTTATTGTTTTGCAGGGTTCTGGTGCTGTTGGTGGCAGGAATGGGGGTGGCGGTGGGTTAGGCGTGTGACGAGATGGGGCGGCGTTGGATGCTGTTCGACGGCTTTGTGTGGTCTTCTGTGGAGGGGCGGTCGAGCCGTTTTTCGGGACAGCAACAGGGGGTTTTTCCTCGGGTCTCCGGTGACGGCGTGGCAACGACTTGTCTTTCTACAGATGGCCATGGAGCGATGGGCATGGCAGCAATGATGGAGCGATGAGCATGGCAACAATGATGGAGGCGATATTGGTGGTGATGCTGGCGTTGATATCCACAGGGGAGATGATTGGCGGCGGAGGTTGCTGATGGGCGTTTTTGCAGCGGCGGTGGATGGTGTGGGCCGTGTGGCTTGGAGGTTGCTGATGGGCATTTAGGGTCTTTTTCGGGATGTTAATTTTTCCATTCTGGACATTATGGTCTTTCAGGTGTGGGCTTTGACCCATTTTGGTTGGCTCCTTGCCAATCGCATTTTGGGTCTCGGATTAGGCATTAGATTCTTTGAATTTGATGCTTTCTTCTTGTTCCTTTTAGTCATTGTTTCCTTTTAGATGATTAATGAAATTTTTTGCCGTTCAAAAAAAAGAAAATTTCACCAAATGGGTGGAGGCAGCTTCTTTTTCCTCACTCAAGGCAGAGCAAGTGGCGGAGTTCATTCGTCACAACATTAACTATCGATATGGAGTACCTAACAAGATCATTTGTTACAATGGCTCACACTTCAAAGGCACGGTCAAGAAGCTCTTCAAGGAATTCAGGATCAAGAACCACTGATCATCAACATACTGGCCTCAGACAAACAGGGTCGTGGAAGCGGCAAAAAAAACATCAAAAGCATTCTCCTAAAAATCATTGATTCTTGCATCGATTGGCTCGAAAAGCTCCCTTTAGCACTTTGGGGATATCAGACGTCTGTCAGAACTTCAATAGGCTTGACACCTTACGCTTTGGTTTACGAGATGGAAGCTATCCTCCCCATAGAACTAGAATTACCCTCCCTGAGAGTACTAGGAGAAAATAACATCATCGAGGAAGATTGGGTCTGGAACTAGTATGAGTAGTTAGCCCTCTTGGATGAAAGGATGTTGAGGGTACGTAGTATGCAACGTTCAGGGGTATCAACTAAGGATTGCACGGGCATTCAACAAAAAGGTGAAACCGAGGGATTTGAAAGTTGGAGATCTAGTGGTCAAGGAAGTACGCCGGTATGTCTCTTATCCTAAGGGCAAGTTTCAACCCAATTAGGGTGGACTGTACGTCATCAAGCGCATCCTCACAGGGGGAGCAACATACGTCGCCGATCTGGACGGCATGGAATTCAAGAAGTTTTATCCCTAAGAGAAGCTCGCTGGGCTGAAAACCACAAGGTTAGGCAGTGCCAGAAAAAAATTAGAGCAAGCCTGTTAGGTCAAAAACCCGAAAGAGCCGCTTAAGCAAAAATAAAGGCACAAACAAAAGAGGCTCACAAAGTTGAAAACCACACTAGGGGCAACTATTGGCAAAATTGAGCGCAAAAGGTGAGTCAAAACACCTTGGCGGTATCCTAACCAAAAATAAATTCATGAACTACGAAACGGCCTGATGCCTTCAGTGGGATACGTAAGCAATCTCTCTCGAGATGCGGCCCGAACAGTTGGAGTAGTCGAGGTTTGACAAGGGGCAAGATTTAGTTGTGTCAGTCAAACAACGTGGTTAATTCACACCATGCTTTTGAATAGAGATAATAAAACAATAGATTCCTTCTTACAATATAAAAGCATAATTTCCGTAAACAAAATCTATACACGAATTTTGTCAAAACATGCGGGAACACCTAACTAAGCTGCTGGCACATCACGATAAACTAAGTCCTCTGTCTTTTGTTAGTCGAGCTCTCCTTAGTCTCTCCAGCCTCGATTTCTTCAATCTCGACCTCAATCTGTCTCCCTTTGCATCCTTCGCAAAATGTCACAACTTGACGATCCTCCCAGAAGCGAACATAAGCTTGGCGGAAAGCAGCATCATGAACTTTGGACTTTGCATATGGACCCTGCTGGGGTACAGAAGTTTTGGTACAGAAAATGTACCGAGCTCTCTTGGGGACCCACTTTTGGGTCCCACACGAGTGATCCGAACCGTTCATTTTTCTTAGAACATTTTTCCGAGGGGTCCCACGAAAAATCAGCTCGATCGGACGGTTAGAAGTGCTTGAACCAAAGTCCCACCGTTTCAAACAAAAAAATCGGAAAAATGTTCTAAGAACAATGAACGGTTCAGATCACTCGTGTGGAACCCAAAAGTGGATACCCGAGAGGGCTCGGTACATTTTCTGTACCAACACCTCTGTACCCGTAGGATTATCGCTTTGCATATACAGTATTAGTAGGGACTATCACCTGCCTTTTTTCTAACTGACGTGGAAAGTGGATCGGAAAATAGAAAACGGCTCAAGTCTTTCTAACAACCACCACTCCGGATTGCTTTGATGTACTCCAAGTTATCACTATGATTTCATACCAGGGGCATACCCACTGAATTTGATGTCCTTCCCGGGTTGTCAGCCACTTCCTCCGGCCACCCTCATCAAGAAAGTCTATCAAAACCCAACGCCATGAAAAGTCTCCTAACACATAAGGGAGTTGCTCAGGAGTAGGGATGGGCATGGGGAGGGTAGGGGGTGGATACCGCTACCTCCATCCCCAATCCCCAAACTCATATCAATCCCCATCCCTTTCCCAATCTCCACCAGGAATTTTTTTTTAAACTTCCATCCCGTCCAAGGATGGAGCCAAGGGGGGACAAGTGGTGGCGGCTGCCACCACAAGGTTTTCAAAAAATGCAATTATTACATAGAAAATAGATTTTTATCCCCAAATTATACAGACTTGCCACCGCTAGATTTTTATTGTATTATAGTTTTTCATAGAGTGGATGAATATTCGTAATGCAATTAGTCTTTTTATTTTTTAAGTACATATTTTCGCCACCACAAAGATAAAATCCTGGCTCCGTCCCTGATCCCGTCCCAATGCGGGGAACGGGGATCCCCTTAGAAATTCAGAGATCCAAAAGTTCACTCAAACTATTCAAGTGAATACCAATGAAGTATTAAAATTCAAAGCTAATGACAAAAGTAGCGCGCAAAAATAATTAAAACGTACCAAGCCACTCAAAAGTGCTACTGTTGTTATTGTTCTTGTTCTTTTTCTTTTTCTTTTTCTTTTTTTGTTTTCGTTTCTGAGTAGATTAAAATTTCACTCAAAAGTGCTACACAAAACAGAAGTAAAAGAGAAAATTTCCCTTATACAACCAACCAACAAGTTATAACTTATAACTTATAAACTTATAATATAATATGTGAATGGGGATGCGGGAACGGAGAGGGGACTGACTTTACCATCCCCTACCCGATCCCCAATTTTTTTTTTTTTTAAATCCTCATACGCTACCCGATCTCCGAAAAAAATCTCCGAATTCCCTACCCATCCGAGGAGGGGACGGATTGAATCGGGAGGGTCGGGTGAGATGGCCATCCCTACTTAGGAGGGTCTACCACCCGTAGTTGTGTGAACATGTGAGCAAAAGAAAATAGAGCTAAGTGGAAAGATAAGTCAAACTTGAAGAAAATTAAACACGGAAGATAAAAATTGAGCGAACCTGTAGTTGCAAAAGACTCCCAGCCAATTGCAAAGTAGGCTCCTTAACCTTCGCATCCAACCCAAGTATTGTTCAGCCAACACCAAGTCCGCAAAACCTTTCATTTTACCAATCTGAACAATAATATCCAGCAGCAAAGGATCGCCTCGGCCATCCGAGAGCACTAATAATAATTGATGAAGCGAGCACAGACACATGGCAGTATAACAAAAGACCCGCTCGGCGGAAGATCTCTAAAGCCCTGGGGCCCCGAAATAATTAACCATCCCAAACAAGCTTAGGGTTTCACCCTTCATAAGGAACTTAGCTTTAGCATTGGGTATTAATACACTCTCTCATTGAGTATGATCCATTATGACCGTAAATTCCTCAATGGTTGGGCATATCTCTTCTTGATAAAAGCGGAACACATGAATCTGAGGGTCTCATGAGCTTGCGACAGCTTGAAGAAAAGGTAGATAAGTTCATGCTGTTTGTAGCAGAACAAAAAGTTCAAACTGTAAGCTCTGAAGTTCATACGGTCAACATCATCTAAAGCTTCGATCCATTGAAGTAATTTTTGTGCAAGACCCACCATCATGGGCTAGGATACAAATTCGGGAGTGATTTAGTGGCATCCTTAGGCCCTAATCGTTGCCTGATATAAGCGAAGTTGTTTCCAAAATCGTCAGTCACGCCATTAGGAATTTGTTTCCTATTCTCATCCTCTGTTGGTCACCATTCAAAATGTTAGCCGACATTTCATAATGTCGGACGCAAAACCCTATCTCGGCCACAATTTCGTGAGTCATACAAAATACCGTTCGGCATTTTTAATATGTCGGCCGTGGCATTGTTAGAAGTAAACAATGGTCTGCCTAGAAGTTATTTGCTGAGCGTTATCGCTCACGGTGTTGCACTTGTGTTATCCTGGTATAATATCACGATGTAGCTTTGCGACTCTGACGTATTATGCTAGGCTGAGACAAACATGAGGAGTTCTACAAAATGGGAGCTTATGGAGTTGAATAGGACATCGCCGGGGCTGATGGATGAATAGAGATAACCCTAGCTTACCTAATAGATAATAAATCTATCGGCAAGGCAATTTATGTAATTTTCATGGTGAGGTACTATTGTAAGACTTATTATCATTTTAATTAATAAATTAATATTTCCAAAATTAGGGGCATTGAGCCTTAGGTTAAAACGCCTGGCCTTGGGTAGAATGGGTAGACCTCACGTTTGGCTTAAATAAGAGAATTTTTGATAATTTATACCATAACTATTAACCATAAGTTATATATTTACCTTATAGAATGAACTAGGCCATGGCAACTGTAATGAAGGACCGTCTAATGGTCCGACCAGATCAAACCCTACCAACTGGACCATAGACATTGCGTAGCTAATGCAAGCATTCATTGTTCCGATCAACGCAAATCGACCCCCACCCAATGCACACGTACTTGGACCCATGACATTGTCTCAAGCATTGAACGAGTTTTGCAAGAGACGACCCCTGATTTTTAATGGAGAACTTGAGCCGACCTTGGCGGAAGCCTGGCTTAAGGAGATCAAGGTGATACTTAGCACTTTAGAAATCACTTGGGATGGAGACCGTGTGGCTTTCGTGGTTAACTAACTAGCTGCAAAACTCGTAATAAACAAATAAAAATTTTAGTAAATAAAAATAAAAATTTCGTCATAAATCAAAACTATTAAATTTTACTAACCTTTATTAAATAAAAAGACTAGTCCTCCTACACTAATTTGTTCCCCACCAAGTCTCAATAGTATTAGGCTTCCTAGATTTCTTCATTAATGTGTGTGTGTGTGTGTGTGTGAGAGAGAGAGAGAGAGTTGGTTACGCGGTTGAAGATGAACTATTAAATTTTACTAACCTTTTATTAAATAAAAAGACTAGTCCTCCTACACTATTTTGTTTCACAGTTTGGCAACTTGATCTTGTGTTTTGATTTTGAACTTCCCGCCTAAGAGTTGGTTACGCAGTTGAAGATGAACCTTTATCTTAGTTTGTTAGATCCATGCACTATTCGTATAACATACTTTCCTTGCAAGCGTGAGAACCATTAGTTAAGGAGTCCATGCTACTCAGGTCTCTTGATGCGTTATCCGTGTGACCTCCTTCCCTTCAAACATGGATGGCCAATGGCAACATAGCCCAAGCCTTGGCCATCTCTTCCCTTATTACAGTATATAGAAAGGACTTCTCACTTGAAAAGAATGGCTAGAGAGAGAAACATCGGGAGAGTGAAGGATAGTGGAAAAGGCAAAGTCGACTGGTTTCAGGCAAACAGAGGTAATAGAGGGAACTATTACGGGCAGGTCACTACCATCTATGTGGATAATCTCCCCATAGACATGGATGTGGAATGGCTTACTCAACTTTTCTCCAAATTTGGGAAAGTTGTGGATGCATTTATGCCGCAGAAGAAGAGTAGGCGTTTCAACACCAGATTTGGGTTTATCAGATTCAAGTCTAAGAAGGAGGCTTGGGATGCTATTTACGAACTTAATGGTCAAACAATCAGGGACCATAGGATCTTGGTCAAGATTGCAACCTTCGAAGCAAAGATTTCGAGCCCTAAGGAGGTCGGCTTACAATTTGGGGGAGGTATGTGCAGAGATTCTAAACAAAAAATTTGGAACCCTAAGGAGGTTGGGTTGCAAAATGGGGAAGACATGAGCAGGGCTTTTAAGCCAAAATCTTGGAACATAGGGTCAAAACCATTTTCAGAAGTGGTGAAGGGTTAGATGCGCCTGACCCAACTATCAAAGTTGACGAGTTGGGGAACGAATGGCTGTATAGGAGCGCGACAACAAAACTTTCCCCTACGGATTCTATGGCTCTTATTCAGGATCAACTTTCAAATCTTGGGCATCTCAACATTCAAGTTCGTCCCATGGGTGGGGATTATCTAGTTCTTACTTTTCCCACTGTTGAAATACGTGATTCAGTTTTTAATAATGGGGATTTAGCATGGTTGAAGGACTGTTTTTTGGATATTCAAAAATGGGATAAGTCCAGAATCATTCCTCCATCTCGTCTTGTTTGGTTGAACTGTTATGGGGTTCCACTCCATTTATGGAACTCTGTTACTTTTAAAAAATTAGGGCAGAAATGGGGGAATGTGGTCCAGATTAGTAATGATACAATCCATGGAACCTCATTTGCTGTGGGCAAAGTACTAATCTCCACAGAGTCTATGGATGTTATTAACCAAGTGGTACTGGTGGAGAACAAAGGGATGCAATTCCATGTAAGGATATGCGAGGAACAATTTATTGTTAGCACCATTCTCAGAACTGAATGCATTTGTAAGGGATGCAAGAATGAGGAGGAGCTGAAGCTAAGTGATAATGACATGGATAATGTGTTGGAACAGCAGGAACAGGTGGCGGATAATGGCAGCAACCAAAAGGAATATGTGGAGAGGGTTATTGAAACAGCAGAGGACACTTTGGAGGTAATAAATGAGACAATTGAGACACCAATTGTGCAGTCTTTGCAGGTGGGGAAATGTAATTTGTGGGATTCTATGAGCAGCTCCTTGGGCCACCAATCTTCAGCATTGGAATGGAGAGGTATAAATGTTGAAGAAGGCATGGGAACACTACACGTGCATGCAAAATTGTCAGACTTTCTCAGGGGACATACATTGAGAACCAGCATTATCACAACACCACTTAATTTTTCTGGGCAAGGTATCCTGTTGGGCAAGGAAAATAGCAAAAATTTGGAGGATAAGAAGGGTCAGGAGGATCTTCGGTGCGAAGAATCAATTACAGCAGTGAATCAAACTAAAAAGGTGAAAGCTAAAGCAAGGAGAAAGAACAAGACCATTGATGAAATATTGAGCCTAACACAGACATCTGAAAGAAAAAAGCAAAAATGCATGGTTTATAGATCAGCAGCTGCCTCTGTGGCTCTTTCTGTTTCTACTGATGGGATTGTCAATAGGAACAGAATTCTTCTGAACGAGGCACAAGCTGCGTGGGCCTTGGACAATCTATTGGGCAATGAATATAAGGGCTCTGAGGAGGAAGTGATAAGTAAGATTGTGCAAATGGAGATTCAAGATGAAGATAGGGCAGCAATGCAGTCTATCAAGCATGCCTCTTAATGTCTTATAATTTTTCAGGAGGTGATCTCAAGCCCTTTTTTCTCTCATGGAACGTCAGGGGCTTGGGTGTAATAGAGAAAAGGGGGAAGTTAAAGAAACCTACAAGGGATAAAAGGGTGAATATGGCAATGCTACAGGAAACAAAATTAAAATCTTGATGAGTTAGGGGGTTACCTTGATGAGTCTGAACAATGAATATAATGACCCATGGTGTTTTGGGGGGATTTTAATGTAATAAAATATAGTGAAAGACAAGGTTGCTCAGGTGAGATAGAGGCATAAGGGAGGAAGATTAGACCTATGTTCACAACCAGGATTGGGAATGGACTTGATTAAGAGTTGGCTTTGCAGTTAGTTGCAGAATTTGATTAACAGGAAGGGGGTTCCTTTTGGGCCAAGACAAGATGGGGACCTCACACATACATCATTGATCCAAAGGGCCTTCAGTGGTTGCAAGATTATTCATGGTTCTAGGAGGAGTTGGTGCTTCTGGTTGCAAGTTTTTGAATAGGGATTACTATCTGCTGCTGCCGCTACTACAAGGATAATGTAAATGTTAGTGCCTTTCTCAAAATGGATCGCAGAAGGTGCTGATACAATTTCTGGTGGAATGAAGTTGCTGCTTCGGTTACTTGATATTGCTATGACAATTATTGATTCTGCAGGGATATTGTATTAGGGAGGGGGTCTAATTTTATCTGTATGGTGCTTTCTTTGTTGACTTCTCGTCAACTTGTTTCTTGGGTTCTCGGAGGCATATAATTGTCATGTTAGGTGCCATCTTAGTTGGGATGTCTCCGCACGTTGTGCTGTCGTTCTCCTAGGTTCCCGTTAATCTTTGTATTTTGTTTCAAAGATTAATAAAATTCTCTTTTGGTTTTCAAAAAAAGAAAGGACTTTATAACATCCCCTAATTTTGTGAAAAATTAGGGATAAGTCTTTTCATTGTCTCTTAATAACCAACCATTTATATCTTTAATGGTTTTAAAAGATAAATTAACCATAGACCAAATTGGACCAAGGCGGGTTGGTTCTTTAGCGTAAAAGCCAATTGGGCCTTTGATAACACCAAAACCCAATGGTAATTCGATCTACGGAAATGACTGGCCGGTCCCATTTTTGGTGTTATGTTCCATCCAAGCACTTTAATGTGTTTCAATTCCGAAAAAACCCCACACACGCGCACCTGCCAACTTTCTCTCTCTCTCTCTCTCTCTCTCGCTACAGTGCACGCGCTGACACGCGCCCACAGTGTACGCATCATTAGTCATTACTTGTCAGCGCCCACAATGTACGCATCATTAGTCATTACTTTCTCTCTCCCCCCCCCCCCCCCCCCCCCCTTTCTCTTATTTTAGGATTTAAAATAAAATAACTTTTGTTATACACATTTATTTTTTATAGAAATTATGTATTTAAAATCTACTCGATGAGATCTTTCAAACAAGATCCATTGTGAATATGAAATTGTGTACATTAAAAAAAAAGTTTTTTGTACCGATTAATTAAATGCAGAATTCACACCCAAAAAGAAATTGTGCTATTAAAGGTGTGAATTGTTGCATGGGTGTTAATTGTGTGCAATTTGGGGTGTGAATTGTTACAAGATGTGTGAATTGTTGCATGGGTGTGAATTGTGTGTTATTTGGAGGTGTGAATTATTGCATGCGCGTGAATTCTGTGAATTTGAGGGTTGTGAATTATTTAGAAGGGGTGTGAATTCTGCATTTGAGGGGTGTGAATTCTATCTTTTTTGGGTCGTGAATTGTGTATTTTGGAGAGTGAGTTATGATGTATGTGAATTCTGCATTTCAAGTCTGTGAATTTTTTTATTTTGGAAGGAGTGATGTAAATTAGTACATTAATTAATGGGTATAAAATAGTTTTTTGGGAGAGTTAATTAGGCATCCTATAAGATCATTATGATTCCATCCTATGAGATTTGAATACTTATGATTCCATCCTGAAATGCAAATAAACCCCAAATTACCCTTTCTCTCTCCTAATTATCCTACTATTTCTCTCTCCTAATTATTCTACTATTTCTCTCTCTTAATGTTTTCCTAATTTATCTCAATCACTATCTCCTATCTTTTTAAATCTCTCTTCCCTAATCTTCTCTCTTCTGCTCTCACCTAAAATCTCAAAATAAAATAAAAATAAAAAAGCTTTCTTGTGACATGAAAAATTCTTATGACAATGAACAAAAGAAAACATGATAAATTATTGAACAATCTTAGACTATGTTAAAAATGTGATAAATTAATTAACCATCTTAGACTACGTAAAACACATGATAAATTAAAAATATTTTCACCGTATGAATAACCTATACTTGATCTAATGAACCATCTTTTAAAATATGTAAAAAAAAACATGATAAATTAAAGAACTATCTTAGACTAAGTAAAAAACATGAATTAAGAACAATTTTCACCGTACGAATAACCTATACATGATATAATGAACCATCTTTTAAATATGTAAAAAATATGATAAATTTAAGAACCATCTTAGACTGTGTAAAAAACAAGATAAATTAAAAATAATTTTCACGGTACGAATCACCTATACATGATAAATTAATGAATCATCTTAGACTATCTAAAAAACATGATAAATTAAAGAACCATGTTAGACCATGTAAAAAACATGAAAAATTAAAAATGAAAAATTAATGAACCATGTCCACTATATCAATCACCTACCATCGTACAAAATACATTACGGACTATGAAACATGGTGAATCAACTGACATGGTAAAACAATTAACCAAGAAACTTGGAAGTTGCAAAAATTATGAAGATTACGAGCAATTAAATCAGAAAAACAATACCGCTATTAGAAATATTTGGAACACACTACACCGGAAAACCCATCACACCTTCAAATCAATCAATCAATCGGTATCTCTCTCATGGGTATTGGTTCCTCTCAATTTGCTGCATCCGATTGGGACGAGTCGGGTAACTCGTCAACGAGGCCAAGGTTCAAGGACGTACCCGAGAATTGCATCGCGCTGGTTCAGACTCGGCTGGATCCGACCGAGATCTGCAAGTTGGTGAGGCTGAACAAGGGCCTTTTGCGGCGCCTCCTCGGCGGATTTTATTTGGGAAACGAAGTTGCCGTTGAATAATGGGTATATTGGAACCCATAAGACTTTTCATGGGGTTGAATCTCCATTCCTTGAAAAAAGAAGAAGAAGGAAGTAGTCAGTGCCCTTTTTTTGCCACCCTTTTCGAATCTCACCCGGTTTTCTGTGAATCTTTTATCTCGACTTGGTGACTTGGGGAAGAAAGTTTGATCCAAGAATGCAAACAAGGTCAGAAAATTTGATCCATCCCACAATTGACGCTAATGGGAATTTCAAACAGGATGATTGCCGGATTTTTTGCTGTATTAGTTACCACTACAAATTATCATTAAAATAAAATATATTCTCCTAACATAATTAATAAGGGTAGTAATGTCAGAAAATACATTTACAGGATTGAATCATAACGATTCAAAACGCATAGGATCGCATCATAATGTTAATATTCTTACAGGATCCCTAATTAAAATTCTCTAGTTTTTTCACACGTACAAAATTTCATATTCAAATGAGATCTTATTTGAAAGATCTCATCAAATAGATTTCAAATATATAATTTCTATAAAAGATGAATGTGTATAAAAAAAAAGTTATTTTATTTTGAAATCTAAAATAAAAGAGAGAGAGAGAGAGTGGCAGGTGGTTCATATCCTAAGCATGCCGTAGAGGTAGGTGGGTGCAGCGCATGGAGGAGATTCGAGAGAGAGAATAAAGAAAAGGGAAAAGAATGTTGTGTAGTGCACGGAGAAGAGAGGGAATAAAGAAAAGGTACGGTACACCCCTGACGAGCGCGTGAAAAAAAAGGCTTAAATGAAAGAGTGTGACGCGGGACCTAGATGGAAACACCCTCCCAAAAGAGGGCCGGCCTGGAAGAACCCCATTCGATCTCCATTACTTGTCATCAGACCTACAAGGCCTAATTCCCCTTTCTGGTCATTGGTTATGGCCTATGGCTAAATTTGCCAAATTTAAGTGTAAACAATTACCAATGCTGTAAAATTATCCAAACTATTCAATTGATTTTTCTTTTCGATTCAATTCTTGTAAAATAAAATAATATCTCATTTTCATGCAATTAATGAGTCAATCTCATTTTTATATATACATAGAAACAATACATTGTTGCTCGTGTTGTATCAGTGCTCCTGCCATTCTCGTGCTCTGGGCCAATTCCGGAGTAAGCCCCCGAACTTGGCAACTTGGCAACCCCCCACCATGGGGCAACACATGAAAAAAACAATCTGTAAACCCCCCAAAAAAAACATATTAAATTAAATTTAACATGAAATGACAATACAATTATATAGTGTCACTTTGGCCAGCGGAAAGACTTTCTCGCATTAACCTTCAAGCAGGGACGGAGCTAGGAATTTCACTACGCAGGAGCAAATGTTTTATCCAAAATACTTTGCAGGGGCGAGCCTATATAATTCATAGGAAAATTAGTTTTTTCTATATAATACTAGAGGTTTTTTGTTTTCCTGGCAGGGGCGACCGCCCCTACTGGCCTCCCTCTGGCTCCATCCCTGCCTTCAAGTGCAAGGTTCAGTACTCATAACTATTCTCTTTAATTTTGTTTTCTTCTTATAATGGTTCCTAAGATTGGGGGCTTTCCTGACTTTTCTCTGCGTTACCCCACTTTCCATCCTCCGTCAATATGCAATTTAAGGTTTTTTTGGTAAGTAATATGCACTTTAAGGCCTTGTTTGATAACTCAGATTCAGGACTTAAAACTGAATGAAATAAATAATAAGTAATTAAGTAGGTTTGATAACCACATTTTACATTACTTAAAAGATTAAGTGACTCTTAAAATATAAGCTAAAATGTTGATTTTTACGTGTTTTCATTCACCGCCACCATCACCACCACTCCGCCACTCCCACTACCGCAACCATACCACTACCACTCCGCCACTCCCACCAGAACTACAACTATTACTAGCACTCCTACCACCATTCACAAGTCACACCACCATAACCGCCACTTCGCCACTCCCACAATCACTGCCGCCACCACTAACACCACCACTCCGCTACTCCCACTGCTACTACACCACAACCATAACGCCACTCCCACCACCACCGTCCCCACCACCCCACCACTCACACCACCGCACCACCACTCGCACCACCGCTCCGCCACTCCCGCCGCCACTACACCACCATCACCACCACTCACACCACCATAACTACCACTCCCATCACTGCCACCACCACTCTGCCATTACACCACCACATAACCACCACCACTACTTTGTCACTCCCACCACTACCACTGACATCACCACTCAGCCACTTCCACCACTACACCACCACCACCACCACCACTTACACCGCTATAACCACCACTTCGCCACTCTCACCACCACTACCACTCCACCACTATTACACCACCACCACCATTGCTGCTACTCTGCCACTCCTACCGCCACCACAACACCATTACTACTCTGGCACTCCCACCACTACTACCACCACAACTGACACCACCACGTCACCACTACTACTCTCAACATCATTCCCCCACCACCACAATGCTACCATCGCTATAACACCATTTTAGCCATCACCATCGCTATATCACCATCTTGCCAATATTTCGCATAATTTTATTATTTTGATGAAGTTACGTTTTTTTTTTCTTATTGATTTCATTTTTACATTGCAATATGAATATATGAAAGGCAAACTAAGAAAATTAGTGAATTTTATACCACCACCGCTATACCACCATCTTGCCAATATTCTCCATATTTTTATTATCTTGTCAATGCACCTTTTTTTTTTCATTTATGCATTCTAGTATGAATATATGAAGGCAAAGTAAAAAAATTAGGGAAATTAATACTTCAGCTCTTTGTATAGATGAAACAACTTATTTTTTACAGTGCTTAAGATTCAGCACATGTCAAACAGCTTATTAGCTTAATAAATTCAGCATTCAGTTTTCAGTACTTAATTTTCAGTATTTCAGTTTTCAACTTTCAGCTTTATCAAAAAACCCAATGATTGGAGAAATATATAAATCAACAAAAAAAAAAAAAAAGTATCCATGAGTAGGGTGCACACCAGCTCGCTAGCTCATCCGACCCGACCCTTTTTTTAAGAGTTTGGAGTATATATTTAATCCCATCGGATCGGGTTGGGTTGGGTTTAGTCTTAAGCCAATTTGGTTAATGGGTTGGGCTTGGTAGTACCTTTCACAATCAAGCCCGGTCCAGACCGGCCCAATATAAAATAATGAAAATTATATGCATTTTATATTTATACTATAAAAATAATATCAAGAAGAAAAAAAAAGCCGGCCACTACCATACTTATATCCACCCATTAACCTTTTTTTAAAAGCATATACTTCCTCCGTCCCTTTTTAAATGATTCATCTAGAAATACGTGCAATTTCAAACCCCTAAAAAACATATTTCTCTATATAACTTTTTAATTTGATTTATACCAAATTAAAGTGCTCATTGAGTACTTTAATTTGGTGCGAAAAAAAATTAAAAACGTTATACGAAAGTACATTTTTAAACGTCCACAATACTACACGTTTCCCAAGTGGATCACTTATAAAGGGACGAAGGGAGTATATACATATTTCTTGGTTTCTGTATAAATAAAAATATTATGGTTATAAACTCTAACTTATAATAGTGCAAGAGATTTATTTATATGGAAAAATTAGTCAAAAATACAACGGCCTTGTTCGTTTCTCAGTTTAGTTTTAGTTTTAGTTTGGATGATATCATCATTTCCCTCATTTCTCTCTATATCTCTCTCCACTCATTACATATGATATCATCAAAACTAAACTAAACTATCTAACCAAACACAACCAACATTTTTTTATCCTTTTTAAGCGAAGGACAACCACTTTTTTCTATTGGTTATAAGGAGATCACTTCTTTTATAGACAAGCCAAAAGGACATTACCCTCCCTCCCCCTCCACAAAAAATGACACACAGATATCCGTAACTTCCCCCACAGCCTCCGTCGCACTCAACGATTTCTCTAGAAATACTGATTTCTCCGGCAGGCCAAACTTCAACAACTCAAATTTCTTCACCGAAGACAGCTCGAATTTTAGCGACGGCCTGCGGTTCACTTACTTGCTGCATTGACTACTGGCATGAGATCGATTGTTTGAGGAACGTGTAATTCCGTTCCATCAAACTTTCCTGCCTATACTGTCGGTTCCGGCTAGTACCGTCGAGTTTCAGCGTGTTTCGGTCATTTTCCGGGTTCTGCCCAGTACTCAATAGCTCTAGTTTTTCCCACCAAACTGCACCGATAATTGAAGCAAAATTCAAAAGAGAAAGAGGAGAGAAGAGAAAGAGGATGGATGTTCCCCAAAGTCACGAATCTGAGATCCACGTTGAGCTTTCCCGAACACCAGGGGAGATAGCTTCGTATCTTTTTAGATCAGAAGAGATGAGCCAGTGGCGGAGCCAGGATTGAGAATCCGGGGGGGCCGAGTTCAAGGGCGGCTAAGATTTTCATCTAACGCTGACAAAAATGCACAACATATTTATGATGAAAGCTATATGCAAAAAAGTCGTCTAATTCTCTTCAATTTTTCAGTGTTTCCACATTGAACCTAATGTCAGATAACTATTATCCTTATATGTTTATTATATATGGGCTTTCATAAGTGGGCCATACTTGTTTTGTTTTGTTAGGGTTATAACAATTTGGTTCAAATTTTGTTGGAAACATTTATTTTAATTTCAAACGAGTAACCCTGCGCTGAAAATAGCAAAAAAAATTTAATTTATATCAAAATTTTAATTTTTTTTCAGTGCATTTTTCAAACTGCGGGGGGGCCGGGGCCCATCCCAGCCCATGGCTGGCTCCGCCCCTGAGATGAGCTTTGTTGTGTCCTGTGGGACAGAAGAGGGAAATGGAAAATAGGAGTACCTTTTTTTTTTTGTTTTAAGCCTCGTGAAATAGGATAGCTGATAGCTGTATATTGTATCCAGCTGGCTGCATGTTTTCTACTTTCTAGGTGAAATGATAGATTAACACGAAGTCTTTGAATTGTGATTGTAAGTTTGCAGTAAAAGAAGAAAAAAGGATTGGGACTGTATAGTGCAGTGAACACTCACTAATTTTTTTGGTTGTCAGGAATTGGTTGGCTAGAGGTGAAATAGTAATCAGCTAGAGCTAGAGATAGAAGTTGATTTTTTTTTCAATATTCTATACAAAAGTAGAATTTTTAAAAATAAGTGATATTTTTTAATATTCTATACGAAATTAGAAATTTTAAAATTTAGTAAGATGTCACTAATTTTTTGGGTCGCCGGCGCTCAGTTGGAGATGGGGTGGTGGTCGGCCAGGAGGCAGGAGTTGATTTTTAAATTTTCTGTACGAAATTAGAACTTTTTTAAATTAGTGAGATGTCACTAATTTTTTGGGTCGCCGAAAGTGGTAGGCCGGAGATGGGGTGGTGGTCGGCCGGGAGACAGGAGTTGATTTTTATGAATTTTCTGTACGAAATAACTTTAAAAATTAGTAACTTGACACTAATTTTTTGAGTCCCCGGAAGTGGCCGCCGGAGATCGAGTGGTGGTCGGCCGGGAGGCAGGAGTTGATTTTTTTGAATTTTCTGTACGAAATTAGAACTTTTAAAAATTAGTGAGATGTCACTATTTTTTTGAGTTGCTGGAAGTGGCTACCGGAGATGGAGTGGTGGTCGGCTGGGAGGCAGGAAGTTGATTTTTTTGAATTTTTTCTACGAAATTAGAACTTTTAAAAATTAGTGAGATGTCACTAATTTTTTGGGTCGCCGGAAGTGGTCGGCGGAGATGGGGTGGTGGTCGGCTAGGAGGTTGGAATTGATTTTTTTGAATTTTCTTTTCGAAATTAAAAATTTGAAAATTTAGTGACATTTCACTAATTTTTTTATCTTTATGTTCAATTGCGAAAGTTCATTGTCCTTCCCTTGAAAAATGTCAAATGTTTTTTGTCTTTATGTTCGATTGCAAAACTTCTTTGTCCTTCTCTTTAAAAATGTCAAATGTTTTGGATTTTTGGCTAAGTGTCCCGATTTTTATTTAGATACTCTACTTTAGAAAATAAATGGGCTGGTTGGACGGGTTTAGAAAATGAAATTTAAGAAGGCCGAGCTAGAGAATAGTAGATGAAGCCCGATTATTAAGGGAACTGGCTTGAGTATACACAAGCCTTATTATTATCTAGTCTAGAGCCAACACAAAACCGACCCAGCCTGCTTTATGTGCAACCTTGAGAGATATGGATTCATTTAAGATTGCATTTAATTAAAAGGTGGGATTGATTAATGTAAACATATTAAAGTTGTAAGGACCCATGTTTTTAAAATAATTTTTCAAAACTAATGTTGGGGAGGTGTGAGAAATGTTTTAAAATGTAAAATGGGGTCAATGTGAAGTTGGTATATGCACTTGAGTGTCTTTGCAATGCATTAGAAACATGAGGGGTGAAGTGTAATTAGTGGGGTGTGCTTTTAAAAAATGTTGGCTGATTATTTGGAGAGAATAACACCTCTCTTTCTCCCAAAAACCCACCAACTCTCTCTCTCTCTCTCTCTCTCTCTCTCTACTCCTCCATTGAAGCTCCACTCCATCCCTCTCACCAACCTCCATAAAAAAACAAGTCTCCAAGTAAAACCCCTTTATTAAACCTTCCTAAAATCGCGTGATCTACGCATTGGTGTACTTTTTTCCTACCGGTGTTTGAAGGATTCTCTTTTGAATTTTGAGCTTGGGTTTGGGTTTCAAGTGCATCACAAGAGGTAGGGAAATTTCTAACTATTTGAAGTGTAAATGTTGTGTGTGTGTATAGACTCTTGATTGATCCAACTTGTGTCTTGTGAATTTCATTGAGAAAATCATGTTCTATTCACAATTTGAGCTATTGTGTGCTATCCCTTGGTTCATATGTGATTCCTCTCTCAATTTGCGATGTTACTTGATCTTTATCTTGCAACAAATCCATGTATTTGCTTGTATTTGGAAGAAACCCAATTGGGACCCCATTTTCTATTCAAATCTTTGAGTAAATGCTTGATTCATGTTGATTAATGTTTCCTTGTTCAAATTGAGTGTTAAATTATCTCCCTCTTGCCAATTCCATTAATATTTGGCTTTGGAATCATTCAATTTGGAGTTGTGTAGCAAAATCCCCAAAAATTCATGTTTTGGGCCATTTTCGGCCTACTCTCTGGAAAACCTGCCCGCGCAGGAATCACGGCTGCCCGGGTGGTTTTGACAGATTGGTGGACAACTTTTCTTGTGTTGTTCCGACCTATCCCCAAGCACTTGTTTGGTCCTTAAACATGTTTTTCACTTGTATTAGGACATTTTCAACCTTCGTAACACTTTGGTATCTATTGATAATGGGGAATGAATGGTGACACTTGTTATGTGATTAAAGACGAGTTTAGTGAGGACACGGTTCACACATTGGTGTTTCGCATACATTAGGGATGAGTAGAGAGTCCGGGACACCTGAGAAAGGGTTGAGTGACATGAGAGTCGTATGGGACATCAAGTTGAACATATGTATTGATAAGTGGTAATGTGAATGTGAAATGATTGACACGGGGCCCAAAAGGGTATGCCCGGAGTGACACGGGGCCCACTAGGGTATGCCCGGAGTGACATGGGGCCTTTATGGCATACCCAGAGTGACACGGGGTGTCACGCCCTGCCCCGAAAACGACACCCGATGGTGGGCCCGAGTCGGTGCGGCCACGTGGCATTCCAACACAAGACCCAACATCACCTTACAAAAACTCAGAATAAAAACACAGCGGAAGACTTCATCATATAAATAAAAGTGTCAACGTTAACCACAGTTTAAAACACCAACAACCGTCTACTAAAAAAAAATAGCTTAAACATTACATGTACTCAAAACACTCTCTTATTACAAATCATTAAAAGAGCTAGACGACAACATGTTCAAAATTCACTCGACACCAACTGCACAACCCAACGCTGACCGGTAGTGGACCCCCTCTACAGCCCCTGCTATCTGGAAAACCATAAAGGAAAACCAGGAGTGTGTGAGACATAGAAATGCTCAATAAAATACAACCAAATCAACATCCAAAACACAACAGTATTATACAACAACTATCAACATGTATATAACCAATCACATGCAAGTGGCACGTCTGCCACATCCTATGTATCCTAGGTCACTGTGGGAGCACACCCCGCTCGTTGTCACCGGTAGCTAGCCGACACAACGTACTCGCGGTGTAACCCAATCCACAGCCCCTTCGCAGATACCATCTTTCACACACAGCAGAAATGCATATCCACAGCTAAAACATCTATTAGCATGATGTACATCCATCTTCACAACAACACGTCTTCATCACATGATATACATCCGTCTTCACAACAATACATCATCAACACAGTTATAAGTTATTGAACATAATCATGTCAAACACACTCACCTGAGAAACGACCGAAGTATGCCAAACTATAGTTTTGGCACCTCCCGAATGACCGGCTCTTTACCTAGCCACAAATCAACTAATATCAATCTATGAGCTTCCATTGATGTCTCACATATAATCAAAAAGATAAATATGTAACATAAACAATTTATATGGTCATCACAATTGAAGACAAGTCAAGATACAACACCACTCTAAAACTAGTAAGAAATATGATAACCAGCCCACCGTGTCTGGGCTATCGTTTTCTATGGGTTCAGAATAAGGTCATGAGACCACCACCACTAGAAAGAAGACTTTTGGTACATCATTATCGATATAAAATTTGCCCTAATCGGAGCCCGGATAACCAAGATATGCTTCATAGAAGTTACACAACAAAAACATGAGATTATAAACTCTGTAGAACCGTCTGCCTTCAATAATTCACCAAAAATCGCCTACTCAATATTTTCAAACGATTCCAACTCCAAAACATCACCAACTTATCAACACATAAGACCCCTAAGGATCCATAACCATTAACCATACTTAACTATAGCAAAGTTCATGAAAAACACAGCTCAAAAGGCTGCCCAGAATTCCAGAATTCCTCAACCATCAACTTCAAATTAAAAACTGCTATTTCCTATAAGAAATCAAGGCACAAACCCTACATAGTATCGAAGATATACAAGTCTAGTTTTCAAATCAAAAAGCGGTTCGCAAAAGGGATACTCGAGCTATGAGTTATGCCCATTTTTCCAAAGAGTGCCAGTGCTGTCTGCACAGACGCAAACCCGACAGCAGCTCGGTAAAACATTTTTCATATTTTCTGTGTTTCGAATTAAACTCTGAAAATTTAACACAGCATTCACGACATGCATGGGTAGCTACTGTAAAAATATCATAAAATTACGAGTTCGGGAACCATATCTAAAAATTCACCAAACATCAGGAAGATTCGAGTTCCTCTGCAAACAAGCACTCTTAGCCAACTTAATCACGAATTTTTTGTAAAAGAAAACCCTAAAACTATCCTCCCAACTGTGAAATACCAGAACACACTACCCAAAAACTACTAAGATTATCAAATTAAGATCAAGAATCAAAACCCTTACCTTGAATTTGGTTTTTCCCCAATTTTTCCCTTCCCTCTTCTTCTTCTTCTTCTTCTTCTTCTCCTCCTCCTCTCTCTCTCTCTCTCTCTCTCCCTCTCTTTCTACGTAACATCTGATATAAGGGGAAAAATATCTTGGCAAAATTACACTCTGCGCCCCCAACTTTGGTTTCTATTAGCTTAAGGCCCAAAACTCATAATTAACTTTAGAAAATGTGAATTAAACCTAAATACTCGGAATGGGTATGACACGGGGCCTATATGACATGCCCGGAGAATAATTAAACGTTTAGAAGGAATGTGATGTATATGGTTAATGTTTAGGATACATGAGGCGTGTCGTGTGTATGTCGGGCACGAGTTGGGTACGAGAGATGAAATTGAGTAGATCTAGTTGATTATGTGATACTTTCTAGCCCATTTCACCATCCATGCTCTCTCTCAACTCTTGATACATGATTTATGTTTCCTCGTCTATCATCCATGTACATTTCATTTCACTTAGAATTTTTAGACATTTCTCTACTGGGCTAGTGAGCTCACCCTTACAATTTCAGGTACCCACCATGGAGCATGATCACGAAGTGCTTGGAGTGCATTCATACATTGTTTTGAAAGCTAGTGGAGGGGTTATATTATCATCTTAGAAAGTAGTATTTTGCCAAGATGATTTTGTAACTTGATTAAGTCTTCCTTTTTGACATTGGTTTGTAATCACACTTAAACTTATGTATTTGGATTTGGGTTATCGGGTACCCTTAGACTATTGTAATTTATTGACTTTGACTCTACTATATTTCATTTGGACTTTGACGTGGCCAGTGGACTTGTTGACTGTCCACGTGGATTTTCTTATTGAATTATCTTTTAAAATTTCGAGGGCGTGACAAAAGTAATTTAATTTTGTGTTTATGATTGATCCCATCGAGAATAATTCCTAGAATAGCCACTGCTACCATGGTATAAGGCTTTCACTGTTTTACTATTGAGGTTAGACTTTATTCGGGTGATCAAATTTATTGGAATACTTTCTCTGTTTCTTTTTTTTTTTTTTATCTTTCATTTCATATATTTTTGTACTTTTTGCAATGATCTGGATTGGAATTGTTCAAATAGATATAAAAAAAAATTTAGATCGTATTTGAGAATATAAAACTTATTCCCTTCGGTATGCCTTTTACATCAACTTCTACCACCATTTTACATGACCTTTCATATCAACTTTTACCTCCACTTTCTGAAACTATCATTCACTTTTACTCATTAACTCTTTACCCATTAACTTTTCAAAAGGGTAAAATAAAAATTCTATAAACTTGTACCCATTAACTTTTCAAAATAGATACTTATTATGGGACAACCGAAAATGAAATATCAAGTATTATTTGCTGACGAAGGGAGTAAGATTTTTACTTTTTGCATTTATCTTTCTTTCAAATATTTAAATCAAATTTAAATATCAATAAAGAAAACATATGTTACGTAACATTACTTTTGGAAGTTCTACATTCTACCTAATTTTTTATATATATTTTTTACTTCTATAAATTTTTTTTAGATTACTGTTATTTTTACTAATCGTTCATCTTGATGAGAGTAGTCTAAAAAATAAAAAATTACGACCAAAAGTCAGAAAAAAAAAAACAACAAAGAAGTTCAATAAAGAACCAACTACTCCTTTCATCCCAATTTGCTTGGGCTTTATGTGTATGCTTGCCATTTATTAATTGCTTATGTTCTTTGATATGAATCTCAAAATATATACAATGTGAATCATATTTTAGCTCTATTATAACAAAACTTTCAAAATCATGAAAAACATTATGAATCTCAAAATATATATAATATGAATCATATTTTATATATCTTAGTTAGCTCTCCTATAAAAAAAACTTTCAAAATCATGAAAAATATTATCAATCAAAAGACGTAACCAATTGAAAAATGGCATGTAGTTTCGTGATGGATCAACAATTTGGGACAGAGAGAGTAATATTTGTGTCCTTAATGTTGAATATTATCTCAGGGCTGACCCTAGGTGGTTTACAAATGGTATGGGTTGCTTATCGAATATTTTTTTATTTAAACAGTTGAAGTTGCTTCGGCGGAGAGAAATTTTTGTAAGTTGAAGTTGATAAAAGCTTACTTCAAACTACAATGTCACAAGAGAGATTAAGTAGATTGGTTATGATCCAAATTGAAAAATAAATACTTTGATAAGTTAAAGTACGACAACTTAATTGAAGGATTTGCTTCAGAACATGCCAGGTGAAGTTGATTTCTTTGAATTGAATCGTGCTAATCATAAAGTAATTTAAGCGAGTTTACGTTTTGATTTTAATTTTTTTCATGTAATTCAAGTTAAAAGCATAATGTAATCTTGATTTTGTTTATAACTTAATAGTAATTAAGTGGGCAACCAAATTTGGGGTCGGGCCTGGGAAACACAAAAATCAAAACCGGCCCTGCTCATGCTTTATAGCGCCCGTGCATGCCGTGTGCCCTTTAAAATTCCTTATGTAGCGGGCCAACCAGGCACCAGGCATCAGTGCGTTGTCGTCCCAGTCCATATACTGGGTGCTGTCTCCTTCCAAATGTATCATCCTCGTACCCGTACGTGCTAGACAATCCAGTTGATCTGCTTTGCGGTTAAAAAGTGCAATGGATAATTTGACATCACTAGATGATCCTGGTCGGCTTTCCACATTTTTCACTTTGTAGTCACTTAGTCGAATATAATAGTGCATCCTATTAGCATAAAGAAAACGACAGTGATGCACAGTTCACTTATTTAGTTGTGAAAGTTTGTGTTCCTAGAGTAGTGCTCCCTCGAGTTTTCATTTTCGCGCCACATGGTGGTGTGTGTTCCACACAAATATTGACTAGGTTTTTCACATGGTGGTGTGAGTTTTACTCCCTCGAGTTTCAAATTTGCGCATAAATTTAGGTGTCAGATCCTCTGTGCCTTTGTGCCGAGGGGTTTTGGGCCATTAGATTGTGATTTTTGTTTTTATGTTTTAATATTTATGGGTAATCCAACGGCCGGAAAACCCACAGGGATTTTTCGGCGCAGAGGATCTGTGCTCATAAATTTACATTCATGCATGTGATCAAGTCTCATGTACACTGATACAAGAGCTGCCATTGATAGTGCATGAACTTTCATGCATTCACCAAATGAAGAACTTAATGCAAATAATATTGATGAGAACGTCTAATATAAGTTCCATTGGGAATACCAGATAACTCACAAAATGTCAAAATTCTAACTACGACTATTACAAATTACTTCTCACCATTCTCAGACTTCGAACTAGTACCAAGAGACACCTGAACCGGGCAAAACCTACACCATCCTAGTTCTGAGATTACTGAACCCAGGCACAAGACCTTGAAGCATAAGTGACAAACCTCGGTTCAGCACCGGAGTAGCTAACACGGTTAGAGCATCTCCTGAACTGAGGTTTGTCACTTGTCATTTTTAGAATGATGTTGTGGGTCGGGGCCCCCAGGGCTGTTTCGTTGAGGCTCTGCATTACTTGCCACCTTGATAGTAGTTCTAAAAATGGCTTCGAATGGAGCGGTTAGGTTCTTCCTGCCGTCCACTAAGGGAGGAAGAGGGCGAGTTTCAGACCATGGAAATGAAAGCATGACCAGTATTATGCATACCCATAATCTCAAAGTAGCCGTGTTCATCCTATTATCTGGGAGAAATTCTTGGCCTTGAGAAATTCACAGTAGAAGGGTTCGTTATATAATGCACAATGGTGTTCATTGTTCCTTAAATAAATCGAAGTGGGTGAAAGGCTGAATCAAATAGGACAATCTGTAATGCTTGTTTGGTTGTTCTGTATGTCCTGCTCTCTTTTCTAATTTTCTCCATGTCACCTTTTGCTATTCATAGGAGGACAAACAAATGACCAATCCACAAGAATATCAGAAGGAGACTCTAATGGAAAACTGAATACAAAAAGGACTCTCTAATAGAAAGCTCTCTCCCCTTTAGCTTCGTAATTATAAATAGATTTTTCTATTTAGTACTGTCCTTTTTGTCATTTGCACTTTTTTTATGCAAGTTTACGAAATTGATCTTTAAAGTATGAAAAGTAAACAAAGAAAATGACCGGATCATAAATTCACGTGTATAAAGTCAACGGTTCGGATAAAAGGGCCTGGAATTGTATGTAATATAAAGTATTTATTTAAAAGTGTAAAATGATTTGGACCGTTGATTGCCAATCGAATGACCAAACCGAGCTCACTACAGGGACTATAGGGCCCCCACTCCTAGTCAAGAACGAATAAATGCGAGAGTGCGTACCTCCTATCACGCGTCTTAGGCCAACCGAGCACCTAGCCACACGTCATGCCCACAAAAGCTAAGGAACGATATTTAAAATCTACATACATCAACTAGTAAATCTTAACTCTCTCTAACACCTTAGGCAGAATAATGGTCAAAGATTTAGATAAGGTAGCATTGAAGCACATAATTTCAATTATTCGAACCTCAGCACCCCAAACTTAATTAAAATACTTAAACATATTGGATTGACCTGTAAAGGAGAATCCGGAAACCCACTTGGGACCTATTGAGAATATAAATGTTAGATTATCCATACCTCTAAAATCATATAAGTTTGAATCAATTGGTAGCTAATGATTTGCATCACTCTCAGTTAAATAAAAATGTCCTTAATGGATCCTTTTGCAAAAAGTGATTAGTCTTTTCATGTTTTGGCAACATGCGTAGGACAAGACAAGTTAGAAAGCTCGGAGGTGGTCTAGCTTTTATAAATGAGATTAATTACTCTAAACCTCTTCCTCATTCCACAGGAAAATGCCATAAGCATGGTCAGCCTAATTTCGCTTCCGTTAAAGAACACCTACTTTCAACCAATTTTTGTTGTCTCTAGTCAATATCTTATGAAGAAAATCCAACCCATTTTTGTTGACTGAATGTCCTTTCGGTACTTTTAAAATAGTGAGCTGAGCAAGGAAATCCACTTGAGAAAATGGCAGGCCGCAGTGCTGCCCTTACACATGATTCATTACTGGTTAGTGCTCATCCAAGATAGTGTCTATGAGACCATGAAGTAGCTAGCTTTAGCTTTATACTAGGATTTTGCAGTTGGAGCTCTAATAGTGAAATCCACTGAAAGATTGATTTTGAATATCACAAAGCTAAGTTAAAGTAGATCTACTTTCTTTCTTGATTGATATTCAACCCCAATATTGTGACGCGGCTATGATTCAAAGGAGATAAGACCTCCAATAGAAGGTGAGGCGTCACCGACCGAACTAGATGGTAGTGGGACGTTGAAAACTGCTCACGTCAAATACTGCAACTTTCCTCGAACGTGTAAGCTCCAAAGGCCAAGCTCCCTTTTTGGTTGGCACATTCATGATCAAAACACATATTTATATGTATTCCCCTTTATTGAATTGTAGGCGTATTTATCTTTTTATCTTTAATTCTAGAGCGTCTGTGTTAGGTTATGAAAGCGAATCTCTGTGTAATTTTTTATATGTTGTTTTTAGCTTTCACATGAGTGCGGTAGGTGTTAGTCAAGACTTTTGAAGCCAACGAATTTGGACCAAGAAAAATACTGATTCCTTGCTTGGCAGTTTTGAAGGCAGAAGATTTCGCTCGAGCAAAATATTTTTGCTCGGGCAAAACTGACGGGTTTTAAATTGATTTTCCCGTCTCTATATATATTGACCCATTAGGTCAAAAAACATTGCTTCTGCCATTTTTAACCTTGAGCGCTTATATTTCCCACCTCTCAATAGTTGTGGCAGCTAGGGTTTGTGCATCTCGAAGACTTACAAAGAATCGAATGATTATTTGGGCTAAGTAATCATCTTCGAGAAGTTTCTTTGCTTTGTATCTTGGAGTACAAACACCCCCTTACACCCCTTATGTCCGCCTCTGGCCACACGTCATGCCCACTAAGCTCGGCAACGATATTAAAAATCCACATACATCAAATATCAAATGGTAAATCTGAGCTCACTCTAACACTTTAGGCAGAATAATGGTCAAAGATTTACGATAGAATAGTATTGAAGCACACATTTTCAACTATTCGAATTTCAGGACTGCCCACAACTTAATTAAAATACTTAAACATATTGGATTGACCTGTAAAGGAGAATCCAGAAATTCACAAGGGACCTATTGAGAATATAAACATTAGATTATCCATTCCTCTAAAATCATAAAAGTTTGAATCAATTGGTAGCTAATGATTTGCATCACTCTCAATTACTAAATAAAAACCTCTTTAATGGACCCTTTTGCAAAAAGTGATTAGTCTTTTCATGTTTTGGCAACATGCGTAGGACAAGACAAATTAGAAAGCTCGGAGGTGGTCTAGCTTTTATAAATGAGATTAATTACTCTAAACCTCTTCCTCATTCCAAAGGAAAATGCCATAAGCATGGTCAGCCTCCTTTGGCTTAAACACCTACTTTCAACCAATTTCAGACGTCTCTAGCGAATATCTTATCAAGAAAATCCAACCCATGAGGTGAGGTTTGGCTAAAGAAGTTGGCTTAATTTTTTTTTCGTTTTTATTTGATTTTTTTTCGCATTTTTTAGTTTTGCATCAACTTTTTGTGTATTATTGAGTCATCTCGGCGAGAGGAATCAAAAAAGTATAAAATTATGACCGAAGCTTAAATTTTTTTGAATAAAGACAAAAATAAGCCAAAAAGTCAATTTTTTACACTTTTTTCGATCTTATTCAAAAAATTGAAAGTTCTAGCCATAATATTTTACCTTTCTGGATTCGTCTCGCCGAGACGAACCAATAATACTCAAAAAATCGATGCAAAACTAACAAACGCAAAAAAAAAAATCAAATAAAGACAACAAAAAGTTAAGTTGGCTTTTTTAGCCAAACTTCACCGACACTTTCAGTACTTTTAAAATAGTCGTCTGAGCAAGGAAATCCACTTGAGAAAATGGCCGGCCGCAGTGCTGCCCGTACACATGATTCATTGGTCATTAGTGCTCATCCTAGATACTGTCCATGAAGTAGCTAGCTTTAGCTTTGTACTGGGATTTTGCCCACTGAAAGATTGAGTTCACTTTCACATAGTTATCTACTACTTCCTTTCTTGATTGAGTTCAATTTACACGTGACTATGTTTCACAGGAGATAAGACCTCCAATAGAAAGTAAGGCGCCGTGGGCCGAACAAGATGGCACTGGGTCGAGCAAGAATGTGATCATACAAGTTGGGCCAAGAATCTTTGGGCTGAGAGGCCGATGTTGGGCCAGACTACATCATGTAGAAGGTATGGTTAACACACGTGCCTTGCCCATGGACAGACGTCCGGTTTATGGGTAACGCAGGGCTTGGTCGCCTGACCAAGCCCAACCTTGTATGACCGGCTTGGCTAGCTGCAACGGATGATCCGGTAGAGCAGCCGGGAACCAAGGGCAAGTGTGGGTTCTGAGTCGTTCATTGCGCAATCAATAATCCTGATTACATCTCGACACTTTGCAAATCTGAGTCATTCATTGCCAAGATGAAATTCGAGCCGTTGATTGCCGAAATCAACGGCTCGGATGCTGCACTATAGCGCTGTAGGGCATTCTCGCCCTACAGCACCGCCGGATCACGGTGGCCGACCAAATTGCACTATAGCGTTGTAGGGCATTCTCTTGGTTTATTTTTAAAAAAAGTTCAATGTAGGTGGGACCACATAATGTAAAAAGATTGAACATGGCATTTTAGCTTCGTAATTTAATTAAAATAAACTTTTAATTTTTTAATACCAGTAGAAAATAAATGAATCAAATATAAAGAAGTACCACTCTTACACTGTGTTTTTCTAACTAATCAAGTTATTAACTTTAATTGTGAGAACACTATTTTTAACAATAAGATAATTTATTATTTTCACCTTTTATTTTTTTCAAATTTTTTGTCGAGTGAAACGTAATTATTTTGATCTTTTTATAGTCAAAAGGGTTTTATTTGTAATTTTGATATAAAAATCAAAATAAAATTATAATAAACATAGAAAATAAATAAATAAACTTTTCAAAAAATTGTGGTGTGCAATAAATTTGAACTTTGGTCTTGAGTAATACCAAGCATCACTAATCTATAATACAAGAGGTGCAATAGTTGTATATTATCTATAATTATATATCCAATTGGAAAATAAGAAAAAAAAAAGTATTACTTTGCCAAGCCTCCTGGGGCTTGAATTTGAGACCTATGAATCTATTGGGATGGCACTTCGAATTACGGGACAATTAATTTATATTAACAACATATGCTGGAAAAGTTAATGTTTGGCTGAATTAGCCCGGGAGTTGCCCAAGACCTAAGGCTTACTGGCCTTACCCCAAGGGCTGGCCATTGTTACAAGACACAAGCCGTGCATGAATATGGCAAAGAGTCGAGGACCCATGGCGTAGGGACTGAGCCAGAAATTTCATTACGCAGGGGCGAATATTTTTTTCCAAAATACTTTACAAGGGCGAGCATATTTAATTCATAGGAAAAAAACTTTATTTATGTATAATAAGAGTGGTTTTATTTTTCTTTGCATGTGCAACCTCCCCTTCTGGCCCTCCTCTGGCTCCATATTCTTGCTGTCACGAGGTTAAAAACCAACACTGAATTTTTTCCGTGATGGCACCAAGTTCCCAACAACTTGGTCTCAGCCAACAAGTGTTTACACATGCACACACACAAAGTATAAATGAACGTCTAGCAAGGACACAACGTTTATGGGAACTATCCCAACCTTTATTGCACCAACAATACAAGGAAAGCATCTTAGAGTGCTAGACAGAACATCTCTCTACCTTACACTCGAAAATGCTATGCCTAAATAGGCTTACAATCAGAAAAACGTGAATAAAGCATACATGGGATCATGGGAAGCACCCATGATCTGCAGTTGACACCCCCAACTGCCCCAGGGCTGTGCTAGCTTTACCCAGAATTTACCAACACATAAAACGTAACTGCCTTGGCCTTAATGTCCACAGCTTGCTGGAATTAATTGATGGTAACTGACGGCTCTGCTTGGGGACACCTGTCCAAGCTGCCAGCAACATATGCAGAATATAACCACCGATAACTGCCCGATCTTATCCATGCCTTAGCCAAATTCGTGTTCCACCCCAGCTCAATGCCTTTAGCCGAATTTCTGATTGTTTTGTCCTGCAAGTTAGCTGCAACTTCATGCATCCATGCCACAATATTTCTTGGGCCTCACGTGCAACCATCTTAGGATACTCGATAATGGGACTAGTGCTGACACCGGCCAACACTATGAAATCACATTTTCAAGGCATGCCCCCTCATGCCTTAGTCCTCCCTGATTAACTTAGGTGCAAGGTGTCACCCTAAGGTCAGCGTAGCACACTTGAAAGATCAAGGTGCTAACAAACCGCCCCCACTAGAACAGGCCGACGTCCTTGTCAGTAAGGTTTGTAGGTACTCATCCACTTGCTTTTCGAACTGCCATAGAGTCTCTGCTTTTCCCAACGAAGCCTCCCGATCGGGGTTATTTTCCCACTTCACCAAATAAGAGGTTCTCTTGTTTTTCTTGCTTTGCCCTTCCGTCTTATGATCTAGAATTCTTTCAACCCCACGATCAAACTGTTTCTGAATTACCGGAGGCGCCCGCTTCGCTTGTTTCCTTCCCAAATTCACCAAGTCCTCATGGTAAGGTTTCAAAAAACTAACGTGAAATGTTGGATGAACCTTCAACCTATCCGGCAGCTTCAATCGATAAGCAACATTCCCCACTTTCTTCACAACTTCAAAGGGACCATCGTATCGTGGAATCAAGCCTCGATGTCTCGTTTTGCTATTGATTTTCTTCCAGATTTGGGGAGTAAATTTTAGCAGCACCTTATCCCCAACCTGAAATTCTAATGGCTTCCTTCCTTGATCCGCATACTTCTTCACTCGTTTTGCAACCTTTGATAAGCTATCCTTAGCTTCCTCAAGCAACTCTTGTCTAGCTTGAGCAAATCTATACGCAGCGGGACACCTCCCGCCCATACGAGTCCTTGCCACCTTATGAAGAGTAAAGGGTTGTTGGACTGTTGCCAACTCGAAGGACTCAAACTAGTCGCCGACGATCTATGCAAATTGTGGCAAAATTAAGCACTATCCAGCAACTTCACCCAATTCCTTTGACTTTCTGTGACATAGTGCCTCAAATACTCCTCACACAGTGCATTAACCCTTTCCGTCTGTCCATCGGTCTGCGGATGATTTGATGTGGAAAATTTCAACTTTGAACCCATCAAGTTGAACAGAACCGTCCAGAACCGACATGTGAATGCCGTATCCCTGTCACTCACAATAGCTTTTGGCAACCCAAAATATTTAACCACAAACTTATAAAACAAGTCAGCAGTAACTTCAGCGTTACACTCATGTGGTGCAGGAATAAAAACAACATACTTAGAGAAACGATCAACAATAACCATAATCGAACACATACCATCAACTTTAGGTAAACCAGTAATAAAATCCATAGATACACATACCCATGGTTTCTCGGGAACTGGTAGAGGTTGCAACAAGCCAGCTTCCTTCTTGCGCTCTGTCTTGTCTTGTTGGCAAACCAAGCAAGTTTTGACATAGGCTTCCACATCATCCTCCATCTTTGGCCAGTAATAAGATCTCGATAATAACGCCAACATACGATGCCTTCTTGGATGTCCAGCCCACTGTGGATCATGTGTTTCTCTTAGCAACACTTGCCTCAAACCCCCAAGTACAGATACATATAACCTATCTCCTTTGGCATGGAGAAGGCCATCCTAAAGCCAATACCTACGAACAGTGCCTTCCTCGACTTGCTTAACCAACTGTTGATACTCAGCATCTGTATTGGCATTCTCCCGAATTCTGTCAGCAAAATCTGACTCAATTCTTGTGATAGCAGCCACATACTATTGCACCTCCTTGCGACTAAGAGCATCGGCAACTTGATTGTGTCGCCTTGGCTTATGCTTTCACTCAAAATCATACTCTTCCAAGTATTCCTCCCAACAGGCTTGCCTCGATGAAAGTTTCTTTTGCACCTTGAAAAAAGTGTTAGCAACATTGTCCGTCAATACCAGAAACTTCGTCCCGAGCAAGTAACCCCGCCAGGTTATCAAGCAATTTATTATTGCCGCCAATTCCTTCTCATGAGCAGAGTACCTCCACTCTACATCATTAAGCTTTCAAAGGCTACTGGATGACCCTCCTGATCCAGCACCCCTTCGATAGCTTTATTCGATGCATCTGTGTGAACTTCAAAGGGTAACTCAAAGTTGGGCAAGTGCAGCACCGACTCACTTGCCATCGCAACTTTAAGTTTTTCAAATGCCTCTTAACAGCCCGCATCCCACTGCCAATTATGTTCCTTCTTGAGTAACTCCGTCAAAGGCACCGCATTTTTAGAGTAATTGTGGATGAACTTCCTGTAATAGTTAGCCAAACCAAGAAAGAACGTAATTTGGACACTTTGGTAGGCGGTGTCTAGTCCAAAATTGCTTGGACTTTCCGCCTATCCATTTTACATTGACCCTTACTGATTACATGCTCCAAAAATCTAATTTCCTGCTGGGCAAATTCACACTTTTCCTTCTTTACATACAACTTGTGCTTTCTTAATCTAGACAACACGTCTCTAAGGTGGGTCAAGTGATCTTCCAAAGACTCACTATAAATGACAATGTCATCCAAGTACACTACTACAAATCGATCAATACAGTCATAAAATACATTATCCATCAAATTACGAAATGTAGCAGGGGCATTAGTAAGACCAAATGGCATAAATAGAAACTCAAAGGAACTATACCGAGTAACACACGTGGTCTTTGCCTCATCGCCCTCCGCAACTCGGACCTGCCAGTAGCCCGAGCGGAGATCCAACTTTTTGAAGTAGGAGGCTTTGCAAAGCCGAACAAAGAAATCAATCACCAACGGGACTGGATACTTGTTCTTCACAGTAGTTCAGCGCCCGATAGTTCACACACATTCGCAAAGACCCATCCTGCTTCTTTTGGAACAATACTGGGGCAACATAAGGAGCTTTAGAGGGTTGCACCAAGCCAACATCAAGCAATTCCATCAATGGCTTCTTCAATTCAGCAAGTTCCAAAGGAGAAATCCGATAAGGGGCTTTCGTCGGAGGCGTAGCACCTGGTACCAACCCAATCTTATGATCCGTAGCACACCTTAAAGTGAGGGATTTCTGCAATTCAGGAGGCATCACATCTGAAAACTCCTTCAACAACCCAGCCACTTCGTTCGGAACTTCAACTTGCACATCTGGCTTAATTTCAACCAGTGCAACAAGATAAGTTGCTTCCCCTTTCTTTACCCCTTTCTGTACTTGAATCGTCGATAGCCAACCACCTGTCCCTTCTTTGATTTGCTTATCCTTCGAGTGTCGCGGCACAAAACAGGGTTGTTTCTCATTAGAAATCAAAATCCCACCTAGATGTGGCATCACAGCCACTTTCGTAACCAAGAAGAACTCATTCCCCAATATGAGTTCAAAGTCATCAAGCGGATACACCATCAAGTCGACCCGCCTGTTCCAATTACCAACCTTCAAAGAGATATTACTTGTTGTTCCATGCACAGATTGTGCACTGGAATTAACCGTCTTGATTCTACTGGAACTTTACATAACTTTAAATCCAAGCGACTGCGCTAACCCTTCTGAAACAAAATTGTGTGTGGCCCCTGTGTCCACCATAGCCAACACATCAGTATTACAAAACATCACTTTAATGTACATCAAACCTGATCACTGCGAAGGTGAAGCCTTGTCTGCATGAATCACATTCAACAATTACAAAGGGTTGACACGGACGTGATTATCCGAGTCAGGTTCCCCTCCTTTCCCTTCATATAAGCAAATAGCATTAAGCTTTTCACGTATGGGGCAATCTCTACCCGATGGGGCCCTTGGCAAATAAAGCAGCCTTTGCTGAAATTCCCTGTCTTGTCGTTTGTCATACTCCACGGACTTGGATTTATGACCCTTTTCCTACTTCTTCGAACCAGCTTTCTTCTCATCCTTCTTCTTGTTCTTATCTTTCAATTTTGAACTGCTGGATTCCGAAGAGTTGGATTTATTAGTTAGTTTGGAATCTGCCAAACCGTCGGTAGCAACAACAGTCGATGGCAAGTCCTTGACTCCCAGCCTTTGTAGTTCCAATTGAGCCCAATTTTGCAAACCTGACATAAAGTTGGACAACTTATCTTCTTCCGACATGTTCTTGATATCCAACATCAAACAACTGAATTTCTTCACGTAATCTCGCACCGTACCAGTGTCCTTTACTCGTTTCAGCGATTCCCTTACAATCCACGAAGAATTGCAAGGAAGGAACTGCTCTTTGAGTTCCTTTTTCAGCATCTCCCACGTCTCAATTTTTGGAAGAACTTCATCCTCTGATCGAGTTCTCTACCAGAGTTTTGCATCTCCAATGAGATACATCGCTGTAATCGTCACCTTCTTTCCCTCTGGCACACGAGCAGCGGGAAAATACTGCTCCATGTCCCAAAGGAAGTTTTCCAACTCCTAAGCATTTTGGACACCACCGAAAGCCTTTAGTTCGGGAACCTTCATGTTAACATGATTTTCGAAACCATCTGAGCGACCAAGGAAGGCCCTCTTTACCTGCAACAAGTCTGACTCCACGTTGGAAACTCTTTCCTTCATAACATTTGAGAGTTTTGTCACATCTACCATCACCTCTGTGAACTTGAGTTTGATCTCAGTGACGTGTGCTTCGTAAGCCAATTTATGAGACTCGATCGAATTCAACAAGGCATCCAAATTGTAAGCTCCATAAGCCGAGCTCCCTTTTGGATTGGCACGTTCATGACCAAAATACACATTTGTTTGTATTCCCTTTTTATCGAGTTGTACTCTTTAATGTTCAAATTATTTTATTTTTTAGAGCGCTGTATTAGGATGTGGAAAGAACTCTCACACTTTGTATTTTTTAGTTTTCCACATGAGTGTAGTAGTTGTTAGTCAAGTCTTTTGATGGTCGTAATCGCTCCAAGAAACATGGGCCTTAATTACTTGGGAGATTTTGAAGCAGATATATTTTGTTTAAGAAAAAAGTTTTTGCTCAAGCTACACCAGCGTTTTATGAGGCAGCAGCTACATCAGATTATTTCTCATTATTGCTCCCTGTATATATCACAGCATTAGGTCAAAAACATTCACTTCCGCTGTGTTTAACCCTAGCACAATTTGTTCCATCATCCATCTCTTTCAGCGGCTAGGGTTTTGTGCACCTCGAAGAACTACAAAGATTGAATGAATCTTTGATTCTCAAAATCATCTTTGAGGGGTGTTCTTACATCAACAATACTTTTCTTCATAACAAAGTCCTTTCGTGGAGTTTAAAAGGCATTCAGTTGGAAGGCTTGAGGATTCAAGATTCGGCAATCATGCAGATGTGTGATTAACGTGGATTCAGCAAGTAGGTTTTAGGCTTCGCGGTGAGGATACACGAACATTGAGTAAGATCTCTTGTATTCACACAATGATTATAGTGCATGATTCCTTCCTGTGGTTTTTTTCCTGTTTTGGGTTTTTCCACGTAAATCTGTGTTGTGCGTGATTTATTATTTTTCCAGTTTGTGCGATTGATTGTTTTTCCATTATTCAAGTTAATTTAATTTTGTGACTCGATTAAGGAAACTCATTTGGTATCAGAGCAGGTCACTCTTTTTTTTTTTTTTGTGGAATCGTTGTGTTCTTGAGCAGATCTTGTTGGTCACGATGGAAAGCGCCAATTGCCCTCCGGTATTAGATGGCACAAACTTTGATCATTGGAAAGCCAAGATGGAGGCTTGTATGAAGGCTATTGATGAAGATGTGTGGATGGCATGTGAAATCAAATACACTCCTCCAACAAAAACAGACGGTGCAACCTCTAGACCTAAACCTAGCGTGAAATACTCTCCAGCTAAGAAGACTGAACGGACTGCCAACAGTCGCGTGCTGAATATGCTTTTCACCTATGTGGATACAAAAGAATTCCGCCGTATCTCGACGTGCAAGCTTGCAAAGGAAGCATGGGACATTCTGGTTACCACCCACGAGGGGACTGAAACAGTGAAACAAGGGAAGTTGCAACGTGTTACCACTCAATTTGAGATGATCCGGATGAAGGAGGATGAGACTTTTGATGAGTTCTACGCAAAGCTGAATCATATTGTCAACACTAGCTATTCTTTGGGTGAGACTATTAATCCTTTCCGTGTGATTAAGAAAATTTTACGATCTTTGCCTGCTCGTTTTAAACCCAAAGTAGACATTTTAGAAAGTAAAAAGAAACTAGCAAAGATGTCAGTTGAGGAAATTGTAGGTCAGTTTCAAACCTATGAATCAATTATATTCTTGCTATAGTTGATGATTTTTCAAGCTTTACTTGGGTTAGATTTCTTCAGGAAAAATCTGACATGACTCAATTTAAATCCTTTGTTAAGAGTGTGCAAAATAAGAAGGATATGCAAATTGGTTGTATAGTCCGTATTCGGTCTAATCATGGGAGAGAGTTTGAGAACATTGAGTATGCTATTTTTTGTGATGATCGAGGAATAAGTCATGAGTTCTCTGCTACCAAAACTCCTCAACAAAATGGGGTTGTTGAACGTAAAAATAGGGTTATTCAAGAGATAGCGCGTGGGCTGAGGCTGTTAACACTGCTTGTTACATCATTAATCGCGTCTATCTTCGTCCAGGCATTAAAAATACTCCTTATGAATTATGGAAAGGGAAAAAGCCTAATGTTAAGTATTTTAGAACCTTCGGGAGTAAATGTTACATATTGAAGGACAGAGAAAGTTTAGGTAAATTTGATTCCTGCAGTGACGAAAGTATATTCTTGGGGTACTCCCCAAATAGTCGTGCTTTGCGTGTCTGCAATTTGTGCACTTCTACTATCATGGAATTTATTAATGTTGTGGTTGATGACATGACTTGTTCTGATATAAATATTTGTGGACACCCCCACAAAATTCCAAGATTGTGAAAACGGTTTTGATTGATGGAGTCGCCACCCGGGTTTGAGGACCGTAACCAAGAAACCGATTTTGAAAAATGACTCTTTTGCCCTTGATTTGGAAATAGTTTCACCGGTCCATTATAACCATGATTCCTCGGGTTCGGGAGCTAGGTTACGAGAGGGGAAGGGGTTTAAGGCACCCCTCTCGCTTGACACGATCACCGGTCTCTACTAAACATTCAAGAGATTTTGGAAAGCATTGTTTAATAGACTTTGTTCATGAAATCATGTGAGAGCACGTAAATGCATTCATGAAGCGTAGTTGTGTACGTGTATACATGTGTTATTTGTTATGAATGCATGGATAAGAAATGTAAATGCATGATGTACTTAACTACCCCTAAACATGATCAAACACTACAAAGAGATCCCAGAATAAACTCACGATCATCGAACAAACTACACCCGGACTGTAATCTGGACACCTATACTCAGAAAGTCAGGGCGCCTGGAATAAGTGTAGGCACCCAGAATGATGAAGTCCAGGTGCCTAGAGTGAGCTGCAAATTAATTTTTCTCGATTCTAGGTTCATTCACAAACAAGAAGTTGAATCCCCATACTCTCTTCTTACATGTTTAACTTGGTGAAATATGCCTAATCCATGCTGGTTGATGCCCAATACCAAACCTTAAACATAATCTAAACTTGGAAGCCATGGTTTTGGAATACTTAATGAATGGTATGAGATGTGCCAGATTGATTTACAACGTGATCCATATCCCTCTCCCCCACTGTGCATGTTGATGGATGTGAGATAAATCTTTGCTTGAGAGGAGAAAACATGTGATGTATCTATCATGAGGCTTTATAGATATGAGTGGTAAATATAAATGAAATCAAATTTCACCCCCTCCTTTCTGCTCACTGAGATACCTTTATTTAGTCTGGAAATTAACACCTACGCACACATGACTCATTTCTAACCCTTAAACTCCATTTTTAAACATACTTTTACTACTAAAATACTTTCAAAACATTCTAAAATGGACACTTGGACGATGTCATGCAAATATTAAACTAAAATAGCATAGAGACAGTTTAGATGATCATGTAAGAATGTAAGAAAGGTAGAAAACATAGAGTATAGAAAAGATTCCAGGCGCCCATACTTAGTCTAGGTGTATGAGATTTGATCTCTTTTATTGTTTTCCCAACCTTCCCTAACCTCAAACTGGTATTGAAGACCAGTAAGGTTAGGTGGTGTCCCCTCAGGGCCTTTGAACACTATCTTGGTAGAAAATCTACCTTTGAAAGCTTGATTAATGGACTTTGGAGTTGTTTTGGGTAATATTCTGTGGTTGGATGGACAGTGATTCAGTTTCTTGAGTTTTTCAAAATAGATTATAGGCTCTTTAGTTGGAGTTTAGTTGTAGGTGATGAAAATAGGTGGATTTTGGGTAGTAGGAAGGTGGGTTGGAAAGTTAAGAGTGAGGGAAATCAAGAGAGACTGACAGGAAGTGGGGGTTTCTGGAATTATTTGTGCAAAGTAACAGTAGAGCAAGGAGGAGGGTTGATCATCCTCTCAAAATGAAAAGGATGGATGGCTTTTATAGGCACTAAAGGGTGGAAAAAGGTCACTTAGGGGTTCAGGTTTAGGGGTCTATTTAGGCTCATCATCCTCTCCCCCACTAACTTTCAAAACTCTCTGCAAAAATCCCATAAAAGGATCCTCCCGCCCATTTTTCCGTTGGATGCAAGTAATCTGGAGAGAAGTCTGGGCGCCCGGAGTCGGAAGTCTGGGTGCCTGGACTGAGTCCCGGCGCCCGAACTATGAAGTGTGAGTGCCCATACTGAGTCTGGGTGCCCATAGTGAGTCTGGGCGCCTGAACTTGGGGACTGCACAACATATCAAAATGGATGGGACATGGTTTGAAGCGTTGGAAAGGTGATTGAGTCTGCTTTCTAACCCAAGTAGTTTGAACCCAAGATGATTTGTACATCAAAATACATGACCATTTTACCCTAAAGATATTGGAAAAACAAGTCATTTTAGTAAAATGCGCGCATCTCCCTCATTTCAAAATGGATGGGACATATTATATATCAATAAAGAGGGTTTTGAATGTACTAGAAGGTGGTGCAAGTTTGGGTTAATTTTGAAGAGGTTTTGGAGGGGTTTCCAAGCAATTAATCAAGATCCACGTGTCTTTATATGGCTGTTTTCGTCATCGGAAATGCCAAAGATTTTCATGGGTTCAAATTGGGGTGTCTACAACATTACCGATGAAGATTATATGTTTGAACCATTTAATACTCTTGAGCAGGAAGTGGATATTGAGACTCGAGAGGATGATCAACAGGATAGTGACACGGAAGAAGGTGAAGCTGGAATAAAAACAGAGGAGGATGTTGAATCGGCAAGAGCAACCGATGGATTAAATCCTTCAGCGATAGTTAAACTAAATCATCCAGAGGCACAAGTGATTGGTAAGGTGATTGATCCTATGAAAACATGTAGGCAGCTTCGCGAAGAGGTTACTCATTTATGCTACGTGTCTTCAATTGAACCTAAGAATGTAAAGGAAGCTTTACTCGATGATTATTGGATAACTTCAATGCATGATGAATTACATCAATTTGAATGCAATGATGTGTGGGAACTAGTGCCTAAACCTCACAACACTAATATAATTGGGACAAAATGGATTTTTTAAAATAAAACTAACGAAGAAGGAGTTATTGTGAGAAATAAGGCTAGACTTGTAGCTCAAGGTTATACTCAAGTAGAAGGTATAGATTTTTACGAGACGTTTGCTCCTGTGGCCCGTCTAGAATCCATTCGTCTTATGCTAGTTGTTGCTTGTCACATGGGGTTCAAACTTTTTCAAATGGACGTAAAAAGTGCTTTCTTAAACGGCATAATAAAGGAAGAAGTTTATGTGTCTCGACCTAAAGGCTTTGAAGACCCACACAAATTAGATCATGTATATCATCTTAAGAAGGCCCTATACGGTCTTAAACAAGCACCTCGTGCGTGGTTTGAACGCTTACCATCTTTTCTTGTCAAGCACGGATTTAATAGAGGACAAGTAGATAAGACACTATTTGTTAAACTAGAAGGTCAACACATCATTGTTGCTCAAATTTATGTGGATGATATTATTTTTGGTTCCACATCACAGTCTATTGTTAAATATTTTTCTAACACCATGCAAAGTGAATTTGAGATGAGTATGATGGGAGAATTATCTTACTTTCTTGGGCTTCAAGTTAAACAGCTTGATAAAGGTTTATTTATTTCACAATCCAAGTACGCTAAAGGACTTGTGAATAAGTTTGGCTTAGAAAATGCAAAACATGCACGTACACCTATGAGTACTACTACTAAGCTTGCCCATGACCCTGAAGGAATAAATGTTGATCAAACATTATATCGTAGTATGATAGGAAGTCTCCTCTATCTTAATGCTAGTCGGCCTGACATCTCCTTTAGCGTTGGTCTGTGTGCTCATTACCAAGCGTGTCTCAAAGAGTTGCATCTTTCCACTGTTAAATGTATTATTAAGTATATTAGTGGGACTCTCGATTATGGGATTTGGTTTACTCATGATACCACTGCCAACTTGGCGGGATATTCTAATGCCGATTGGGCTGGGTGCACTGACGATAGGAAGAGTACATCTGGTGGATGTTTTTATATCGGTAATAACCTTGTAGCTTGGTTAAGTAAAAAACAGAATTCCATATCTTTATCTACAGCCGAAGCATAGTATATTGCGGCTTGAAGTGGGTGTACTCAATTGTTATGGATGAAGCAAATGCTTGCTGATTATGATATTTCTCAAGGCTCAATTATCTTATATTGTGACAACACTAGTGCTATCAATATTTCAAAAAACTCTATTCAACGCTCTCGTACTAAGCACATAGATATCCGCCATCACTTTATTCGTAATCTTGTTGAATATGGTGTTGTTCTTTTAGAGTATCGAGACACTGAAAATCAAAAGGTTGATCTGTCCACAAAACCCTTGACTTCACTCGATTTGACTACCTCCGAAAATCTGTTGCTGTCTCCTCTATCTCTTAAAAAAATAATATATATATATATATATGTTGATCAAGCCCTAAGGGCTCCCTTATACAAAATTCCGTGCGGACCAAGCCCTTTTTCAACTTTCCGGATCAAATTTTGACGATCCGAACCGCTCAATATTTTTAAAATGCGTTTTCCAAGGTCCACGCGTATGTACAGTTTTATCGAAAACTGTTTGGATCAAGCCCTTCCGGGTATTTTTTTTTGAAGATTTCCTGCGTGGACCCTTAAAAATGCATTTTAAAGATTTCCTGCTTGGTCCGCACGGAATTCTCCTAAGGGAGTCCTTAGGAGATCATTGTCGTATATATATATATATATATATATATATAATATAAGATAACAAAATTATTTTTATTTCCCTCTCGTACATAAGTTTGTTTTCTTATTTGTTGCATTCTTTTTTATAAAGTTTCTTTTTGAGCACTTTTTGAAGCATTTGTCTGTGATTGAAGTGGTTGTTAAAGGTCTTTTTGGATAAGGACACATTAGTTGTGTTTGCTTTCATTCTATCTTCCTATCTGTGGAATGCAATTATATTGGTTGGAGCATGGTCCTACCTTTGTGTCCTACACTTTTTCACGACAAAGATAATATGCTTATATATCCTTTCCTGTCATTTCTTATGAAAATGGAGAGGTCTTGACTTTTTCCCCAACAGATTGACCGTTTAGCATTTATGATATTGTCTTGGGCGTTTAGTCAAACAAAAAAAAAATTAAAAAACAATTAAAAAAATATTAAAAAAAGGATGATGTGTGGTGGTATTAAGTCTTACTATTGTGGCTTTTTCGGACTTTTCACTTAATAATCGGGCCTCTTGCCTCAGTAAGCAGTCAGTGTTCGCGTCAAACGGTGGAGAGTTTCGGGATTGTCTTATGTGAGTAGCTTAGGTTCGTAGCCTTTTTGACTCGACTAAGTAAGTCCGTCGGGGTGTTCCCTACATCTAGTGCCCTAAAGCCGTCTGGTTTGGGTGTCACTGACCTAAAGCTTGCTACACGGGTCAATTAGAAAGCTTAAAGGACCAAGGCATTGTACGTTCACATTTTATCCACTGGAATATGTTTAGGGGGAGTATGAATACGATGTGGAGGAGTTGATGTTTTTATTGACAAATTATCCAAAAAAATGCTTGGTTTGACTTTTTGAGGGGGAGTTTTTAAGACCTCCTATGTGTTCATAAGAAACCAAGAAATTGTAATTTTATTGAGTTTAAGTGTCCTTGTCGTGATTCACACACACACACCTTTGTCACTCTGGTTTGACCAATGCTATATCCGGTATACTTGTATCACTGTGATAGGTTCGTAGCCTGATATTGGTGTGCTTATTTATCAATGCCCTTAACCATCATTTGATTTCGCGGATATGCTTTAAATGTGTGTTTAAACTTTAAAGTATTCAATTTTAATCTTTCCTATGCAAATATTTCTTACTTAGTTGAGTGGAAGGTGAATCCTATCGTATCTTTTATAAACCTAGCTATATATATATATATATATACCGAACAATCAATTTTGTCAAAAAAAAAACCTATGGAAAGGTTTTCTATTACTAGTAACAGCAGCGATGAATTTGACATATTCTAAATAAAAAAGCTTCTGAACAAAGAGCGGATATCTGTTCTTTGTTCGAAAGCTTTTGATTTGGCATATTTCAAATTCATCACTCCTGTTACTACTAGCCACCCATTCTAAAGGTTTTTTATTTGATCAATTGATTGTTCAGAAGGTTTTTTATTTGGATTAATTCAAATTCATCAATTCTATTACCTAAAGGTTTTTTATTTGTTCAGAATCTTTTTTATTTAGAATATGTCGCAAGGATTTTACTAGTAACATCTAGTCTTCGTTCACAAACTTTTTTATTCGGAATATTTGAAATTCATATCTCCTATTACTAGTAATAGCCAACCTTATATATATATATAAACCACTCCATGTGCTCTATTTCTTGCTTCATGCTTAGAGGTATTCTTGTCTTATTTAATGAATAGCTATTTGGTAACCAAAAGGTCTTTGTCTCACTCTTTTGGACTATTTCGCCATTGTTATTTCTGCTCTTTTGGTAGCCTTATAAATGATGTTTTGTTCTTGTTGGCATATATGATTAATCTGGCTACATTATTCTGGCTACTTTATATGGTTATCAATTATCTGTGTTGGATAGAGTCCCTTTGTCCTTCTATGAAAAAAAGGGGGAGAACAAGTTATTCTAATGCTAATGGTTGTCTTGTGAGTTGTTTTTTATATGTCTCTTGCAGATTTTCTCTCACAGGTTGTTCAGTTAGGGGAAATGTACTTTATTGTGTGCATTTTGTTTTGTCATCGAAGTGCCAAAGGGGGAGATTGTAAGCTCCATAAGCAGAGCTCCCTTTTGGGTTGGCACGTTCATGACCAAAATACACATTTGCCTGTATTCCCTTTTTATCGAGTTGTATTATTTAATGTTCAAATTATTTTATTTTTTAGAGCGTCTGTATTAGGATGTGGAGAGGAATCTCACACTTCGTATTTTTTAGTTTTCCACATGAGTGTGGTAGTTGTTAGTCAAGTCTTTTGACGGTCAGAATCGCTCCAAGCAACATGGGCCTTAATTACTTGGGAGATTTTGAAGCAGATTTATTTTGCTCAAGCTACACCGGCATTTTACGAGGCAGCGGCTACATCAGATTATTTCTCATTATTGCTCCCTATATATATCATAGCATTAGGTCACAAACATTCACTTCTGTTGTGTATAACCCTAGCACAATTTGTTCCATCATCCATCTCTTTCGGCGGCTAGGGTTTTGTGCACCTCGAAGAACTACAAAGATTGAATGAATCTTTGATTCTCAAAATCATCTTCGACGGGTGTTCTTACATCAACAATACTTTTCTTCAGAACAAAGTCCTTTCGTGGAGTTCGGAAGGCATTCAGTTGGAAAGCTTGGGGATTCAAGATTCGGCAATCATGTAGAGGTGTGATTAACGTGAATTCGGCAAGTAGGTTTTAAGCTTCGTGGTGAGGATACACGAGCACTGAGTAAGATCTCTTGTATTCACACAATGATTATAGTGCATAATTCCTTCCCGTGGTTTTTTCCCGTTTTAGATTTTTCCACGTAAATCTTTGTGTCGTGCGTGATTTATTATTTTTCCAGTTTTGTGCGATTGATTGTTTTTCCATTATTCAAGTTAATTTAATTTCGTGACTCGATTTAGGAATTTCACAAATGATCAACCAAAGTGACTTCCTCATCAGATTCGTCAGCACCAACAAGCTTTTCCAATTGTGTTACATGTTCCCGCAGTGCGTCCATCGCAGCATTCATCATTGCTCCAACCCGGAGCTCTGATACCAAACTGTCACGGGGTTAAAACCCAACACTGAATTTTTCTCGTGATGGCACCAAGTTCCCAACAACTTGGTCTCAGCCAACAAGTGTTTACACACACACACGAAGTATAAATGAACGTCTAACAAACACACAACATTTACGGGAACCGTCCTAACCTTTATTGCACCAACAATACAAGGAAAACACCTTAGAGTGCTAGACAGAACATCTCTCTTCCTTAGACTCGAAAATGCTATGCCTAAATAGGCTTAGAATCAGAAAAACATGAATAAAGCATACATGGGATCACGGGAAACACCCATGATCTGCAGTTGACACCCCCAACTGCCCTAGGGCTATGCTGGCTTTACCCAGAATCTGCCAGCTCATAAAACTGTGGACGCCCCTCCGCGGTGGAGATTCGATTCGGAGTCGCCACCTAAGTTTTAGCAGATTTTCCCCTAGGAACCGAACTCAATTGACTCGTGCCTCATATTTAGGATAAGGTTTAGATACCAATCTGTCATCACCATGCTATTCGTCAATGATGCGCAAAGCTTCAACTGTCTCTAGTGCGCTTTGCTACACGCCTCCCCTCACGTGGGGGGGCATATGTCACTTTCGTATTAAATGCGAAATGACGCGCTGGTGGCCAGATGAACCCAAAGGACGCCCTATGCTGGCGTTTCGCAGACGTCATGCCCCACTTTTATGGGGTTTTGGGCGCGATAATGATTATTCTTCCCCCCAAAACCCTTATAATGTCGAAAACTCTTTCCCTTCTCTTTTATTTCACTGTGCTCAACCAAAAACAGAAGAGAGAGAGGGAGAAAGAGAAAACAGAGAGAAGCCATTTCCGCCTTTCCTGAGGTTTTCATCTCCGCAGGAAGTCTTCTCCATCATTTCCGTTTCTTGCCGAAAAATACCTTTCGTCCCCGTCGGAGAGCCTGTTCTTAGGTCCCTTTTCCACGTAAGTACCCCCTTCTTAGACCTCATTTTCTGGTGCGTACCTATTCTTTCGCCTATTTCTATCTTCGTCCTACCCTTTCTCTGGGTTTTAACTAAGAAACCCTAGTTTTAACCAAACAATGGGAAGACATAGGGCCCTTCTGAGTACCCCTGAAAAAATCGAGGAATTCCGTGCAAAGTACAACATTCCCAACGACGTTCAGTTTCGCCTGAACGGTCGAGATGACCTTATCCAATTTGGACAGTCTAGGGAAAAAGTCCACATCCCCCTAATTTTCATTGTAGAAGGGAGGCCTTAGGTTCCTTTTACACCCCTTTTTCAGGGAGGTCTGCAACTGTTGCAGATTAAACCCCATGTAGTTGTGCCCCAATTTTGTAAGGGTAGTAATGGGAACCATTGCTCTAAATGAGCTTCTAGGGTTCCACCTGAACTGGTGGGACCTGCACTTTTTGTACAGTGTAATGCCTACCGCAGATGGCTCCTACTACTTCAAGGCAAGGAACCCTGACTGGAAGCTCGTTACCGACCTACCAAATTCCTCCAAGGGTGAAACCGATGACTATTTCACAGTCACTGGCAGCTGCAAGCCCAGAGACGCCGAGGGGAACACGGTTGGATTTCCTTGTCCCACGGCCGTCGGTCAACCATGTTAGTATCCAAACTCGGTTTATCTTCATAATTTCCTGCTACTCTTCAATTGTTACACTCTTAATTATTTTGACCATCTTCTTGGTTTTGGTCCCTTGCAGCAGAGAACATAAACAAGCACAGCCGCCTGAACCACTCCAACCTCCATCGTCAAGAAATTGCTTCAGCTCTGCTGTTTGATGGGTTTGATCCAACCCCAATCGGGCTAGGCCGAGCTGCACATGTCATTTCTCGGGTATACTCCATCCTACTGGGGAGGCGTCAGGAGAGGAGGAGAACAACGCACGAGACGCCCCTGGCCCCCCGTGCCAACTCCAAACATTCCTCTCCCCCCCCCCCACTAACAGAGGCCGAGCTGGGAATCGTCGAAACTACCGCAGAGGTAGGACCACTCGTTCCCGAGCTGCAAGTGACTCCCAGTAGCAAGTCACATTCGCCCATATTCTCGATATCCCAACAGCCATCCCTATCATCTCTCACAGCGAGCCAAGCACTTCTGGAAGAGTAACAGGAGAAGAAGAAGAAGAAAGAGAGGAGGACAGACTTCGTACGGGCATTGTCTTGATTGACGAGCAATTTGATCAGCTTTCAGACTCTTCTGGTTATTAGCCCTCTCCCGATCACAATATGCCTCGACAGCCGATCAACCTCCTTGACGAGCTGAACCTCGATACTTCTTCCTTCCGTACTTCTCCTACTATTACTTCGGACACTCCTCCCCCAGCTTCAAATGCCACTCATGAACTTCAAGGGAGGCACAAGAGGCCTATGGACAGTCCTCAAGAGGTCCAACCTCCTACCCAAAGGCGAAGGATAGAAGAAACAGTTTCTAGTCATCCCTTGACCAGTTCTCCCCCATTTGTACTGTATGCGAAAAAAATCTACATAGCCCTGGATCACGTGCTTCCTTGATTCGACCCTAAATCTGCAAGATAGAAAAAGGGTTAGAGCACCTTTGCCTCTCTTCAGCAAAGGCCCTCTGATGCCTAAGTTAGTATCACGTACTGGAGTTCTCAAATCACAATGCGTATGAAAAGGGGTTTCACCTCGTACCTTTTGTCATGGTTTCTGCTTTGTATTTATAGGTGTGGATGTCTTACGAGTTTAGGCATCTCATGCCTTATGTTTCCTATTCGCTTTAGGAATCCCTTTCCTAATGGGACTTTCCTATTAGGAACAAGCTTCCATATCCTGCTAGATCTCGTCTAGCAGCAGTCTTTCTTTCCATATAGGACTTTCCTAATGGGATTTTCCTATTAGGAACAAGCTTCCATATCCTGCTAGATCTCGTCTAGCAGCAGTCTTTCTTTCCATATAGGACTCTTTCCTATATAGGGTATACTCCTAATCACGTTAGGACTTCCCATATCAATCCCTTATTTGACGGGATTGCTCCTTATCACATAAGGAGCTGCTGTAGAATATTCTGGAATGTCTCACCGCCTTATTCGTGGCGGTGCCGTGCTTCCACGTAGCTCAGAATAACTCGTACATAGCTCAGCTTATCACGCCGAGCTGAATTATGTATTCCAGAATGCTGTTTAAGCTATATACGTAGCCTACCTAGCTCGGCCATATCGGGACATTCCTTTATGTCTCACGCCGAGCTAGGGCATCCTGATGTATTAACTTACTTAATTATCCTGACCTTATTCATGGTCAGTACAGCTCGGCACAGGGCTAGGGCTTCCCTACGTGGTGCCGAGCTACTCACCCTCTCGTGGTGAGTGCCATAGGCACGTGCTATGCCCACTAGTAGGGTAACCAGGTTTTACCCACTCCAGGTACAGCCGTGGGTGCCAGTCCTAGCACGCCCAGATGGCACCCCGCTCAGCTCGATTGACAAAGTCTCCTCCATGGATGTGGCTTATGGTATCTCCTGAGCTGCTCTCTTACCACTCGACATGGATAGGGAGAAGAATAATTCATATGACAGCTTGATGAAATCAATATTCCAATCCAGTGTTAAGGTAAGAAGGCACTCCCTTTTTTATTAAATATCATGTACCTCCTTTAAACCGCCATCCTTTTTTATTAGTCATGTGTATTCTTCAAATCATGCAGAAGGCTTCTGTTGGTTTTTGAGAAAGCTAAAGAAAATGAAAAGGAGGCCAAGAAGGAAGTCGCTTGCCTTCAAAAGAGGGTGAAGAAGGCTGAAAAAATAGAGATAACCATGCGCAACAGTTGAAGGATGCTCGGGAGGAGGCCAAGAGGCTTAGGGGCGAGCTGGTTGAGCAGAAAAGGCAAGTCGAGGAAGCTGAGCGTCAACTTTGTGTAGATCTGACTGCCGTGCAGGCCAGGGCAGAAGCCGAATTTGACCGGGCCGTGGTTGAAGTGACCAATAATTACAGAGCACAGATGCCGGCGGTTAAGGATGCTATATGGGGGACGAGCTGGACTCGTTGCTTGATCAAACTAGAAATCCCTGCAGACTCCCCCCATTGAACAAATATGGAGTTGCCGAGCGAGACCAAGGCCGACAACCTTGCCGCCCAAGTTCAGCTGAATGTTGAGAGCCAAACCGAGTCGACTCCAGAGTTGTCACAGGAGAATGCAGCTGCTACTGTCAACCTCTCTCATCAAGAAGGTGATGGCAATGGTGCAGAGGCAACTGCAAATGATGAAGATGCTAGTCCCACCCAAGATGGAACTGTCGACTCTCCCCTTGCCACTGATGTCTGAGGGCTCAGTGAAGATGATGCAAGCCGAGACCCGCAAGGGTAGGGATAGTCCCGGGATGCCACTCTACCGGGGGTAGCGGATGCCACTCGACGCTACTAATCGAGAATGCCACTCAACGTGACCAAGCCACACACTTGATTGTAGGAGGAATCACTCAACTCCAAGCAAGAAGCACTTGCAATTTTCATAAACTCAAACTCTCCTCTTCTCATTCATTAGATCACCTATTTATAGGCATTACAAAGATTACACTTCCAGGACTTAATAAAGAATACACAATTTCCAACTTGACCTTTAAAATACCTAGACCACTATTAAAACAAATACACAACTTACAAGATAGTCAAGACTCAACTTTCAAACTATAATTACTAGGCTAATAAATACTAAAGACCAGAAATTAAAAGACATTGACTAGAAATTTGAAATATTTAACTAATGACTCCTCGATTTGATCGGCACCATTATGCTCCTACATTAGAAGAAGCTTTATGCTTGTTTCGATCCCCTTTCACCTTTTGAGACTGGAGTTTTTGGTTTGGCCCTGCGTGGTCCGTTCTTCCATTTGTGGCACCTAAGTATGTCCTACTATTTTGAACTAAGCTCTGTTTGTTTTGGGTTTCCCATACCCATATTTCTCTAAACCCAGCTTTTTGCGTGCTAAAATATTCGATCTGTTTCCTAAGTACTTTCGTACTTAGGATTTAGGTTTGTTCGTACTTAGGAATAATCGTTGCAAATCTCCAAGTGTTTTTGTACTTAGGAGAATTGAGTGTTTTCATACTCAAGAATTTCTACCAAGTGCCCTCGGACTTGGAATTTTGCAATAATCGTTGCAGGTCTAAGTGTTTTCGTACTTAGGAGAATTGAGTGTTTTCATACTCAAGAATTTCTACCAAGTGCCCTCGTACTTGGAATTTTGCAATAATCGTTGCAGTTTATGGTTCTAAGTTTTTTCATACCAAGTGTTTTCATACTTAAGTTTTTTCCATATGAGTTTCTTCCCTATATGCAGTATGTTCCTAATTGCATTAGGAATGTTTATGTTGATCCCTTGATTCACTGAATTGTTCCTTATCTCATAAGGAACCGTCTTAGATCATTCTGGAATATCTCACTGCCCTATACGTAGCGGTGCCGTGCTTCCACGTAGCTCGAAATAACCCGTACATAGCTCAGCTCATCAAGCCGAGCTGAATTATGTATTCCAGAATGTTGTTTAAGCCCCATTCGTAGCCTACCTAGCTCGGCTATATCAGGGGCATCCTTTATGTCTTACGCCGAGCTAGTACATCCTGATTTATTATTGCACCCTTATTATCTTGGCCTTATTCATGGTTAAACCAGCTCGGCACAGGACTTAAAGACTCCCTATGTGGTGCCAAGCTATTCACCCTCCCGTGGTGATTAATTAGGGCATGTGCTCTGCCCTTCCCAAGGGCAATTAGGTTTTACCCACTCCATTATCCAAAAAACAAAAAAAATGATAACAAAATAACCAGAAATGACTCCACAAGCTACTATAGAGCCAAACCAATCTGATCCCCTGTCTAGGGCTTGAGCGCTCAAAGGGAGGGTTTGAGCGCTCAAACCCTCCTCAACCACACTTGCTTCTATTGATTCTGGTTTACTGGAAACATGATTTAAACACTGTTGATTGTTTAAAAATAGGAATAGAATGATCATGTAAACATGGATTTAAGGTTTATTAATGAACCAAACAAGATAATAAGTGCAGAATGGGTGAAAATATAACATTGAGAGGCATCCAGAACACACAAAACATAATGAGTAAGCCTGAATGATCAAAGGGAGGCTTTAAGCGCTCAAACCATCTTCTTGGTTTGAGTGTTTTCATGTCTTCCTATCTTTTATTTGGACCATCAATAGCCTCAAAACAACGTATAATGATGCACATGACTCTGATCTTCTAGAAATATTAACCAAACAAGCTTATATGAATGAATAATAAACTTTAAACCAAGCAGAAGCATGGTTAGAGTGAGAGAGGGAGAGAATCAGACTGTATAAACTCAGCAACAACACACACACACACACACCATTATGATCTTAGAAACATGATTTGAAGCTGAAATAAGCAAGAACAAGTAATATGGCAGAATAGTGTTTGAGCACTCAAAGGGTGGGCTTTGAGCGCTCAAACCCTTTTGGTTTGATATTTTCAAAAGTTACTTTTTCTTCATTTCTTGGACCTCGTGAGCTCATAAAAGGTACATAGAACCTCCATGAATTCACTGGTCTCCCTCAGGTTGACCAACCCGTAGCTATTTGTATGATTTTCTACCTTTTTGGTTATGATCAAGACTTGAACTTGTGTTTTTTTAGGGTTGATTGAACAATGGCTTGGAATATGGGCTTGAAAAGTGACGTTTTAGACTGAAAAGTGATAATGTGGTGGTGATTGAGTGGTTATTTGGGTGAATGAGGGTGTATGTGAACTAAGATGATGATGATCAAGTGGGTTTTCTTCATTGGGGTTGATGGAGCTTGAATTGGATGAAGATGATGGAGCATATAAATTGGAAATGGCTTTAAAAATTCTAGAGTGAGAAAGTGTGGTTGATCAGTTGGTAACCTCTGTAAAAGAGGCGAAAGGGTATTTTTATAAAGAGAGAATGGGAGGGAAAATGGGTTTTGAGTTTAAAAGGCCAATTAGGCTGAATAGGGGTCAAATTAGGGGCTAATATACGTGTAGAGGAAGAAATACGCTGGCTATATGCCCCCAAATCAGCAGAATCTCATGATTAGATTGTCAGCAAGAAGCTGACTGGATAGGGTTTGAGCGCTCAAAGGGTGGCTTTGAGCGCTCAAATGATGACGTCATGGTTTGAGCGCTCAAAGGGCCTATGTGCATGCATGGTTTGAGCGCTCAAAGGGCCTTTAGCACATTGGGTTGGCTTGGCTTATTTTGGTAGTTTGAAGGGTATTTTGGTCTTTTTGCTTGGTTAGGGTTGTTGAAAAGGGTTTGTGATGGTGTTGGGTGGTTTAGCAAGTTCAAGCCTTGGTTCATCATCGGGAATGCTTGAGAGGTTTCTTAGGTCAAAATTGGGGTGTCTACAAAAACTTAACTGCCATGGCCTTGTTGTCCACAGCTTGCTAGAATTAACTGCTAGTAACCGATGGCTCTGGTTGGGGACACCTGTCCAAGCTGCCAGCAACATATGCAGAATAAATCGCCGATAACTGCCCAATCTTATCCATGCCTTAGCCAAATTCGTGTTCCAGCCCAGCTCAATGCCTTAGCCAAATTTCTGATTGTTTTCTCCCACAAGTTAGCTGCAACTACATGCATCCATGCCACAATATTTCATGGGCCATCACATGCAACCATCTTAGCATACTTGATAACGGGACTAGTGCTGACACTGGCCAACACTATGAAATCACCTTTTCAAGGCATAACCCCTCATGCTTTAGTTCTTGCAGATTAACTTGGGTGCAAGGTGTCACCCTAAGTTCAGCATAGCACACTTGTAAGATCAAGGTACTGACACCTGCCATGGTGCAAGCAAATGTTGTGCCGAAGCCCGAACTATGAGAATATAAAAAAATCAACAAAGAAAACAAAACACAAGATTTATGTGATTCCCCTTAAACACAAAGCAAGAAGTCCACGAGGAAATAGCAAAATGATTCACTATCCAAAATTCATAGTCCTTTTTAGAGACCGCATTACCCTTTCAATAGCATGCCAATACTCCATACCAGGTCGGCTAGTGAACCTGCACAATGCACCCATAACATATGCAATATCTGGTCTAATACAGTCAGTAGCATAACAAAGACTACCAAGAATACTTGCATATTCAGATTGTCTAACAATATCACCTGTTGTAGACACCCCAATTTTGAACCCGAGATACGCTCGTGCATCTCCGATGATGAAATGGATCAATCATAATTACCTGGAACTTGAGAGAATGACTTGAATTTGATCAAAACCAACCCAAACACCACCCAAACAATCAAAATGTGCCAAACCAACCCAAGCACTGCCAAATCAAGCCAAGCCAGCAAACCACCATCCATAGCCTTGAGCGCTCAAGCCCATGGCTTTGAGCGCTCAAACCCCTGAGGAGCACCTTGAGCGCTCAAGCCCACGGCTTTGAGCGCTCAACTTCGGTCCAGTCAGCAACTTGCAGAGTATCTCATCATGAGATTTCCTGCATGGGAGCGTCTGTGGTTGATCTTATACGATCCTTATACGTATAATACACTCCACCAATTCCAGAAATACACCAAAAATACTCCCAAATACCAAAACCCACTTCCTCTCTCTCCTCTCTTCTCTCCCACTCACTCTATAAAAGCTACCCACTACCCCTGGTTTTGGGGACGAATTCTGATACTCCTTACCTTTGGTTTCCACCAGAAAACCATTCCTCTCTCTCTCTCTCTACAAAACCACTCCTTTTCCATCAAGACCACCTACAAAATCACTCACCAAACTCAGAAATTTGACCCTTGATCAACGATCAACCACCTACATTGTCTAATTCGTCCAGAATACCATCCAAAAACATCCACAATCAACTTCTCAAAGTCCAGAATCAAGCTCAAGTCACAAACATCTTCCAAAAGGTAGTAAAACATGAGATGAACTCACTGTTTTGATCATTCTGAGGAAGGTTAGTGAGTTTAAGCAAGTTCTCTATACTTGCATTGAACTCACAAAGGCCTGAAAGTTGCTTAAAAACCTTTTTCAAATTTGCAGTTGTAGCAGGTTTGAGCGCTCAAGCCTATGGCCTTGAGCGCTCAAACCCAGTTCTGAACAGGCCTCTGTTTTGCTAACTTCTGAGCTTTCTTTTGATTTTGATCATTGTCTAAAAGTTAATTGTGTTCATGTAGCACTCAAATCAGTTTATTTCCACACCAAAACTACATGCACGAATGCAAATTAACTATTTCATAGTGATCAAACATCAAAAACTTCATATTTCTCATATTTGACGGCAAAACAGTGGCTGTCTGTCCTTTTCAAACTTCATTTTATGCCTTTGGTGGTCCTGAGGGAGTAGTAAAATCAGTTTAAAGGCTAAAAAGTGGAAATCCATGTTATGGCTTGAGCGCTCAAGGCCAGATCTTTGAGCGCTCAAGCTGTTCTTGGCTTATTTGCAGTTTTCAGCAACTCTGATGATGATTTATGGTTTAATTCTTTGATTGGTGTATATAAGTTGTTAGTGTAGCATCTGTGATCTGAATCCCTCTCTCTTGCAGGATTGGTTTGAGCGCTCAATCCATGAGCCTTGAGCGCTCAAACCGGTTCTAAAGCAAGTTTGTTTTAAGCATTTTCCGGTGATTTATAAAGAGAGGTGATGCTTGTGTGATGTTTTTGTGGTGGATTTAAGCCTTAAAGCAGCATTAAATATTAAGAACCAGCAAGGAAAATGTTCGGGTGGAATGAGGGTTGAGCGCTCAAGTCATCACCCTTGAGCGCTCAATCCCCATTCTGGGTTCCAGATTGTGAACAGTATGATAAGTCTCATGATCATAGTTTCTTGGGTTATTGTACGATTTCTGTTGTAATTTACTTCTGTGAACATTTGTAGCTTTCATGATCATCATCCATGTAGATTTCGCGCACAAGCATCCACTGTAAAATCGCATCTCTTGTATATTTTGTTATTATGTGATCCCTGTCCCCGATTCCCCATTTATGTGAATAAATCAAATTTTAAACATTTCTAAAATCCCACAAAATATCAAGTAGAGGCCGGTTCACGGACCGGGCGAGAGGGGTGCCGTAAAACCCTTCCCCTCTCGTAACCAAACCCCCGAATCCGAGAAATCTTTGGTTACACCATGATCAGTAAAATCTTTTTCTATGGGCAATGAGTCATATTTTTATCGGTTTCTCGGGTTCGGACCTCAAATCCGGGTGGCGACTCTAACAATCACAATCCTTTTCGAGCCATCTCGGTGGGCCGTCCACACCTGTGTTCTTAAATAACTTCACAACTGGATAAAAAAAAAGGGTGCAAACGGTTTTACAGTTAAAGTAATTATATTTCTTCAAAAAAATTTCCATATAATGAATTTGACTAACTGAGATGCCATTCTCTAACCAGTAATTGTGATACCCAAAAAAAATCAGTTTCTCCTAAATCTTTCATGTCAAAGTTCTTACTGAGCAAAGATTTCGTCTCATTAACAACAGATATGCCAGAACCAAATATTAGCAAGCCATCGCCATACAAGCATATCAACGTGCATACTGAATTGTCAAACTTATAGTATATGCATTTGTCACTTTTGTTAACTTTGGAACCATTCTATAAAATAAGATTGTCAAATTTTTCATGCCATTCCATAGTTGCTTGTTTAAGGCCATACAGAGATTTAGTTAACTTACACACTTTGAGTTCTCGGTCGTGGACCACAAAACCCTCAGGTTGGTCCATGTAAATCTCATCTTCTAAGTCACCGTTCATGAAAGCAATTTTAACATCCATTTTATGTACCATTAAGTTATGAATAGCAGCTATAGAAATCAAAACTTGAATAAATGTATGTGAACACTGCTCCGGAGCGGGCATCCGATTCGGAGTCACCACGCGGGTTTAGGGATTGCACCCGAGGAACCGAACTTGAATGACTCGTGCCTCATTTTACAGAAGGTTTTATTTACTAGTCCGTCGTCACCATAATATCTCAGGTTCAAGAGCTAGATTACAAGAAGAGAATGGTTTTATGACACCCCCCCCCCCCCCCCCCCCCCCCCCCCGACCTGAGAGGTCGGTCTCTACAAGGTGTTTGTGGGATTTATAAAATGTTTATCATTCAACTTCGTTCAAATGAGGTGAGGGCGAGCAATTAAATGGGAATGAAAATAATAAACATGCGACGCTGGATACTTGTGCAAGGTGTACAATGTGTATATCAATGGAGTACAAGTGGGACTTAATAGGATAAGTAGCATTGAACAGTAATTCTACCATCAACTGAATATCAGAAGCAACAATATGAAACATGTTGGAAAAATTACAGTGGCAATCCGAAATTCCAAAAAACAATTTCCTCTCATATTATTATACACGAACAGATTACAATAAAATTACATGAAATGGAAATAACAAAATTGAAAACAGAGATACAAACTGCCGAGTCGTGTGAGATCACGCTCTCCTTATCAAAGATACGCCACTTACCATGGGTGTTGTAGGTTGAATCGACGTCTTCGTCCCAGGATACAACGGCTAGAACCACGACCACCGAAACACCACTGCTGGAAGCCTTTGGCGAACTGAAACAACGTCTACCTCTCTCTCTCTCTCAAAAATTACTTTCTGGAATGGAATGAGTTGCACGAATTTTTTATGCTGAAACCAATACAGAGCTACCCTTTTTATATCCGGAAAAAGGAGCTGAAAACATGAATACGGGATTAATGGGGGAACCTCCCCATTCAATAACGAAATGAATTCTGTCAAAGAATTTCAGATCCTATAACCGCAACCTTCAATCCGAATTTGAATTGAAATTCAATTATGCCATAATCTCCATATTCATGAGGGAGTTACCCGGCGTTAATTACATAACGTGTTAAATCCGTGGGGTGGTCTCGGTTGCCGCAGGAGACCCTCCGAGTGTCCCGGTTTCATTCACAAAATTCTAACAATCCCCCCATGAATGAAAATTGGCAGGCACACTGACCTAGACTACAAAGTTGACCCAAGAGACAGGCAATGGATAATTCCTGCATAGGATAGGTAGCTTTTGGCCTTGAACCTTCCCTTGTGATAGCCTATCGAGTTTACTGGTAGACCAGTGTGCGAACCTGCTTTGAACTGTTCTGCCGCTGGTGTAAACTTAGACAACAGATGTCACACATGACTTCTCTTGACGTAGTTCAGTTCTCATTGTTGGGTTCATTTCGGCCATGACACCCCTCCTTCCTGGTTCTACAAGTATTTTCTCGAGAATTTCGCCAGGATTTTCAAAAGAAGCGGCCCCACTTCATACTCACATAGGTGACCTTCTTATAAAGGTTATCCTGCTATACCCCGCTCGGCATCTCCGATGCATAAGAATCATTAAAAGCAATGCTTAACCTTTTCCCACTTTACATGCTTCACTATTTTGCATCATAGAAATGGGCAAGAGATCAAAGCTCCACAGTGATCGTTCTCAATTACACGCAAAAGGTAGTCTCATTGAACCTACAACGTCTACCTCTCTCTCTCTCTCAAAAATTACTTTCTGGAATGGAATGAGTTGCACGAATTTTTGATGCTGAAACCAATACAGAGCTACCCTTTTTATATCTGGAAAAAGGAGCTGAAAACATGAATACGGGATTAATGGGGGAACATCCCCATTCAATAACGAAATGAATTCTGTCAAAGAATTTCAGATCCTGTAACCGCAACCTTCAATCCGAATTTGAATTGAAATTCAATTATGCCATAATCTCCATATTCATGAGGTAGTTACCCGGCGTTAATTACATAACGTGTTAAATCCGTGGGATGGTCTCGGTTGCCGCAGGAGACCCTCCGAGTGTCCCGGTTTCATTCACAAAATTCCAACAATCCCCCCATGAATGACAATTGGCAGGCACACTGACCTAGACTACAAAGTTGACCCAAGAGACAGGCAATGGATAATTCCTGCATAGGATAGGTAGCTTTTGGCCTTGAACCTTCCCTTGTGATAGCCTATCGAGTTTACTGGCAGACCAGTGTGCGAACCTGCTTTGAACTGTTCTGCCGCTGGTGTAAACTTAGACAACAGATGTCACACAGGACTTCTCCTGACGTAGTTCAGTTCTCACTGTTGGGTTCATTTCGGCCATGACACCCCTCCTTCCTGGTTCTACAAGTATTTTCTCGAGAATTTCGCCAGGATTTTCAAAAGAAGCGGCCCCACTTCATACTCACATAGGTGACCTTCTTATAAAGGTTATCCTGCTATACCCCGCTCGGCATCTCTGATGCATAAGAATCATTAAAAGCAATGCTTAACCTTTTCCCACTTTACATGCTTCACTATTTTGCATCATAGAAATGGGCAAAAGATTAAAGCTCCACAGTGATCGTTCTCAATTACACGCAAAAGGTAGTCTCATTGAACCTAGATCTTGGGATCTCCAGTCAACTAGGTTGGCTACCTGCGAGCCCCCCCCCCCCCCCCCCCGCTTTCGCTCCCTTTGCCGGCCGGGAGGTTGAACCGGGCTGGCTTTCGTTGCCGGAAATGAACTTGATACGGCGTCGATACTCTATCTTTATGATGGACTGATTACCATATACACTACCGAGTATTCGGGTTACGAATACTCAACGAAGACCAGAGTCGCCACTTGATTTTAGGTCCAAGAACCTTCAATGACTCTATATATGGATAGGCTCGATCCTTGTCACCACAAACGGGTCCGGGGGCTAAGGTACCGAGTGGAAAGGTGTTAGGCACCCACTCCGCCCAATCAAATGATTGGCCTCTACTCATCACCATTGGTTCGATTTGTTACTACCCTAAATGCATGAGATTGTTACTTCCCTAAATGCATGAGACTCAAGCAAACGGATAGGTGGATTTTAGTAAAACGTTTTTAAAAGAAAATGACCGGTCCGGTGTGTTCCTCATTCCACTTCTTCACTTTCGCCTTCCTCTTTACGTCTTGCTCTTTAATTTGTGAAATTCTTCAACCCATGTAGGTACCTCGGGCCATGGCCCAACGTTGCGTTGATGCTGCTAATGCCATGCGAGCCTACATGCGCAAGTTTGCTCGTTTGATGGTGGATGGTTGCGCTTGTGGTGCGGCTGACACCTTGGTACGTTTCTTGACTTGGTTCTCCCCTTGCTTTTTCACAACTTTACTTATCCTTGACATGCACGTACTTCTCTTGTAGATTCGATTGACTTGAAATCATGACTATACTAACAGCAGGGCAGGGGGCAGTCGTGGAGGAGGTTCCTCATGACAAGGTGGTGCTCGCACCTCTCGAAGAAGATCTGCACAGGGAATAGAAGAAGAGAGTAAGATCACATGCGGCCGACATTCCTACTCCGACTATGATGCGGCGGGTCCTAGTATTAGCGCTAGACCTAGCGTGACTGAGCTAGACACTACATCGCTTAGACGCTTGGTTCGCAGGAAGCCCTCAACTAGGAAGGGCTAGCGACTTATACGGTTGCGCTGTGACATTCCTTTTCCTTCTTGCTCTTATGTATTTGGCTTGTGTATGATGCCGACTATCCGAACTTATACTATTGAACTCATGCCTCGATGAATGGTTGCCAAATATCGTAAATTCTTTTTTATTCTACCCTAGTGGAAGTAGCACGATTGACTCTAGGACGTGAATACACGACCAGATATCAAACGGGACTAAAAAACAAATAAAATAACAAAGAGGGACTCAACGGGGAGTGATAATCCACCTCACCAAGGCATTAGATTGCTTCCCAAAGGTTAAATCGCGCATCCGAATTCAAACAGGAAGTCCAAATACCGCCAAAAACTGGCCAAACTTTGCACGAACAAGGAAACGAAGCTAGGCGACCGACTGCCCAGTAGGGCTGGTCCGACCCTGGCCTGGAGCCGGTCCAGCTCTGGCCTTCTTGTTTCCTTCCCTGCTCCTCTCTCGTTTCTGCCTCGTTCTAGATCCTTCCATGCTCAAATCCTTGTTCGATTGCTCCTAGGATTTGTCCAAAAAATTTCCTATATAAACATGGCACCTCCCAACTTTCAATTCACACAAAAAAATTCTTCAACTCCTCTCTCTCCTTGCTGCTTCCTTGTTGCTAAGTTAGTCCTTCTTCTTGTTTTCCTTCCCTTTCTTCCATTGATTCTTCTTTCATGCTTAAGTTAGAGGGTTAGAGGTCCGAGCTCACTGGGGTAGAACAAGCTTGGTTGGGTACTTGCGGTATTGGGGCATTGCTTGAGCTATCGTGATTGCTTCCACGTCCTTCTCTTTTGTGTGCGGCTGCCCGTTTTTGGGATGGGAGTCATCATGTCTTTAGGTTCAACATGGAAGAGCTATGCCGCACCATTGATGAGTTTGAATTCCTTGCGGGCATGGAGCTTAGCGGTCCACCGGTGGTTCCTCTTTTCTGCCGTTCTTTCGGGGAGACTCTCCAAAGTCTATGCGGTTTGGCCAAATTCACATGCAAAAAGCTAAAGTCTGATGGAGAGCTTGACGTTCTCGGACTCATGGGGCACTTTTGGGTAAACAGACGTTCGGGTAATCCGACATATGGGCAGCGTCATCTTAATGCCTTCCTTATTTGCTTTGTGGCCAATTTTCTCTTGGTAGATGGGCATGGCAAGGCTTGTATCCGGATTCTTGAGGTGGTTGCTCAAATGCTTGAGGGGAGGAACCCTATCCCTACCATCTTGGCGGAAACTTTGATTTCCCTTGAGGCTCGTTGGTTTGATCTGACGGCAGACATTGGAAGGAGTCCTTTACTTCTTCAGGTAACTCTTGCTTTGGCCACTCTCCTAAGTACTTTCCATATATTCTTGTTTTTTTTTTACTTCCTTTCCTTTCCTTTTTTTTGTTGATAGATGTGGATGAGTGACCAACTCAAGCTTACCACTACTCAGGTGATCAAGGACTATACTCCCATCAGGTACTTGCGCTTTGCCGTCTGTGATTACTACACTAATGAGGACCAATGGTTTGAGTGGCTTAAGGCGAGGGAGTCGCAGAAAATTCGGTGGAGGTTGCAAAACTTTCGTGGGGGTCCGATGATCAGTGAACTGTTTGCTCCCGGATTGGTGATGCTCTTGGGTTTGCAGGCTTCCACTGTCTATTTTCCTGGTCGGATCCAACGCCAGTTCTCTCATGCTCAAACTTTCAAGATGCTCTATGACATGGACACTGTGCGGTTCCTCGAGGAATGGCGGTGCTATCCAACAACTTGGGCTAGCTGGAGAATGCTTGCCCCTAGCATCCTTATCGTGCAACCTGATGAGCTACTATCTTGAGCTAGAACTTTCTCTGACTTCTAGTGCTACCACGGATGTCGATCCTAGTTTGCCTTGGTTTCGTGGTATCAATCCGGACTATGACATGACAGAAGGAATGGGAGACTCGGAAGACATAAAAGAAAGGAGATGCCTGTTTTTCTCGTTTGCTTATTTCATTATGCCCTTAATTAGTTAATGTTCCTTTTTCCTTTATGCCCTTAGTTTATGACTTCGTCTTAGGAAGATCGGCAGCTATGCCCCTAGTATAAGTATTCCTAGCAATGAGAATTTCATTTCCTGCTTTTCAACTGTACTTGTGCATCGGCTCACTCTTGATATCATGCTCTAAAAATTCAAGGAAATAATTGCTAACTTTCACCGATTCCTTCACCGATCAAACCGAATTCCAACTTAATCCCTTAACTAATCCTTCAAACAATCACCTTGCGGAAAAATGCCCCTAGTGTCTGAAATACAATCGAATCCCTTAGCGCGTTGCTTGCTTCTAAAGCACTTCCTCATCCGGACGGGACGAATTACCAACTTCAAATGGCCGAACCATGATGGTTGCCTACGTATCCCCAAAGGAGAATCAGGCCATAACGTAGTTCAAGGGTTTTGGGTCACTCGTGTATTTTGCTCACCTTTTTTTTGTCTTTCTCTTTTTTCCTTTCTTTTTTTTTTTCTTACTTTTTCCTAGGCCGCCCTCTTGGGTTTTCAACCTAGCTTTTCTCTTCTTTTTTTCTTTTCCAACCCTAACTTTTGCCTAGGCTGCCCTTTCGGGTTTTCGACCTAGCAGACTTCTCTCAAGGGTAATATTTCTTCAGACTATCCAAGTTAGTCAATTCCGTGAATTCGTTCCCATCCAAATCTATTAATTGTGTAGCTCCGCTGCTAATGATCTTCTTGATGATGTAAGGACCAGCCCAATGTGGTCGAAATTTTTCTCTTGGATAAGACACTAGTCCTTTTATCTCGTTCAAAACCATGTCGCCTTCTTTCAAATTCCGAGCACGCACTTTCTTATTAAAGGCTCTAGCAACTCTCCTATGATATACTTGCGTGTGGTATAAAGCCTGGAGGCGCCTTTTGTCCATCAATGCTAACTCCTCATACCTTTCCCTTAACCAAAATGCCTAAGGTACTTTCTGCTCCATCATGATCCTTAGGGATGGTACCTCTAACTCAATAGGGAGTACTGCCTCCATTCCGTATACTAATGAGTATGGGGTTGCCCCCGTTGACTTTCGAATAGATGTGCGATATCCCCATAAAGCAAAAGGCAGTTGTGTATGCCATTCTCGCAACTTACGAGTGGTTTTCCATATTATGCTCTTGCTGTTCTTGTTAGCCGCTTCAACCGCTCCGTTGGTCTGAGGAAGATACGTGGACGATTTGTGGTGGGTGATCTTATACTTCTCTAACAGCTCCAACACCTTCTTCTTAATGTGTGACCCGTGATCCGATACGATTTCATACGGGACCTCGTATCTACAAACGATGTTCTTCTCAATAAAGTGCACAACTTCATCCTCATTCAACACCGTGTATGGGGCAGCCTCAACCCACTTGGTAAAATAGTCTATGGCCACAAAAATGTGCTTATGTCCATCGAAGGAGCTAGGCTTGATTTCTCCAATAATATCTATCCCCCATGTCGAAAATGGCCAAGATGTGGTCATAGAATATCTCTTATCTTTCTCATCCTCTCCCTCAGGGTATTCTCCTTTTCGAATGTAATTCTTAATGTCGGTGAACCAAGGCAGATCGTCAAATTCTTCAGAGATAGCAGCGACAGTATAGTAATTGGGAGTGTCCTTATGTACGATCAATAATGGTCTAACCTTGGCACCTATGGGAATTTCAATCATCGAGGCTAGCGTTGCGAGAGCATCGACAAATCTATTCTATTCACGAGGGATGTGCGTAAACGAGACCAACTCAAATTGGGGAATCAATTTCTGGAGCCTGTCCTAATACAGCTTCATCTTTGGCTCCCCTACCTTCCAATCATTGGTCGATTGAGATATAACCAATGCGGAGTCCCCTATAACATCCAAACCTTTTACTCCCAATGCCAACACGGCCTCCATGCCGAATATGCAAGCTTCATACTCTGCCCCATTGTTGGTGACCTCAAAATTCAACTTAAACGCAAGCGGAATGTGGGAATCGTCTGGGGACACTAAAAAGTATCCCGATTCCATATCCATTCTGATTAGAGGCTCTGTCAAAATATAACTCCCACAGTTCACTCGAGGCTTGGAACAATCCTTCATCCGGGAACTTGAATTCCAAATCTTTTGGTCCTTCCACCGGATGGTCCGACAAAAATTCTGTGATGGCTCTTCCTTTGACCGATTTCCGAGTCACAAACTTAATTTCAAATTCTGATAACAACAATAGCCAACGTGCCATCTTTCCAATTAGAGCCGGTTTCTCAAACAAATACTTGATGGTTCCATGCGAGAAACTAGTCTAATTGGATAAGACAACATGTAATGCCGGAGGCGCTTGGTTACCCAAACCAGAGCCCAACATGTTTTCTCTAGCTGTGTATAGTTAAGATCATACCCTAGCATCTTCTTGCTTAGGTAATAGACGACATGTTCTATTCCATCCTCATCCTTTTGAGCAAGTATGGATCCCATAGTTGTATCGGTGACAGACATGTAAAAAATCATAGGCTTTCCTTCTTGAGGGGGGACAACACAGGTGGATTATGCAGATAGTCTTTAATTCCAAATGAACCGATTGATGTACTGTATCTTTCCCAAGAAACTCCTCACCTCCTTTTCAGTCCTTGGTGGCGACATTCCTAGGATGGCCTTGATCTTAGTCGGGTCTACTTCTATTCCTCTCTTTGTGATCATAAATACCAACAATTTTCCCTCGGTAACTCCAAATGTGCACTTCTGGGTATTTAGTCTCATCTTATACTTCCTCAACCTTTCGAAAAACTTTTTGAGTGCAGGAGTGTGACCAGACCTGTCTTTTGACTTGACAATCATATCATCCACATACACCTCCATCTCTTTGTGGATCATGTCGTGCAACAGAGTGGTGGCCGCCCCACTGGTAGGTGGCTCCAGCGTTCTTCAATCCAAACGGCATCACTCTATAACAAAATGTTCCCCACTGGGTGGTAAAGGTTGTCTTCTCCCTATCCTCGGGTGCCATCAAAATTTGGTTATATCCAGAGAATCCATCCATAAAAGATAACAAGGCCTATCCTGCGGCGTTATCCACCAAAGTATCGATATGTGGCAAAGGGAAATCGTCCTTCGGGCTAACCTTGTTCAGATCTCTAAAGTCAACACATACTCTGATACGTCCATCCTTCTTAGGTACTGGGACTATGTTGGCCACCACCTGAGGGTAGTTGGTTACCATCAGGAATCCTGCGTTGATCTGCTTAGAAATCTCCTCCTTGATCTTGAGCAACCAGTCGGGCCTAATCCTACGAAGCTTTTGCTTTACAAGCTTAGCATCAGGGTTAAGTGGTATCTGGTGTTGTACTATATCAGGATCTATTCCGGGCATGACTTCGTAAGACCAAGCAAATATGTCCTTGTATTGTTTTAGCCCTTTAATCAACTCTTCTCGCTCTTCAAGCGATAGAGGGGAGCCAATTTGGACCATCTTAGGGTCACTCTCATCACCTAGATTCACAAAGATTATCTCATCCACTATTGGCTTAGCTTTTCTTTCTTCCTCCAACTCTATCATATTCCTAAGGGCATCTGGGATTTCTTCCTCATATTCATCAAGATTATTAGGATCCACATAATTAATTTCGGGCACAATGATATAAGCAAACTCATCATCAAAATTATTAATATCTGAAGATAGAGGGACTGCATCTGACTCAAACTCAAAATAAAAATGAGACGCGGGCTTAACTAATGACCCAGTCTTAACAGACTCTGCCAATCCTGACTCATTACTAGACTGACTCGATTTATTATTGCTGACACTACTATTACTAGACTCAGAATCAGATGATTTGGACGACTCGACTTCCACCAGGATTTCCTTGTAAGTCCAACTGCTAAGCTCTCCGGCAGCATTCGCGAACATGCTTGATAGATCTTCTCCATTGTCTTCACTAGTCAGCATCATAACACAATCATCTACTGAGTCCCTAGTACTGGTAAACAGAAATCTCATGGCAGTGTGATCCATCGAATCTATCCAATCTTCTAGTTCTGGTTCTAGTTTTGGTTTAGGTTCTTCATCATCACTTTGGGGAAAGTGGTTGAAGAAGATCTCCAACCCTGGGAGCTTTTCCTGTGTCACTGAATCGATCGATCCATGGTTCCGGGTATCCGTAGAATGGGAAGTTCTCGCCCTCTCGCACCCATCTTCCATTCATCGGGGGAATTTTCATTCTTTTCGACGGCAACTCTCTTCCCTCTTTTCTGGCTAATGCTTTCTCCTTGGCTTCCCTCGCTCTCTGCACTCTCATTGCCCTCAACGTCAATCTAGAGGCATGACCCTATGAAAGAATATTCGTCCATATAATATCCTGGGATAGGCTAACTTGGTCCATCAGACTCTTCCATCTTAGGTCATTTTTGGTGGATTCTCCTCAGCGTACAATTCCTTGAGCTCTTGAGGGGTCATACCATCATTCTGGAGAAGACAGTCCTAATAGCATTCTTCGCAATCACACTCATCCCAATATTTGTGCCCGATTTTTGGATCTTGGAAGTGATACACTGGTTTGCCAGATGGTAAGGAGTACTTGACCAGAGGTTCATTCCAAAATACTGAGGGATCCTCTTATTCTTCCTCGTTATCATGGTTGTAACATGGGTCATTGTCCAGACGATTATCATTATTGCCAACAGTTAGCACCTTCCTTCTCCGAACGATCACCTCATACTCATCAGATTGTGCTATCAAAAGCAAAAGTTTTACGGATTGTTCCAGTGTAAGTTCTTCCTCTCCTTCTGGTGCAGCTTTTTCTTCTTCCGACGTTACTGTTGAAATGGAAAGGTCGGGGGATTGCTTTTTGGGTTCGGAATCAAGGTGTGAAAGGGTGTTCTCTTCATGGTAAGGATAGTCCGGATCATAACATAGGTTATCAGAGTCGGCACATCCTCTGCTTCAACTGCCACATCAAAATTGCTAGATTGAGATAGCATAAGTAAGGTTCTTGCTACCTCTTCTTCCTCTAGTGTCACTTCTTCATTATTTTCTTTCTCCACATCCACATTCTTATTTTCCTCGGGGAAGTCGGGCCCGCATCCACTGCAACCGGTAAATTCTGGGGCATCAGCCTACCCAAATGTAGGCATGTTCGCAGCCACGGGTTGCAATATTCGCTGCGAGGTCTAGGCATGTTCGCGCCTAACCATAGACAATTTTTAGGCATATTCGCGCCTAACCGTGGACGAGGCCACGGGGTGCAATATTCGCTGCAAGGTCTAAGCATGTTCGTGCCTAACCATGGGCAATTTTAGGCGAATTTTAGGCATATTCGTGCCTAACCGTGGACGAGGCCACGGGGTACAATATTCGCTGCAAGGTCCAAAGGGCCTAAGCGTTACGGACAACCAAGGTGGGGTGTCTACACTACCCCCACGGTAACTATGAGCTTAGCGGCTTTAGCCCCATTCCTCTCGATACTTTCTCAACTAGCTCTCGAGATAACCCTTGGTTAGCGGATCCGCAATATTGTCTTTTGACCTCACGTAGTCAATTGTGACAACCCCATTTGAGAGCAGTTGTTTAATGGTATTGTGTCTTCGACGTATATGTCTAAACTTACCATTGTAATTAGCACTCAAAGCCCTACCAATTGCAGCTTGACTATCATAGTGGATACTAATAGCTGGCACTGGTTTCGACCATCTTGGAATATCTTTCAGGAACTAACGTAGCCACTCGGCCTCTTCAGTTGCTTTATCTAAAGCAATGAATTCAAATTCCATTGTAGACCGTGCCATACACGTCTGTTTAGAAGATTTCCAAGCAACTGCTGCACCACCAAGAGTGAAGACATATCCACTCGTGGATTTCGAGTCCTTCATATCTGATATCCAATTCGCATCACAGTACCCTTCTAGTACTGCCGAATATCTGGTATAGTACAGCCCCAGATCACGAGTGTACCTTAAATAATGTGGTACCCTGACTATCGCCTTCCAGTGATCGTGTCCTGGATTACTTGTATATCTGCTCAGTCTGCTTACTGAGTAGGCTATATCAGGCATTGTACAACTCATCAAGTACACGAGGCTCCCAATTATTCGAGAATACTCCAACTGGGATACCCCTTCCCCCTCATTCTTGGATAAATGGAGACTTACGTCCACGGGGGTTCTTGCGATGCCTGTATCAGACTGGTTGAACTTCTCCAAAATTTTGTCAATGTAGTGTGTCTAAGACAACGCAAGTCCATCAGATGTTCTGGTGATATTCACACCCAGTATCACATCTGCAAGGCCCATATCCTTCATGTCAAACTTACAATTCAACATATCCTTGGTAGATCGAATGACCCTGTCATTACTACCAACAATGAGCATATCATCAACATAGAGACACAAAATGACATATCCTTCATCAGTATCCTTGACATAAACACATTTGTTACATTCGTTGATGCGGAAGCCACTAGACAACATTGCATTGTCAAACTTCTTATGCCATTGTTTCGGAGCTTGCTTTAGACCATACAGAGATCTAACAAGCTTATAGACTTTCTCCTCTTCACCTGGCGCGGAAAATCCCTTAGGTTGTTCCATATAGATTTCTTCTTCTAAATCGCCATTTAGGAAAGCTGTTTTTACATCCATCTGATGTATCTCAATGTTTCACAACGCTGCGATGGCAATTATCATCCGGATGGAATTGATCCTTGAGACCGGCGAGTAAGTATCAAAGTAATCTAGGCCCTCTTTAATGACAAGCCTAGACCCATCCGCTTTAATCATCCTCTTGAAGATCCACTTATAGCCCAGAGGCTTACTACCTGGTGGCAAATCCACTAGTTCCCACGTATGGTTCTGTAGGATGGAGTCGATTTCACTATTAATAGTCTCCTTCCACAGAGGACCTTCAGAACAGCTAACAACTTCCTTATAAGTTCGAGGCTCACTTTCTAACAAATAAGTTAGAAAATCTAGACCAAAGGATGTTGATGTCCGAGCACGCTTGCTACGTCTGGGTTCAACATCAGCTTTCTTTTCTTGGTCTCCACTGCCATGATTAGCAGGATGCAATATCCGTTTCACTGAACAGGACTCTCCGATGGATCTATACGGAAAAATGTGTCCGAAAAATGACATATTTATGGACTCCATGTAAGTGTTCTTGTGTATATCTGGTACCCTAGACTCATACACAAGGAACCAATATGCATCACTATTATGCGCATAACCGATAAGCACACAGTCAACGGTTTTCGGTCCTATTTTCTCATATTTAGGAGGAGGTATTGCTACTTTAGCAAGACATCCCCGCACTCGCAAGTGCTTAAAGTTAGGTCTCCTACCTTTGAGCAACTCATAAGGTGTTTTGTCTAACTTTTTGCGGCGCACTAAATTCAAAAGATAGTTACCGGTCAACACCACTTCACCCCACATGTTCTGAGGCAACCCAAAACTAACCAACATAGCATTCATCATTTCTTTCAATGTATGATTCTTGCGCTCCGCAGTTCTGTTATGCTGAGACGAGTAAGGTGTAGTGGTTTGGTAAATAATACCGTGTTCAGCACAGTAATTACCAAACGGTGATTCAAATTCACCACCTCGGTCACTTCTCACCACCTTAATCTTACTGCTAAGTTGGTTCTCCACCTCATTCTTAAAAAGAATGAACTTGTCCAACGCTTCATCCTTGCTCTTTAGCAAGTACACATAGCAATATTTCGTGCTATCATCAACAAAAGTAATGAAATACTTGTTTGCATTCGGCGTTTGGACATACTTCAAATCACACACATCAGTGTGGATTAGCCCCAATGGTTCGGTACTTCTTTCAACCAATCGAAACGAAGTCCTAGTCAACTTTGCTTCGACACAAGTTTCACACTTGTGATTTGTATCAATATTAAAAGCTGGAATATGGTCTAAGTTAACTAATCTACGCATAGATTCATAATTAACATGACCTAGTCTACCATGCCACAAAATGGAAGACTCAAGCACATAAGCAACTGGGGCATTTGTCTTACTGATAGTAGGGATAACAGTCACTACATTCATTTTAAACAACCCATCGGCCATATAGCCTTTCCCTACATATGATCCAGCCTTAGTCAGAATGACCCTACCTGATTCAAACATCATGCTGAAGCCGTGCTTGCTCAGCAAAGAACCAGACATCAAATTCTTGCGAATGTCTGACACGAACAACACCTTGTTCAAGGTCAATGTCTTCCCCGAAGTCATCTTCAGGACACTGTTCCTTCACCAGCAATATTTGAGGTCGCTGAATCCCCATATACAGCTTCTCCCCATTAACCGGCTCAAGTGACGTGAACATCTTCTTGTCACAACAGATATGGAGGGCAGCCCCAATGTCAATCCACCACTCCCGTGGATTCGAGCCCACCATGTTCACCATAGATACCATAGCTGAGAGGTTGATGTCAGAACTACCTCCCGAGGCTTCTGCAATATGCGCTTGTGGACGAGGTGGCTTCTTGCACTCAGATGCTTTATGGTCAAACTTGTCACAATTGAAGCATTTCCCTTGGAACTTCTCTTTTTGCTTCTTAGCGACACCGCCCTTCGGTCCCAGATTGACACTCTTGCCTTTCTGCTTGTTAGACCTTTTGTCATGTTGGTTCTTTTTCACACCACTTGAGGAAGAACGACCATGCTCCACCATGTTGGCCTTTGCCATTTCGGCCTCCTTGGCAACCTTCTCTCTAGCCCGATTTCCTTCCGTGACATTGAGCTTATAGAAGAGAGTCTCCAATGTCATCTCCTTTTTTTTAAACATGAGATAACTCTTGAACTCCTTCCAAGCTCCTAGAAGCTTGTGGATGATAGCAACCACAAAAAATGGCTCAGGCAACAACATCCCCTCTGCTTTGATTTCATTTATCAACATCTGGAGCTCTTGAATCTGTTCAGTCACAGGTCTTTCATCTTTCATAGTGTAATCAAGGAAGCGGCCCACCACAAACTTTTTAGGCTCGGCCCCCTTGATCTTGTACTTTCTGTCCAAGGACTCCCACAGTTCCTTGGCTGACTTTGCCTCATTGAACACAGAGTACAATGAGTCATCAAGAGCATTCAAGACATAATTCTTGGCCAGATAATCAGCATTCTTCCACTGATCCAGAGCTTGTCGCTTCTGGTTGTCTGTCTCATTTTCAGCAACAACTGGGGCTTCCTCAAACAAGCACCCAACGAGATGGAGAGTGGTCAAATAGAACATCATCTTTTCCTGCCATCTCTTGAAATCAACCCCTGGACCGAACTTCCCAGGCTTATCAACATGGGACATCGGAATTGAGGGAACTCCATGCAAAGGAGCAGCAACACTTGAGCTTCCCATAAGAGTATGAGAGCTCCTCTCACTTGTCATTTTTCACCTCAGAAATGACAAACCACAAATTAATGAAATTATTTCACAATCATGACAATAAGTATAGATTAACAATCTAAACTTAGCAACCAAACATGGCCTTGCACCCACAACGCACAAGCATACCTCGGGGGTCCTCGGGGGCTTGCCCCCTGGCGGGGGTTCTAGGGGGCCGTGCCCCCTAGCGGGGTTCCTAGTGTCAGCGCCCCTAGGCGGGCGTTCAAGGCCAGTGCCCTCGATGGTATACACAATTCACTGCATAAGTGATCAAGGCTTTCCAACTTTTGCCTTTGCCAAGTATACCAATACATGTGCCAAGTTAACTACACTGGCCGTGTACTAAGACTGAGTAATTAACCTTCGACTGGTTATTTTACTTCAGGCAAAGCACACTCTAGGCCGAACAAGCACACCACTAGCTGTTCCAAAAACCCAGCACAAGGACTGCTATCACTAAGCAAAGATCCAGAGGACTGTGGCTCAGCAACGTCACTGCTTAAGCAGAGTAGGTTGCTTCAGAAGCCAAACAATTCATTGATCACAAGTTGTTGGCCGAGCAATGTCAATGCTTAAGCCAAGTAGATTTCTCTAAAGGCCAATCAAACTTAATAGATCAAGGCCAGTTGCGCACAACTGCCTGAAGCCGTGGCTTAATCAGTGAAGTCCAATCGCGCACGATTGACTTAGGCCGTAACCTCTGATTTTTGTATTCGATTTCCCACACAAGTAATCTGGTCAGATTACTATGTTATCTCAACGAGATACCACCAATTTTGTCTTTAAATTTGTTCTTGCAACTCAAAGGTCAGTACAAAACAGAATTGTTTTCTTAAATTCGATTGTCAATCGATTACAAAATCTTTGTTAAGCTTGTTGGAAAAATTACAGTGGCAATCCGAAATTTCAAAGAACAATTTCCTCTGATATTATTATACACGAACAGATTACAATAAAATTACATGAACTGGAAATAACTGAATTGAAAATAGAGATACAAACTGCCGAGTCGTGTGAGATCACACTCTTCTTAACAAAGATGCGCCACCTACTGTGGGTGTTGTAGGTTGAATCGACGTCTTCGTCCCAGGATACAATGGCTAGAACCATGACCACTGGAACACCACCGCTGGAAGCCTTGGCGAACTGAAACAACGTCTGCCTCTCTCTCTCAAAAACAACTTTCTGGAATGGAATGAGTTGCATGAATTTCTGATGCTGAAACCAATACAGAGCTGCCCTTCTTATAGCTAAAAAAAGAGCTAAAAACATGAATACGGGATTAATGGGGGAGCCTCCCGATTCAATAACGAAATTAATTCTGCCAATGAATTTCAGATCCTGTAAACGCAGCCTTCAATCCGAATTTGAATTGGAATTCAATTCTGCCATAATCTCCATATTCATGAGGGAGTTACCCAGCGTTAATTGCATAACGTGTTGAATCCGTGGGGTGGTCTTGGTTGCCCCGGGAGACCCTTTGAGTGCCTCGATTTCATTCACAAAATTCCAACAAAACAATCTAAGAAAATGAACTGTTTGTGAACAAAATCAATTTGACCCTCTATTTTTGGTTTGAGCACTCAATGAAGGGAGTTTGGTTTGAGCGCCGAAACCAGTTTCCTCTTGCCACTTTTGTTTTGTTCTGATCTTCAGGAAACAAAGCCAACACATTTCTATTTTCAAGACCTTGAGTTTTATCACTTATTTAGAAACACAATGAGCATTTAGGCATTGTTTTAACCTTGCTTAAGGAGCAAACTGTGGGTAAATGAACTGATTTTTATATACAAAACAACCATTGGAACCATTTAAACCAAGTTTAATGAATAAGAACCAAAATGGCAGGAGTGCCTCTGGAACCAATTTGAGCTCTCAAAGCATATGGTTTGAGTGCACAAACCAGTTCATTGTGTTTGAGCCTTTGAGCTGCTATAACTCTCTTAAGTCAAATGTAAATCCAAAGTTAGTACGAGGAACCAACTTAGGACTACTGGCTTCCTTCAGGTTGATTGAAACAGTGTATTTCGGAAGGTATTTCTACTTCTTTGAACTTGAAACAATATGCTCTTTGACTTGATGTTTTTGAAAAACAGTTGGAGTTTGAGATTTGTGGTTTAAGTGACTGGGTTTTTGAAGTTTATAGGTTAGAACTAGATGTTAAACAAAGATTTTGAAGGGATTCTTTTAGGAGTGATGAAGATTTTTAAGTTTTTTGGTGGTTTAAAAGGGTTGAAGAAGACTAAAAATCAGTGGAGTGTGGGTGTAAGGTCTGGCGGTAAGTGTGGGAGTGTGAGGGAGGGAGAGATCAGCCAAGAGAGAGTATGAGGGAGTGTATAGGGGATTTATAGGAGGGTTTAGGAAGCAAAATGGGTTTAAAATTCAAAATTAAAGAGCCGATAAAAAAAAATTCAAAATGAAAGAGGAATCTCATCATGGGTCAAAGTGGAATGGAAAAACGTGGCTTGGGGAAGGCCATCCAAACAGTGAAATCCCATCATTACGGATGCTCCGCAAAAAAAATAGTTTGCGCAGGTGATTTGAGCGCTCAAACGGGTACTTTGAGGCTCAAAGAGGATGCTTTGAGTGCTCAAATGGATTTGCACAATAGACCAAAACTTCACAGGGCTGCCCTGGGTGCTACCAAACTTCGTTTAAATCATTGCAAAACTGGTTGAGTCTATTTTCTAACTCAAGTGGTTTGGATCCAAAATATTTTGTACATCCAAGTATATGACCATTTTACCCTTAAGAGGTAAGGAAAAAAGTTATTTTAGTGAAACATTCGAATCTCCCTCATTTTAAGATGGATTGAGACATATTATGTATCAATAAATAGGGTTTTAAATGTACTAGAAGATGGTGCATGCTAGGGTTTGTTTTGACAATGTTTTCCTTTGGGTTTTGAGTACAAAGAGCATTATTCGATGCTTCCGAGGCACGTTTCGATCGATTCCATCATCGGGGATGCCTGAAGATACCAAAAGAGTCCAAATTGAGGTCTCTACAATGTAGTTCATGTCACAGGAGAATAAGTGTGAAAGAAATCAATGTTCTCCCTTTGCCTATATTCCTTCGCTACAAGTCGAGCCTTAAATTTATCCACTGAACCATCAGGTTTTAACTTCCTCTTTTAAGAACCCATTTACAACCAATCGCTTTACAACCTAGTGGTAAGTCTGGTAGTTGCCACGTTCAATTGTCTCTAGTGAGTCCAGATCATCATCATCAATGGCTTCTTGTAAAAAATCGGCATTTGGGGTGGACAGGGCTTCCTGAAGCGTAGTGGGATGTTCTTATAAAGAGAATGCAAAGTCAGAACCAAAGTCCTTTGAAGTGCAAGCCCTCTTGCTCCTCCTTGGTTCGAGAGAAGTGTCCCTAGAGCTCTCGTTTCTAGGTTCTTCTAATCTAGGTATTCTATTACTAGATTCTGCACCCCCACTATTTCTCGATTTAAATGAAATTTTTTCTTCATACAAATCAGCATCAATAGATTCTATACTCACCTTATTGTAAATTTTGAAGAATCTATACGCTTTACTGTTCATAGCATAACCAATAAAAACACATTCGAAGCTCTACTAGTAAGTTTTGAGCTTTTTAGGTCAGGAATATGAACATATGCCAAACAACCTCAAACTTTAGACACGTTGGGATTCTTGTTTGTCCATAATTCATAAGGCGAAATTAAAGACTTAGAATGAGAAATTTTATTTAGCACATAGCAAATAGTTAACAAAATTTCACCTCACCAATGTGAAGCTGCACCCAAACTAAGCATGATAGCAACTACAAGTTCACATAATGTTCTATTCTTACATTCTGCTTTTTCATTCATTTTGGGTGAGTAAGGAGCAGTTTTCTCATGAATAATATAGTAGAGTTGTAAAATGCAATGAACTCATTCGAATCATATTCAGTGCCTCTATCACTACGGAGTCTCTTAATCTTTCTATGAAACTGATTTTCAACATTACTTAGAAAGATTTTAAACATGTCAAGTGCTTCGCTATTATGTTTCATTAAATAAACATAAGTGTAATTCGAATGATCATCGTTGAGCATTTCTAGTAAGAAATCCATCTAGTTCACACATGTCAGAATGAATCAAGTCTAATAGTTAATTTTCCTTCAAAATTGATTTATGAGGTTTCTTCGTGATCTTTGCTTGGCTACATAATTCACACTTTTCAAAATCATTTAAGGAAATGTTAGGAATAAGACCTAAGTTACTCATGTTCGTAATCAACCTCTTGTTCACATGACAAAGTCTATAATGACACATATTAACCAAACAAACGATGTAAGAAGAAGATGCAGTTTTATTCATATCAATAGTAAGCTTAAACATTACATCAACAACATAACCCTTTCCAACAAACATGTTATTCTTAGTAAGGGTACACTGGTATGCTCCTAAAGTCTGGGTAAATTCGGCCTTATTGAGAAGATAGCTGGACACAAAATTCTTCCACTAGATTATGAAGGACTTCCTTTAAGGTGATAGTCCTTCTAGAACTAAACTTGAGATCCACCTCACTAGTTCCAAGAACCTTAGTGGTGTGGGAGTCACCCAACAACACTTTCTTATCATTAACCTTGGAATAGCTCTTGAACAATAACAGACATGGCGTGAAGCTCCAGTGTCTATCCACCACCCTTCTGAACCACTTATCAAATTAATTTTTGATATCATTGCCACGAATGGTTCTCCATCCACCAAGTTCACCTGAGGTCTAGTGTGACGCCTGGGATTCTTGTGCAATTTCTTGCCATATGACCATGCTTGTTACAATTGTAATATACAAAGACAGACTCAACGTTTCGAGTTTCGAGCCTGGCCTCCTGAAGAGGGTAACTTGTTGTTTTGATTTGGCTTTCTATTCTAGTTCTAGTTTAGCTTTACAGTCTTTGTCTTTGGCTTGAGAACAACCAAGCTATGGTTCTGCTTGTTTGAGACAAATAGAACCTCTTCATCTAGATCTTGTTTCTGAGCTTCCTCCTCAATACGGAGATGAGAAATCAAACTCTCCAAGGAAAATTCTTTGGTCTCATGGCAGAGATGTTTCTTAAACTCTTCCCAGTTAGGCGGCAGTTTATTAATAAAGACAGCAACCTGAAATTGTTCATCAATAACCATACCCTCAAAAGAAATTTCATGAGCTATTTTCTGGGTTCACATCAATAAAGCTGATGATTCATTGATTTTAGAATAATAATTCGAGTAATCTTGCAAAAAATGATCATCTCAATTAGATATGTGTAATCGATTCGAATTTTTCACTCAAAAAGGACCATCTCAGCTTGATACGTGTAAATGGTTGATTTTCAAATTTTCACTAAAATTTTAGGATTCTGAATTTATGAAAATTGGAAGATGGATTAATCACGTGCTCATATCCAATTGTGTTTGCAGGCCATTGGCAAAACTATATTCAAGTGAGTAAGCTGTTTGAATTAATTGCGTGAGCTCGAAAGTGGGTACCATTCAAATTTGTACATTATCGGTGGATCCGGGGTGCTAGAAATCAACCCCTGCAAATCACCCAGAAAATCACCCAAAATGACGTCGTTTTGGGCACGAAAAGGGACAACAAATAAATAATTCAAAACTACGTCGTTTCGGGTCGTAGGAACATAAGAGATGGGGCTTTTTTGGAAACTTAATTTCCACTAGGTCAAGGGTTGAAACTTACTTACCACTGGGTCAAGTTTTTGTTTTGTTTTTTAAAACCCAAACAACCACGTGCATTATTCTTAGGTCAATTTTTTGGGGGTTTAGGCACTTAGGGTATCATACGGTTTCATGGGGTTTTAGAAGTTTAGGCACTTTCATGGGGTTTTAGAAGTTTAGACACTTTCATGGGATTTTGGGAGTTTGGGAGTTTAGGCACTTTCATACGTTTGGGGGTTTAAACATTTTCATAGGTTTTAGAAATTTAGGTCCTTATTTTGGGGGCTTAGGTACTTTCATATGGTTTGGGTATTTAGACATTTTGGGCTTAGAGTTTAGACACTTTGAATTTAAGCACTTTGAAAAGAAACGAAAAGAAAAAAAAAATCAACTTGACCCGATGGGAATTATTTTGATCAAAAGTGGACTTGGTGGTAATCGCCCAAAACGACGTCGTTTTGGGTGATTGTTAGGATGATTTGTAGGGGCTGATTTCTAGCACTCCCGGATCCCATTATCGGTACCACTAGCATTTTGGATAGTTGAAAACTAGCACAAGCCTCAGCTTGTAATACTATCATTATTGATGGCCTATGTACGATGGTGTACAAATGGCGGGGGGTTACACATAAATGATACGAGTTATTATTAATTTAAAAATAATTTTTAGATTATCCTTTTAGATAAGGGAAAATGCTAAAAGAAGCCTAGTGGGTTTCTAATAAGGTTTAAAAAGTGTATTGAAATGTGTGAAAAATTTATAAAAGTCAATGAAAGTATATTGGAAAATGCAAAAAAAATATTGGACCGGATGTGTTCTTTTGTTTCTTTCTGTGCAAACTGAATTCTTAATGAAGAACAAGGCATTAGGCAATTGGATGAAGATTTTACAATTATTCGATCAATTTGTTTTTTTCAGAGATTTAGGCACGCGGATAATTATTTTAAAGTTAGTAGGCGGCTCAGGGCTCCTGGGATCTTTATGAGCGCCATAAGATCATTTGTACATGGTGAATGCTTGAGAGTCAGGTCTTACGTTTGAAACGTTGTAGGTGTTATTAATTTTTTGGGGCTAGTCTATAAAGAGTTTTTCAATGGCTTTAAATGGGTTCACCGCTAATGAACCGTGGAATTTGTCTCCGAAGATTAATCGTAATGTGCAGGCTCGGACATTTAATTATAATAAAAAAATCATTTGTACATTATCGGTATAGACTATAGAGGCCATCGCTAGTTCGCTACCCATAGTTGAACCCAACTTGGACTAATCACGTTCGGGAGAGTAGGTGCACCAACCATTGTCCACATCTTATAAATACGCTGAGCCACCACCCGATCCAACTGTGGACCACCATTCAATCAAAACCCAAAATAGACTGCCAAAATAGACTTCCCCACCAAAAAAGAAAATGGATGTAAAGATCCTTGAAACCACCGTCGTCCACCCCTCTACACCACCCTTTCACCACGACCACGTCCTCCCTCTCTCCCACCTCGACAACGACCGTAACCTCAACGTCACCTTCCGTTACCTCCGCGCCTACGTCACCACCGCCACCGCCACCAACCCCTTCCATGTCATCGCCGCCGCCCTCTCCACCGCCCTCCTTCACTACTACCCCCTCGCCGGGACTCTCCAACGCCGCCGGGACGACCACCGCCTCGAGCTCCACTGCCAAGTGGGTAAGGGCGTGCCTGTAATTCGCGCTTCTGTTGACTCTACATTAGAGTCAGTAAACTATCTTGACGACCCGGCTGAAACTTGGATCGAGAGTCTGGTGCCCGACCCGGATCCAGAAAAGGGGTTGGAAAACCCGATGGTTTTGCAAGTCACGGAGTTTGCGTGTGGGGGGTTCTGTCTCGGGGCGATGGTGCACCACGCGATGTGTGATGGACTCGGTGCGACTCAGTTTTTTAATGGGGTGGCTGAGTTGGCTCGGGGGGCGAGTCAGTTGTCTGTTGAGCCGGTTTGGGACCGGACGAGGTTGCTAGGACCGAGAGATCCCCCTCAAGTGGAGTTTCCGGTTCATGAGTTTTTGAGGTTGGAAAAGGGCTTTTCTCCTTACTCGTCGTCGGGTGAACCGGTTGTTAGAGAGTGCTTTCGGGTGAAGGAAGAGTGGTTGGACCGATTGAAGGGGTTTTTACGTGAACGTTCCGGTTCGAGCTTCACTACTTTTGAAGCTTTGGGGGCTTTCATTTGGCGAGCAAGGTAACTTAATCCTAGTATTTTACGGAGTAGTTTTATTGTTTTGATGTACGTTAACTGACAACTAATATTCCCGCTTTAAAGTCCGTTGGGATAATGAAACCAAAAACTGATACCGATACATATTTCCGTAGAGCCCATTGCTCCAATGAAACAAAAGAATAGATATTTGTGTTAAAGTTTTTGTGCATCTCTGCTGCCCGAAAATATTTTCTTTTGTTAAAATTTATTTCAAGTAAAAATAGATTCTTACTGATTAAAAGGAGGAGTTGATTATCAAGAAAGTCAGCTAAATGCGATTGCAAAACTGCAATTGGCTCTGGTGTAGGTTGGGCGAACAAAAGTGTTTTCTATAGTTCAAATTTGTTTAAAGTTTATTTCAAATAAAAATAGATTTTTACCGATCAAATTGAGGACTTGATTATCCAGAAAGTCAGCCGATAGCGATTGCAACACTGGAATTGATAGGGACAGACTCAAAATTTTAATGTAGGTTGGGCGAATGTTATACCAGAAATTTATTAGGCGTTCGATTTTATATAGGTGTAAAATTTTTAAAGAAATACTTTTTTGAAAATAAAATACTACTATATTTATAAACAAAATTTAAAGCTTGGGTAGGGCGGCCACCCGAACTAGCCCGCTCTTGCGTCCGTCCTTAACATTTTGAGGTTTAAAGGTGGAGAAGCCAGTTCAAAATAAAAACTAATGGTGATGACTAGGGGTGGGAATTTTCGGCACGATACGAGAACATGACCCCAACCCGACATGAAGTTAGCGGATTAGGGTCAATTATTTCTGACACGAAACACAAATGTGATACAACACGATAACATGAAAAGTTAAATAGGTTCGGTTAGGGTTGAGAGAATTCTGACATGAACACGAGATAACACGACAAACCCGACACAAACATGACACGACACGACACGACACGACACAAGAATTTATGGAAAGACACGATAACATGACACAAACCCAATACGAAGTTAGCGGGTTAGTGTCGGCTATTTCTGACACGAAACACGAATATGACACGACACGGTAACATGAAAAACTAAACAGGTCGGGTTAGAATTGAGCGAATCCTGACACGATACGAGATGGCACGACACGATGCCCACATCTAGTGATGACGTACAAATCTAGCCCTATTTTTCCGTCGTCGGACTCGAGACTACCTAAGAGAGAATCGGTTGGAGGCCTCAAAAACTCTAGGTTGGTGTCTTAAAAACGTCAGGGTTGGTGTCTTTAGAAAAAAAAAAAAAAAGAAAAAGCGCCACTAATAGGCTGCAATAAAAAATTTTCCCCCGGTTCTTGAGAGTTTTGTCGTTATACCGTACGAGTATATCACCAGTGTTCTAAAAGAAGGTCTAGAAGGCCGAGTACTCGCCGGCTAAGCGTTAGAAGAACCCTCGCCGACTAGCCTGACTAGATTGACTATCCCGACTAATTGCCCAACTAGGCGCCGAGTACTTAGCCCTGGAAGCAAAGGTGTCCGGCCGCCCTGGGAGCCCTTGCGAGTTTTAGAACCTTGTATATCATAATTAACAGAGTATATCACAATTGATAGGAATAAAATATTTACTGTAAAAGAAACAGAATCAGTTTTTATAGTAATTAAAGCTGCAACCACCGAAAGTGGTACTTTAGATGGCAATGGTAAGTGGGCTTAAGTGCTCTTCTTTCGTACACGATCGAGAAATTTTTCAGCGCCGGGTGGGTATTGCCCATGTGGTACCCGCTCGGCAATCTTAGCCGTCCAAAATGCGATCCGACGGTCCGGAAGAGGAGAGAGAAAAAGAGGAGAGAGAGTGGTCGGATGAGAGGAGAGAGAGGGAATCAATCTCGGCCGTCCAAAACACTTTTGGATGACCGAGATCGTGTTCGGCATGGCCACGTGGTACCCATTCGGTACCCAAAAAGATTTCTACACGATTCGACAAGGTTCGAGTCTTGTCAACTACAGGACTAGCGTGGCCCGTTGTCTATCCAGTGCCTAGGTGATGTTGTAGTGATGGCTTGTCCACAGCGAGTCGGGAGCTTCTATAGCCATGTTCAATGGAGGTTGCTACATTGGTTGCCCCCTCCTACCTTTTATGCAGTTCAAAAAAAAAAACAGTAACTAAAGCTGCAACAATCCCATAGATGAAAGCCAAGTTTAGCCTAGCGTGCAGTCAAGAATGGTAGTGGTATAAGACCATAACTTTATTGTACCTAACGACATACCATCAATCTCCTGCGATGGATAACTTTAGCCCTTAAATAACAATTGCTAACCTCGAATCCTTTCTTTTATGCAATATTGATCTGCAATGTCTTCTCGCTTTTTATGAGCAGGGTCAAAGCCTCGGGAACTCCAGGGGATGAACAAGTCAAATTTGCATATGCCACAAACATAAGAAAGTTACTGAACCCCCCACTTCCAGTTGGCTATTGGGGCAATGGCTGTGTAACCATGTATGCCCAAACCACTGCCAAAGAACTAGTCCATCAACCCATCTGGTCCACGGCCGACCTAATCAAGAAAAGCAAACGCAACTCAACAGACCAATATGTTCGCTCATTCATTGATTTTCAAGAACTACATTTCGCGGAAGGCATCACGGCTGGTAAAGGCGTGAGCGGGTTCACCGACTGGAGACACTTGGGACACTCGACAGTGGATTTTGGTTGGGGTGGCCCCGTGACTGTTTTGCCCCTATCAAGGCACCTCCTTGGCAGCGTCGAGCCTTGCTTTTTCTTGCCCTATTCTTCGGCAAGAGGTGAGAGTGATGGTGGGTTTAAAGTGCTCGTTTATTTGAGAGAGAATGCTGTGGAGAGTTTTAGGGAAGATATGGCGAAATTTAGTCGCCAGGAGTTCGATTTGGTTTGAGTTTACTCATCCAGTTTTATCTTGACAAGTAAAGCAATGATCAAGAAAGCGTCTGTATGCTTTTTATTAACTAGTGTTTTGAATTTGAGGCAAAGAGTGATAAAGTGTAGTATTTGGATAAACTGGATCTGTTGCATTGGTTGCTAATAAAATTGGAAGGGAAGTGCCCTTTATTTCAGGGAGTTCTTTGTGCAAAGGTAAAAGGCACACAAGCTGAGTTGATAATTTAATTGTAGTCTTATCTACAAAGATAATACAGTTGCAAATTTCTTGAAACCAGTGGATGGATGAGGAAAGAAGAAGAGAAAAAGGGGACTGTGATTTTGGGGTGGGGAATGTGGAATGCTTCTCAACTTTTCTGAGAACGAGTGGATGCTCATTTCATATCTCTTTTCAGTGTACCGTGCTCGTTAAATTATTTTACAAGTATAGAGTAATTTTAATTTTCTTGTCTGCGATCTAAAAAGATGCAAAGAATCTAAAAAGTGAAAGATCAATGAAATGATTGTTTTTTATTTTTTTTGCTCGGCGAAAAAAGTTCTATCATAGAAAACATGAAAATGGTACTCTATATTAGAGGTAGAGGAGAGGGGACTCCAATCAAAATTGAAGAAATTAAAACTCCTAAAGAGATAATGTCCCAAGAACACCCATAGAGCCATAGCCCAAACACCTCGAGGCCTAGGTCCCCAAGGACCATACCAAATATAGAATAAAACCCAAACCCTAAAGCCTAGCCCAAAGGGCACACCAAATAATACAATACAATCCAAATCAAAAGCAACTCAAGAGGGAAACCCTAGGCTACCCTTTAGCCGCCAACCCAAACAGCCCATCGCCGATTAGACCAAATGTCACCAGCGCCACCAGAAAACCACCAAGAGTCGCCTCAGTCACCCCTTGGCATTAGGCCCCAAAACTAGCAACATCCAACAACGAAAGCCGGCGGGTGAGCCGAACACAACCAAAAGAGAAGTAATGGAACACTACAGGCAAAAATCAACATCAACCATCAACCTTCGCCGTCAAGCCGAGATCCGGTTTCCCCCAACAGTGAAACTGGCGAAAAAGAAGATGCTAACACCATGAGACTAGCCAACAGAGGAGGAAGAGAAAAGCCAAGGGCCCAAGCCGCCACCAGCGCCTCCGCAAAGCCAGAAGACTCCGAAGTCGCCGCCGTTGAACTCCGCTACATCACTGCCAAAGCCATGAAGAAGACAAAACGCTACCGCGAACCCGTAACGGCCGAACTCCAGACACAAATGCCGAGACCAGATCAGCCCACAAAAAGACACCAAGGAGACACCGACGAGAGTGGTCCAACTACACCATCGTAAGCCGCCAATACCCTCCGCCATGCCAAGCCCAAAACAAACCTGCAAAATAACCAGGAAAACTGAAACCCTGTGACTTTTCTTAGAGAGAGGTAAGAGTTTTTTTTTTTTTTTTTTATACAATCAACGGTGCGGATTTGAAATACTCTTTGACCGGCAAGAGAGTACTCTTACCAGTCAGAGTATTTCAAATCCGGACCATTGAAAAAAAAAATTTGAACAACGAGAGATGTGTTGTCAACTTTTGTTGTACCTGTAGCATTTTTGTTTTTTTTTTTTGTTTTGTAAAAGTTAGTTAGAGGCACAACAAATGGACAATAGCCCCAAAACGACGTCATTTTGGGGGCCAGTTTTTTTTTTTTAAAAAAGTAATCGAGAAAAGTCGAACTGTAACGACCCGGATTTTCGGCCTATATTTTTTTTTGGATAAAATTATGTTATCAAAATTCTACTGAAGTTTATCTTTATTTTATTTTATTATTATTAGACTAATATCTTAATTGTTTTAAATTCTCATGTTTTTCCCTAAATTATATTATTACACTCACGGATATGAGCATATACATATACTGAGCAAATACATCTTCTTCCCTCCTAACTAAATCTAGTCCAATTCCCCTAACTAAACCCTCCTATCATTCAATCAACCCATCACAAATGTTTAACCATTTTTTGTCTTTCTTTTCCCTAGCCAATTAGATCTTTACACACCCCAAATTACTTTCCCTTAACCCTTGAATAATAAGCCATACACACACACTCCATTAACCACTAGATTTTGGCCTAACCAATAAATCCCATTCCACTGATAAAAAAAAAAAAAAAATCCCATTCCCACTTCCATTTTTCAGCAGAGAGAGAGAAGCCATTCCCCATTTCATTTTCGGGTAGCCCATGTACCCTTCATAATACTCCATTTTTCTCCCAACTTGGAGTGGTTTTTAGGCTTAGGTTTCTTCATTAAAGTTTTAGATCACTTAGAGAACTAAGTTTTAGACACAAGAATCATCCAGAACGGTTGAAGTTTGACTGCTCTATTGCTGTCCGAAGTTCAGTGCGAATTTGCAACCTTCTCCGCGAAAATTTTCCGAAACCGAGCTTATTCTTCCGGACCAAAGGTAGATTACTCTAGACCTTTTAATTCCTAAGTATACTACATGTATCATAGACTTGATTTATGTGTTTGGTGTTTGATTGATGCTTGGAACTTGCTTATAACTTCTTAAGTGTTGAAATTGTCTTGGTGCCGGCTAGATCAGTCAATTTCGGAAACTCATATAAAATACTACGAACCTCTTATAGGGTTGATTCTTATGTCAAATTGTAGATACACTTCTTATCTTTAAATGGCCGTTGGAATCGCTTAAATCGGACTTATAGAACTCTAGAAAAACTTATTTTAGTAAATTATGGCAAATCTGGACGGTCTAGATTCAAAGACGTTTTTGTATATGTTAAACTCATTTTTATGAAATATGTTCAATATAACAAATGTTGATAACATCCTATTCTATTATACTGTTAAATATCATAAATTTAGGAGCTGTTTTGATATGCTTTCGAAATGCATTTCTTATTAACAAAATCTGTCAGACTCGGGTAAAACATTGAAGTTCTACCATTTTATTGGAAGACTTTAACATTTTATTTTCGAAATCTGTTTTTACTGGAAGTTAGAAAAGGTGTTGTGAACATGTATGAATTTTTATACCTCTTCAATCCAACTCCTTAAACCCTAAATGATCTATTTTTCATATAGTGTCAAAACTAGATAGATTCTATTCAAATCTCTTTTGGGTTAGCGTAACTTCTATTTTTGGATATGTGTTCTTCAACAAAAATGTTCCTTACACCCTAAATAGCTTTCCCGTAGAATTTCATAGTAATCAGATTTTTTATTGATAGATGATTTTGGTTAAGCACTAAGGTGAATAAAATATGTACTTTTCGGTAAATAAGGAGCTAAGCCTTAAAACTCATGTTTGTATATTAATTCGAAATTATCATACAAGTTAATGGATAATCATTGTTCTTAGTTGTGATTGAACTGTGGTGATATTATGAATTGTTATTTATCATTTCAAGTTATGACTTTGTTGATTGAGCAGTAATGTTACCAAGAACGTAGAAAGCACGTTAGGTTCATTGAATTAGTTGCGGATTTGGAGAGATCACCTAGATGTTTAAGTTAATGAAAATTTAAATAAGGATAATGGATGGTTATTGATGAGGTCTGGGGAGGTCATCCCGCAGAGTCTCAGTTTTATGATTGGCGGTCAGCCAAAGATAATGGAATTGAGGAATTATGTGGTATTGGATATACCTATGTTCTATATGTGCATCCCGAGGCAATGTGTTGTATGTACAACCTCACGTGCTATATGCACGTCTCAAGGATTTGTGCTGAATGTACATCCTTATGCGTTGTATGTGTATCTTGAAGAATGCGCTTATGTACATTCTCAAGGTGGGGAAGTGGATCTTGAAATGATGGAAAGTAGAATGCTGTGTTGATTTGGAGATTGATCCGTGAGATGGTTGGAATTCGAAACTTATGAGAAACGAAAATGGAACTCCGTGATAATCAGGGAAACGAAAATGTATCAATCGTAGTACGACAATAATTTGGAAAGAAAGTTAAACAATGAGATGGGTAGAGTGTTGGGATTAATTGAGAGTATGATTGCTCGAGGTAATTTTCACCGTGTTGAAGGTTATTCATTGAATCAATTTATTTGACCCTTAATGTTGTACTGCCTTTATATCAAATTGTGTATTGCTTGTAATGTAAGGGTTAACGGGTACGAGTATATCTGCTGAGCGTCATTCGCTCATGGTATTCGTGTACCCTGGCTTTTCATGCCAAGTATTGAAGACGGAATTGAAAGACAAGATGAAGATAATGATAGAGCCCACTGGAGGACAAAAGATGTCGAGCCCTAGATTTTGTACTAGTTACTGCTCTGTTCCTTTTTCGAAATTATATTTCAAGTTGTAATCTTGCTTAGTAATTAAACCTATTTTGTCAAGTGGGTGAAATCAAACGTTGCTTCTGCTGTTATTTAAGAAATTGACTTTTTATTTAATGGAATCATTCTGGAAAATATTTTATTAATGTGTCCGAATTTCGGGGCGTTACACGAACCTCTCTCTCTCATCCCCTCACCTTCTTCCTTCTCTCAAATCTCCACCCCTCTCCACTCCGTCGGCCACCCCATCTCCACCCTCCCACGTCTCCGGCGACACCCATCTCCAGCCTACCCCTCTCCGGTGAGTGATAAGCGCGTAAATGTTCACATTGGCGCTCCCTAATTTATCTTTGCTAAGTTCATTTATTTTATTACTTGGAGTTTAAAGCTTTGTTTTTGTATTGTAGGTATTTGGAGGTTTTGATATAAAATTTGTGCAAAGTCCAATTTTACGCGGTGTCGGAGCAGAACCCATTGCCAAATAACAATGGGATTGGACCAAAAAAGAGGAGTTGTTGTTGACCATTAGCTCACGTGGTTTTATGAATGAAATTGGTGGCAAGTAGTCCAAAATTATACATGTTAATGTTGGCCCAAGCAATTGTCTATGAATTTACTTTGACTAAGAGTGGACCAGGGGTTTATGGGCTTCCAAATGCAAATTGATTGGCTGGCCTTACTGGAATAAATGAAGAAGAGGTCGGCTAGGGTTAAAGAAAAGAGGCGCTGACTTGTGCAATGAGAAACGTGGAGCGGCAGACTTCACTATAAAAGGAGAAGGCAGTAGCCTAGGAGATGATCACAGCATTAGATAAGAAAATAGAGAGAGGGGCGAGAGACATCCACATATCACAGAGTGGCTTTTGGAGAAACAAATCGCTGCATTGCCGTGCACTGGGAAGTCGATGGTCACTGAAAACAGAGGCAAAACTTCAATGTCTACCACTCCGATGGCCGGCTAAACCCCTACTCTAGGGCGTAGATGAAGCTTGTACTCCGAGTAACGTAGATTTATTGTTTTTGCCGGATTAATTTTTTCGGATTCGGTTGTGTGAACTAGATAATTTCATGTTTATGAAATTGATTTAATTTTTCCCATATAATTATGTGTTTGATATCCGCGGTTTCAAATACTTTCTCATGCAACGGTTTTAATTGAATTCGTAGTAATTAACTGTGATAGATTATACTATCGTAAGACGCGTCGTGCTATTAGACGGTCCGTGCCATAGAGACGGATCGTACTAGTAAGACGATTCGTGCTAGGCGGAGATAATCTATGCCGCTTGATAATCTACGGATATTTTTAGGAGATATCGCTAGGGCCCGCGAACCCTAACGGTATCCGGTGAATCCGAATAAAAAAATCCTCAATCGCAATAAATCTAGGTTACAAAAGGGTCAAGTGGATTCGAAACCCTAGACTTTTCTCTCATCGAATCTCTTCACTTTTTAATTGCTTAATTTTAATTTAGCTTTTATAATTTTAGGAAATCAAACCAAAACATCTTTTTATCGAATTAATTTAGAAATCGATTGAAACAATTGCAATTTAGACTATTAATCCCTGAGGAGCGATACTCGGAATATTTACCACTATTCGTTAGAGTAGTAGTAATTGTTTCGTTTTATAAATTATTTTTGATACGGAAACGACACGATCAGTGAGCATCTCTCTGGTGACCCCTCAAGCTAAAATTTTGATGAATGATGAATTCCGGTCCAATCCAAGTTGAAAATAAATTGAGTTCAACTTAGAGAAATCTTCAATATACTCAATCACATGCTTATTTGTCTATAACTTTCCAAGTTATGCTAAAACTAGACATTCAACTTGAAATTCAGGTCAATGCCCTCTTTACTCTTTTCTCAGAATCTCCAAACATTACTTCAACAGATTACAAATGGTTTGCATTTCTGTTGGTACACACAAATTGAAACCAAACTAAGAACCTATGTCTAAGAGGCCAAAAACATTGATGAATGATGAATCCCCAAACCAAGCTGACACATGAAAATGCATAGAATAACTTGCAATAGAGAGGAAATGCCAAGCTAGTTAAGGTTGCTTATCCAAAAGATGCTTTAGGGTATGACCATAGACTTACCAAGAACTTCCAAGAATCGGGCAAAGCAGATCTATTAAAACGTTTGACAGCAATTCACCTTTGGTTCTCCAGCTTGCCTTTATAAATTTTTCCTGCCTAGCCAGAACTGAAAAGACCGGGAAGTGGAGACTGTGTATTTGAAGGAGCGAAGGGATACATGTCGCCGGAGTTTTGCACGTGTGGAATTGCCACACAGAAGAAGTCCAATGTGTATGCCTTTGGCCGTGTGGACGTCAGACGCGGGCCTGCCCACTCTTTCTGGGTCGTGTTTGTTAAAAAGGGCAATCTGGGAAAAAGAAAAATTTAGAGTCGCCACCCGGGGTTTAATTTTTGGAAAATGTTAGGTACCCGAGAAACCGTTTAGAAAAAGTAATGACTCTTATGCCACTGAAAAAGGGTTTGGTCTGTGAAAAATAGAGATTTGGGTTCATGAGCCAGGTTACCCGCGGGGAAGGTTTTGTTCAAAAAATGCACCCCACGTGCCCGGAATTTTCCGGTCTTTACTAAATCTTTGTGGGATTTTCTTTGAAAATATTTTATTGAAAACTTTATTTCACATAAACAATATATCAGGAAATAACGAGCTTAAAAGAGACAAATAATAACAGTAAATCAAAATAACACGCAATCAAGCATATAAATGCGAGAAAAATAACTAAGAGGGATACAAGTGCAAGAAACAGAAAGTGAAAGGGGGTAAACTGCAATTTTACCCACTGATTTTAACCAAAAACAAAGCATCGCGACCCAGAAAATAGAGCATCAAAAATGTTTTGCCAGTAATGCCGTACGGTGTCCAAAGTTACACCGCACGGTGTACTTTGGATGTCGTACGGTGTCACTGTGCTTTGTATTTTTTGAAAAGTTTTCCTTTTGTTCGGTTGAAACCAATCTTTGTTTTTGGTGTAAAAATCAAGTTATTTGTTGATAAGAGTAGGTTTAGAAAATGGTTTTAATGAACAAATACACCTCGTTTCCAGGGACGGCATCCCACGACAATGGATAATGTCGCGAAATACCCACCCGAAAGGTTCGAGCTTTGCTGAAATGTTTCCTTTTGGACTCGAGGAAGAGCTACGGAGCTCTCCTCAAGCCCGATGGAAACTTCCCTTAGAAGATTATTACTTCAATGAATGCGAGTGTATACCTCTGGTTTGCTCGGTTGTGATCATAGTCTTTGAAAAGGATCGGTTTGAAGATGGGAAATGATAATGATATACTTGTGGAAACAAGGGTTGTATATATGATTTGAATCAGAATCAATTTTGACAGAGTAACGAGGAAACGACAAGTTTTCCTTTCGAGAGGAATTTGGCTGAGAAATTTATGAATTCTCCTCCGGCCTCTCTATTTCATGTCTTATATAGACGGAGTTCTGAACGATTTCATCATTTAGGCGATTCCTGTACGTCAAGAATCACATCATTGCGGAATCGCATCATTGCTCTGAAGCAAACGCGGGAATCCTATTGATGGGACAAGGGTGCCGTACGGTGCACATAGCGACACCGCGCGGTGTAAATGGCTTTTCAAGCCGTACGGTTCAAGAGATGAGCCCGCGGTACGGTTCAGGTAGGTTTGGGGTTTTTTTGGTTCTTTTGATCCATTCGACTCGAGCAATTGTTCCGAGGTATACTTTGAGCATTCTTTTCATCATCGGGGATGCACGAGTCATCAAAATTGGGGTGTCTACAGGCCGGAACGCCGGAGATAAGGGAGGCTGGAGATGGGGTGGCTGGTGAAGTGGAAAGGGGTGGACATGTAAGAGAAGGAGGAAGATGAGGGGATGAGATAGAGGGTTCAACTTTTCACGATTCTTTTTTTTTTTAAACAACTGGTTGTTGTACACTTTGTTGTCCCTCTTTGTTGTGCCTCTAGCATTTTCATTAATAAAATGATTGTTCATTAACGTAAATGGAAAATGTTTTTAATCACACTGCTAAGGAGTAATAAGCAATGATTTCTGGAGTGGGTAAAATCTGATTACCCTACTATTAGGCATAGCACGTGCCTATGGCGGTCACCACGAAAGGGTGAATAGTTCGGCACCACATAGGGAGTCCGTGGGCTCTGTGCCGAACTGATCCCAGACCATGAATAAGGTCAGGATAATTAAGTAAGTTAATATATCAGGATGCACTAGCTCGGCATAAGACATAGAGGGATACCCTTGGTGTGGCCGAGCTAGGTGGGCTACGTGTATAGCTTAAATAGCATTCTGGAATACGTAAATCAGCTCGGCGAGATGAGTTGAGTTACGTACGGGTTATTCCGAGCTATGTGGAAGCACGGCACCGCCACGAGTAAGGCAGTGAGACATTCCAGAATGATCTAAAGGCCGGTTCCTTATGAGATAAGGAGCGATCCCGTAGCTTAAAGGATCAGTATGGGAAGTCCTAATGAGATTAGGAGTATGCCCCATATAGGGAAGAATCCTATATGGAAAGAAAGACCTCTACTAGACGAGATCTAGTAGGATATGGAAGCTCGTCCCTAATAGGAAAGTCCTGTTAGGAAATGGATTCCTGAAGCTAATAGGAAACCAAGGCACGGGATGCCTAAATCAAGCCTTCTCCAACTATAAATACAGAACGATATCCATGAAGAAAGGTACGCTGTGAAACCTATTTTCATACGCATTGTGTTTTGAGCTCTCAAGTACGTGATACTAACTTAGGCATCGGAGGGCCTTTGCCAACGAGAGGCAAAGGTGCTCTAACCCTTTTTCTGTCTTGCAGATCTAGGGTTGATTCAAGGAAGCACGTGATCCAGGGTTACGTGGATTTATCCCCGTACAATTGGCGCCGTCTGTGGGAAAGGCTTGCAAAAGGATTTATTCTCTCAAGCGGAGATCGACAATGGTGAATTCAGAGCCTATACTATGTACTCCGCAAAGGAAAGATGTGGAAGACGATGGAACCACCCTAGTGTACACTACGAGAAAGAGTACAAGGTTTGACAAAACTCCCATGGTTTTGAGAGCGCCACAGAAAAAGCCAGCGATTAGGAGATTCAACATAGAGCATATCCCTGAGATCCCAAAATTCAGGGATACGCGCCTAATACGCTACGATTCTCCAAGGACGGGCAAGAGGCAAGGACGCTCAAAGACACCACCAAGAGATAGGGAAACCTCTACCCGACGAGAACGGGGGAGAAGCCCCCCTAGGAAAGATGGTCATAGGCACACAAGAAATCGAGAAAGAGAAGATAGCCTCGACAGAAAGGAACAAGAGGCAGAAGAACTGGCCCGCGAAGTCACTCGACGAGAACGAGAAATTCAGGACCTGAAGAAGCAGCTCCAAGAGAAGGAAAAAGATTTACGCTCACGGACGAGATCCGTGCAGTATGAGAAACAAGAGAAAGGTCGTCACCACGACAACGTTTCCACTGACCGAGCTGCCTCTCCACGAAAAAGGAGAGACAGGAGTATTTTTGTGGAAAGAAGGGAAAAGAGGAAGCATGCTAGGGACAGATACGAGAGATCTGGATCCAATGAGCACATTCCCGAGCAGCATGCGAGAAGGAGGGATGCTGACCGAGCTGGTCAAAGCCCTAGAACTGCACGAGAAGCAGCTAAAGAGGTCCTAGGCCAGATCTCCAAATCACCACTGGCCCACTGGATTCGCGCGGAGAAGACGCCGAGCAGGGTGAAGCACTCAGCCTTCATCCCATACGAAACCAGCACGGATCCTGTGGCCCACATTCAGCATTACCAACAGGCCATGTTCATGCACGAGCAAGATGATGCACTACTATGCAAGATGTTCCCGTCCAGCCTAGGGAAAGTGGCATTGAGTTGGTACCATAAGCTCCCAGAGGGTTCCATCTTGTGTTGGACTCAGCTGGCCGAGGAGTTCACTGCTCGGTTTCTTACAAGCCGAGCGGCTCCAAAAACCTTTGATGCGTTAACCTCTATGAGACAGAGGGATGATGAGACTCTGCGTCAATACTCAAAACGCTACTGGGAAACCTTCAACGAAATTGAAAATTGTAGTGAGGAGTATGCCCTAGCAACATTCAAAACAAGTCTGCCCGTGCATAGTAAGCTACGAGAATCGCTTACCATGCACCCAGTCAAGACTGTGGCCAAATTGATGGAGAGAATTCAGGAGCATGCACGGGTAGAAGATGATATCCTGCAGGTTGGAGGGAAGATCGTGGCAGGACAACCTCAGCTCCCAGAAAAGAGGACCGTGGAGTCAAAGGTATACAAGAAGGACTTCACAACGGGAAGAAAGGACTACGCCCAGCAGAGGAAGGACAAAGCTGATCCAGATCCCAAGTCATATTTCAGCGTTATGGCAACTTTCAACATCCCCATCTATAAGATGTTGTACAGAATCAAGAACGAACAGTGGTTCAGACGGCCCCCAAAGATGACTGGGAACCCGGAAAAAAGGAGAGCTACTAATCAGCATTGCAGCTATCACAGAGACTGGGGACACATGACCGAGGATTGTGTGGAGTATAAGAAGTTCTTGGACGAAAAGGTAGCGGAAGGCCATCTTAAAGAATTCTTAGCTGACAGCAAGCACGACGCCGAGCTAATAGAAGAAACGGACTACGAAAAAGGTCCAAAGGGAACGATCCATATGATACATGGATTAGTGGCCCCATACACAAATAACGAAATAAGGCACATCCAAAGGGTCAACGGACAAGCGAAGCAAGTCATGAAGCTTGGCGCGAAAAGGTCAAGACCTGAGGGAGTCATGGAGGCCCCAATCACCTTCACTGATGACGACCTGGATGGGGTGTCAATACCCCATAACGACGCATTAGTAATCACCCTACGAATAGGGGAGTATGACGTGGAGAAAATCCTGGTGGATCAAGGAGCTAGCACGGAAATCATGTACTACGATACCTTTAAGAAGATGGAACTCCCGGCGAGCTCGCTGCAAAGATGCCTTGTCCCCTTGGTTGGTTTCAGTGCGCAGACGGTATGGCCTATGGGAAAGGTCACACTACCTGTCCGAGCAGGATCAGTAGTACTGAAGACTGATTTCCTTGTGGTAGACATCCCTTCCTCCTATAACGTGATTATAGGGAGGACATGGATGCACAAAATGAGGGCGGTCTCTTCAACCTACCACCAGAAGATCAAGTATCCCGGAGCAGATGGAATAGAATACATCAAAGGCAACCAAAAGATGGCCGATCAGTGCTTCACCATGGTCCTGAAAAAATCCCCAAAGGCCGAGCTGATGCAGACGGTTGAAGTTCCAGACCAACCAACTTTGGAGGATGTCGGAGGTGATCCCACCAAGAAGATGGTGGAGGGACTAAAGAAAGTACAAATTCAAGAGGACGATGCAGAAAGGTATTTCCTGATCGGCGAAACCCTCTCCGAGCAAGAAGAGAGAGATCTGGTTACTTTTCTTAAAGACCACGTTGATGTGTTTGCTTGGACCCCCCAGGAAATGCCTGGGATAGATCCCGAAGTCATTTGCCACCACTTGAACGTGGACCCTCAGCACAAGCCAGTTGTGCAGAAGGCAAGGAGGTCAGCCCCACAGCACGCAGACGCTGTAATTGAGGAAGTAGAACGGCTACTAGAAGCGGATGCCATACGAGAAGTGAGCTATCCAGATTGGTTGGCCAACACAGTTGTAGTCAAAAAGAAAAATGGGAAGTGGAGGGTCTGTGTGGATTTCACCAGTCTCAACAAAGTATGCCCCAAAGATAGCTTCCCACTTCCCAGAATTGATCAACTTGTGGATGCTACATCAGGCTATGAGAGGATGAGCTTTCTTGACGCATATCGAGGATACCATCAAATAGCTATGTACGAGCCCGATCAAGAGAAGACGTCCTTCATCTCCCCTAGAGGGCTCTACTGTTACAAGGTTATGCCGTTTGGGCTAAGGAATGCTGGAGCAACCTATCAGAGGCTGGTTACTAAGATGTTCAAGGAACAGCTCGGCAAGACTATGGAGGTCTACATCGACGACATGGTAGTCAAAAGCAAGTTGAGGCCTGATCACCTTGCCGATCTAAAGGTAACCTTCAACATTCTAAGAGAATACAAGCTTAAGTTAAACGCTTCCAAATGTGCCTTTGGGGTTAGCTCGGGGAAGTTTCTTGGGCACCTAGTGACAAAAAGGGGGATTAAAGCCAACCCAGATCAAATAGCGGCCCTGCAAGGCCTACAAAGCCCAAAGACCACGAAGGAGGTCCAAAGGCTAACAGGGATGGCAGCAGCTCTTAATCGCTTCATCAGTAAGTCCTCAGACCGCTGCAGACCTTTCTTTCAACTTCTGAAGAAGAGAGAAGGCTACGAGTGGGGAGCCGATCAGGAACGGGCTTTCCAGGAGTTAAAAAGCTACTTATCATCACCACCTTTGCTCTCAACTCCAGAAGCTGGGGAGCGGTTGATACTATACTTAGCAATATCTGATCATGCGGTCAGCTCGGTCCTCCTACGAATAAAGGAAACAGAGCAGGCCCCAGTCTATTTCGTGAGCAAAACGTTGTTAGATGCCGAGACACGTTACCTACCACTCGAGAAGTTGGTATACGCTCTCATTGTTGCATCAAGGAAATTGCCTCACTATTTTTTACAGCACCCTATCACTGTGTTCACCGAATACCCACTAAGGGCCTTGCTCAGGAAGGCAGATTTCTCTGGTAGAATCTCCAAGTGGTCGATAGAGCTAAGTCAGTTCGACCTCGATTATCAGCCCAGAACAGCAATCAAGGGGCAGGTTTTAGCTGATTTCATAGCAGAATTCGCTCCAGCAGTGGCCCCACCGCCACCAATTCTCCACGAGAAGGAGCAAATCAGTAATCCCGAGCAGCCAACGAGGATGGCCGATCTGGATCCAGACGAGTGGAGGCTTTACGTTGATGGGTCAGCCTGCAGCAAAGGATCTGGAGCAGGGGTTGTGCTTTTCTCTCCAGAAGGATCGGTTCTGGAGCAAGCACTACGGCTGGGATTTAGTGCCACAAACAACGTAGCAGAATATGAAGCCTTACTTGCTGGACTAAGAAGTGCCCTGGAACTCAAGGTAACTAAATTACGAATATTTTGTGACTCCCAACTAGTCGTTAACCAGCTTTCAGGAGAATATGCTGCGAAAAGCGAAAAGATGGTTGCGTACTCAGAAGCGGCCAAGGATTTGCTAGACAAGTTTGACAAGATCCACATCCAGCAGATCAGCTCAGGTCAGAATGCACATGCAGACTCGCTGGCTTGTTTGGGGTCAGCAGTAAAGACGGAGTATCGCCGCACAGTGACAGTGGATTATTTGGGCGAACCAAGCATTGGCCGAGCAGTAGAAGTCGTAATGGAAACAGAGCTTGGGCCGAGCTGGATGGATCCAATAGTGGCATACCTACGAGATGGGACCTTGCCAGAAGATAAGAGGGAAGCACACAAAATCAAAACCAAGTCTGTACGCTTTTGGCTCTCTCCAGAAGGTAAGCTTTATAGAAAGTCTTTCCTTGGTCCATATTTGTTGTGTGTACACCCAGTCCTTGTTCAGAAATTCCTCCACGAGATCCATGCTGGAACTTGTGGGGGACACACCGGTGGCAGATCCATAGCCCACCGAGCAATATCCCAGGGATATTGGTGGCCCTACATGCAGGAGGATGCAAAGGCTTTCGTTAAGACTTGTGAAAAGTGCTAGAGGTTTTCTCCCCTCATCCGAGCTCCAGCGGAGGATCTATTGCCTCTAACCAGTCCATGGCCATTTGCCCAATGGGGATTGGATATCATGGGTCCTCTCCCTATGGCAACAGGGAAACGAAAATTCCTACTTATTGGCACTGACTACTTCACCAAATGGATCGAGGGGGAAGCTCTTGCTAAAATCACAGAAGCTATGGTGGAGAAATTTGTGTGGAATAAGATAATCACAAGGTTTGGAGTGCCCTACTCTATTATCTCCGATAACGGGTCACAGTTTGGCAAGAAGTTCAAGGCCTTTTGTGCTCAGTACGGCATCAGGAACTATTACTCCACCCCAGCTTACCCACAGAGCAATGGGCAAGCAGAAGCTTCAAACAAGACTATCTTAAAAAGTCTCAAAAAGAGGTTGGAGAAGAAAAAGGGAAAGTGGCCCGATGAGCTTCCAGCCGTGCTCTGGGCATACAGAACCACCCCACGGCGATCTACGGGAGAGACGCCATATTCCCTTGCTTACGGAACGGAGGCAGTAATTCCATTGGAGATAGGCTTGCCGACCATCCGCACAACTCTCGTAGAGTCGGGGGGCAATGATAAAGCCCTGGCCGAGCAACTTGATCTCGCCGAGGAAAGAAGGGAGCGAGCCCTTATCACCCTAGCAGCATATCAAGAGCAGCTACGGAGGAGCTACAATAAGAAGGTGCAGCCAAGAGAGTTCAAAATTGGAGATTTAGTCCTAAGGAAAGTCTTGGCTAACACCAAAATATCCTCTGACGGAAAGCTCGGGCCGAACTGGGAAGGCTCATACAAGATTGTGGGAATTGCTGGAATTGGGGCCTATCGTTTGGCTGACCTGGATGGAGATCCTATACCACGGCCATGGAATGTCCAGAACCTGAGAAAGTTCTACCAGTGATTTGCTTATGTGATTACGAGTACAATCACATCTTTTTTAAAGTAAATACGAATAAATTCACATTTGTGTTGGCACCTTGTTGGGATTACGAATAAAATCACCAACAATTATTTAGATTTTTGTCTTTATTAATAAAATTTCATTTTTCTCCTACTGTGAGGTTGTTTAATATGAACCCGAGTTGCTTCCAATCCGGATTCCTATTGGGGAGCAGAGAGTGTGTGTATTCCAACGAATATTGGTAAATCTCTAAGTATGAAAACACTTAGATTTGCAACGAATACTGCAATGATTTCTACGTACGAAAAAACTTAGATACACAAATTCCAACGAATATTGGTAAATCTCTAAGTATGAAAACACTTAGACTTGCAACGAAAACTGCAATAATTCCTAAGTACGAGGAAACTTAGGCTTGCAACGAAAATTGCAACAAAAATTCTAAGTATGAAGAAACTTAGGTTTGCAATGAACAATGCAAGTTTGCAACGAATATTGCAACACAAATTCTAAGTATGAAGAAACTTAGGTTTGCAATGAATAATGTAAGTTTGCAACGAATATTGCAACAAACATTACGAGTATAGCAACAATGAAAATCCTAAGTATGAAAAAACTTGGGTCTGCAATGCATACTGTAGTAGTTCCTAAGTACGAAAACACCTAGGCTGTGAGAGGCTCAGGTACGAAGATACTTAAAAAACTCAGCATAAAAACAAACTCAGCACGGATAAAGGTTGGGGAAGTAACAAGTACGAAATACTTGTAAAAACAAAGGAGCACGCAAAAGTACTTAACAAAGTATCAAGGTATTAAAAAAGGGCCACATCCGGCCGAGCAAGACCGCGCAGGGTCAAAATCAGAGTATAGATGATAAAAGGTAAGATTAAAAAGCATCAAGCCTCTTCACCGTGCTGACCTGCGTCAGTGGCAAGGTTAGGGTCAGGGTTGCTACCTCCAAGACCCTCAGCAACGTCATCCCCCAAGACGGAGGGATTAGTAGTGGTTTCGTCTACTTGGGGCTGCTCGGTAGAAATATCATCATGGACTTCAGAGTTAGGCTGAGCTTGCGCATTCAGATTGGGTTGAACAACAGCTGCCCCACTTGGAAGCTCCATATCAGTCCAAAGAGGGGAAGACGGATCCACCCCGAGCTTAGTAAGGCATCGCTGCCAAGCCGCCCCCCAAACGGCATCTTGCACTACCGGCATTTGAGCTCTGTAGTTGTCCGTCACCTCAAGCACGGCCCTGTCATATTCAGCTTCAGCCTTTGCATTGGCGGAGGACAGCTCGAGGCGAAGTCGTTGCTCATTTTCCTCAGCCCTCCCTTTTTGCTCAGTCAGCTCGTCCTTCAGCTTAGCCACCTCCTCCTGAGCTTCTTTGAGCAGTTGAGCATGATGGGCACTCTCCCGCTCGGCTTTATCAGCCCTTTTTTGTTCTTTTTTGAGGTCTTTTTCAGCCTCTTTTGCTCGGTCGAAGCCAGCAACGGCTTTCTGCATGATCTGCAGAGATAGACACAACTAGCAATTAGGGAGGACAATATCACGGAAAGAAAGTAGCATCTAAGGAAACAGCAAGTAAAGCTTTATACCTTGGCGCTTGATTGGAAGATCGACTTCATCAGAGTGTCAAAGGAGCTGCTCCTCTCCCTCTCCATGTTAAGTGGTAGAAGAGCAGCTCTGGACACACCAAAAGCAACCTCGGTGGAGGAGATTTTGTCGGTCACGGAAAGAAGGGCGCCATCAGGGCGAGCCAAGGCTGGAGCCCAAGGTTGCACCAGAGGTGGCGAGTCACGGAGAGTTTGGCCTGAACTTGAGCTCCCAGTTCTTCTCCTCTTAAGGGGAGGCTGAGCATCTTGAGGGCTCTCCACTGGCCTCTTATCCCTCTGTTGCTCAGAAAGGGAGACTTCAGGAGCGTCGGAAGGGTTGACAGCATGGACGACCGGAGGGGCACGAGATGTTGGACCGCTAAGGTTCAACACGTCTAGTAAATTGATCGGCTGACGAGGCATCTCTTCTCGATCTGGTGAAGGAGAGTAGCCCGATGAATCGTCAGAGTCTGCAAGAAGGGCAGCTTGCTCGGTCAGGGATTGAATGATTGAACGATGATCAGTGGCTCCTTCTTCTGATTCTCCTTCTACTATTACCCTCCCAGATGTACTTGGTTCTTGGTCAGCTCGGACGAGGATCGGGATGGCAGTAAGGACCTCTGGGACGTGGGCAAAGGTGATCTGTTGTTGAAGGTCTGTTGGGGCTCGGGGGTGTCTTGACCCTCTCCTAGCTCGGCCTCTTCTAGGTCGGCCAATCCTTTGCTCACCAGAAGGGCGTGTGGCAACCAGGGGAGCAGTTGGTGGCCAGGGGTGTCTTGTTCTTGGCTCTCCTACCTTTCTGATGTTACCCCAGTATGTTGGGGTATAGCCCAGTAACAGGTGGGCTGCACGGCCAAGACCAACAGGAGTTGGTGCAAACCCGTCAAAGTAAAGGGCAAGGGCAATATCCTCGCGATGGAGATTACCGTGGACCAAACGACCACCGTGGTTAAGGTTGCCCGCTGCAAAGACAACGCAAAAGAAATACGATCAGCAAAAGTGTCCCCAAGGATGAAATGTAAAGACAGTACAGGTAAAAGAAATACTAACGTAGTTTGCCTACGGTAGTGGGGCAAGCGAAGCCGATAGTGATCCCCTCAGCATCCCTTGGCTCCCAATTGCCAGTAACCACAAGAAAATCATCCGCCTCGCCTTTCGAGGAATTGGGCAGATCGGTAATGAGCTTCTGCTGGGGATCCCTGGCCTTGAAATAATAGTTGTTGTCTATAGTGGGGACTACACTATATAGGTAGTGTAAATCCCACCAGTCGAGGTGCAAGCCGAGCAGTCTGTTTAGGGCAAGTGTGCCCATGACCACCCTAACGAAATTAGGGCACAGCTGCATCGGATTGAGTCTGCACCTGCTGCAGACTTCTCGAAAGAACGGGTGGAGGGGGAACCTAAGGCCTCCCTCGACTATGAAAATTAGGGGTACATGGATTTTTGTTTCATCCTGACCCTCATCTCTTCCGTCATTACGGTTGTTTAGCCGGAATTGTACATCGGCGGGAATCTCATACGTCCTACGAAACTCTATTATTTTCTCAGGAGTACTTAGAAGAGCCCTATGCCTTCCCATTTTCGCTAAAGATTTAGGGTTTCACAGTTGAAACCCAGGGGAAAGAAGATGAACAGAACGCTGAAGAACAGCAGAGGAAGATGAAACGCGGAAAAAGAGATTTAGAAAGGTCACTTACGTGAAAGAGATGAGCCTAGTGCGGTACTTTCCGATGAGAACGGAAGGCTTTTTCCGACGAAGACCGGGAAAGGAGTTTGGTAGCCGAAAGCTTGGAACGGCGGAGATAGCGAACGAAGTTTTCTCTCTCCCTGCTTTGCTTCTGACAAAAACGAAGTGAAGAAGAAGGGGAGAGGTTTTTTGGGATTTAGAAGGTTTTGGGGGGAAAAAGTAATGATTATCCCGCTCGAAACCCCATAAAAGTGGGACGTGACGTACGAAAAACGTCAGTGGAATCGTCCTTTGGGCTTATCCGAGCCACCAACGGGTCATTTCGCATTTAATGCGAGAACAGTCTTGCTCCCCACGTGAGGGGGAGGCGTGCAAGAAGATGCATCTGGAACCATGGAAGCTCTGCGCACTGCTGATGAATGACAGTAGTAGCAGAGCTGGGGAACAATTGGAGTGGGTAAAATCTGATTACCCTACTATTAGGCATAGCACGTGCCTATGGCGGTCACCACGAAAGGGTGAATAGTTCGGCACCACATAGGGAGTCCGTGGGCCCTGTGCCGAACTGATCCCAGACCATGAATAAGGTCAGGATAATTAAGTAAGTTAATATATCAGGATGCACTAGCTCGGCATAAGACATAGAGGGATACCCTTGGTGTGGCCGAGCTAGGTGGGCTACGTGTATAGCTTAAATAGCATTCTGGAATACGTAAATCAGCTCAGCGAGATGAGTTGAGTTACGTACGGGTTATTTCGAGCTATGTGGAAGCACGGCACCGCCACGAGTAAGGCAGTGAGACATTCCAGAATGATCTAAAGGCGGTTCCTTATGAGATAAGGAGCGATCCCGTAGCTTAAGGGATCAGTATGGGAAGTCCTAATGAGATTAGGAGTATGCCCCATATAGGGAAGAATCCTATATGGAAAGAAAGACCTCTACTAGACGAGATCTAGTAGGATATGGAAGCTCGTCCCTAATAGGAAAGTCCTGTTAGGAAATGGATTCCTGAAGCTAATAGGAAACCAAGGCACGGGATGCCTAAATCAAGCCTTCTCCAACTATAAATACAGAACGATATCCATGAAGAAAGGTACGCTGTGAAACCTATTTTCATACGCATTGTGTTTTGAGCTCTCAAGTACGTGATACTAACTTAGGCATCGGAGGGCCTTTGCCAACGAGAGGCAAAGGTGCTCTAACCCTTTTTCTGTCTTGCAGATCTAGGGTTGATTCAAGGAAGCACGTGATCCAGGGTTACGTGGATTTATCCCCGTACAATTTCAAAAACTAAAAACTTGATGAGTGCAATACTAGGTTTTGTGGTTTTACAATTCAATAATGATACACACACAACCGATTGCAAACAACCAAGTTTAAAACGACATCGTTTTGCTTTTTATAAAAAAAAAAAGCTCCAAACAAAGTGCGAACTGTGAGAAGTGACTCTTTCAAAACACGCGGGCTTCGCACCAGCAGCAGATCGACTCTTTCGCCACCACGTTCCATTTCCCACCTCCATCAACACTACCATTTCTGGTCTCTCTCTCTCTCAAAGGCTTCGAACCCTCAAAGCAGACACACCACCAAGGTCTCTCTCTCTCTCTCTAGGTGTGTGTGTGTGTGTGTGTGTGTGAGGCATACATTGAGTTCCTGTGTTACAAAAAATTGTACCAAAAAAATTCTAATTTGAAATTACCATAAATTGGAGAGCTTGACTTTGTTTGTCGTTTGATTTTTGTCTTGTGCTTTTTGCCTGTGTTTGTCACTTGATTTTTGGCATATATATTACTCGAGATGTTGGGTAGGACTTGTCTTCTTGGTTTGATGTTTATTACGAGAATTGAGGCGTGTTCATCAATTATTGTTTTTGTTTCTCATTTTTAAAGCCCAACATTTTGAAATGTTTACTAGGTTTAATTTCAAGTTCCTAGCCCAATGTTTTTCATGTTATGTACACATTACATTGATTATTTTGGTATGTAGCTAATTTGTTTCCTTGTTTTTTGAACCAGTAGATGATGTCACCGGAGTCTGTTCCATCGGCAATGCCTCCAAACAAAGAGTGTGGAGAAGAAAAAGAGGTATGGAGTGGAGACTCAGATAATGAAGACGAAATTGAGGTAGATACTACTTAGGATAGGAAGGAGACAATAGAAAATTGTGAAGATAGACTTGAAGAACCGAAGGAAGGAATGGCATTCGAGACATCAGAGGAAGCTTATCAGTATTACTTAAGAAGTGCTAAAGAAAGAGGGTTTGATGTGGCAAAAAGAACATCAACAAAGGGAAAAGATGAAAATTTGAAGGATATAACTCTGTCATGTAGTTGCGCGGGAAAGCCAAGGGTAAGATCAAGTAACCCAGTCAAACCAAGGCCACAATAAAAAATTAACTGTCCAGCGCATGTTACTGTTCGTATACAGCTAGATGGTAAGTGGAGGTTCAACCTGGGTGATTTGGAGCACAATCATGAATAAAGCCCGGGAAAGATAAGGTATTTCAACAGCAATAGGGTACTGGATGAACACGTAAAAAGAAATCTTGAATTGAATGCTCAAGCCGGGATCAAAATGCACCAGACATATGATTTACTTCAGATTGAGGCTGGAGGACCTGGCAAGGTTGCAAATCTTGAGAAGGATTGCCGAAATTAAATGGACAAAGTTCGACGGTTACGACTTATGGAAGGAGATGCTGAAGTGACACTTTGGTATTTCACGAGAATGCAAGCTGACAATTTTGATTTCTTTTTCACAATGGATTTGCATGAAAAAGGTCGACTAAAGAATGTATTCTGGGCTGATGCAATGAGTAGGGCATCTTGTGAGGAGTTTTGTGATGTCGTGACCTTTGACACAACGTAATTGCTAAACAAGTATGACATGCTTTTTGCTCCATTTGTAGGCATACTGTGGACACCCCGCGGGATCGTCCACGAAAATGGTTGCGATTTTGGAAAATGGTTTTGATTGATTGGATGGAGTCGCCACCCGGGTTTGAAGACCGTACCCGAGAAACCATTTGAAAAATGACTCTTTTGCCCTTTGAATGGAAAATAATTTACAGGCCTCGCAAAATGAGATTTCTCGGGTCCGGGAGCTAGGTTACGCGAGGGGAAGGAATTTTAAGCACCCACCGCGCCCGGTGTAACCACCGGTCTCTACTAAATGCTTAAGGGATTTTGGAAATGTTGTTTGAATGGACTTTGAACACATATTCATGTGAAAGCACGAAAATGTATCAAAAAGATCAATGAAATGTGTGTGGATGGTTGTGCAAAATGTCATGGATGAATGATATAAGACACTGAAACTTGATTAAATCACACTCAAACTGTTCAAAGATGCCTCAGAAACTGATCACAAACACCAAACATATCACACCTGGATGACCACCTGGGCACCTGGATTAGGCAGATCCAAGCGTCTGGATTGAATACAGGCGCCTGGAATGGGACAATCCAAGCGCCTGGATGGCCTACTAGACAGCAAACTTAAAACCCCATTTTCCACAATAAACCCCAAGTATAATACTCTATGCTCATTCATACTTGTTCAAAATGATGCTAAATGACTTCATGGGTGATTAAAATGCAAGTAAAGCAGAAAATATGACAAGGGAGAAAGGAATCTAGGCGCCCACATTGAGTGAATCAAGGCGTCTGGACTCAATGCAGGCGCCTGGAAAGAACTGATCCAGGCGCCTGGATTAGGCACTAATACACAAAGCAGATTTCTTCCTTGTATGATTCAAACCTCTTCCAAGTCCTCCACTAGTATAGAAGACTAGTAAGAACTTGGTTGAGTCCCCTTCAGAGCCTTTTTGAACCCTTTTGGTAGAAAATCTACCTTGAAACTTGATTAATGAACTTGGGTTTGATTTTTTTGGAAGGCTATTGGTGGTTGAATGGACTGGATTTTGGCTCTTGGAAGTGTACTAGACTGATTGTAGGTGGAATGGTTGGGATTTGATTATGGATGATGAAGATACATGGATTTGGTGTAGTAAAAAGTGGGTTTTAAGGCTTGAATAAGATGGAACAAGGGGGAAATGGGTTGGGATCAGTTTCCTGGGGAAAATTCTGCAGAATAACAGTAGGGGAGTAAGGGAGAGCTAATCCTCTTGCAAATGAAAGAGAGAGGGGGGGTATATAAAGACTTGAAAGGTTCAAAAAGGGCCATTAGAACCCCTTAGGGGCCAAGGTTAGGGGGCAATAGGGTACTCTATATTCCCTCCACTCTCTCTAACAAACTTCTGCAGAAAATCCCAAAAGAATCTGGAGTGGGTAAAACTTGATTAACCATAATAAAGGGCATAGCACGTGCCTTTATTGATCACCACGAGAGGGTGAATAGCTCGGCACCACATAGGGAGACCTTAAACCCTGTGCCGGGCTGGTTTGGCCACGAATGAGGCTACAATTAATAAAGAGTAAACTAATAAGTCAGGATGCACTAGCTCGACGTAAGGCATAAAGGATGCCCCTGATATGGCCGAGCTAGATAGGCTACGTGTATAGCTTGAATAGCATTCTGGAATACATAATTTAGCTCGGCGTAACAAGCTGAACTATGTACGAGTTATTCCGAGCTACGTGGAAGCACGGCACCTCCACGAGTAGGGCGGTGAGACATTCCAGAATATTCTACAGCGGCTCCTTATGAGATAAGGAGCAATCCCGTAAAGTAAGGGATTGATATGGGAGGTCCTAATGTGATTAGGAGTATGCCCCATATAGGGAAGGATCCTATATGGAAAGAAAGACCTCTGCTAGACGAGATCTAGCAGGATATGGAAACTCTCCCCTAAAAGAAAAGTCCTATTAGAAGATGGATTCCTAAAGCTAATAGGAAACCGAGGCACGAGATGCCTAAGTCAAGCCTTCTTCACCTATAAATACAGCACTATGCCCATGAAGAAAGGTACGCTGTGAAACCCATTTTCATACGCATTGTGGTTTGAATTCACCAAGTACGTGATACTAACTTAGGCATCGGAGGGCCTTTGCCAACGAGAGGCAAAGGTGCTCTAACCCTTTTCTCTGTCTTGCAGATTTAGGGTTGAACCAAGGAAGCACGTGATCCAGGGCTACGTGGATTTTATCCCCGTACAATTGGCGCCGTCTGTGGGAAACCTGACAGAAAAGCTTGATCCCTTCCAACAGAGATCAACAATGGTGCTTTCAGAACCTCTTCTGTGCACCCCACAGAGGAAGGATGTGGAAGACGATGGCGGAACCACCCTTGTTTACACTACGAGAAAAAGTGCAAAGGTGGACGAAACTCCTGCAGTTCTAAAAGCACCACAAAAGAAGCCTGCCACCAGAAGGATTAACATAGGGCATATCCCTGAAATTCCAAAGTTTAGGGATACGCGCCTGATAAACTATGATTCTCCAAAATCAAACGAGCGACGGAAACGCTCAAAAACACCACCAAGAGGTGGGGAGGCCTCAACCCGACGTGAACGGAGGAGGAGCCCACCGAGAAGGGACGATCACAGGCGAACTAGGAATAAAGAAAAAGAGGACAGCCTCGACAGAAGAGAACAGGAGGCAGAAGAACTGGCCCGTGAAGTCACTCGACGAGAACGAGAGATTCAAGACCTAAAGAAACAACTCCAAGAGAAGGAGAAGGATTTACGTTCGCAGACGAGATCCGTGCAGTACGTAAAAGAAAGAAGGGTCCATCATCATGAGGACGTCTTTGCTAACCGAGCAGCCTCTCCATGAAAACGGAGAGAAAGGAGTGCTTCAGTGGAAAAGAAAGAAAGAAGGAAGCATGCTAGGGACAGATATGAGAGATCTGCTTCCAATGAGCACATTCCTGAGCAGCAAGCGAGAAGGGTGGACGTTGGCCGAGCTGATGGAGGCCCTAAGACTGCACGAGAGGCAGCTAAGGAAGCCCTAGGCCAGATTTCCAAATCACCACTGGCCCATTGGATTCGCGCAGAGAAGACGCCGAGCAGGGTAAAACACTCAACGTTCATCCCTTACGAAACTAACACGGACCCTGTGGCCCATATCCAACACTACCAGCAGGCCATGTTTATGCACGAACAAGATGATGCATTGCTATGCAAGATGTTCCCATCCAGCCTAGGAAAAGTGGCCTTGAGTTGGTACCAGAAGGATCCATCTTATGCTGGACTCAACTGGCTGAAGAGTTCACTGCATGGTTCCTTACGAGCCGAGCAACTCCAAAAACATTCGATGCATTAACCTCTATGAGACAGAGGGATGATGAGACTCTGCGACAGTACTCAAAGCGTTACTGGGAAACTTTCAACGAGATTGAAAATTGTAGTGAGGAGTATGCTCTGGCAACATTCAAAACAAGTCTGCCCATGCATAGCAAGCTATGAGAATCGCTTACTATGCACCCAGTCAAGACTGTGGCCAAACTGATGGAGAGAATTCAGGAGCACGCACGGGTAGAAGATGACATCCTGCAGGCAGGAGGAAAGATTGTCGCTGGACACCTCAGCTCCCAGAAAAAAGGACAATGGAGCCGAAGGCATACAAGAAAGACTTCACGACGGGAAGGAGGGATTATGCACAGCAGAAGAAGGAAAAAGCTTACCCAGACCCCAAGTCGTACTTCAGTGTTATGGCGACTTTCAATATACCCATCTACAAGATGCTGTACAGGATCAAAAATGAACAGTGGTTCAGAAGACCCCCAAAGATGACTGGGAACCCAAAGAAGAGGAGGGCAACCAATCAGCACTGCAGCTATCACAGAGATTGGGGGCACATGACTGAGGATTGCGTGGAGTACAAGAAATTCTTGGATGAGAAGGTGGCGGAGGGCCATCTTAAAGAGTTCTTGGCTGATAGCAAGAATGATGCTGATCTGGTAGAAGAGATGGACTACGAGAAAGGTCCAAAGGGAACAATCCATATGATACATGGACTAGTCGCCCCTTATACCAACAACGAGATAAGGCACATCCAGAGGGTCAACGGCCAGGCAAAACAGGTCATGAAGCTCGGCATGAAGAGGCCGAGGGCTGAGGAAGTCATGGAGATCCCAATCACCTTCACTGACAACGATCTGGACGGAGTAGTTGTGCCACATAATGATGCGTTGGTGATTACCCTACGAATAGGGGATTATGACGTGGAGAAGATTCTTGTCGATCAGGGAGCTAGCACGGAGATCATGTACTACCAAACTTTCAAAAAGATGGAACTCCCACCGAGCTCATTGCAAAAGTGTTTAGTTCCACTGGTCGGCTTTAGTGCACAGACGGTATGGCCTATGGGAAAGGTCACGTTGCCCGTCCGAGCTGGATCAGTAGTCCTGAAAACCGACTTCCTTGTGGTAGACATCCCTTCCTCCTATAACGTGATTATAGGAAGAACTTGGATGCACAAAATGAGGGCAGTCTCCTCAACTTACCACCAGAAGATCAAGTATCCTGGAGCGGATGGCATTGAATGCGTTAGGGGAAACCAGAAGGTAGCCGACCTATGTTTCAACATGGTATTGAAGAAGTCCCCCAAGGCCGAGTTGGTGCAGACAGTCGAAGTTCCAGATCGGCCTACCTTGGAAGACATCGGAGGTGACCCCACCAAGAAGATGGTGGAAGGGTTAAAGAAGATACAGATCCAGGGAGACGATGAGGAAAGGTATTTCTTGATCGGCGAGACACTTGCCGAACGGGAGGAAGGGGATTTGGTTGCCTTTCTGAAGGACCACGTCGATGTTTTTGCTTGGAATCCCCAGGAGATGCCTGGGATAGACCCCGAAATAATCTGCCACCATTTAAACTTGGATCCTCAGCACAAACCAGTTGTGTAGAAGGTGAGGAGGTCGGCACCACAGCACGCCAACGCTGTGATTGAAGAGGTGGATCGCCTACTAGAAGCAGATGCCATACGAGAGGTGAGCTATCCAAACTGGCTAGCCAACACAGTTGTGGTCAAGAAGAAAGACGGGAAGTGGAGAGTTTGTGTGGATTTCACCAGCCTCAACAAAGCATGCCCGAAGGACAGCTTTCCACTCCCCAGGATCGATCAGCTAGTAGATGCCACATCAGGCTATGAAAGGATGAGCTTCCTTGATGCATATCGAGGATACCATCAAATAGCCATGCATGAGCCAGACCAGGAGAAAACATCCTTCATCTCACCAAGAGGACTCTACTGTTACAAAGTTATGCCATTTGGGCTAAGGAATGCTGGAGCGACCTACCAGAGGTTGGTCACTAAGATGTTCAAGGAACAGCTCGGCAGAACCATGGAGGTCTACATCGATGACATGGTGGTAAAAAGCAAATTGAAGTCTGATCACCTGGCCGACCTGGAGGTAACTTTCAATATTCTGAGAAAATACAAGTTAAAGTTAAACGCCTCCAAGTGTGCCTTTGGAGTCAGCTCGGGGAAGTTTCTAGGACACCTGGTGACTAAAAGGGGGATCGAGGCTAATCCAGATCAGATCACGGCTCTTCAAGGCCTAGAAAGCCCAAAGACCATGAAGGAGGTCCAAAGGCTAACAGGAATGGCAGCAGCTCTTAATCGCTTCATCAGTATGTCCTCAGACCGCTGCAGACCTTTCTTTCAACTTCTGAAGAAGAGAGAAGGATACGAGTGGGGAGCCGAACAGGAACATGCTTTCCAGGAGTTAAAAAGTTACCTGTCATCACCACCTTACTCTCTACTCCAGAAGCTGGGGAGCGGTTGATATTATACCTGGCAGTATCTGATCATGCGTTCAGCTCGGTTCTCCTACGAATAAAGGGGACAGAGCAAGCTCCGGTCTACTTTGTGAGCAAAACAATGTTAGATGCTGAGACACGTTACCTACCGTTAGAGAAATTGGTGTACGCTCTTGTCATAGCTTCAAGAAAGTTACGTCACTACTTTCTACAGCATCCCATTACTGTGTTCACGGAATATCCAATAAGAGCCTTGCTTAGGAAGGCAGACTTCTCTGGACGAATATCCAAGTGGTCCATCGAATTGAGCCAATTCGACCTTGACTATCAGCCAAGGACGACAATTAAAGGGCAAATCTTGGCTGACTTTGTAGCCGAGTTTACCCCAACGGTGGCTCCACCTCCACCAGCCCTCCACGAGAAGGAGGAAGAAATCAATCACCCCGAGCAGCCAACGAGAATGGCCAATCTGGACCCAGAGGAATGGAGGCTCTATGTTGATGGGTCAGCTTGCAACAAAGGATCTGGAGCAGGAGTGGTACTGTTCTCTCCAGAAGGTTTGGTACTGGAGCAAGCACTACGGCTGGGATTTAGTGCTACAAACAATGTAGCAGAATATGAAGCATTGCTCGCTGGATTGAGGAGCGCCCTGGAGCTCAAGGTAACAAAATTACGGATATTTTGTGACTCACAATTAGTTGTTAATCAGCTTTCAGGGGAATATGCTACGAAGAGCGAGAAGATGGCTGCATACTCAGAAATGGCCAAGGATTTGCTTGACAAGTTTAACAGAGCTCACATCCAACAAATCAGCTCGGGCCAGAATGCACACGCAGACTCATTGGCATGCTTAGGATCAGCAGTAAACACGGAGTACCGTCGTACAATAGCTGTCGATTATTTGAGCGAACCGAGCATTGGCCGAGCGGTAGAGATCGTGATGGAAACAGAGTTTGGGCCGAGCTGGATGGACCCAATAATGGCATACCTACGAGATGGGACATTGCCAGAAGACAAGAAGGAAGCTCACAAGGTCAAAACCAAATCAGTACGCTTCTGGCTCTCTCCAGAAGATAAGCTTTACAAAAAGTCTTTTCTTGGCCCATATTTGTTGTGTGTACACCCAGCTCTTGTTCAGGGATTCCTACATGAGATCCATGCTGGAACGTGTGGGGGACATACTGGTGGAAGGTCAATTGCCCACCGAGCAGTATCCCAGGGATATTGGTGGCCTTACATGCAGGAGGATGCAAAGGCTTTTGTCAAGAAGTGTGAAAAGTGTCAGAGATACTCCCCTCTCATCCGAGCTCCAGCGGAGGATCTGTTGCCTCTGACCAGTCCGTGGCCGTTTGCTCAGTAGGGATTAGACATCGTGGGTCCTCTCCCTATGGCAACAGGGAAACGAAAATTCCTACTCATTGGCACAGACTATTTTACTAAGTGGATAGAGGGTGAAGCTCTGGCAAAAATCACCGAAGCCATGGTGGAAAAGTTTGTGTGGAACAAGATCATCACGAGGTTTGGAATACCCTACTCCATCATCTCAGATAACGGGTCCCAGTTCGGCAAGAAGTTCAAAGCCTTCTGTGCCCAGTACGGCATCAGGAACTATTACTCCACCCCAGCTTACCCACAGAGCAATGGGCAAGCAGAAGCTTCAAACAAGACTATCTTAAAAAGTCTCAAAAAGAGGTTGGAGAAGAAAAAGGGAAAGTGGCCCGATGAGCTTCCAGCCGTGCTCTGGTCATACAGAACCACCCCACGACGGTCTACGGGAGAGACACCGTATTCCCTTGCTTACGGAACAGAGGCAGTAATTCCATTGGAGATAGGCTTGCCGACCATCCGCACAACTCTCGTAGAGTCGGGGGGCAATGATAAAGCCCTGGCCGAGCAACTTGATCTCACCGAGGAAAGAAGGGAGCGAGCCCTTATCACCTTAGCAGCATATCAAGAGCAGCTACGGAGGAGCTACAATAAGAAGGTGCAGCCAAGAGAGTTCAAAATTGGAGATCTAGTCCTAAGAAAAGTCTTGGCTAACACCAAAGTGTCCACTGATGGGAAGCTTGGACCAAACTGGAAGGCCCGTATAAGATCGTTGGGATTGCTGGAATAGGGGCCTACCGTTTAGCCGACCTGGATGGACACCCAATACCACGGCCATGGAACGTCCAGAACCTGCGAAAATTTTACCAGTAGTTTGTATATGTGATTACGAATACAATCACATCTTTTCTAGTGGATACGCATAAATTCACATTCTGTTTCTTGTTTATATACAAATAGAATCACCAACATTAGTTATTTAAATTTTCAAAGCATTTATAAGATTACATCTTTTATGATATTGCTTAATACGAACCAAATTGGCCTTCAATTTGGATTCCTATTGGGGAGCAGCGAGTATGTGTACTTCGGATGCTTTAGTTTTTTCCGAAATTTCAAGTATGAAGACACTTGGCACAAATTTCTAAGTACGAAAAACTTAGATTTGCAACGAATATTGCAAGCTTCAAGTATGAAGACACTTGGCACAAATTTCTAAGTACGAAAAAACTTAGATTTGCAACGAATATTGCAAGCTTCAAGTATGAAGATACTTGGAACAAATTTCTAAATACGAAAAACTTAGATTTGCAACGAATATTGCAGACTTCAAGTATGAAGACACTTGATATCAAAATCCTAAATAAAAAAAAAACTTAGATTTGCAACGAATATTGCAAATATGTCCTAAGTACGAAGAAACTTAGATGCATAAGTATGAAAACACTTAGGCCATAAGAAATTGAGCATCTAGCATAGGCACGAAGAAGCTTACAAACAAGTACTATGAAAAGTACAGACACACATCGAAAAAACTTGTAGGAGTACATGACATAACGAGTACGAAAATACTTAAAAGTACCAGCTTCAACAACAGAAATATCAAAGTAAAAACAGGCCACATACGGCCGAGCAGACCACGCAGGGTCACGAATAGGAGTTCAGATGATAACAGAACAAGGATAAACAGGCATCAAACCTCTTCACCGTGCTGACCAGCATCGATGGCAGGATTGGGGTCAGGGTTGTCACCTCTAAGGCCTTCAGCAACACCATCCCCAAAGATAGTAAGGTCAGTGATGGTTTCATCTGTCGGAATCAGCTCGGTAGTGGACTCAGGTTGAGCTTCTGAGTTGGGTTGAGCTCCAGCATCAGGATTGGCTTGGGGAGCAGATACCTCACTGGGAAGTTCCATATCAGTCCAGTAAGGGGAGGACGGATCCACCCCGAGCTTGGTAAGGCACCTCTGCCAAGCCGCGCTCCAGACAGCATCCTGCACTGCAGGCATCTGTGCTCTATAGTTGTCTGTGATCACGACAACAGCACGGTCGTATTCAGCTTCCGCCTTGGCTTCTGCAGTCGCAAGTTGTTGACGAAGTTCGCGCTCGACCTCAGCAGCCTTCCTTTTGAGTTCAGCAGTCTCTCCTTTCAAACCCTCCACCTCCACCCGAGCTTCCTTCAATGATTGGGCATGCTGGGCGCTCTCCCGTTCAGCTTTGTCAGCCCTCTTCTGCTCTCTTTTAAGGTCTTTCTCAACCTCTTTTGCTCGGTCAAAACCGGCGGCGGCTTTCTGCATGATCTGTAGAAGGAGGAGTCAGCTTTAAACAGACAAAAACACAACAGAGCAATTACTAAACCTTTGTACCTTGGCACTCGATTGAAAGATCGACTTCATAAGAGTGTCAAAGGAACTACTCTTCTCTCTCTCCATGTCGAGTGGAAGAAGAGCAGCTTTGGACACACCGAACGCCACCTCGGTGGAAGAGATCTTGTCAATCATATTCAGGGGAGTGCCGTCAGGACGGGCCAGGAGAGGCTCCCATGGCTGCACCAATGGAGGAGAGTCAGTAAGGCGTTGGCTTGAGCCCAAGCTTGCTGTCCTTCTCCTATGCGGGGGAGGCTGATCGTCATGGGTACTCTCTGATGGCCTCTTGTCCCTCTGTCGCTCAGATAGAGAAGCATCAGGTGCTTCAGGGGGGTTGATAACATGAACAGCTGGAGGGGCATGAGAAGCCCGCCCGCCGAGGTTCAACTCACCGAGCAGGTTGATTGGCTCAAGCGGCATCTCTTTATCAGGGGAGGGAGAATAACCAGACGAATCGTCTGAGTCTGCAAGAAGAGCAGCCTGCTCAGACAAGGATTGGACGATTGAGCGGTGATCCAACGCTCTTTCTTCTGTTTCTTCTTCTTCTTCTGCTGCCTCCCTACCAGATGTGCTCGCCTCTTGATCAGTACGGATGAGGATTGGGATAGCAGTTGGTAATTCAGGGATGTGAGCAAACGTGATTTGCTGTTGAAGATCGCTCGGGGCCCGAGCTCTCCTAACTCTTCTTGGGGCTTGGCCTCTTTGGGGTCGAGTACTTCTTTGCTCAGCCGGTGGGCGTGTGGCGATCAACGGGGCAACTGGAGGCCAGGGGTGTCTCGATCTTGGCTCGCCGACCCTTCTGATACCACCCCAGTACGTTGAGGTGTAGTCCAATAGCAGGTGAGCTGCACGGCCGAGACCAACAGGGGTTGGTACGAAACCGTCGAAATACAGAGCCCGAGCAATATCCTCACGATGAAGATTGCCGTGGATCAGACGGCCACCGTGGTTGAGGTTGCTAGCTGCAAAAAACAGAGGAAACAGTACAAAAAAAAAAATGATCAACAGAGCCAAGAGATATGAAAAACCAAAAAGTAGTAAGTACAAAGGTCGAATACTAACGTGGTTGGCCTGAGACTGAAGGGCAGGAGAAGCCAATAGTATTTCCCTCAGCATCTTTTGGCTCCCAGTTACCGGTGACTACGAGAAAGTCATCCCCCTCGCCCTTAGAGGAATTAGGCAGGTCTGTGATGAGCTTCTGCTCGGGGTCCCTGGCCTTGAAATAATAGCTGAGGTCTACTGTAGGGACTACGCTGTAGAGGTAATGTAAGTCCCACCAGTCCAGATGCAGGCCGAGCAGCCTGTTCAGGGCAACGGTACCCATAACAACCCTAACGAAATTAGGGCAGAGCTGCATGGGGTTTAGCCTACACCTAGAGCATACCTCCCTGAAGAAAGGATGGAAGGGGAATCTAAGGCCACCTTCCACTATAAAGATCAAGGGGACGTGGATTTTGTTTTCTTCCAAGCCTACTTCTCTCAAATCGTTACGATCGTTCAATCTGAGATGAACGTCGTTCGGAACTCCATATGTCCTACGAAATTCGGCTATTTTTTGGGCATTACTAACAAGGGCTCTGTGTTTTCCCATGATTAGGGTTCCGCAGTTGAAACCCAAGGGAAGAAGATGAACAGGCGCTGAAAAACGGCGAAGGGGGGAAACGCAAAACAGAAATGGAGAACTAAAGAGGGGCTACTTACGTGAGAAGGTATGGGCCTAGGATGATACTCTCTGACGAGAAGACGTTTTCCGACGAAAACCGGGATTGGGTTTGTTGCAGAAAGCTTGAGCGACGCTTATGGCGGAGGACAAGATTTCTTTTCTCTCTCTTCTTTGCTTCTGACGAAATGAAGCGATGAAGAGAAGAAGAGGTTTTTTCTTTTGATAGACTCGAAGGGTTTTTAGGGGGGAAAAGTGATGATTATCCTGACCAAAAACCCATAAAGTAAGGGCGTGACGTATGAGAAACGTCACCCTAGGATGTCCTTTGGGCTTATCCAGCCCCCAACGGGTCATTTCGCATTTAATGCGAAAGTAACTCTGTTCCCCACGTAAGGGGGAAGCATGCAAGAGATGCATTAGGAACCGTTGAAGCTCTGCGCACCGCTGATGAATGACAGCAGTAGCAGAGCTGGGGAGCAATTGGAGTGGGTAAAACTTGATTAACCCTAATAAAGGGCATAGCACGTGCCTTTATTGATCACCACGAGAGGGTGAATAGCTCGGCACCACATAGGGAGACCTTAAACCCTGTGCCGGGCTGGTTTGGCCACGAATGAGGCTACAATTAATAAAGAGTAAACTAATAAGTCAGGATGCACTAGCTCGACGTAAGGCATAAAGGATGCCCCTGATATGGCCGAGCTAGATAGGCTACGTGTATAGCTTGAATAGCATTCTGGAATACATAATTCAGCTCGGCGTAACAAGCTGAACTATGTACGAGTTATTCCGAGCTACGTGGAAGCACGACACCTCCACGAGTAGGGCGGTGAGACATTCCAGAATATTCTACAACGGCTCCTTATGAGATAAGGAGCAATCCCGTAAAGTAAGGGATTGATATGGGAGGTCCTAATGTGATTAGGAGTATGCCCCATATAGGGAAGGATCCTATATGGAAAGAAAGACCTCTGCTAGACGAGATCTAGCAGGATATGGAAACTCTCCCCTAAAAGAAAAGTCCTATTAGAAGATGGATTCCTAAAGCTAATAGGAAACCGAGCCATGAGATGCCTAAGTCAAGCCTTCTTCACCTATAAATACAGCACTATGCCCATGAAGAAAGGTACGCTGTGAAACCCATTTTCATACGCATTGTGGTTTGAATTCACCAAGTACGTGATACTAACTTAGGCATCGGAGGGCCTTTGCCAACGAGAGGCAAAGGTGCTCTAACCCTTTTCTCTGTCTTGCAGATTTAGGGTTGAACCAAGGAAGCACGTGATCCAGGGCTACGTGGATTTTATCCCCGTACAGAATCCTCCAAGACGCTCCTCCCCACTCACTTGACCTTGGACAACAAGTATCTGGAGTGAATCCGGGCGCCTGGAATTGGGGAGTCCAGGCGCCTGGATTGAGTTCGGGCACCCGGAATGGGAATCCAGGCGCCTGGATTAGGAGACAGCACAACATATGAAACTTCGCGGGGCCGCTCTGGGTGCTAGCGAACTCCATTTTGCGCATGGTTTGAAGCGTTGGAAAGCTTGTTAAGTCTACTTTCTAACCCCAGTGCTTTGAACCCAAGATGATTTTTACATCAAAATATATGACCATTTTACCCTCAGATGGTCGGGAAAACAAGTTGTTTTGGTAAAACAGGCACATCTCCCTCATTTCAAAACGGATCGGGACATATTATATATCAAAAAAGAGTATTTTGAATGTACTAGAAGGCGGTGTAGGCTTGGGTTTCTTTTGGAGAGGTTTAGGAGAGGTTTCTAAGTTCACAACCAAGCTTCGCGTGCTCTTAACGGGCATTTTCATCATCGGGGATGCTTGATAAGTTTCTCGGGTCAAAATCAGGGTGTCTACAGTTGTCCCTCTTGGATGGAACTCTGCATCATTGCTTGACACAAGTTACATCTAAGATAGAGACATCCCGATTCGTTCCCTGAGCCTTTCTCAAGCTGCAAAGAAAATTATTAAAATCACGATCGCGCCACTCTAGCTGCCTACGTACCCCATTGTATGGATCAGACCAGCGTAGTTCTTGGGGGCAAATGAATAGATTGATGATTCACTTGATAATGAACAATGAATGATGATGCACACAATAGATGATTGATGATTGATGGGTGATTGATTGAATGATTGAGGAGTAATGATTGATTGAATGATTGATTGAAAGAACGAGTGATGATTGATTGGATGCACCAGCTAGGCGACTTTTGAATGATGATTGAATGATTGGATGCACCAGCTAGGCAGCTTTTGAATGATGATTGAATGATTGGATGCGCCAGCTAGGCGGCTTTTGAATGATTGAATGCACCAACTTGGTGGATAAATGATTCGGGTGTATCAGCTAGGGGACTAAAATGATTGAATGCACCAGCTTGGTGGCTACGTCATGTAATGAATCTATTTTTAAATTGAATGTAAAGATTATCCTAAATGACATTATTGAAAATGTGACCATTTTTGGTCTTGAAATTAATTTTGATTGAAATTGAAGTGACCATCTCTGGTCTTGAAATTAATTTTGAAGTTGACCATTTCTGGTCTTGAAATTAATTTTGAAGATGACCATTTCTGGTCTTGAAATTAATTTTGATTGAAATTGAAGTGACCATCTCTGGTCTTGAAATTAATTTTGAAGATGACCATTTCTGGTCTTGAAATTAATTGTTTGTTCCTCAGAACGATTGATTTAAAAGTTGTCCCTCAGGACGATTGATTTAAAAGTTGTCCCTCAGGACGATTGATTTAAAAGTTGTCCCTCAGGACGATTGATTCAAAAGTTTGTCCCTCAGGACCATTGATTTAAAAGTTGTCCCTCAGGACCATTGATTCAAAAGTTTGTCCCTCAGGACGATTGATTGAAAACTGTCCCGCAGGACGATTGATTCAAAAGTTTGTCCCTCAGGACGATTGATTGAAAACTGTCCCGCAGGACGATTTGATTTAAAAGTTATCCCTCAGGACCATTGATTTAAAAGTTGTCCCTCAGGACCATTGATTTAAAAGTTGTCCCTCACGACGATTGATTGAAAACTGTCCCGCAGGATGATTGCATGCGACTCGTGCATTGACACTCGATGACAACAACGATAACATTCCTTCTTTAAAAAGTAGGAGGCTCAATGGGGTGGCGCTTTTGCTTTACTGTCTTTCCCTTTTGGCCAAGGTTTTGGTTTGAGCTTGGCAAGACTTGGGTTTTGGATTGGTTTCAGACTTTTAGCCTCCCATGCCCCAGTCCTGGATTTGGGTGTATGCTTCCCCCAGAAATGGCATTAGGCTGACATACCCCAATTTTGGGTTGACGTGCCTTCACAGATGATGAACCTCAATTCTGATTTTCTTTCTCGCCTCTGCTGATGGTTTTGGCGACCAATTAACCATGTACCCAAATACGGGTTCTTTGATGCATTGAAATCGTTTCCACAAGTCAAGCATCGACAAAACTAAGACGACATGATTGGCTTCTTGACAAAGAGGTGGATTTTTCCAAGGCCGAGGAATTTGATCGGCCTTTTGACAAGAGGGTGGACATCGATAAGAATGACAAGGCCAAGAAATTTGATTGCCCTTTTGACAAGAGGGTGGACATCGATAAGACTGATAAGGCCAAGGAATTTGGTTGGCCTTTTTGACAAGGGGATGGACTTTGACAGACAAGGCTTGAGGAATTTGATTGACCATGTTGACCTAACGGATAAGAGCAAGGGCGTGTTGACTTGAAAGATATGGAAGACTACGTTGACTCGAAGTTTTGAAAGATGGCAAACATGCCTCACCATTAATGTCGAAATTGTCATGATAAAATTGAATTTTTATTTTGTGATTGTTTTACTCCATCAAGTGATGTTCATTCAAATCTTCTTATCAAAACACAAGATTTCTTGTCACAAACCCATGCCCCAGATTGCTGATGATTCCTCATTGATTTTCCTTCAAAATGCCCCAGTTTAGAGGGCTGCTGATGAAGACCCATTGATATGCCCCAGTTTTGATATTTGCTTTGCATGACGCCTGCGTTTGCACAATGCTTTGACTTTTGATTTTCAAGGGAGATTAGACTGTTCCCTTTTGACTTGAATTCTCACTATCAAGTTGCACTTTCCAATCTGAAAGGACTTTTATCTAGGTTATGACGGGGCCAAGGTTACGGGCTTAACAAATGAAGGATAATAGGCTCAAAAATCTCATTTTTCTTCGGGGTTGTTTGAGCTAGCAGCTATCTTGGACTCTATTCATGCCCTCTTTGCTTTTTGATGGACGCTTCTTATTTTCTTCTCCTTTTGTGCCTATTTTTGATTGGCGCTTTCTTTCAATTTGATTTTTCTGTTTCATTTCTTCTATACTTCTCATCTTGATCCAATTTGGCATTTTGAAGTGATAACGATTTAACACTTCCATTCTTGCGATGGTTTGAACTTTCATGCGCCTACATCTTTTGGCACTTTCTTTTTTTATTCTTTCCTTTCACCCCAGTGCGGGGGATAGCTGCCTAGCTGGGTTCTTTTTCAAAGAAATTGATTCAGGCTCAAAGGGGGTTTGGAATGGATATTCATGTGGGGAATAAAAGCAAAGAATGTCTTTATTCATTTTGAATTGTGCAACCTGATAGCGAGAACTCATGTTTGCTCTAACTTTTCCCTAGATCACATCTTTTGGAAGTTTGATCTAGCGAGCTTTTTGCCTTAACTTTTTCCTAAGCCGCCATTGCGGGTTTTCGACCTAGTAGGCTTTTTCTGTGTCAAAGCATCGCGTCTTGATGGCACCAAGGAATGGTCCCTTGGAAATCCTCCTTGTGCGGGGCGAGAGTTCAATCAAAATCCATCTTGTGTTTTGAAGTGATTATCATGTTTCTCAAATGATGGTGCAAAACAATTCCAAGTTGAGGTATTATTACAAAAATCCAAGTTTATGATTGACAATTTCAACACAACGGGGGATGACATTGATTTTTTAAAGTTACGACCGAACCACTAAGGGTTGCCTACGTATCCCTTTGCAAGGAATCAGGTCGTGCGTAGTTCGGGACTACAAAGTTGACTTTATTTTTGGTCTTTTTCTTTTTTGACAACAACAACAAGACATTACAGACTCGAAGATGAAAACACATAGACAAGGAAAACAAAAACATAAACAGACTCGAAATACAAACTGACTAAATTAGAAGTGAAAACTTGACTCGACACTTGAAGACTTCCAAGACTCGTGGAAGATTGAACTACTGCATGGCCATCGATGGTTCATTGATTTGGCGAGATGTTTGGTTTTGCCAGTGGTGCAGAGATGGATCCGTTGTCAATGAGATCTTGAATCTTGTGGCGGAGGCGATGACACTCATCGGTAGCATGACCAAGCATTTGATGGAAGACACAAAAGGCGTTTGGGTTGTGGTAGGCTGGGAGCTTTTGAGGCAGAGGAGTTGGAGAGAGTGGTTTGAGAAGACTGGCTTCATGGAGTTCTTTATACACCAAGGATAGGGGTGTGGAGAACTGTGAGAGGGTTCTTTGTGGTTTTTTAGAGTGGCTGGTTTGGATTGTGATTTTGTTGATGGGTGCTGCTCGGTTGGAGTTGCGTTTTGTGGAGCTGGATGAGGTGTTTGCATATAGGGTGTTGTTATCCCCAGAGTTGTTGTTCTTGGTTTTTGGAGTGGGGCCATCTTTTTCAAGATTCCCGTCCCATATTGCTTCCTCAATTGATAGGCCTGTCTCAAAGTAGGTCTCAAAGTTATGTGCCTGGGCCATCACCATGTACTGGGCCAAGTCGGGTTGTAGATTCTTGGTTATGATGCGCATTTGGTCCTTATCACTAGGGCGATCGGTCATTTGTGCGGCCTTCGCCCTCCACCTTTTCACAAACTCTGCGAAGGACTCTTTCTCTTTCATTTTGATACTTTCAAGCTCACGAATAGTGACCTTGAGCTACACATTGTACTCATACTGCTTTATGAAAGCAGCCGTCATTTCTTCCCAAGTTTGCCTCATTGAGATGTCAAGAGATAAGAGCCATTGAAGTGCGGGCCCTGTGAGAGTTTCATGGAACATTTGGGCCATAGTGGGCTTATCAACATCTTGCAATGAAAGGGAGCTCACGTATGCCTGAATGTGTCCCTTTGGATCTCCGGTACCATCGAACTTCTCAAAGTCCACATGTTTGAATTTCTTAGGGAGTTTGGCACCCGGGAAAAGGCAAAGTTTGTCCATGTCGAACCCGGTGATGGCCCGCTTCTCACTTTTAGCCAAAGATTCTTCAAGTTTGGCTATTTTGGCTAGCATTTCAGCCAACTGGGGATTGTCAACCGGAGGTGGCTGTTCTTCAATTTGCACCGTCTTGTTATTCCTAGTGTTCATACGAGAATTTTGGTCAATTCCAATATTTGCATCTTGGGTCAATACGGGTTTCTGGACCTGTTAGAGATCCTTCAACCTGTTCATTCTCTCTAGGATTAACATTATTCTCGTCTTCTGGCGTTTGGCCAATTTGAGAATCATCTGTTTGATTCCTAAGTTTTGGAGCCATTCAACACTTTCAAGAGTCCCACCGGGCGTGCCAAAAAATGTGTTTGGTTCTTTTACTTCTTTGCAATGAAAAATAATTGAGTGCGAGCGTGCCAGAGAGAGTTTCAATCTCCTCCCTCAGATTAACTTTGGAAAAACCAAATTTAATCAGGCGATTGTGTTTTTAATGGTTCAATTATCTCAATTAAGAGGATTTTCTTTATGAGTGAAGAAATGTAAACCAATATACTTAGGAAATTAAAGAACAATAAAGAAACAAGATACTTCGATTGATAAACCAAAGGTAAACTTACTTCGAAATTGCCTTCAACTTCAAAATACAATGTGATGAGAACTTCGAACAGATGAATGTTACAAGAACAATCGAAATTAATCCTAAACTATTTCCTAATCTACTTCCTAATCTACTTCGAACTGAGTCGAAACCCTAAACCACTTGCCAATGAACAAACCAAGCATCATTTTGTTTGATTGCTGTTTGTTGAAGATTTGTCCGGGGGTTTTTACTCTTCAATTTCTTCTATTTATAGACGCTGCTTGTTATTTGAACTTCCCGCTCAATGAATTTGAACTTGGCTTGCTTCGAACTCCATCTTTCATAATTTTGAATTGGCAATTTCTTCCCTCCCCCACGTCTGAATTTGAATTCTTGTTATTCTCCTTCCAAAAGTTTCTCATTGAATCTGCACCGTTGCTTGAACTAACCCAAATGATCATATTTTAAGGAGATAACTGCATTTCAAGATGTAATCCACGTGTTCTAACTGCTACTTGCTTTGCATCACAAGTTTACACGTGGACTTCATACTTTTAGCAGTTAAAATCATAACTTCGAATTTGATTTTCTGTATTGACAACACTTTGTAACTGTCAATAACTGCTCTTTAAATTGAGAAACAATACGACATCGTATTTACTCAACTTCAATTCAATAATCCAGTGTATTTTCATTGACAGATATTTGCCAATATTTGGCATTCATGATTACGTGTCAATTAATTATTCGATTTGTTAATTTTATATGTAAACAGGTACGTAGGCAACCTGAATGGCACGACCGTGTTTTTAATGTTTTCCTTTGTAGCTTGAGAAAGGCTCAGGGAACGAATCGGGATGTCTCTGTCTAAGATGTAACTCATATCAAGCAATGATGCGGAGTTCCATCCAAGAGGGGCAACTGTAGACACCCCGATTTTAACCCGAGAAACTTATCAAGCATCCCCAAGGATAAAAATGCCCGATAAGAGCACGCGAGGCTTAATTGTGAACTTCGAAACCCCTCCAAAACCTCTCCAAAATAAACCCAAGCCAACACCACCTCCTAGTACATTCAAAACCCTCTTTTTTTATATATAATATGTCTCAATCCATTTTGAAATGAGGGAGATATGCACGTTTTACCAAAATGACTCTTTTTCCCGACCTTCTAAGGGTAAAATGGTCATAGATTTTGATGTACAAATCATATTGGGTTCAAACCACTTGGGTTAGAAATTACACTTGACAAGCTTTCCATCACTTCAAATCATGCACAAAACGAAGTTCGGTAGCACCCGGAGCGACCCCGCGAATTTTGAAATTTTGTGCAGTCTCCTAGTCCAGGCGCCTGGATTACCCTATTCCAGGCACCGATACTCAATCCAGGTGCCTGGATTACCCTATTCCAGGCACCGATACTCAATCCAGGCGCCTGGATTCCCATTCCAGGCGCCTGGATTCCCCTATTCCAGGTGCCCAGATCACTCCAGATACTTAAATCCCAAGGTGAAATTGGCGGGGAGGAGCATCTTGGGGGATCTTTGCAGAGATTTTTTGCAGCAAAATAGTGGAGGGAAGATAGAGTATCATAGTGAACCCCTTGATTGACCCCTAAGCCATCCAATGACCCATTTTGACCCTTTCAAGTCTATATACACCCCCTCTCTCTTTCATTTGGAAGAAGAACAACTCTCCATTCCTCCCAAGCTGTTATTCTGCCCAAATCATTCTAGAAACCACAGTCGTAGTTAATCCCTCTTTGTTTCCTCACTTTCAACCACCAAACCCACTTCTTTACTACCTCAACTCTCCATATCTTTACCTTCCACAGTCAAACCCCAACCAAACACCTACAACCAGTCCTATCTAGTACCAAAAGCTAGAATCCAGTTCCTCTAATCACCAAAAATATCTCAAATCAACCATCCAAGTATTTCAATCTAGCCTCAAAGGTAGATTTTCTACCAAAACAGTGTTCAAGGGCCCTAAGGGGAGTACCACCTAACCTTTACTTATCACCAATATCAGTTTGGGGTTTGGGAGGGTTGAAAGTGTCACAAAAGAGAAAATTTTATACATACACCTGCACCTGATCCAGGCGCCTGGACCTGCATAATGCAGGCGCCTAGATCCCATTTGTGTTGCCATGATTTCTGCATTTTTACCTTTTTCTCTTGGTTATTTGAAGCATTACTGGTCATTTGCATTTCTTACTGACCTTGCATGATTTAGTTAACTACTTAAAAAGAAATGGTTTATGATATTTTGAAGTGAATCAAGGTTCAAAAGAGAAGGTTTTCTTGCATTGTAATTAAGAAGTGCATATTGTCTTTTGTAGGCAGCTCATCAAATGCATAAATGAGCATGGTGCACATTTAAGACCAGTTAAATGTTCTTCATTTCATCCATCATACATCTAGATATCATAGATTTCTAAGTTCATATCATGTCATAAAGTTGATTCTGAGATCCATTCAGTCCATGGAGTCATCAAACATCACTCTGAGCATGTGAGAACAGGTTATAAATATTGCATTGGTTGTTTGCTTTGAGGCCTAGATTGGAGAATTTTCTGCCAGATCAATGCTCCAGGTGCCTGTATTGATGTGTTCCAGGCGCCCATAGTTGTAAGGACCCGTATTTTTACATAATTTTTCCGGAATAACGTTGGGTAAATGTGAGGAATTAAATTTTTTAACTAAGAGGGGTCAATATGATAGTGGTAATATGCATTTGGGCGTGTTTAATATGCATTAGAAAGTTTTGGGGTGAAAGTGTAATAGAGTGAGAGTATATAAGACATTTAAGTGGCATTTTTTACAAAAAATCAGCCCCTTTCTCTGCTCTCTGTCTGCCGACCCACTCTCCCTCACCTCTCCTCCATTTTTCTTGCCAAAAACCTCCACAAATCCACAAAACCTCAAGTCTCCTTCATAAACCCCACCTAAAATCACCTCCTTTGCGCATTTTGAAGCTTGGGTTGCATTGATTTCGCACCGAAAGCACACATTTCGGGTTGGAGCAATTGGAGGCTAGGGTTTTCATCTGCCCACTCATTTCAAGCAAAATCCTTGAGGTAGGAAGACAAATTCCACTCCCTCTAGTTGTATTTATGTGATATATAGCATATACTTTGTTCTTGCTCTCAAATTCCATCTAATTCTTGAATTCCTTTCATGGTTGGTTTGTTTGAGCAAAATTTTGTGATCTATGAGTTGGGTAATTGTTTGTTGCAATTGATGGTTGTTTGGCACTCCCTTGAAGCCCATTAATCACCCTACATGTCCAATTTTTGGCCTAACACTTCACATTCGCATTTGGGTTGAAATTCCACACCAAAAATGGTGAAAATCTGTCTGTTTTCTGGGCAGTGAGCTGCTGCCCCTGTTTTCTAGAAACTGCCCCCTGTTTCGGGGTGGTTTTAGGCCACCCTTTGATGCCCGTTTGGTCCCCGATCGTCCATATCTCCGTATTTTTGACCTATACCATCATTTTGAACACCGAAACCACCTTGAATTCATAAAAATTAACCCTTGGACACGTAAATTAACAAATTTTATGTTTCACGTATCGGACACGCGTCGGTTGGCACATTTTTGACGAAAATGGTGAAGTTTTGGAATGAATTGGACCTTTGGGAACTTTTGAAAAACAAATGGTTTTTGAGTTGATATTATTGGATAAAAAGAACTCTAGGGATCCCCGTTTGGTGTCCCTAGCCACGGGTGCAAAGAGCCCGCGAAATCCGGCAGGGGTGCACGGAGCCCATGAAATCCGGCAGGGGTGTACGGAGCCCATGAAATCCGGCAGAGGGATACTTCCCTATTAAAATGGATGAACATTTTCTTATGAAATATCGTTTTTGATGAATTCGGCGTATTTGGCGAAAATTTGGCTTTGATATGTGAAAATGAAGATTTTGGTGACTATTTGGATCGTGGTTGGATACTTGAAATTGTTTAGGAACCCTTTGACACGTTTTGGACACTTGGATACATTTTTGGTTATTTCGTGGTCGATTGATAGTTTTCCGTTCATTGTTAACCTTGTACATTGGTCGTGTCCATGCCCATACTCATTCATTATGCATGTATCATGTTTATACACCTAGCGTTGGTAGAATAGTTTTCCTACTGGGCTAGTGAGCTCAACCTATCAATTTTCAGGTACACGACATGGAGCATGAAGTTGGATGCGTATGGATTGACATCATGAAGTTGGATGCGTATGGATTGACATTTACTTGGAGCTCACATATTCATGAAGTTATTTTCCCATCTTGTATTATATTTTTGGAAAGATGGTTTTGTAACTTCTATAGTTTATCTTTTTGACTATTGGCAATGTAATAACTTTTGAGAATGTTGTACTTATGCATTCGGGCTATGGTCGCTAGTAGTTGGAACTTGTTATCCGCAATGGTGAGACTTTATCTTGTTGACTTTGACTTTTCTAATGGAAATTAAGAGACTTTGACTCATTCCACGTGGATTTTATTTATTTTGAGTTATTAAATTTGAGGGCGTGACAATAGTGCTTCCAGGGGCCTGGATTAACCTTTTCCAGGCGCCCATCATTGGTCCAGGCGCCTGGACCAGTTTGATCCAGGTGTCTAGTTAGTGATCCAGGTGTGATTTGTATTGGGCCCGTGGCTGTATGTTGAGGTCTTCAGGTGTGATTTGAGCAAGTTTAATGCAGTTCAGTGTTTCATGCAGGGTTATTAAACACATATGACACAAGCACAAAAATCCACACTCATTTCATTGATTTTATTGATGTGCTCTTGTATAAATTTGTGATTAAAGTCCATTCAAACGGCATTTTCCAAGATACCTTGAGCATTGAGTAGAGACCGGTGGTTGTGTCGGGCAAGAGGGGTGCTTTAAATTCCTTCCCCTCTTGTAACCTAGCTCCCGGACCGAGAAATCTCATTTTGAAAGACCAGTGAAAGCATTTTTCATATCATGGGAAAAAGAGTCATTTTCAAACTGGTTTCTCGGGTACGGCCCTCAAACCCGGGTGGCGACTCCATCCAATCAATCGAAACCGTTTTCCAAAACCGCAACCATTTTTGTGAAACTCCACGGGGTGTTGACAGTTGGATTATATTTGTTGAACTTGTGATACTTGGATATGTAAGTTGCAATCTGTGTCTTTAGAGATGTATATCAAGTGTCCGTATCTTTATCATATATTCGTATTCGTATCTTGTGGCCATATATGTATCTTGTGTCATGTGTCCCTATCTGTATCCTAAGTTTGTATTTGTATCTCATGTCTGTATCCATATCCATATCTTTGTCCTGTGTCCGTATCCGTATCCGTATCTCATGTTTCGGACATGGTCCAATTTTGTAATGATCTCCAAAGAGCATCAATTGATAAGGCAGCAGTAGGTTTTTTAAGTGGAATAGTTTTTGGGCTTTAGTTGTATTCTATTAGTGTGAAGACCTATTTTTAGGACCCGGGGTGAAATTCTGCATATCTCATCTAGATGGGGCTCAGGGCCGTCCAGACAGAAACTTCTGAAAGTTGCACAGCAGGTTTTTTATCAGGTCTTAACTTGCAGAAATTCTAGTCCAGACAATGGTCAAGTCCATCCAGACGGTTGGTACGAAAAAACGCGTGTTTTCATCGTTTTTAGGGTTTTCTAATGCTTGTGTCACCTTGTGTTATAAAAGGGACGCATAGGGCAGCCCCCGTTGTAACTTTGCTTGTTTTTCATCATAATGAACCCTCCAGCACCCCGTGGAGTACGATTGAGCAATTACCTTAAGTCAGAACCACGTATATCGTTGTCCTGCGTTCTTGGTTCTTTCGATTGCTTGCATATATATCTGCGTGCGATTGTTTTCTTGCCCTTACAGTATTCATATGCAATAATTGATGCAACAGTTTTTCTTGGCATTGAGATAGTTGATCTAAAGTTCCATATGCTCTTTAGTTAGTAAAGAGAATGATCACTTTAATGTGTATTTTCCTAGAAAAAATTTGACATGGTTCCTTTGCTTTATGGCCTAGCCCGACACCTCACGTCTCAAACCATCAACAAATAAATGAACACATTCCATCCAACTAAATGACACATTCCATTCAAGTAAATGAAACAACCAATGATACAAGTTGCTCACGTTACATTAGAAAATCATACAACGCAAAAACAAAAAATAAAAAATACATCCAACTACTTCAACTTTTGATTCACGCTTTAAAATCTGCCAATACATGGCAATAAGAATAAAAACTCTTGCTAACTACGAAGAATTCAGTTGTGTGATCTTCTCTGTCTTAAGACAGGTTGCATTCCTGTGGCTTGCCTTGGGGAAACCTCTTGGTATAGTACAGTCTCATGGTCCTCGGCTTGTGTGGGGGGTGAATTCACCGATGGATCATCCTCGGGTGAGCCGCCTTCCACCTAGCTCAACCTACACAAACAACAAACCGTTAGAGCCCCACTGGCCTCTTGTTGGCTGGCACTCCGACTGTCAAGTCAGCAACTAGTGAGAGAGAGCCAATATAGAGAGTAATTTAGATCTAGAAGAGTGTGTCCATACCTCTTGGGTCTATCCCTTGGTATTTATAGCCTCCCATATGCTTGCTCTCCAAGATAAACATGTTCACACACGTACACATGCTCACACACGTGCGATGACATCATCCCTTAATACACTGGGCCCATGGCCCCAAGTGAGTCACTTAGACACGTAAGGGTGACACCGCCTTATCACGTCGGCCCGTGCCCTTGTGCGGATTTTTCCCACCACAATAGCCCCTCAACTTCTCGTTCGTCCTTTGTGGACACGAGGAGTTGATCTTCTAACTGTAAGAACAAATCATTTTCAAAAAACTGGACTGTGAGATCCTCAAACCTTTTCATCAAAACGGACCTTCAAGGTTCTCAAATTCTTCTTACCAAACCAGACTTTCAAGGCCCATCAGAATTTCAAACCGGACCTTTAAGGTCCTCAAATTCTGATATCAAACCAGACTTCCAAAGTCCTCAGGATTCAAACCGGACCACCAGGGTCCTCAGGATCCAAACTGGACCACCAGGGTCCTCAATCTTTTTATCAAACCGGACCGTCCTCGAGTCAAACCGGAGCGGTCCTCTTTGTACTTAACTTTTCTGAAGATTCTCGGCCCCTGTCTTGATCGTAGACCTTTGCTTAACCAAGGATCCAGCCTTGTCCATGGGCTCTTGCCCATCCATTGGCTCCTTCCTAGTTATATGTACAATCTGCCAAACTGTAGCCATTGTGTTCAAATTGACCGAGCGTGCTATTATGCTTAATCATGCACCATAAAATTGGACCGTCCTTTAATCAAATAGGAGAGCCCTCTCTGTTATTTATCCATACCAAGTGGCATTCCATTGGTCGTCGATCATAGAACATATTGGAACGCAATGTCAAATACCCACGCAACCCTTAGTACTATAGGGAGCTACGTGTCCATCACTGATTTGTCCCGTGCTGTAACCGCTATCTGTGCCGCTTCGTTTCCCGTACTGAAAAACCTTTTCGAATTTCCTTTCCTTACCTTCTGATGAGAAGGAAACTAGAAGCCATAGTCGCAGACATTTACGAAACAAACAATAGCCACACGGTTGAACTTCTTCTGGGGCGAGCCCCTGAATGAAACTGGACCGTCCTTTGTGTAAACCGGAACGATCCTCTTCTGTCTTATAAAAAATTATCTGGATTCGGTTAATGAATTACTTTGGGAGAAGACCATTGCAAACGTCTTGTAACTGAACCTTTTCCTCGCTCGGGCATCTTGAGAGAGAGGTAAACAAGTTTCTGTGTTGGCACTTGAAAAACTTACGTTCGGCCAATCCGCCGCATCGTCACTTGATCAACTCTTCCACCAACTAAGCCTTTGGCGCTCGAAGGTTAATGTTCAGCCAAAGTTCTGCGCCATCTTTTGGCAAAAATACCGTCGGCCCGACTCCATGCAAAGCTTTTAGGACACCTTTTGCTTTTAACCAGCCATCTGATTCCCTTTCTCTTTTTCTTTCATGAACTTTGTAATCTTTGTAGGTGCTTCTTCGCCTTTCATGGACCGACTCCTAGCACTTAGGAACATGCCGCGTCCAAGGTTTGTGATGTTGTTTTGTGATGGCCGACCTTATACATACCAACCAGTCATTCCATCGTTCTACTTATGCTTCTTTTCCCAAGCATCTTCGAGTGCTTCTTAGTACCACATAACATCCTCTACCCCCCACTCTGGGTTGGGTTGGGACTCGGTCTAGTGCAAGCCAGAGTATTTTATAAATAATACATACTCCTGTAGAAAACTGTCCACATAGGACTCGGTCTGGACCAAGCCAGAATCAATGATTTCAAAAACCGTCCCCTTCCCCCCATTCTAGATTGGTCTAGGATGTAGTCGTTGTGAGGAGAAAATTTCACAAATTTTGATGAAGACCGAGGGCCGCTCCCTCTCTTTAATACCGAAGAGAACATTTGCTGATGATTGCTCCTTCCAATTAAAACCGAAAGCCCCGCTCTCTCAACAAAATCAAGAGTCACACTTTTTTTATTATACAGAGAGCCCCACTTTCTCAAAAATTCTTCACTTTGATGAATTAAACCTGTCGAACACAGCATCATTGTTGCCTTGTCGGCCATACCAATCACACTGATTGCATGCTTTTCATTGTAAGCGGTGAGGCCTGATCCCGAGGATCTTCCTCTTTATAAGCAACGAGGTCTGATCCCGAGGATCTCCCTTTTTTATTAGCAACAAGGTCTGATCCCGAGGACCTCCCTTTTAGTTGCAACGAGGTCTGATCACAAGGATCTCTCCTCTTTTATCAGCAACGACGTCTGATCCTGAGGACCTCCCTCTTTGTTGCAACGAGGTCTGATCACAAGGATCTCCTCTTTGTAAGCAATGAGGCCTGATCCCGTGGTCCCGTGGATCTTCCTCTTATAAGCAATGAGGTCTGATCACAAGGATCTCTCCTTTTTATAAGTAGTGAGGTCTGATCACGAGGATCTCTGCTCTTTCTAAGCAATGAGGCCTGATCTCGTGGTCCCGTGGATCTTCCTTTTTATAAGCAGTGAGGCCTGATCCCGAGGATCTTCCTCGTTGTAAGCAGTGAGGTCTGATCACAAGGATCTCTCCTCTTTATAAGCAATGAGGCCTAATCCCGAGGTCCCGAGGATCTTCCTTTTTATAAGCAGTGAGGCCTGATCCCGAGGATCTTCCTCTTTGTAAGCAGTGAGGTCTGATCACAAGGATCTCCTCTTTGTAAGCAATGAGGCCTGATCCCGTGGTCCCGTGGATCTTCCTCTTATAAGCAATGAGGTCTGATCACAAGGATCTCTCCTTTTTATAAGTAGTGAGGTCTGATCACGAGGATCTCTGCTCTTTCTAAGCAATGAGGCCTGATCTCGTGGTCCCGTGGATCTTCCTTTTTATAAGCAGTGAGGCCTGATCCCGAGGATCTTCCTCGTTGTAAGCAGTGAGGTCTGATCACAAGGATCTCTCCTCTTTATAAGCAATGAGGCCTAATCCCGAGGTCCCGAGGATCTTCCTTTTTATAAGCAGTGAGGCCTGATCCCGAGGATCTTCCTCTTTGTAAGCAGTGAGGTCTGATCACAAGGATCTTCCTCTTCATCCCCTCGGATATTAAGCAATACCCTGGGTTATACTCATTTGCTCATTAATTAACCTGCAAATGGAACAAAGCAAACAAGCAATTTTTGCAACAAACGAGCACGGCCACAAATATCAGCTCGGCCAAACAAGTCTTCTACATTTCATAACAAACTACACAAGACTTAAAACTTAGACAAGCCGTAAATACTTGGTCTCAAAACCATCAAAACAATTAATATCCGGCTTTTAAACAGTCAACAGTAAACCGCGTTTATCTTCTTGGTAAAACACAGAAGAAGCAATCACAAAATAAATAAGCACAACTAACGCCACATAGGACCCCGGTATTCACCATCAAAATAATCACGGGACTCATACTTATCTTTTAAACCGTCCCATTCTCGGTTTTTAAAACCATCAAAGCAACAAAGATTCGGCAGAACATTCGGTCATGTAAACAGAACACTCGGCCGATATGCCGTGAATATTTGATTTTTAAAACCATCAAAACAATTAACACTTAGTTTAAAACGGTTAACACTATTCTTCAACTTTTGGTAACGAACCAAAAAAACCACAAGTAAATAAATGAGTGCAACAAACAATTCCGAGGCTCAACACAAGCCCCTCACTACTCTGGCAACGCGAAGTAATTTCTAGCTCTACGGTAATAGCAACCACAAATTAAATGGATCAAAACAAATAAATCCAAACCTCAATACAAGCTGTCGCTCTGAGGCTTCCAAAATGTGAGGTTTGTAGTCAACAATAGAACCAAAGTGTTCATACTCATATTCGACATTTTAACACCAAGATAATCATTAAAAAACTGTTCCAAGAACTCACAAATATGCTTCGACACACTAAATAATGTTATCACCTAGATAATCACAAAAATTCACCCTAGGAACTCTTAAATCATGCTCCGATACTTCAAATAATCTTTAAAAGCGGAGAAATAAAATGTACCGGTAATTTCCGTGTCAAATCACCTCAAACTGAACCCGCGGTTGAGTCCAGAGTGCAAAAATTAGTCAGGTACAGGTCATGAACCTCCCAAAAGTGGTTTGGCCGGCTAAAATAGCCTTCTGAACCTTTAAAAACCTTCAATATAGCCCTCTAGACCTTCAAAAACCTTCAAAAACCTTCAAAATAGCTCTCTGGACCTTTTAAAACCTCAGTTGACCAATTTAAGGGCCGCTGGACCCTCTTCTGGCCCATCTGACACGCGGGTTGAGCCTCTTGACCCTTATAAAATCGGATTAGACCCTTTTGACGCGCGTTTGACCGATTTGACTCGGACTCTGACCCGTTTGACATGTGATAGGCCACCACTAACCCCTTTGATCTCGCGCGTGACCACTTTGACCGTCTTCTTCAGTCCCTTGGCGCGTGCAGCGCGTGAAACGGAGCCGCACCAAGCAGACCACACGCACCGTAGTTTGACCGGTGCGTGAGGCTCACCACCTCATTTTCTGACGACGTCCTTATTAGATCCGTGGTCGGCAAGACAAGACGAACAAAACCCAGTACCCAAAAGTTGTTTTCGATCAACTTTTGTCGTTCGGTGCTTCTCCGCCGGTATTCAAACGTATATATCTTCTTCGTCCGGCGTCGAAACACTACCATATCACCACCAATGAGACGTACAATCCTTACCGGTCAAATTGAGTTTTCGTCAACTATACAAAAGAAATAAAGACCATGGAGCGAGTAGATCTAATGCGCCGTACATGCGTCGCCTTCAACGAGAGGAACAAAACCTTGTGTTCTAATCTCTTCCCTGATCACTCTAAATGAGACCGCTAAGCACCAACCACTCCGCCTCCTTCCGCCAGTCTTCAAATTGTCCATGAAGACTGTTCCGGCCACCAAACTTGACCGTGCCACCACCAATGGACTCGTCTGGGTGAGATCTATAACCCTTGCTAGTCAGCTTCTGTCCTTCCACGACCTTGATCTCCACCTAGGCAAACCGTCCCCTTCTCTTCCAAAAGCCGCCAGGAAACAACCCGACGAACACCAAAAACAAATCTCAGATCCTCCGACCACCAGAGAACCACCAAAAAACACCAAAAACCTAAATCCCAGCAGCCACATCAATTGTGGGGGGTGAATTCACCGGTGGATCATCCTCGGGTGAGCTGCCTTCCACCTAGCTCGACCTACACAAGCAACAAACTGTTAGAGCCCCACCGGCCTCTTGCCGGCGGGCACTCCGACGGTCAAGTCAGCAACTAGTGAGAGAGAGCCAATATAGAGAGTAATTTAGATCTAGAAGAGTGTGTCCATACCTCTTGGGTCTATCCCTTGGTATTTATAGCCTCCCATATGCTTGCTCTCCAAGATAAACATGTTCACACACGTACACATGCTCACACACGTGCGATGACATCATCCCTTAATACACTGGGCCCATGGCCCCAAGTGAGTCACTTAGACACGTAAGGGTGACACCGCCTTATCACATCGGCCCGTGCCCTTGTGCGGATTTTTCCCACCACAGCTAGTTTAAGGCACAACAGGTTTAGAGTTGAACTAGTTAGGGTAAGAGCACTAGAGTTATCAGCAGATTGTCACACACCAGACAACAACAATTCATAAGTCGCAAATATACCATGTTCATAAATAGGAAGCAAAGAAATACACACTTCTTCACAGTTCCCAGTAATGTGAATTGTATAGGCAATCAAAGTATTGATCATAACATAAGCTTAATGACAGAAGTGTGGGCTTGCTTCTTAATCAAATGATAACAACAAAGAAGCTCTTCCCTTTCACAAACAAGGGACAAGATAGAAACCAAACAAAATATTTTGTCTAATATCGTCTCCCGGCTATAATAAACTCTACTCTTGTTTTGGGAGAAATGCAGCAATTCAAAGAAAGTGATAAGAAAAATGCACAAGGCATGATAGGAAAAGCCTATTTTATATTCTAATCAGCCCATGTGGTTATGTTTCTCAAGTAATCTGAGAACTTTCCTTGTTTGGGATCAATCCCAGCTGCTCAAAACATAGAGATGGAAAATGCTGAAGTATGATAGCGAAAGCCTTTCGTATTTCTACTCCATCCATGTGGCCATGTCTCTCAAGTAATGATACAAGTTCTGTATTTGCATTCTAAAGAGGAAAGTTTCTACTCCATCGGCAGTCACACGATCAAAGGTTTCACAAATCACAGAGAATAGAGCTCAAAGAGCTACAAACAAGTCATTCTGAAAGCTCTCTCAAATCCTAGTCTCTCACAAATATGTAAGTCTCACCAAGCAATTAGAAATTGAAAACTTTGAATGTGCCAATGGTGGTTGGAGGTCGCCGGTGGTGTCTCGTGGTGGTGGTCGCCGGTGGCGTCTTGTCGTGGTGGCTTGAGGTCGCCCCTCTCTCACTCTCATTTTGCAAAACTACGTCGTTTTAACTTGGTTGTGTAGGTTGTTTGCAATTGGTTGTGTACGTAGCATTATACAATTCTTTTTCTTTGATTACTATTCATATTTTACGATATCTTAGTAGAATTACATATCTAGCTAGTCTGAAATATTTCTGGAGAACTGGCACTGCTTAGTTGTGGATTGAGCATTTTTGGTAGAATTTTAGGTGTTTGATAAATTGCCCAAGTATTTCCATAGTAGACTACTAGTGGAGACTGGAGAGCATAACTTAAGAGCATCTTCAACCACGCTCTAAAACTTTAAAATAGAAATTTGATGTGACATATTGAAGGGAAATTTTGTAGTTTATCTCATATTTTCTTTAATTTTTTGTACTTTGTGAGAGAATTTGGAGGGACCCGTCGTCCTTTCTAGAAATTTGGTCTCTAAAAAGAGAGTAGGGCCTCCATATTTAAAGATCCAAAAGTAAATTTGGAGACCAAAGCTCTAAAAATGACAGTGGGTCTCTCCGAGATTCTTCCATAAAGTACAAAAGTTAAACATAAAAGAGGTTAAATTACAAAATCTCCTCTTAATATGTCACATTCAGTCTCTATTTTAGAATTTTGGAGGATGGTTAGAGATGCTCTACCTAATTGGACTTAGAGGTGTCAAACGTGTGTGCCGTGCCGTGCCGTGTCATTCAACTTCCGTGCCAACCGTGCTTCGTGCTGTGTCGTGCCGTGCCGTGCCTATTTACTTCATCGTGCCATGGCGTGCCGTGCCATGCCGTGCCCATTTACTTCATCGTGTTGTGCCGTGCCGTGCTTTTTTGAAGTCGTGTCGTGTCGTGTCGTGCCGTGCCGTTGACTTACACGTGTTGTGCCGTGTCGTGCCTTTTTTGTCGTGTCGTGCCGTGCCGTGCATTTTTTTAGTCGTGTCGTGCCGTGCCATGCGTTTTTTTAGTCGTGTCGTGCCGACACCGTGCCTTCTTATCGTGTTATAGTTTGGTCCCTTCAAGTGCACAAATTTAATTTTATGTCAAAAAAATGAGGAAAATGATAAATGAATTTTTGAATAATAAAAATGAAAATTTTGATTTTTGAATTGATAAGTGAAAATTAAATTTTTGTAATTACATAATATATCACAGAGAGAGAGAGAGAGAGAGAGAGAGAGAGAGAGAGAGAGAGAGAGAGAGAGAGAGAGAGAGAGAGAGAGAGAAGTTGAATTTTGACTTGCCATAATAAGGGGAAAAAATGAGGACAAATAAAAATAAATTTTTGAATAATAATTATAATTTAATAATTGGATAAAAATAAATTTTTGAATAATAATTATAATTTAATAAATAGACTTGCCATAATAAGAAAAAAAATGAAGGAAAATAAAATAAATTGTTGAATAAATTTTAGTTAAATAAATGAACTTCCCATAAATAAATAAATACACAATAAATCAAAAATATATTTTTATGGGTTGAAATTGAGTTTCCAAATGCCATAATAAGGAAAAAAATGAGGAAAATTAAAATTGAATTTATGAATAACATAAATGAAAAAACTTAGGGGGGAAATAAAAATTATATTTTGATAACAAAAATATAAATTTTGAAAAATATTTTTATAAATAAATTAAATTTTATTTGATAATGAGGAAAAAATAAAAAAAATTTGAATAATTAAAATGAAATTTTTTATTTTTGAATTGATAGGTCAAAATTGAATTTTTCTAATTACATAATATATTAATATATTATATTGTTATGTATAAAATTTTGATTGTATTATGCGCTAACCACACAATGGCAACACAATTATGACGATCCACACCGTTCACTTTGTTTGTCTTGCTATTTTAATCACCCTCGCCAAATTTGAAGTCCATCGGGTATTGAAAGCCCTTTCATCGGGGACGTTGATTTATTATCAACCGACAGTTTGTCTCCTTCGATCAAGTACGTAATGATAGTTAAATCACTTCATTTTTTGTATGGAGGACATAATCACTCCCACTAACAATCTAGACGGTTCCGATTCGAAAAAAACTACTCTGATGGCCGTCGAGTCATGCATTATAGGACATTATTGCTCCTAGATGCATCGAATGTGATCCGATTGTGGTTGCCGACATTTGATCGCCACCGTTTTTCGAGGAAAATGATAGAATTGATAATATATGAAATCGTAACGGTTTAGATCGAACATTCGAGAAATCAATTCTGCACCTGCCTTTTAATCTTATACATCGAACTTACTTGGTTATGAAATAAGCTATTATGCTATAGGATAATGTACGCTAGCCACGCGATCTCAACACAATTATGACGATCCAAACTGTTCACTTTGTTTGTATTGCTGTTTTAATCACTCTCGCCAAATTTGAAGTTTGTCGGGTATTCAAAGCCCTTTCATCGGGACGTTGATTTATTGTAAACCAAAATTTTGTCTCATTCGATCAGGTACCTAATGATAATTAATTTACTTGATTTTTTGCACGGAGGATATCATCAATCCCACGTAAAAAGTAGACGGTTCCGATTCAAAGAAAAATACTCTGATGACCCTCGAGTAATGCAATTTTACAAAGGTCCTTGATCAAGACACGATTTCATTATAATAATTTCCTCCCAATTTGAAATTGGGAACCTTACGGTTTACTCCCTCCATTCCCCAAACTTTTCAAGTGAAAAATTAAAAATTCCCTCCATAAACCCAAATCCCCAAATCTCCTCCCTCACATCACTCCTGACCTAAAATCCCCAAATCTCTGAGACTAAAAAATCCCCAAATCTCCTGGGCTCCTCCCTTCCTTGCAGACTCCGCCACCACTGTCCACTATCCACTCCACCATCTTCACGAATCTCTCTCTCTCTCTCTCTCTCTCTCTCTCTCTCTCTCTCTCTCTCTCTCTCTCTCACACACACACACACACACTACTGTTGATCTCAATTCTAGAATCTTTGTGCTTGCAACAACTAATCCTTCATCTGGGCGTTATAATGATCTCAAGGTCAGTAATGTTTCTTGTTTTCCTATTATTTCTTCATCTTTAATTCTCATGTTTTATTTTAAGAATTCCTTTTTACATTGGAGTCCTTTCGTTTTGCTTATGTCTTTCATAAGCAATCCAAGTGTTCGATGAAAGGTCTCAATCAAAATGGGGGCCTTAACCGACTAACCAACCAGTAGTTTCATGGGAAGTTTGGGCCTAGAAAGCCGCAATAATGGTTAGAAATACCTGTAGTTTCAAATCTATAAACGGCATTTATATGAGTGAAAAAGCATATGAGTGTGTCTCACATTTCATCGAACATGTAGAATGCAAGTAATGGGCGAAGATTTTTGGAGTAGTGTGGACATGATTGCATTTGAAACCATTCCAAATATATTAGAAGCCGAGGTACTTTTTTTCTGCTTTTGGTTAGGAGTTTTAGGACTCTAGTGATCACACGTCCTGATTTCCGTTGGTTTCAATGCAGGCTTTTGCTGAGATTCTCGATGAAGAAGACAGTAAGATCCCAGCTTGGTTTTCTTTCAATTTGAAGGATGGTGTTAATGTGGTTAGTGATGATTCCATATCAGAGTGTGCCTTAATATCTGATTCATGTACGGAAAGTAGTTTAGTGGAGTTCATTAAATTAGGACAACTCCAAACTTCCAATTTGTGATTGTCTATCCTTATTTGATCTCTATCTTTAGATTCTGTACCAATATCTCTAGATTCTGCACTTTGTTTCATCAACCAATATTAAGAACATTTGGCAACTTATTTTGCACGCACAATTTGCTATAATGAATACAAGTCTCTATTTTCTACTCTTTGATTATTTTTATGGTACTTGTACTTCTAGCTGAAGCTTCTAGTTAGTACCAGCAAATTCACTTGGAGTTATATTTTTCATCTTTGTTTCAATTTGGCTTCTTTTGCCCTTTTTTGGTTTAATAATTAATGTGTATAGTATTTGTGTTGCAGCAATGAGATCTATATTATGAAAGTTTCTTGGGCAAAGCTATGGTGAGCATTTTTGGGTTAACTTATGGTTCTAAGCTTATCACGCATGAACTGTGGAATTATTGACTTCATGCATTCAAATTACATAATTACCATTCTTGTTCTCCATTTTCTGCAGGTCATGCCATGTGTTGTATTGGCTTTGTTAGTCCATCCGTCAACTTTGCATAATTTTATCCATAGATTCTTGTGGGCGTTCTGTGGATACCTAGAAGTTGTTTCTGTATTTCCCCAGCTGTGTGTCATGCAAAACGCTAAGGTAAAATTAATGACATAATCAAATTTTGTTAGTTCACTCTGATATTGGTGCGTGCCGCTTAATTGGTTACATGACTTCTCTACCCATATTAGAAAACAAACCCTAAGTGAATCGACCATTAGAGTAACATCAGTTACTCCAGTATCTTATAGAAAGTAAAGCCTTCACCAGCAGAGTTGTTTGTCCATCTCACATATATTTTGAAGTCCAAACAGCCAACTGTAAAGCTTATATATAATAACACGGTCTTGCTAATAACCATTCACTAACACAAGTTACACAACCGAAAAATAATTCTTTTTTATTTTTGTAATTATCAAAAAATACATACAAATAAATTATTTAACACTTTTTTTTGCCTTGTGCCGTGCCCGTGCCGAGCCGCCATGTCATGCCGTGCCAGGCCAACTTCCGTGCTCGTGTTGTGTCGTGCCCGTGCCGTGCCATGCCCGTCCTACTTTCGTGTCGTGCCAAGCCAACTTCCGTGCTCGTGCCCGTGCCGTGTCATGCTGTGCTAGAATAAAGTCGTGTCGTGCTGTGCCTCGTGCCCCGTTGACTTCGTACCTGTTTACATATATGATTAACAAATCCAATAATTGATTGACACGTAATCAAAATTGCCAAACATTGGCAATTACTTGTTGATGAAGATACACTGGATTAAAGGAATATATTTGAGTAAATACGATGTCGTATTGTTTCTCAAAACTGAAAAGCGGTTATTGGCAGTTACAAGTCAAGGATAAAATAGAAATTGACTTCGAAGCCATGATATTAACTACTGAACACATAAACTCCACGTGTAAACTTGTGCAACAGAGCAGAATGGCAGTTAGAACACGTGGAGTACTTCTTGAAAGGCAGTTATCTCCTTAACTCGTAATCATTTGAGTTAGTTTAAGCAACTGTGCAGATTCAAAATAAAAGCTTCTGGAGGAAGAATTGGAAGAATTCAAATTCAGACATGGAAGAGGGAAGAAACTGCCAACTCGAAGAATAGAAGTTAGAGTTCGAAGCAAGCCAAGTTCAAATTCATTGGGCGGGAAGTTCAACTGCAAGCAGCGTCTATAAATAAAAGAAATTAAAGAGTGAAAACCCCCGGACAAATCTTCAACAAACAGTTATCAAAAAACTGATGCTTGGTTTGTTCATTGGCAAAGTAGTTTAGGATTTCGAACTCAGTTCGAAGTAGATTAGGATCAATCTTGATTGTTCTTGTGACAATCACCTGTTCGAAGTTCTTGTATTTGAAGTTGGAGGCAATTTCGAAGTAAGTTTATCTTTGATTTATCAATCGAAGTATCTTGTTTCTTTGTTGTTCTTTGATTTCCTAAGTATAATTGTTTGCATTTCTTCACTTGTTAAGAAAAAATCCTCTTAATTGAGGTAATTGAACCAATACAACAAAATCGCCTGATTAGATTTGGTTTTTTCCAAAGTTAATCTGAGGGAGGAGATTGAAACTCTCTCTGGCACGCTCGCACTCGATTATTTTGTTATAAAGAAGTAAAAGAACCACTAACATTTTTTGGCACGCCCGGTGGGACCCCTGAAAGTGTTGAATGGCTCCAAAACTTAGGAAGCAAGCAGATGATTATCAGGTTGGCCAAACGCCGGAAGATGAGAATAATGTTAATTCTAAAGAGAATGAACAAGTTGAAGGCCTTCAAACAGGCCCAGAAACTCGTACTGGTCAAGACTTAAATGTGGGAATTGGCCAAACTTCTCGAATGAATACTAGGAATAATAAAACTGTACACGTTGATGACCCAAAGAATCCAGAAGTTGGAGGAAATGTGTCATTTAGTTAGTTTGCTGAAATGATTGCTAAATTTAAAGAATTGGCTCAGACACAGAAGCTTATGTTACAAAAATTGGAAGAGCAATCAGGACTTAAGAATGATCATTTACCTTCATTTGAGAAGAATAAAGGAGAGGCTAGCACAAGCAAATTTAAGTCAAGGCCTGAAAAAGAGCCTATAAATGTAGATGATATACCAGAATCTTGGTACGAACCTGCAAAAACTCATGATTATCAAACTCCTAAATCTAAGAAAGTGTTCAAGCAAAACACTAATATCCCTTTCGAACCAAACTTTGATGGTATAAACGAGGATAAGGGTTTTAGGAACAGTAATTACGGGTTTGATGAGTATATTTTTACTCCTGGAAACCAGTTTAATGAGAAGGATAGGGCCAATTCGAAAAGGCCTCCAGAGATTGGGATTCCTAAGTATTCAGGAATACCAGAGATGGGAAGGGTACATTCGAACTACCTTTATGAACCTTTTGCAAGGCAGGAAGGGCGTTTCAAGCAACCTAGGCCTTTTGATGATCCTTTTCAGAGGTTTCCAGAAGATCACATGCCTAGAAATGTCGTTGGGGAACCACCTGTTAATTCAAGGGTACCTCTAGGGGAACACCCAGCCCTTCGAGATGAAATATTAGGCCTCATGCAAGAAGTTTATGGACCTCTAAACCGGGGGGTACAAACTCAAATTTATAGAAAGCCATATCCAGAATGGATAGATAGACAGTTCGAAGTCCCTAGGGGGTTTAAAATCCCAGATTTTACTTTATTCCATGGGGATGGAAAACAATCAACAACTGAACATATTGCTAGATTTACGGCTCAGTGTAAAGAATTAGGCAATAATGGGTTCATTAAGTTGAAATTGTTTTCTAATTCCTTGACAGGAACAACCTTCGAATGGTACTCTAATTTGACACCAGAGTCAGTTCCAAATTGGCAAAGGATGGAAGAATTATTCCATGCACAATTTTATCAAACTGAACCTGAAGTCACTATGGCTGATTTAGCAAGATTAAAGCAAAAGCCTGATGAAAAGGCTGCTCAATTTATTGCTAGGTTTAAAAAGACTAGAAACAAATGCAAACTTCAATTACCAGAGATTGAATTTGTTAGAATAGCTTAGGATGGCTTGAATAGAGAACTTAGGAAGAAGTTCGATTCTACAGAGTTTAAGGATTTGGTTGATCTAACCTACAAAGCATCTAGATATGAATCTTTGCTAGAAGAAGATGTTGATAGAAACAATTCTTCTTACTCAACTTATTATAAAGATCCTTCTTATGAAATTGATGCTGCTGAGATTATTGAGCATGATCCTTGTGTGTGTGAATGTTTAGTTCGAAAGGATTCATCTATAGCACCAAGAACCAATAAGAAGCAACTAGCAAAGTATATTCATTTGATGTTTCTAAATCAGACGAAATTTTTGATTATCTTTTAAAGAAGAAGTTTATTAAACTTCCTGAAAACGTGAAACTTCCAACTTTGGAAGAAACAAAAGGAAAGAACTATTGTAAGTGGCATGCTTCTTGGACACATTCGACTAAGAATTGTAATGTTTTCCGTGACAGGATCCAAGAACAGATCAAGAAAGGAAGAATCATGTTTCCTGAAAAGACTATGGGAATAGATACAGATCCATTCCCAAAGATCGAAGAAGTGACTGCTAACACTAATGTGCCAACATCTTTGGCCAAAACTGTTCAAGAAGTATGGCAGAACAAGCAAATGCACGTTGGAATGAACTCGGTGCAATTTGGGAAAGGGAGGCCAAAGATTGGTCAACCTCGAAGTAACACTTACAGAAATGATAGGCCAAGATATGCATCAGAGGGTTCATCCCAAAAAGGATTCAAGCAGTCTCACCTCCCTATGCTTGAAGCTTCTTTTTTGGAATGTTTATGCGTAGAGTGTCGAGCAAATTATCTGGTTTTCAAAGATCTTGATCGACAAGGGGTTGACTTCTTTCCAAAAAGGATGGAAAGAAAGGCTTTAGATCAAAATAATGAACGAAAACCATGGTTTAACACTAGTTATGGAAAGAATGAGAGACCTTGGTTGGTTTCCAAGAGGGATGTGCCTTCTAGTCCAGTTCCACTAACTTCGAAGAGGGATTATCCTCCTTTGAAGAGGGCTAACACTGGAAAGGCCCCAATGGGTCAAGAAGATGAAAGACAGGAGGATCAATTTACCTTGGTGAAAGGGGTTCCTGATTGGTTTTTGAAAAAAGTCAAACCAGAACTCTTCCAAGGGTACAAAACTCACTCTAAGGTTGAGAATAAAATGGTCAAACCTCCAAATGCTCCTACTGGTCAATGGGTAGTTATAAGAGACCCAAATACCAAATCTCCTCAGATGATTCCTATGTTGACTCGAACTCAGAAGAGAAAGCTACAAAGGAGATATACTAGTTTCCAGATGGAAGAATGTGCATCTAAGGAGAACCTTACTGGGGGTGAGAAGTTCAACCCAAGGTTTAATCGACTTCGAAGAGAAGACTCTGAAGAATCCCTTCGAAGGGGATTTACTCAATCAGAAAAGGAAGCACTAGAAAGCTTGGCTGCAAGAATGGATAGTGAAGTACCCCAAAACAACCCAGCTTCACCAAATTCCTTGGCAAGCTATCAATCCGGATTACTGGAAGCTATGATAGTGGAACAGGAAGAGGGTGAAGGAGTGAATCCATCTCCTATTGAAACAAGCTCTCCTATGGAAACTTCAATGGAAGTTCCTGAAAAGATGGACCTATCAGAAGAAGTGTCTAAGATACCAGTTCAGGATAAAAGGACCATTCAGTTTGGAACCTTACCTGAAGTACAGATTAATATGGTTTCTCCTTCATTTGATTTTGGACCTTTTGGAGCAGACTGCTCACCAGCTCGAAGGACCCTACAACCTACAGTTACTCCTATGGAGGTCATTGATGTATCAAGTGATGATGAATACGAGCTTACCTATGATAATGGTTGGAACGAAGGCTGGGGAACCTTAATTTTACCAGTAATTAAGTCCTTTTATAGGCAAAGTTTTAAGTAGGAAACGATTCAAATTCCTGAAGGTGGAGAACGTGCAGATTAACTGCCCATTACCCATCAATTCCTCATTGGAAACGTGTAAACTGCTCAAGATCATTCTGGATAACTTCCTCTTTTGAAGTTTATAGGAAGTCGAAGCGGCAAAAGACACATTAACACTTATTCAAATTCCTTGAACAGCGATGTTAATGTGGGGGGTATGTCTACATATAAAATTAACAAATCCAATAATTGATTGACACGTAATCAAAATTGCCAAACATTGGTGTAGACACCCCAATTTTGAACCCGAGATACGCTCGTGCATCTCCGATGACGAAATGGATCAATCATAATTACCTGGAACTTGAGAGAATGACTTGAATTTGATCAAAACCAACCCAAACACCACCCAAACAATCAAAATGTGCTAAACCAACCCAAGCACTGCCAAATCAAGCCAAGCCAGCAAACCACCATCCATAGCCTTGAGCGCTCAAGCCCATGGCTTTGAGCGCTCAAACCCCTGAGGAGCACCTTGAGCGCTCAAGCCCACGGCTTTGAGCGCTCAACTTCGGTCCAGTCAGCAACTTGCAGAGTATCTCATCATGAGATTTCCTGCATGGGAGCGTCTGTGGTTGATCTTATACGATCCCTATACGTATAATACACTCCACCAATTCCAGAAATACACCAAAAATACTCCCAAATACCAAAACCCACTTCCTCTCTCTCCTCTCTTCTCTCCCACTCACTCTATAAAAGCCACCCACTACCCCTGGTTTTGGGGACGAATTCTGATACTCCTTACCTTTGGTTTCCACCAGAAAACCACTCCTCTCTCTCTCTCTCTACAAAACCACTCCTTTTCCATCAAGACCACCTACAAAATCACTCACCAAACTCAGAAATTTGACCCTTGATCAACGATCAACCACCTACATTGTCTAATTCGTCCAGAATACCATCCAAAAACATCCACAATCAACTTCTCAAAGTCCAGAATCAAGCTCAAGTCACAAACATCTTCCAAAAGGTAGTAAAACATGAGATGAACTCACTGTTTTGATCATTCTGAGGAAGGTTAGTGAGTTTAAGCAAGTTCTCTATACTTGCATTGAACTCACAAAGGCCTGAAAGTTGCTTAAAAACCTTTTTCAAATTTGCAGTTGTAGCAGGTTTGAGCGCTCAAGCCTATGGCCTTGAGCGCTCAAACCCAGTTCTGAACAGGCCTCTGTTTTGCTAACTTCTGAGCTTTCTTTTGATTTTGATCATTGTCTAAAAGTTAATTGTGTTCATGTAGCACTCAAATCAGTTTATTTCCACACCAAAACTACATGCACGAATGCAAATTAACTATTTCATAGTGATCAAACATCAAAAACTTCATATTTCTCATATTTGACTGCAAAACAGTGGCTGTCTGTCCTTTTCAAACTTCATTTTATGCCTTTGGTGGTCCTGAGGGAGTAGTAAAATCAGTTTAAAGGCTAAAAAGTGGAAATCCATGTTATGGCTTGAGCGCTCAAGGCCAGATCTTTGAGCGCTCAAGCTGTTCTTGGCTTATTTGCAGTTTTCAGCAACTCTGATGATGATTTATGGTTTAATTCTTTGATTGGTGTATATAAGTTGTCAGTGTAGCATCTGTGATCTGAATCCCTCTCTCTTGCAGAATTGGTTTGAGCGCTCAATCCATGAGCCTTGAGCGCTCAAACCGGTTCTAAAGCAAGTTTGTTTTAAGCATTTTCCGGTGATTTATAAAGAGAGGTGATGCTTGTGTGATGTTTTTGTGGTGGATTTAAGCCTTAAAGCAGCATTAAATATTAAGAACCAGCAAGGAAAATGTTCGGGTGGAATGAGGGTTGAGCGCTCAAGTCATCACCCTTGAGCGCTCAATCCCCATTCTGGGTTCCAGATTGTGAACAGTATGATAAGTCTCATGATCATAGTTTCTTGGGTTATTGTACGATTTCTGTTGTAATTTACTTCTGTGAACATTTGTAGCTTTCATGATCATCATCCATGTAGATTTCGCGCACAAGCATCCACTGTAAAATCGCATCTCTTGTATATTTTGTTATTATGTGATCCCTGTCCCCGATTCCCCATTTATGTGAATAAATCAAATTTTAAACATTTCTAAAAACCCACAAAATATCAAGTAGAGGCCGGTTCACGGACCGGGCGAGAGGGGTGCCGTAAAACCCTTCCCCTCTCGTAACCAAACCCCCGAATCCGAGAAATCTTTGGTTACACCATGATCAGTAAAATCTTTTTCTATGGGCAATGAGTCATATTTTTATCGGTTTCTCGGGTTCGGACCTCAAATCCGGGTGGCGACTCTAACAATCACAATCCTTTTCGAGCCATCTCGGTGGGCCGTCCACAATTGGCAATTACTTGTTGATGACGATACACTAGATTAAAGGAATATATTTGAGTAAATACGATGTCGTATTGTTTCTCAAAACCGAAAAGCGGTTATTGGCAGTTACAAGCCAAGGATAAAATAGAAATTGACTTCGAAGCCATGATATTAACTGATGAACACATAAACTCCACGTGTAAACTTGTGCAATAGAGCAGAATGGCAGTTAGAACACGTGGAGTACTTCTTGAAAGGCAGTTATCTCCTTAACTCGTAATCATTTGAGTTAGTTTAAGCAACTGTGCAGATTCAAAATAAAAGCTTCTGGAGGAAGAATTGGAAGAATTCAAATTCAGACATGGAAGAGGGAAGAAACTGCCAACTCGAAGAATAGAAGTTAGAGTTCGAAGCAAGCCAAGTTCAAATTCATTGGGCGGGAAGTTCAACTGCAAGCAGCGTCTATAAATAAAAGAAATTAAAGAGTGAAAACCCCCGGACAAATCTTCAACAAACAGCTATCAAAAAACTGATGCTTGGTTTGTTCATTGGCAAAGTAGTTTAGGATTTCGAACTCAGTTCGAAGTAGATTAGGAAGTAGATTAGGATCAATCTTGATTGTTCTTGTAACAATCACCTGTTCGAAGTTCTTGTATTTGAAGTTGGAGGCAATTTCGAAGTAAGTTTATCTTTGATTTATCAATCAAAGTATCTTGTTTCTTTGTTGTTCTTTGATTTCCTAAGTATATTGGTTTGCATTTCTTCACTTGTTAAGAAAAAATCCTCTTAATTGAGGTAATTGAACCAATACAACACAATTGCCTGATTAGATTTGGTTTTTTCCAAAGTTAATCCAAGGGAGGAGATTGAAACTCTCTCTGGCACACTCGCACTCGATTATTTTGTTATAAAGAAGTAAAAGAACCACTAACAGTACCGTGCCCGTGTCGTGCCCGTAGAAGACCGTGTCGTGTCGTGCCTTGCCACGTGCCACCTTAGCCCGTGCCGTGCCCGCTCATTTTTGTGGTCGTGTCGTGCCGCGTGCCAACTTTTACCGTGCCGTACCAGGATTTTACCGTGCCTCTGGCATGCCGTGCCGGCCCGGCCTGTTTGACCCCTCTAATTGGACTGAATGAATTAGACCCTTTGTTTATACCTACCTAGTATTAGACTGAATAAAGGTCCATTTTGTTACTCTCTTTTTTGGGCCCTAGGCAATGGAATTTTGGGCCTTGTCCTAGGGCCGAGCCTGTCAAAACACTAATATTCGGTTTTATTTTATAGTCCCAATATATAATTTTTTTTCAAAACGCATTTAATTAATCTCTTGTCAAAACACTAAAAAAAATTTAATCTAATTTAGTTTCAATATTTTTATGTATTTATTGTAATTATAATGAAATTAATCTATTTTCTTTGTTAAATTAATAACTGGGGGCAATTAAGTCATTTGCACTCTTATCCTATCATATCTACCCTCCAAATCCCCCTTCTCAAAACCCCATCCAAACACCCAATATACAGATCCACCCTTCTTAGGAGGTGGGCACACTCTTATTACAAATCCACCCAAAACCAAATCCGCCATCCAAATGCCCCGTAAGAGTGTCGGTAATTTTTTGTTTGCAATGTAAAATGATAATGGAACACCAGTGAAATGGTTTTTACTTTTAAGTTTCCATTGACCTCTTTCAAAGGGCTACTTGTTCACTTAGACTCAGTGTACTCGTATCTTTGCGCACTATAGAATTCAATATCAATTTAGGTCTTTTCTTCCCCGTAGCGTTACTATCCAAAACTATTCTATCAACTTGAAAATTACCGAATGCACTAAGGCCCCATTTGGATGGCATAAATAGAAGAGGGATGAGGTGGGTTGGGCTAAATAGTCTTGGTTCCCCTCCATATCCATTGTTTGGCGTCCCAAAATCTCCCATGATGTCTCATCCTCCTTCCACTCCATATCCAGCTTCCCCCTGACTAATTATAAGTAGAGGGTTGCTTATATTTAGTCAGGGGAGTTATCCCACTCCATTTAACCTCCCTACCCCCAATGCAATTTTCTTCGGATAAAAAAATAAAGTACTTCCGCGCATAATTTTTTTTTTTTGCACCAAATTAAACTACTAATAGAGATCTTTATTCGGTACTAAAAAATTTGAAAATATATATATACTTTAGAATTTTACATTGTTGGCTTGTTGAGTTTTGCAATATCATTCGGATCAATAAATAAAGTTTAATTGTTGTTAGGTATAACAAATTATTCTGGCTTTCAAGATTATATAGATTTAAGCTATAGTCTAATCGATGGGTTTACAATGTAACAATTATTTGAAACAAAAAAAAAATTAATATTCAATATTCTTAATTTATATTATAAAAGAATATTGAAATGAATACTCCATTATAACATAATTTTTGACAAATATAACAAAACAATTAATTTTGGTATTTATATAAATTCATAATCTAATATATACATTACCAAGGGAAAGAAAGTCTTTTGACATGATTTTACATCATCCACCCTTTTTATCTCGCCTTTTTTATCCCTCATCCAAACCCTGGACTATTTAATCAACCATTTTTAACTGTCACATCAATATGGGTCCACTCTTTTTATTTAATCCTCCTACTATTTTATCACCCAAACTAGTACGCCATCCAAACAAGCCGTAAAGAGTCCTAGAGGGCCGATTACCAATACAAATCTACTAATCATGTTCCATGCTAAACAACAATAGAACAATTACTAGAAATGGAAATGGCAATAATACTGAAGAACACGAATACTGAGATATACGTAGAAACTATTTAGAGTCAACACAATCTAAGGATAAAATTATAGTTTATTCTATTTTATAAGTAATTCGTAATTTAAAAGGTTTATAAGAGATAACAAATTAGGAATTACCCATAAGCCCCCTGTGACACCTAACTCCACCTCTTGATGTAGCACCCATGCTCCTTCTTGAACGTGGATATCGAATTTATAATAATTACCCTCGTAAAAAAAATCTGGATTGAGCATTATTGCCAGAATTACCCCATGGCTGCTTGATAATTTGCCGAAGCATTTCCATATATACCAGTGAATCAAAGCCAATACAATATCAAGTCAAAGCATTATGAAATAAATAGGAATTACAGCTTTCGCCCTCAGCCAAGAATTTTCGCCTTGGTAAGATTTTAAGAATTACATTAGCCATAAAAAATGAAAACTTGATAAAACCTGTCAAAGAAAATTGACCTTCCTTTTTGTGTTAAATGGATGAATAGAGGCGAAAAAACAAACCACGTCAGGTTTGGAATATGGTATGACTGTTAAGCTATCTCTTCTAGCGAATTATAGACCAGAATTGAGGCCTGCGCTCTTGGAAGTCAGGTGGTCGCTGGTACACAAGGGATGCTGCTGCAATCAAAATCCCAGCTGTTAAAGCCCATATGACATATTTCCCATTCTCAGCTTCATAATCAAAGAAATGGAGCAGATACTTGTTTCCCATCCATTCTCTCTCCTCTTCTCTTCGGTTTTTGTCCTGAGACCATGACACATGAAAATAGAATTATGGCATAGAAATTTAGACGATGGAAGTGAAGTGAGGAATATTGATGGTTGGTAATACCTTAAGAAACATATCTAAAGGTGCATCAAATATAGCTTCTACTTCTGCTGCATTTGGAGTTGGAGTGAATGCTCTCCTGTCTAGAAGTATACCAAGCACAGGAACTACAGCCATACCAATCTACGAAAAAACAGGCGCCAAAAACAAAAGTTTCAAGTCCTAAAACTAATACCAAAGCTGCACATGCCACAAACTACAAGGCTTTGTGTCCCATATGAGCCCATTTCTGTACATAGCACAAAGCTAGTTGATGAGGCAATGGAACAAACAATTCAGGTTGACACGGACAGAGATTCATGAAGCTGGAACTTGGTTGTACATGTGCAGGGGTGGATATCATACATTCATAACAAGAAATGTGCAGTAGAAGGCACAGATATGGAGCAGCTGAGTCATGGGCTTGTTTATTGTTTAAGAGAACTCTGCAAAACTACATTAATTTTTCATATATCATCTGATAGGACCTACAAGGTAAAGCATTTTGGGGAATTTTTTCCCAAAAGATACCTATCAAAGATTGTAAGATGTGAGGCCCACCTAGAAGTTTTGTCTACTTCAGCTTAGCCCACCAGCTCGCCTCAATGTTTGTCCATCAGAGTTCTAAACCCAAAAGACAGCACCGAGTCCAAGGAGTCTTATGTCGTCTAATAGTCCATCATGGACATGGTCCGCGTTTGCTGAAGGATGGCAAGATCCCCAACTTGATGCAGGCGCAAGGCCCTAGATCTGATACCATGTACTCCCTCCGTCCCTTTTTAAATGTGTTACTTCGTAAATCCAACTTATTAAAGAAACATCATCATTACACCTTTCGCATCAACTTTTTCCTCCACTTTACACTTTTCACATCAACTTTTACCTCTACTTTTCAAAATTATCCTCCACTTTTACCCATTAACTCTTTACCCGCTAACTTTTCAAAAGGGCAATATGATAATTGTACAAACTTTTGCCCATTAACTTTTCAAACTACACATTTATTTAGGGACAGCCCAAAATGAAAAGTTAAACACTTAAAAGGGGACAGAGGGAGTAACATGCAAGGCCAAGTCCCGACCTGGAAACATTGTCCGCTTTCACCCAACCCAATAATTGGCCTCAGTACCCTGAAATTGGTTTCTCATCTAGATAATATACATGTGTGCCTATTAAAAAGTGAATAATTATGTGAATCCCCTACCCTATTGATTTTGAATGCACAAGGCCAATTAGTTCGAAGAACCCAACCATTCCTTATTCAGCCTAGGGCCCAGCCAATAGGCCAAACTTGCTAAGATTGTAAAAGAAACATGGGTTTTTTATTAAAGGAAGTTGTGGAAGGTTGGAAAATTGCACTTGGTTTTCCAAATTCTCAATACTCTTTGCCATGGATGGTTTTTTCAACAAAAAAGTAGGTAGATTTTGAATCACTTAATCACTATCCTCACAAAAATTTCTTGGAGTCCAAGTTCAAAAGGCATCCCTTAGTAGTTAGAGGTGTTTTGCGTTGTCTTGTATGTTTTTGGACATAATTCATACGCGATGTGGGATGAAACTCTTAACGGGGCCAGATGTAATGCAGAGGATAAACCAGGCCTAATAAGTCTTCAGTTCTAGGCTAGTAAATTCAAAACACAACATTGGCATCTCAACAGCTTAAGGTACCATCACCTAAAAAAACAAAAAACAAAAAAAACAAAAAAAAAAAACAGCTTTAGGTACCACGCTCCTTCATAGTGTGATACCTTCTAGCATATCATAAGTCATCATATCATTAGCACGGTTAGCAACATAGTACAGCATACCACAGTTGGAATAGATTACTAACAATTACGAAACACCGAAAGCAAAATTGAATTAAAAAAAAACCCAAAAATTCTACCTTAGTATAAATGGGTTCAAGAACAGTGACTACATCCACAAGTGAAGGGTCCAAACCAATCTCCTCCTTAGCCTCCCTTAATGCTGTCTCTATGTCATTGGCATCGCCTTCTTCCGTCTTCCCACCGGGCAATGAAACATCTCCTGTTGTCAAATTCAACATATTTGGTGATTGAATATATTGGGAAGTGACTTGCATTTTTACTACTGTATTTCCAGCATTGGTGTTATATAAGGCCTAAGGGGCCTTGTATCGAAGCCACTAGCCAGAGTACGAGGCCGATGATGTTAGCTCCAGCCCCCGGCCAGAAATCTTGGTGTTATAGTGTGTTTTTAAGTTTAGTTTCTGTGACAAAGACTAAAATAGAACCCAAGGGGTTGGCCTGGTGTTAGTTAAGGTCTAGGAATTAGGGTTGGTCCCCTCCTTGGTCATGTGGATCGAACTCATCTTGTAATTGCAAAACGGATTCAGTTAGAAGGAAAAAAAAATATGCTTCAAACTGACACTACCGAATCATGATGCATGAACTATACTTGATCGAATTATCTTGTTGTTGGATAAAGGACTCGGAACAAATTGCTTAAAAACACTTAAGTTATCATCAGGAGTACTGAATTTGAAAAGGGCAACGACCTGAATGTGTGGACAGTGTTGAAGCCCTCTTGGTGAGAATTACTCTGAGATTCCCCTTTTCGTCTTCAAAAATGCAGATCAGAACTGCAGCTCTTTTGGTTCTGATTCTTTCCGATGGTTTTGCAATTGGGTTTGTTTCAGATTCAGCATTTGGGTTTGTTTCAGATTCAGCATTTGGGTTGTTAAGTTCAATTGGGTGGTTGTTGTTAGTGTTGCTGGGAGGGCAAAGAGGTTTCAAGAATCGAAGCTGTTGAACCAAGTCTAACAATCTCTGGGATCCTCCGAAGTCATTGGAACCCATGAGCTCTATGAGAGAGAGAGAGAGAGAGAGAGAGAGAGAGAGAGAGATAGTGCAGGACTTTTCTTGGGCTTAACTGGTGGTAGTCTTCATTGGTGGCTGGGTTTTTATATTCAACAGAGGCTATAGTACGGGGTGATTCGGCAAAAAAGGAAAAAATGATTTTTTGGTTTTTCTGATTGTCTTTATTCAAATTTTTTTTGCATTTGTTAGTTTTGCATCAAGTTTTCGTGGTTTATGGATTCCTCTCTACAAAACAAATCAAAAAAATATAAAATTATGGTCGAAACTAATATTTTTTTGAATAAAGCTGAAAATAAACTAGTTTGGCTTTATTTAAAAAAATTAAGTTTCGACCATAATTTTATACTTTTTGGATTCGTCTCGTCGATGCGAACATAAACCACGAAAACTTGACGCAAAAATAACAAATGCAAAAAAAAAAAAAATTTGAATAAAGACAACCAAAAAACCTGTTCTTTGTTTTTTTGTCAAATGCCTCAAAAGCCTCCAAATCCAAATTTCTTAGATTTTTTTGTTTTCTTTGAATTTTCTAAAATAGGGAGAGAGTAAAAGGGGGAGAGAGGGAGAAAGTGGGAGGGGAAAAAGAGACAGGCTCGTAGTAGTTTGTTTTACCTCATCTCACCCTACCGGAAGTTGCAACTGCTCACTCATAAAATGGGCCAATCTCACCTTCATGTTTTTCTCCTCCACTTTCACCCCATAAGTTCTGGTTTTGTTTATATTGTCATAGTATTTTTTTTAATATTTTCCAAATGCTCGTTCAATACACGAGGTTGGAAAGAAACACAAGCGTGTTTTTTTAAACCGTTGTGCTCATTCAATACACGGGTGTAAAAAAAAACACCAATGTAATTTTTTTTTTTCTTGCATTGGCACAACGCTAGTGTATAAATAAAGGAATACATAATAAAAGGGAAATGGAAGAGGAAAGCAAAATTTAATTGGGCAATGATCTTGGCACTCCACTTTTTTATAAGTATACTTTAATATTGGTCCTTTAGTATCTTTTTTTTTATTTTTTTATTTTTTGCAAAGAGATTTTTAGTGTTCATATTATATGTATTTTGCAAAGTAAAAGTTGTAAAAAAAGATTTAATGTGTTCGCTTGAATAAGTTGTCAAATAGTTTTTTTATAAATTAAATGTCTACATTGCCCTTAAAACTTGACTGAGAATAACTTGACTTTAAGGTTCTTTTGTCTTTTAACAACTTAAAATAAGTCAAAAAGCTTCAAATTGGAGCTTAAAACAAGCCAACTTTTTTTTTTTTTTGTTGGTGTCAACTAAGCCAGAAGAGTTAAATAAGTGATTATTCATAATTGTTACTCCCTCTGTCCCTTTTTAAGTGTTTAACTTTTCATTTTGGACTGGTTTGAAAAGTTAATGGATAAAAGTTTGTACAATTATCATTTTGCAATTTTGAAAAGTTAGTGGATAAAGAATTAATGGGTAAAAGAAGAGGATAATTTTGTAAAGTGGAGGAAAAAGTTGATATGAAAAGTGTAAAGTGGAGAAAAAAGTTGATGTGAAAGGTGTAATGATGTTGTTTCTTTAATAAATTGGATTTACGAAGTAACACATTTAAAAAAGGACGGAGGGAGTAACAAACACCCTTCATTAGCTTTTTTTTAGTTAATAAATTAAATAACTTAGATTATAAATGTTACACCCTCTGTTCCATTTTAAGTGTGTAACTTCGTAATTCCAACTTGTTAAGAAAGCATCATCGTTACACCTTTCCCATCAACTTTTATATTCACTTTTCTACTATTGTCCTTGATAGAGACACCATCATTAAACTTTACGAACTAACTTTTCCAAAAATGAATCTACTTTTAAGGACAAAATAGGAAATGTACCAATTTTCACCCACTAACTTTTCAACATCACACTTATTTAGGAACAACCTAAAATAGAATACATTACTCTTTTAAAGGAACGGAACGAGGAGAAAACATGTCCATAACATGGGGCAAAACAAACATGGAGGTTGAACTCACAGTTTTGTTGCTAATCATACTCATTCTAAATCTCAATCTTAATGGTTCAAAAAGAAATCTCAATCTTAATCCTACATTTTTGCCAATCCCCTCGTAAGTACAACCATTATTAAATATGCTTTAACCGGAGTGGAGCCAAGATTTTTGATAAGTGAGGTAAAAAATTTGAACTACAAACAATTCACTTTTTGAATTTGCTAGAAAGAAACAATTAGTAGATTAAAAAAAAAAGTAGGCCATATTATAACTAAATATAGCTTCGATATACAATTGACCCCAAAGACTTTTCATGTCTCCTTATTTTGGGGATTTGTGGGAGAAAAACTAGAGAGTCTCTATTTTGCCCCCTAATTTTTCTAAGTTCCAAACCTTTTAAATGGGCTGAGGCGAGCGGAAGCGGGGGCCCTGTCGTGAGTGAATTTCACTACGGGTGTAGTGAGATCTCAGTCGTCCATTCTTGTTTTGGATGGTCCGGATTTTAAATAAACTATTCGCGCAAATAAATAAACTATTCGCGTAAATAGATTAGTGAAAATCCGGACCGTTCAAAACACTTTGAACGGCCAAGATTCACTCACTACACCCTGTAGTGAGATTCACTCACTACAATGCGCCCAGTTCCGAGGCGAGTAAGTAAATTTAAAGTGGGATCAAATAAGCAAAAGCTGAGTGAAAATTATACCTATCCCTAGTAAAATTTGGAAGGCAATGGGGTCAATTGTCCCATTTGTCTCTTACTCTCTCCGCGCCCCTGTGCTCTAAGAGGTTTTATCAACCTCTCCAAAAAAAAAACTCACGGAACTCGCAACAATCAGTATTCTTGAATAACAACGAACTTCAGATATTCACAGTAAACTAGTGTTGAATTTTCTTTCGAATCACTATATGTAGTAGCAACTTGTGTAAGCCATAAAGGTCATCAGCTGGCTAAAGGCCTAAAGCTTTACTCTAGCAAATGATTCTCCTTGCCGACCTAAGCCTTAAAGGCCATTATTAGCTGGCCAAAACCGAAACCCTTTCCATTCCGTCTAGCTGTAGGACAATGGTCCTCCCACCATTTAACTATGCACATGGCTAGGGGTGGATAAAAAGAACAACTTTTTGGGTTGGAATGGAATTGCGTTCATGGGTGGAACTGGAACCGCTGGGGATGGCAACGGTGGAATTCAGTTAATGGTAAAATCAAAATCGAGATCGAAATTATGTAACCTAAAATCGAAACTAAAACTAACATTGCCAGTTTTAAAGTTTTTAAAACTAACATTGCCAGTTCGAAATTATATAGGGGTATTTATGCGATTATTCTACGGTTCGGTTTCGGAAGTTCAGTTCGATTTTCGGTGTGGTTATCATATGAAATCGGTCTGAACCAGCAAGTTTGTCTAAATTAAAAATCAAAACCGAAACCTCGGTTAAAAAACTACACCAACCAATTCGGTACGGTTCGAGTAAGTAACCATTCCGGCAAAATTAGCATCCCTACAAACCGCGTTATGACAACTAGAGGCCGGGCACACGCAATGCGTGTGCAAGTCGAAATTAGACGCAATGCGTGTGCAAGTTGAAATTTCCTTAAAATATACGCATATTTGATCAAAATTCGATGTTCACATGTACCCGACCCGGTCCCTAGTTACCCAATTCTCCCTCTCGCGAAGCTTTGAATATTGAAGTTTTCAAGAAGCAATTCAAAAGAAAAGTGCAAAACCCAAGATAAGTATAATCATAGAAAATTGACCAAAATCTTAAGAAGTTAAGAAAGGGAAAAAAAACCCAAGTGTCTATGTATCCACCGAAACAATAATATTGAAGCTTTGAAGGAAACATACAATTAAGAAATGTACACAAATGTATTACGAATAATGACACAATTAAGTTATCGCAACCAATGTATCTTAAAATTGTGGCCGACCACACGCAAGTCATATTCGTAGGATGCGTCTGCATAAACAAATGACTTGATCGATGCAGTAAACCGCAATTGCTAAATATTGGCCACTGAAAGTTTGCCGGATTGTTAACTGATCTGGGCTCCGAAAAGAATCGAGGTATTTGCAAGTTAGCTTATAAAAAACCCCGTAAATTTCCATCTATATTCTTACCCCGCGGGCATAGAAACCAAATCAATTGGAATTGCACTTATTACTTTCGCAAATAAAAGAAAATGCAGTCAGACTTGTAAAAGATTGGACAATTAATAAAGCAGCATAAACCAATTATAGGAACTGAAATGACCATCTCTAAAAGCAGGGAATACAAACCGATTGTCTTTGTCATTGTCATCGCTATATAAACGCCCAACATCAAATCTCCATTCCTCTTCACATGCTAATAATTCATATATGTATTCCTCTCCGTTTTGTCTGTGGTCGTGAATACTGGTCAAATATGAGTAACCGCAGCAGTTTACAAATTTGAATGTATGGAGAGGTGGTGGTTATTGTGTTGTCTTTTTCTGCCCCTTGCAGTTATTTTACTTATCTCCCGTTCAGTTATTCCATGGGGTTATTTTTGGAATTTAAAATGTATACACAATCTCTCAATAAGAGGACACCAAAGTGATGCTCTCCTTTTATATATTAGAATAGATAACGTGTCTCGTAAGACATAATAAGCCAATTTTGCAAATAAGTCAGTTTTCTAGTGCAATCTTAATGAAAGTGCAAGTATATACCATTTGCCTCCCATCTAATCTGGTTATATTGCTTCATTTATCGTATGGTGTCCGGACCAACTAACCCACACCTTGACTAATTTCTAGAAGAGACTAACTGGCCAAAAGTGCTCCATTTATCCATATGATGTTATTGATGTGATTTCATCCTAAACGTGCTCGGTCTTTTTCAAACTTCGTTACCAGATAGTTCTGTACCATTGAATGCATGCATGTGATCTTTGCGAGATAATCGTTTGCACATGCCCATTGTACAAATAGCCTTGATCACAGAAAAATAGAAAAAAGAAAAAAGAAAAACGAAGCATGAAATCACCGCCATCTTTCTTTCTTTCTTTCTTTTTCTTTTTTCCCCCTGAGAATCACAGTCTTCCTGTTGAACAGCAAATATATCTGAGATCTGTTGATAGACAACAAAGTATCATTCTAACAATACAAGTTCAAAGATGGTGAGTGCTACGTGTTAGCACGTTTGTTTATGCCCTACATTTTTTACGCCTATAGGGGAGCTATATCTTAGATGGTAGTTGGCAATTTCCCATAGACAACGTTAAGAGATTGAACAAGTTTCCCAATTTCTGCATACACATGAGGAGAGTACAAAAGAATCAAAAGGATAAGGTGCCATGTACAGTTGTCACTGTCAAACGACTCGACGAACCTAAAACCGAATAAGCTTCCTGAACATTTAACAGACCCAGCATCGCCAATGAATGATCACAGAGTTGTAGAAACACAATTCTCTAAGCCATTTAAGATTACTCACCTGAAGTAAGCTCATCCGGACAAGATGGCGAATTTGATCTCTTCTCAAATTTTTGAGCTGCACTTCACAATCTACATGAACTTATCAAAAGGAAAAATTCAGCGTCAAAATGGTTTAATAATGACAACCATATTCGTCGGATTCTTTTTAAGCACACTCGTTTACCTTAAAACAATATTGGTGGTAGTTTTAATGTACAGAAAAAAGAAATAGCAAGCTACAGCCTCTTATTAAACTTGTGTTGAATTTAACGCATAACTGTATCTTTGTCCACAACTCGAGGAACCTTGAATTTGGGATTCTGCTCCAGAAAAGCTGGTGGCCTTTGGTACACAACTGATGCTGCCCTAATCAAAATCCCAGCAGTTAAACCCCATATCAAGTACTTCTTACCCTCTGTTTTATAGTCGAAGTGATGAATCAGATACTTCTCACCCATCCACTCTCTCTCCTCTTCACTCCGATTCTCATCCTGAATCAAAACATAAGACATTGTAGCCCTTCATAAGACATCACATTTCATTTTGGTGGTCTATAAAAAAATTAAGTAAAAAAGAAGCAGAATAGAAAAAGGAAACACCTGAATAAACATCTCCAGGGGAGCGTCAAATACTGCTTCCACTTCGTCAGCATTAGGAGCAGGGTTGAATGCATTTCTGTTGGAAAGTATGCCAATGACGGGAATTACTCGGAGGAGATGCTGCACCAAAAATAAACGTGTTACAGAAAGCAAAAAAGTAGCATTGCATTCCATTTTATGATCAAACTTATGAGACCATACAGTTTTTCTTCACCTGTGAGTGCTAGTAATAAGAAGATTATGTAAACCTCATCAGGGTGCTAGAGATTCAAAGCAGTCAGATACAGGGAAGCGTCTGACTTAATGATTGATGTGCAACAAGGATAGAAGTAGAAAAACTCTCTCTTGACTCTATTATATTTATATATTAATCAAAAACCAACTCCTCCAACCTGAAGCTTAGAACTCAATTTATAATAGGAGAAACCCCTAAACTAGGAAATAAAGAAAAAATGAAAATACAAAATTAGAAACTAACTATTCTCCTTGAACAAGCAAATAATAAAAGGAAACTAAATAAAATAAATCAGAAAATTAGATACTCTAGAATACTTATTTCTAAAATTGCAAAACCACCAAACAAAATTACTAAAACCAAAATAAGGAAAACTAAATATACTGTCTTAAATAATATAACATTTCCATTCTGCATCACAGTCATTCGAATCAATATAGTTTACCGAACATCAGATCCAATAACTGTGCTGTGTACAATCAGGCAGTTTTGGTAACATCTTGAGATTGGCTGGCGAATAAACCCAATAATAATCTATGAACTGAAACTAAACCAAGTACAAACTAGTTCAATCTGCACTATAATTATCCCAAACCAAGTACAAACTAGTTCAATCTGCACTGTAATTATCAAAACCCAAACCACTTAGAAATGTAGCAGGTCCTGATTAGGATCATAGATGGCTGTCCCAGTGACATAATTTTAACTAGTCCTTAACATGCATAATGAAAACACGTCAATTGACCAAGTAAAGGAAGTGTTGACCACAATATCAAGAAGATAATTTTAGACCAGACTGAGTAAAGGAACTTTTGACCACAATATTAAGAGGAACAAGGATCTTTATTGCACTTTCCAACGAATGTTTACCTCTCCACATCTTCAATTTTTGGCGGTAAACAGATAATCCAACTTCTTTTACCCACCTTGCAATGAGTTCTCCGTATACCAAAATAATAACTACACTTCAGACAATGCTAGCGCATACAAAGAAGAGTAAAGATCCAATGGCATGGTTGTAATCAAATTTGTTTGAACTTCCTTGGAACGGATTATCTTAGAACTAAAAAAATCCAGTAAAAATGTGGAAGGACCAAATGTCATCTAACTCTTACAGCGAGTACGGATAAACTTACAGCAGTACCAAACCAAGTAAACTAAGCTTGCATCCCAGCCTCCCAATAGATTGGGGCCGGCTCCATGTATCCTGTTCTGCCATTCTTCTTAGTTGTAAATACTCCCTCCGTCCCTTAATTTTGGTCCACCCTGGGAAACATGTATTTTTGCAAACATAAAAAATTGAATTTTCATAAGTATTTTTTTGATTTTTTAGCACCAAATTAAGGACCACAATGAGCACTTTAATTTGGTGCAAAAAAATTTACAAACTTAATTATGGAAATACATTTTATTTGAGTTTGAAAATGCACGTTGTCCCGTAATGGACCAAAATTAAGGGACAGAGGGAGTAATAAATTCTTAGTTTCATTTCCACCAGCATGTATTTATCTTTTCTGTATCTTTAGGGTCACCATCCCCTTCAGAAAGTCAATAACTTGGAAAGCCCAAGTCTTTGAAACCTCGATAACCAAACAGCCCTTATTTGTAAAGAATGGGCTGACAGCATGAGTTTGGCAAATTTTGAGCACAAAGAAAGTGCGACTGCATGTCTTTTTAAGAGCGTCAGTTAGAAATGTGTTCTCCTTCGTAGGAACATTACTTGAAAATTGTTTGACCAAAACCATTTAGGAGTGAAATTGACTAAAAAATTCACCAAGTAAAAATTGGATGGATAATGGTTAGAAACCTTTGGTGCCACATGCCCAAGTATGGAAACTTGTGTATGTATGATTTTTTCTTAGAAAAGGGTTTGGGCCCCAAGGTGTGCACCTGTCTTAAGAATGGGGAGGCACCTAACCAATTTTGACTCCAGCACGCATGCACTTTGGCAGCCCGCACTGAAGCGGGCCTGAGTGGGTAGATATGGGCCAGGCTGTGTGCATTCTTTTTGGAGAAAAAAATTGAATCTATCACTCAAAGTTTTCCAAGTGCCAAAAAGCTTATGTTATCATTGAGTGTGTCTGTCCAATGGCATCTGTTCGTCATCAACGGTTGCATCCTTGCTGTTTACAATGTCCTGGACAGCCACTTCATCCTGCATAAATGTCCTCCCTCCTCATCTGCCTCGACTTTTCTGAATCTTATTTTCTGGTCTTTGAGAGAGTATAGACACAATTCAGGTCTGCAAGGCATTACGGTGCTGCTTCTGCTTCTGCGTGATAGCGAGCAATGAATCTGTCTTTACGGGAGTGTGATCCACTAGCCTCAGTCTTTCTATTTTCTCCGTGATTGCAGTTTCTGCCTACTGGTCCGGTAAGTATTTCAGATTCTAAGTGTACTCTACTTTAGTTTTTATTATCTTATATGCATTGAGTTTCCAGATTCTTGTTACACTCTTGTTTACTGTAGATGGCATAGGATATGTTACAGAAGTGATTTCCCAATTTTATAGAAAATAAGGATCTTTCTTTTCCTTGTTCTTGTCATTCTCTTCTGTTTCTTAGCCTTCTATTTAGGGGCAAGAACGTGCAAGGTTATGTACAAGTAGATTAACAATGTAAAGGGTCATATAGCGTAAAGAGGTCGAGTATAGGGCAGTGTCATAATTATGTCAAGAGCTCAGTTCTGCAAAGTTAACCGACTATGAAATGAAGAACAAATACATAAGAGTCAACAATCGAAAAGTCTAATGACACAATCAGAGATTCAGAAGCCTTGTTATGTACGTAGAGAACCTCGAATTGTAGAAACATTCACTTGTACCATGTAGTGGGCCGAAATATAAGGTCACAAAGGTCAAGGTCGGTTTGGACCGAAGGCCCAATCATCAGGAGAAACAAGCCCATCTCTCAACAGATGGGCCGAACCGTCATCCGAGCCCAATAGGGTTGCACCGAGAAGGAACGAATCAACAAGAGTCACCCGAGCCGGGTAAACCTGAAGTGACTCGCGAGGAATACGGAAGGCAGTTCGACCTATACGTATGGATGATGTCATCTGAGCCAGTTACCATGAATAACTAGCTCGTGACAGACCATGTGCACATAACCGCATCCTTCTACATCATTGTGATGATGGCTGAAATGGTTATGACACGTGTCACTCAGGGATACGTAGCATGCACATGCAATCATAACGAACTTGGCTCATGACGTAGCGTGACGCCAGCCGAGCCGCGCATAAGATCTACGCCTGAGGTTGGAGCCCAAGTCAGGAGGGCCTAAATAAGTAAAGAGAAGGGATTAGGTATACAATACACTTCACTACTCTCTACTTCTTTGGTACTTTTCTCTAAGTCTCTCACTAAACCGTCGGAGTGTTTTCCCTGGCCACATTCCAGCTGGGTTTGGCACTAACGCCGGGTGTTGCTTGTGCAGAGGTATCAAGAGAGTCAGACGATGGAAAAGAGTAAATTTAGAAGGTTCATTTGGAGGAGGACACCACATACCATAACTGCATAACCTATGAAGCATAGATACAGATCCGATATGGTATGGATATGGATACAGATATGATGATACCAGAAAGTCTGGACAAAAAATATATAGGAGTACAGATAGAATACGTTACACTAATATTTTCCCTTACAATTTTTTAGCATTGTACTCCACATATTTAAAAAATCATTAGAAAGAGTTGTATTTTTTGAATGCAAAAGTGTTGAACACAAGTTACTTGGTTACTTGTATTACGAAATTTAGGAAAACATGCATGATACAATAAGGAGACAACCTATAAAAAAGATATGCTATTATTTTCATCTGACTATATATTCCTCTCCAAAAAGCAAGTATTATAAAGTATAACCTATACTTTTCTGTATTCTTGCAATTTTTTTTTATCGCGATAAGAAATATTATAAATGAAACTCGACAAGGGTACATCGAGAAGGGGGAGGGGGAGAGGTCATCCAACCGAGGTTGAATGGAAGAAAAGAGAGGAAAAGAAAACAACCAAAACAAAGGACCACAAAAAAGCAGCCGAAACAAACACACCCGAATCCCCATAAAGCCACACGATGCCAGCCCAAACAAACCACTTCCAAAGGAACAACAACACCCAGAAACCGAAAGCAACCCTTGCAAAGCCGAGACACCACCGCAGCCCAAACAAACACACCCGAATCCCCATAAAGCCACACGACGCTAGCCCAAACAAACCACTTCCAAAGGAACGACAACACCCAGAAACCGAAAGCAACCCTTGCCACGCCGAGACACCACCGCAGCCCACCAACAAGAAACTAAAGGAAACACGCACACACAAAAGAAAAACTCCCAAAACTAAGCCAAAGAGAGTTTTTTTGAGGTCAGCCTCAATCATTTCCTTTAAGATTGCCTCATCCCTCGGAAGAAGGTTAACATCGAGGATTTTCTCCGTGACTTTAGAGGCTAAGATTTGTTCCTCCACCCTTTTCTCGAAGCTACCAACTTCCTCTTGAGTCAAATGCATGGGAAGAGACTGACTGCTTCTTCTAATATTCTTCGGACCCAGCTTAACCCTTCTCGGATTGATCTCTAAATTGTCCAAACTGAACGTCCTCGAAAAAAGAGAAGATTTCAAAGGATTAAATCTCCCTAAGGGGATAGATTTCCTACGAGCTCCTTGTTTGGTGCGTTTTTCTTCTTGTGACGTTTGAGCTCCACATACTTAATAGGAGGATCAGCAGAGATAAGATCGATGCAGTCATCATCATCCACCAAAACCTCTAAAGGATCTGCCATATTCACCATAGAATTTGCCACCTCCTCCTTAGACTCTTCCACATCATCACAGTAAAAAACAGAAGACTCCTCCACCACATCTAAATCCTTAACCAATTTGTGAAAGTTACAGTCAAATTCTGTAACTATCCGACCTTGAAAGGATTGAGCAATTGATTCCACCACTAGCGAATCTAAACCCACCAACGAGTCTAAACCGTGAAGAGAATTTGAGATAAACTCATTATTGCCCTCGTTGGCCTCCACTAAACCACAAGATCTTGCTATAGCCTCACTTGGGGGGTTACAATTCTCCAGATCCTTCTTTACTTGAGAATGAGCCTCCATTTCACCTTCTTCCATGGATTCAGATACTATAGTCTCATTCACATCGTTTGCAATATTCTCCTTTATCTCACTCACTTGCGTTCGAGGTTGCATTTGAGAATCCTCACAAACGGGGATGGAATCTTAGATTTTTCGTAAAAAGGTTCTTCACATTCTTCTTCTCAAACCTTAACCTCGTAGTTTTTTCCACTCACCCGAATGTTAATCCATTCATCTATAGTGGAATCCTTCTCTGTTAAAATCAACATACTTCCAATCTCGAATGACTTCTCGTTAAGAGAAACTTCATCCAAAGCTAAGAAATCACCCCAAAGTTCTCCAATCTGTTTGAAAGTATTAGAGCACCATGCATTTAGAGGCATACCTCTGCAGTTAATCCAAACAATCCTAGAATGACTCGCCACCTCCCCATTCCATGGTTTAATCATATCAAACCAGATTTTGACATCCAAGTTGGCCACCAGATTATCCCTCGCTGCCTTATCCTCAAAAGTGAGAATCATGAATAAACCACCTAAAGATGTTATAAGAACATCCTCACAATGAATACTTTTAATGTATTCTTGCAATTTTACTCTTTAACACATTAAAAGATGTTCCACAATCGTACTTTCATACAAGTTCGGATACATGACCTAGAGTATTCAAAGAGTATTCGATAATTTCCAAACTAAAAATTTACATTGTGGGTACTTCTGGGATACGTGTTGGGTTGCGTTGTTCAAATTTCCTAACAATACGTTCCGATATGGATAGGACTCCCACATAGTATCCGTGCTTCATAATCCATAAACACCTCTTTCAAAGACATGATTTGAGTTGAAAAAATTCAGTTCCAAATTTCATGGCAAGTTCCACAAGGTCACTGAAGATCTACGATTCTAGGTGGCTGCCAAAATTTGAAGGGGTCTGGTATTTACTGCTTCAGGGTCTTAAGCTGTCACTCACTCCTCCCAAAACAAGACATTCCCAAGCTCGTTGTATTTTTACTTATGCTCACGGCTGCGATGTTCTAGTTTCTTGGCTAAAGTTCGAGCTCTTCATCTTGGCATGAAGCCGTGTATCTCTCATGGTTTCTTTTGAATCTGATTCCAAAGTCCCGGCGGACATGAGATGATTGAGATGATCAATCATATGTGACGGAGACTAAGTTATATCTTGCGGATATGAGGTGTGAGAAGTGTACCTGAGGTGTCCTTCTGAGAATATTGGCAGGCGCTACAAAGCCTCGAGACCGCTGGAGGTGGGGGAGGAGAGAGCTTAGGGTAGTTCTAGAGAGAGAGTGAGTGGCAATATAGAGCAGTGAACCAGAGAGTAGCAGTAGTAGGTAGGTATTGAACGTGATATCTTGAATGCTCCGATCCGTTAACTCCTCTTTATATAGGAGTCTTGAAACCTTGAAGGGCAAGGAAGCGTATCCTTCCTCGTTAATGCGTATCGGAGTATGGAGTTCTGATCATCGGACTCTCAGAGGCACAGTTAGGTAATATATGGATGCATATATCATGGCCAAATGGTAGGCATGATACAAGCTCCTCATATTAGCGTGTGAGCCAGGATGTCACAGAGATCTTCTATCCGATGTCGGTAATGTTGGCAAAACCCCTCTCTCTAGGGCCGGTCATGGAGGACCTCACCTCGCGGAGGTAAGTCTTGACAATCCCTTTGCTCTAGCCTCCAAGCCACGTACCTCCTTAGGTCCCGAGCGGGTACCTGATGCAGGGTGAATTTCAAGAAAAGTAGTATTTTGTTTAGGTTTAGTGTTTTTATTTAATATGTTATAATTTAGTCAAAATCTTCTAGAAGTATTTAGTTTCCTATTTTCTTTTGATTGAGGTTTCCTATTTTTTAGGATACTTAATCATGAAGAATTAGGCTTGATTTTATTTCCTAAAGTTTATTTTTAGTATTTTAGGTAGGCTAGCTAGGCTTAGGAATTCTACCATTATAAATAATGATGTAAGCATCTTGGCTAAGGGAGTTGATTAATATATTGAGTGTTTTCACAAGAGAGAGTCTTTTTTTCCTATAATTCTATTAATCTGATGGTTATTAGATTGTAGAAGAGTTGTTTCTTATTCGTGGGGGTGATCTTGTTCTTGTAAAGTTAAGGGTATGGATGATAGGAGGTGCCTTAGGCATACTAGTAGTGATGTATCTTGGAGACTCCTCAGAGGAGAGGAGGCACCACGGAGGAGGCATCATGGAAGTAGTGCCATGGAGGTGTCATGGGTCTGAGGGATCATGATCCGGGAGAGCTCTTACCCATCGGATATTAGGGTCCGCCGGTTAGTGCCATCTGGAGATTTTCTTCCGGATACCCACATATCTCATGCTTTTGGGGAGGCTAATAGAGTTACGGATAGTATAAAAACTTGGATAAATGATGGGAAAACCTCAGACTTTTCTTTGACTTCTCACCCATACCATAGTCCTGTGACACGTGATGGGTATTTTACTACTCATTTTCTGACAGAGGAACGTCTTTTGCAATTGCATGCACTCATCATTTGGTTTGTTTCAAGTTACCACTATCTCCATTTGGCACTCAATGCTCATTACGTAACCACCTCATTTTGTAGTATTTTTTCCCTGACCAATAAAAATTCCCCTCGTGTAGTCGAGGTTATACCAAGAAAATGTCAACCAATACCCAAGAGATGTTTTACAGGAAAATGCACAAATCAAAGGGTTACTGTACATACCATTTTAACGTGCTAAAAAGCTACGACTCTGTGATCTTGAAGTACTCTAGCAAATTATTAAGTAATTCAAGGACAACAATCCATTAATTGTAAAAGGAAATGACCATTTGACACAAGCTTTGCTATTTTATCACAGATAGATGTTAAAATGTCCTTACCGCTTCGAATTTATCATATACACAACTCTTCTACCATAAATTTTGATCCCATCTAACATTTGAAAACTTCATAAACCCTACGCCATCAGAACTTAAAACAACTATGAACGATAAGGACTGCTGAAATTTCAGAGATATAACTTCTGATTGAATCTTAGGTAGTTGAAGCAAAATAGCGAATCTCATGACCCATTTTTCTAGGGACAACTAAAGAGAAAAGCTGTCCCTGACACAAAAAACTTTAGCAGTAGTAGGCGAAAAAAAAAATCACTCAGTCGTTTCGTAAGATTCAGAACAAGGATATGCCAGCATAAAGAAAAACCTACAAAGAAATGCCATGAAATACCTTAGACAAGAATGGTTCAAGGACAGTCACAACATTCACTAGAGAAGGGTTCAGCCCTATTTCCTCATTTGCTTCCCTAGTCGCCGTTTCTGCATCGTCTGCATCTCCCTCCTCTGCTTTCCCCCCTGGCAATGAAACTTCACCTGCCATAAAAGACATAGCTCAATTCAACAAACCAAACAATTACAAGCATCCAAAGCCCCCACTCACTGCAATGAACGAAAATCTACATCACAGGACACATAGATGGTGACTCTAGAAAAAAAATTCAGTGCTGTCTGCCAATAGCTTCAATTTTAAATAGTTACAGATGAAGGACACAAAAGCAAATAAAATTTCCAACCTTTTGGACCTAAAAACAAATTCTGGGTTAATTCAATTAAGAAACAAGTTTCAAGCATATGATTCATGTGGCTAAGTTTCCAACAAAACGGAAGAGCAATATTAGGTACTGTATCTAGTATGACAATTGGAGATGCGAATTTCTGCCATGGGCTTACATAATGGTCATTTACGATCGATCGTGATATCAACTGGAGTGGATTTCCACCTTTTCAGGAGTGGTTCAAGCGGTCTAAACTAGGGTTCAAATCACCAATCATAAGTTTTACCCTAAAAAACATTTTGTAGTAAATCCAAATTTTTTGGTTATTAACGTATTCAAATTGACACCAAACAGATGTAAGTGGCATCGCCTCTGATTTGTTGTCGGAGAAAAAGAAACTGCCTAACTGAGCAAATCATACATGAAAAACACAAAACGTAGTCCTTATAAGCAACACCACCACCAGCAACCCATTTGGTAAACGAACAAACAAGCATATGCAATTCGTGATTTTCACTAGGTAAACAATGTTAAATACAGAATAATCATCACCCAAAATCAACCCATTTTTGCAAAAGTTTACAGAACCCATTCGATGAACTGCCCAAAATCCCACCACATGCACACCACAGAGATCGACCAATGAAAGAAACCAATCAATTATGTTAGAAAATATGTTTACTTTTGTAATTAAACCGATAACACCGAATGCAATAAAATCAAAATCCAAAACCTGGAAAGCGATGAAATTGAAATGGTGATCAAGTTGAGTGTCAAAACACTCGCATTGGACGTATGTCTCCCAGCAAAACTTGATCAGAATCCCCCCAAAGCAACACTACAATTGCAGGGCCTCGCAAACCATCTTGTGCTCATACTCTCTCCTATGAATAGACTCTGACTCAATGAAAATATTAGAAAATCAACCACTCAAAATTAATGAAAGACATGATATTTATAGACCAATTGGAGCCTACACATCTGTTCATAAAGGATGCATTCGTCGTCCATGGCGAAGAAAAAACACGATTCCTAATCAAATCAAATCAATTTACATTCACACCAAAAACAATATGTTATATCCTATAATATTTCCAACAAATTACTCACCACACACATACAGAAATTAAACATATTAACATCTGAAATTGCAAATGTTCTTAACGAACCTGAGTGAGTGGAGAGCTTGGAAGACCTCTTTGTGAGAATGACACGAAGATCACCAGCATCTCCTTCGAACAAACAGATGAGAACCGCTGCTCTCTTGGGTTTGAATGTTTCAGGCCGGCTGGCAATTGGGGTTGCAGATTCCACAAAACCCACCTGAGAAACGACCTTTCCTCCACTCTCTTCCACTCTTTGCTCTTCATCGTCGGTTTGATCGAACGTTGGAGGAGGTTTGTACAGTCGAAGTTGTCGAGCTAACGTCGTCAGCCTTTCGGATTCTCCGAAGGAGTTGTTTGGATCCATGAGGATTTTGGAAGTGGGAAGTACAGATGATCTTGACGCCATAGAAATTGACGCCCTTCTTAATACGGAGAGCATATTTTCAAAACCATGGCATTAGCTGAAAAAGGTACTGGTGTAGCAAAATTGAAGACATAAAAGAGAAATCATCGTAATAATTTCTTAGGCGTTACCAAGAAAATCAGTTTTTTCATGCCTAATTAAAATATTACATCCGTCATAATTGGGAGAACATTCTTTACACCGACCGTATAAACTAAAATTTTCTCCAAATCAATTACATTGTGTCATGTGTCCAAACAGTGGTCCCAAAAGGTGGAATATGGACACGTGGCGCAATACAATCAATTTGGAGAAAATTTTAATTTACACTATCGGTGTGAAGAATGTTTTCTCGTCATAATTTGTTTGTCAACTTTTTCAATTTTAGTGTCAAAATGTGATCTAATTTGAGATTAGACTTATGTAAGTTCCAATTATGCCCTATATCGTTGGGAAAAATTATTCGTCAAAAAATGTGGACCTTCATTTAACGTTAAAAAGTGGGAATGTTATTGAAAACTCAAAAGCTTTTCAACAACAATTGATGATACATTTTCGGGACATCGATGTTATTGAAAACTCAAAAGTCTCCAACACATCACATCTCTAACACATTCACATGGTGTGTGGAGCCCACACATAACACACCATGTAAGTGTGTTGGAGACTTTTGTTGTACATGTAATCATTGTTGCAAGAAAACTAAGGACATCGATGTGGTTTCAATCAACACTACATAATTCCTATGTCAGTTGAGATCGTAAAATGCCATTAAGATTAGATCACTTAGATTTAGGGGTGTGGATTAGGTTGGAACCTATTGGGTCTAATAGCCATTCTAACCTAATCCCTTTAGCATTAAGTAGATTTAGGGGTGTGGATTGTTAATGGTTATCCTGTAGAATATGAGACAGTGCAAGAGAGTCCTTGCACTCTTGAATCCTTTTAGGGCCGTTATCTAGTCATCGTATTGACTCTTCGTGCTCTGCCAAGTATGGTGTTGGAAACTGAATCTCAAAACCCAATGACGACGCGTACAAATTAGATAACAAAAAACTTTGCATGGCGGAATTAACTTAAACTACGACACGGAAGCTGGTTGAATAATTTTTGTATTAAACTCAACAGACTCGATTGCAGCAGAACTCTAATTGGTTTCCTACGTTCTGAATTGAACTCAAAGGCACCCTTTGATCGCCTGTCTATCTATTCCCTTATACCTTGTTCACACTGCCAAGCGTGGACTTCAACGTGATCTCTTCGTTCTCTCTCACCACAGCCCGACTTCAAGTATTATGAAAAACGTGTGAGACCTAGAGAACATAACGAGATATCTATAGGGTTAGGGCAGGGACCTAAGGAGAAATAAGTCTAGGCTCCTATTTAAATAAGAAATCCTAATTCTTCCAAGAATGTATTTCTCATTTCACAAATAATGATTCACACCACAACAAAATTATAATTGCACTCACATCCTCATTTCAATTATATTTCAAGGTCTAGGTTATTAACCACTTATTAATCTCACAATGTTAAGATTACAGATATCCGTTTGTATTAAATTAAATTACAAAATATCATATTTAATCAACATCTGTAAAATTTCTTGAGACCATCTACTTAACTTATTTGATATGTCGGATATAAATATCCACCTGCAAGGTTTCATATAATCGAAACTTATAAACTAACTCAAAGGGATATCACCAATCCCAACCGGCATGTGGATTCCATTAATAATTAATATTTATCATATATGTTGTGACCCAACTCACTGAGACATTTGATCTTAAAATGGATTGTTTATCCAATATGGAACTCCAATTTTTCACACATGTTCTCAACAATCTCTCCCTCATGTGTGAACCATGCATTGGACCTAGCTCCCCCTCGATCTGATCAACTTGACTCCCCCTTAATTCTTGATCTATCTCTCCAACATCGAGTCAGATCCACGCGCAGTGTGTTTTCTCACTCTCTAATTAATCAAATTCCACAACATTAAATGTGTACATCTATTAGTTATTTTAGATTAAGAGTATAAGCATTCATAATAACCATGAGGTCTTAATTATCTTTAAAGTCACTAAATAAACAATTACCCCAATGCGGTCCTATTCAATACACGCTAAGTGTACTATCACAGTGAATTGGAACTTGAACTGTTTCTTATAATTAAGATTGACCTACTAAAATATTTGTAGTGCGAAACGGTACCTAATCAGACACACAAACCAAACCACAACATAAACATAGAGTATTTACGTGGTTCCCCGGGTACGTCCACGGGGGTAGCGGATTCACTATAATTGTAGGAGAATTACAATCACACTCAACTCACAATTACAGCCTCTCTATCACTCGTGTATCTCTCTGTTTCTTGCTCTTCAACTGACTTATTACACAGCCCAAAGGGCTCCTTAAATACACAGAACAGAGGAGGAATTCACCGGCTATCAAAGGTTGAAACCCACTGTGTTATCATTGCTCCATTATCACACCCACTAGATGAATAATGAGCCACTGAGGGTATAGTGCACCACTGATGTTTCCCACAGATGTTCTGTGGTCTCCTACAGCTCAAGTGGATGGAGCCACACCTCCATTATCAACAATCTCCACCTTGGCGATAATCCTCGAATCAACGCTGCCCCGATGCGCCCTAAGGCGCTACCTGTCCGAGAGATATTGATCAAGTCCAAACAGTGCTTGAACTTGATCCCACTCACCACCTTCGTCAACATATCGGCAGGGTTATCTGCAGTTGGAATCTTCTTCAGCAGAACATCCCCTTCTTCTACAATTTCCCTGATGAAATGGAGCCGGACATCAATATGCTTGGTGCGCGAATGATGGATCTGGTTCTTTGCCAAACAGATGGCACTTTGGCTATCACAAAAAACCTCCACATTTTCTTGATCGATTCTCAAATCCTCTATCAAACCATGAACCCACATAGCCTCTTTGAAAGCCTCTGTTATTGCCATATACTCCGCCTCTGTAGTAGACAAAGCCATTGTTGACTGTAACGTTGACCTCCAACTGATCGGTCCTCCAGCAAGTGTAAACACATAGCCTGTTGTCGACCGTCGCTTATCTAGGTCACCAGCATAATTAGAATCCACATATCCAACTAAATGCTGACCACTTGTCTTGTTTCTCTCGAACTTCAAACCAACATCTACAGTACCATGCAAGTACCGTAGAATCCATCTCATAGCTTGCCAATGCTCCTTTCCAGGATTATGCATGTAACGACTAACCATGCTAACCGCGTGTGAAATGTCTGGTCGTGTACAGACCATAGCATACATCAAAGCTCCCACTGCATTAGCATAGGGAATTTGAGCCATTTGTTTCCGTCCGTTCTCAGTTCGCGGTGACATCAATGCACTGAGCTTGAAATGAGCTGCCAAAGGTGTACTAACAGCTTTCGCTTTCCCGTCAATACCAAACCTCTGCAACACCCTCTTCAGATACGGCGTCTGAGTTAAACAAACTGTGCCTTTAAACCTGTCCCGCTGAATTTCCATGCCGAGAATCTTCTTAGCTTCCCCGAGAATGTCAAACTCCTTGCTGAGCTGAGCTTTCAGTCTGTCAATCTCCACCTTGCTCTTACATGCAATCAGCATGTCATCAACATATAAGAGCAAATAGACAAATGATCCATCCCGGAGTTTGCGGAAGTAAACACAATGATCGAATTGACTCATTGTGTACTTCTGATCCATTATAAACCGATCAAATCGCTTATACCACTGTCTCGGCGACTGTTTCAATCCATATAGCGATTTCTGCAGTTTACAAGCCCAATTCTCCTTTCCTGCAACTTTGTACCCATCTGATTGAGCCATATAGATCTCCATGTAGAAATGCGGTCTTGACATCGAGTTGGGCTAACTCGAATTCAAACTGAGCTACCAATGCAAGCAAGATCCTGATTGACGAATGTTTGACAACATGGGAGAGCACCTCGTTGTAGTCGATCCCCTCCGTCTGAGCGTAACCCTTGGCTACCAATCTTGCTTTGAACCTGACTTTCTCAGATCATGTACCCTCCTTCTTGACATAGAACCATTTGCAGCCGATTGCTTTCTTGCCCTTAGGAAGTTGTACCAACTCCCAAGTCTGATTCTGGGAGAGTGAACCCATCTCCTCATCCATCGCCTTCTTCCACTTGTCACTGTCTGTACCCTGCACTGACTCCTTGTAGGTGCACGGAATATCGTCATATGTAACTGGAAGAGCATATGCCACCACATCGGCATATCGAGCGGGTTTCCGGATATCCCGCCTCGGTCTGTTAATTGCAATGGACTCTGACTGCTGAAATGCTTCCTGAATTGGAGCCTCCTCTTCAAGAATGTCCTGCTCAACAGAATGATCCATAGGACTCTCAACTGGCTGATCAGGTCGTACTGGAACAAGAGACGACTCTACTCTCGCTTGTTCTGAATGCTCCACCTGCTGTAGAACATTTTGCTCCACATTCTCCTTGGAAAGAACCTGCTTTAGCATAGCAGATTCATCGAAGGTAACATCCCTGCTTATTACAATTTTCTTTGACTCGGGACACCAAAGCTTGTATCCCTTCACACCTGGATTAAAGCGCAAGAAAATCGCTTTCTTGGCTCTCGGATCCAACTTTGATTCAGTTACATGGTAGTAAGCAGGGCATCCAAAAACATGTAACGAATCATAGTTTCCCAGACCATACCTCCATCGGAGTCTTCCCTCCAATTGCTACTGATGGTAAACGGTTGACAAGATGTGAGGCATATTCGATTGCCTCTCCCCAGAACGCCTTGCTCAGCCCGGCATTTGACAACATGCACTGGGTTTTCTCCACCAAAGTGCGATTCATGCGTTCTGCTACTCCATTTTGCTGCGGCGTCCCCACAACTGTGAAGTGTCGGACTATCCCCTCCTCCTGACAGACTTGGAGGAAAGGATCTGACTTGTACTCCCCACCGTTATCAGACCTCAGCATCTTGATCTTCCTACCTGTCTGTGTCTCCATCATCTTCTTCCAAACAAGGAAGATTGGAAGAACCTGATACTTATGATTCATGAGATATACCCAGACTCGCCTGAAATAATTGTCAATGAACGTCACGAACCATCGTTTGCCTCCCAAAGTTGAATTTTTGGTTGGCCCCCAAACATCTGAATGAACATAGTCCAGAATCCCTTCGGTGTGGTGAACGCCAGTGCCAAACTTGACTCGAGTCTGTTTGCCCAGTACACAATGCTCACAAAAGCCAATTTTCCTTGTCTTGGCTTCTTTCAACAAGCCTTGCCTCACCAAACCCTGTAAGGCTTTCTCGCCAGCATGCCCTAAGCGCATGTGCCATAGCCTGGATGCATCGTCTTCGTCTGAGCATATAGAAACGGACGCTCTCCCTATGACTGCACAACCGTCTAGGAAATACACGTTCCCCTTCCGGCTGCCTTTTAGAACCACTAGCACCCCTCGAACCACCTTCAACACTCCACCCACTATTGTAATCTTGTAGCCCTTTACATCAAAGGCTCCAAGTGAAATGAGATTCTTCTTCATGTCTGGAATATACCGAACATTTGTGAGCACTCTGACAGTCCCATCATGCAACTTCAAACGGATTGAACCTATCCCTTGTATTTTGCAGGTTGTCTCGTCACCTAACAAAACAACTCCTCCATCGAGATCATGAAAACTCGAGAACCATTCCCTGTTGGGACATATGTGGTAGGTACATCCCGAATCTAGTATCCACTCGTCTGAATGGCCTGGTGATGATGAAACACATAGTGCTGACTCTAGATCATCCCTTGCAACATTTGCAACTGGTTGCTTGTTCGGACAGTCTTTCTTCTAGTGTCCCTTCTGATGGCAAAAGGCACACTCGTCTTTTGCCAATCTCCTCCGTTCTCCGGATTTGGCTCCTCTGGATCTTGAGCAAGACCTCCCCCGGCCTCTTCCACCAGACTTCTTGCCCTCGGCGGACTTCCTGGTCTCAGTCCTGCCTCTGGTGGTCAATGCTGATGCTGACGGGTCTTGGTGAATCATCTTGTCCTTCCTCCGTACCTCGTTATTCATCAAAGCATTGGAAACGTCATCATACTTGATTTCATTTTTACCATACAATAAAGTAGTAGTTAAATGATCATATGATTCGGGCAAGGAATTTAATAACAGTAAAGCTTTGTCCTCATCCTCAATGGAAACATCAAGATTTTGTAAATCAGACAAAATCTTATTGAAATTGTTTAAGTGTTGGTGCATAGATATACCTTGCGAGTACTGGAACTGGTAGAGCTTCTTCTTTAGATATAGCCGATTCTCAACACTTTTCGTCATGTACTTATTTTCCAATTTCTCCCATAGCTCTTTAGCTAGTGTTTCCTTCATCACAAAGTACTTCTGATCATTTGTGAGACATAACCGGATGGTGCCACATGCTTGGCGATTGAGCTTTAACCAATCTTTGTCTGAAATATCATCGGGCCGCTTCTCCAACGTCATATCCAACTCTTGCTGATAGAGAACATCTAAAACTTTGCATTGCCACATGCCGAAGTTATTTGTTCCGTCGAACTTCTCCACCTCGAACTTAGCATTGGAAACTGTATTCCTTTGCCCATAATTGTTTGTAGTGGACGAGGACTCCGAGATACCCTGAGGAGTTGATTCGGGAGTGTCTGTGGGAATTTCTTCTTCTCCGCCGACCATCACAAGACCTTACACTCCGCCAAAGTTGATTTTTGATGCCTGAAAACATCCAAAACACGTTTTTCTCACCAAAAACTCAACTGTTCTTCAACTTCGGGTTCGAATCTCGGAAAACAGAGCACGGGGTTGGATCTGAAATGTCGAGATTGTGCAGGAACCGGACTGAACCAGCCTTGAACCGGACTGAACCGGCAAGAAAATCGATTTTGACCCTCTGAACCGGGTTGAACCGGCACTGTACTGGACCGGGATTGAACCGGACCAGGTTGACTGAACTGGGTTTGGACTGAACTGGACCGGTTGGGTACTGTTCACTATTGACAGTTGACCGTTTGACCGTTCGCCTTTGACCTTTGACCGAGCGTGAACAGTACGCGCGTGAACAGTACACGCGTCTTCTTCCCCTGGACAGTGCGTGCACTGCACTGCGCAAGTGGATCTAACGCGGTTTACACGCACCGACTTCAGATGGCGCATGAGAAGGCTACGAACCTCCGATTGAGGTGATTCTGGCAGCGTTGGCTTCGTCTCTTCGCGGGCTACTTGATTCTCGGCTCGAAAAAATTTTCCGAGCATGTTTGCGGTACTATCAACTTTGAACAGAACCTCGAAACAGAGAGAAACTGGGTTTGTGTTTTCAGGCACCCACTACACAGCTCTAATAGCACTTGTAGTGCGAAACGGTACCTAATCAGACACACAAACCAAACCACAACATAAACACAGAGTATTTACGTGGTTCCCCAAACTCGGGTACGTCCACGGGGGCAGCGAATTCACTATAATTGTAGGAGAATTACAATCACACTCAACTCACAATTACAGCCTCTTTATCACTCGTGTATCTCTCTGTTTCTTGCTCTTCAACTGACTTATTACACAGCCCAAAGGGCTCCTTAAATACACAGAGCAAAGGAGGAATTCACTGGCTATCAAAGGTTGAAACCCACTGTGTTATCATTGCTCCATTATCACACCCACTAGATGAATAATGAGCCACTGAGGGTATAGTGCACCACTGATGTTTCCCACAGATGTTCTGTGGTCTCCTACAGCTCAAGTGGATGGAGCCACGCCTCCATTATCAACAATATTGTCCTATAAGAAGTAATGATCCAATCTTTTGTGTGTAAGTCATACTCTGGATCAACTGCTATGTAGAATAAGAGACACATATGCACAACATACAATAATATCATGCAAACATTGCCTACAAAAGATTCTCACTAAAAAGGGATAAAACTGATCAATAAATAATAAATTAAATTTTACTCAATTACATAAAAGTATGACTTTTAGCATAAATTTCTAACATATGGTTCAGCAGGTGCATCTTGAGCTGAGTGAGATTCTGGTATGTGGTCGATTCATATTTATCAATTACTCCATTGTTTTCGAGTAGAAGCATGAGCTAAGATGTGGAAACACTTGTTGAATTTGAACAAACAATCATGCATTTAATGTGTGGGACAAGTTGTGGGGCACGTGACCCTTATCTGGTCCAATGGAGTTGCCTTTTGTGGAACCTTGGTCCTACGATCATTTTTCCCATGGGACTTGATTATGTTGTTGTGTCTGATCAACCTATTGATGGTAAGCCTTTTTAGGACTTACTTTTTGATCTTCTCTTTGAGCTCTTTGTGCTCAATTATGTGCCTTTATTGGTCCTGTTGGACCTTGGCTGTATTTTGGCTTTTTCAAGTTCTTTAAGTTTCTACGAATGGCTTTGTTGGTCACTCATCCCTTCTGACGGTCACTTTCTTAATCTTTTTGTTGAGTGAAATTGCTAGTCAGTCTTGAGTTTAGTTCCTTGGAACTTTTGTTGAAAACCATCTACTAGCCAAACTTCCTAGTCGCTTGAGACATACCCAATCTTGTTGGGATTTTCAAGATTTGAATTGTTATGTCTTTTCTATCCAAGCATATTTGTTGGACAGATTCACATCCCGTAAGCCTTGGAAAATTTCTTTGGCAAGCATCTTTGCTAGGCATATTCTTGTCCCACAAGACTTCACAAATTTCTTTGGCTTTTTAGCGACAAATCTATAAGGTGCCAAGCAGTTTTGCAAATCAATCTTGCTGAATGGAAATCTGAGGAGAGAGTTCAAGAGACCACAAATGTCGAGCATGTTAAGCAGGTCAATCAGCGGCTAAATAGAGCATGGCCTTTTACTTCGATCCAAAAGTAGGTAGCTTTTAATCCATGCATTCCCAACCTATATCATTGTTTGTCGGATAATCTCAAGGAATCAAGCCATAACCTTGTTGAGCCTTGGCATTCTTAAGAAGAAGTGCTTGTAGCGGAGTAGAAGAAACTGTAGGCGTCATTGACGTTGAGGGAGGACAAAGCATACGTGAGGCCTAGTCTTGTTCTGAAACATTCTTGAACTTAGATATTTATGAACCTTATTTTTTTCGTTTTTGCTCATGGTTGTAGCCATGGTTGGGCTACTGTTAGTACCATGAAGCTAAACTTCAGCATGTTAATACTTTTGTTGATGGTGCAACTAGCTTACAGCTTATGTAGCTACTATCAAATTGTATGGCCATGATTGCTTCATTTGTTGCTCATCATTTTTCCCTTGGGAATGCTATGTTACGCATGCCTGCTTGGATTGGCTTTGTATGTTTGCATGCGTGCATAATTAGTTGATTCCCTTAGGAATGATGTTGCATTTCCTTATGCTTGTATTGAACCCAACGCCTTGGGGAATTTTTGCGATTGGCCCTTGCCTCTGCTTAACCCTATAGGGGTGTCATATTACCTACTCCCTACTCCCCTGGAGTAATGGCAGAACACTTATATGTTTGTCCCCTTAAGAATTGGTGCTCTTTTGCTACTTTGCAGCTTTGATAATTTATTGAAAATAGGGGTAGGTTCATACTACTTTGTGGCCATGCAAAGGTACTGGGTTTTAATGTTTATAGCCATTTCAGGTCTTTGCATTGGCTATGACCTCTTAGGATTTTCCCTTTCTCATGTCTGCAAACTTTTGAAGCTGTTTATATTTGGATGCCCATGTTTAATTGTATAAGACTTTCGTGGATTTTTTTCCCTTGAGCTTTGGCCGAGCAAACTTGCATATCTTGCTTAGAAATATGTGCGTTAGGATTTTCCTATGTTCTGAATAATTCCTCTGTTTCCTCTTCTAATTTAGAATACTTATATGAGTTTGAATATCTTCCTGATGATAGTAAGGTTCCTCTTACTGATCTTCCTTTTCTAAAGCCCTACAATGCTTTTTCTAAACCTGCCAGGTGAGCAAAGGAATCAAAGGTTGGTGCTGGAGGTGGGATTTCCTCTGCTTCAGAGAATTCTTCAACATTGGGGTCCTTAACATCTCCTTCAGGGGGTGAATTTTTAGTATTTTCAGGATTCATCATAAAGACTGGTGGAAAATCCAGAGTCAGCATTTGAACGAGACTCAGGGGTGGATGTTGGTGAGGAGTTTATGGGTAAACTAGTCAGGGTGTGGAGTAGGGTGGTAATGGGATTTGCTGATGGTTGTATTAATTCAACCATCATTTGAGGGGCCTTTTGTTTCGAATCAGGAGGAGCTGGTGGTGAGGAAGAGGAGGGAGTTGGAGGCGATGGAACTACTGGAAGACTTGTTGGTTTCATTTGTGGCTTTAGAAAACGCAATTTAGGGGTGTAAGATTTTTTACGTGGAGGAGAGAGAGATAAGGGTGTAGAAGACGCTCCAAACATACTATTGGAAAATGGGATAATTTTGTTCATAATTTTTTTGTCACTTTGAGCCAAAAATAAAATGGGACCCGATAACTTTTTGACGTGGTTCCAAATTGGTTTACATGCTCCTAAATAGTGGGATTAAACCATTGAAAGAAGGAACAAAATTCATTGAAGAATGAATGAGAAATTGTCTCATAAAGTGGACACGATTGCCATGATTAATTTGGTGCAACAAATTAATTTTTGAATTTAATTTCGTGAATTGAATTGCGAATTCAATTTTATAACGGTTGTGAATTCATTCCTGCAAATTTAATTTGTCGTTACAAAATTCAAATTTGTATTGATTTCAATATTGAATTGAGACTCCCCATACTAATGACAGAGGTTCCCCTCCCTCCGTCCCATATTTTTTGTCCAGTTACACTATTCATAGCACCTCAAAAAATTGTTTATATTTTCAAATGTATAATGTTATATATATTCACTATGAATCTTGTTTGATAGCTCTCGATGAGTTCTATTAAACAAAGTTTTCAAAATTGTAAAAAACATTATAGATTGAAAGATATAAACAATTGAAAAATGGCACGCATGCCTGTAAATGGACAATAAATTTGGGACGGAGGGAGTACAAATTGATCTCTCATATTTTTGTTTCGAAACCCGGAAAACAATTCTCCTATCTTCATTTACATTCAAGTTGTTCTTGTTTTTGTGTAAGACAGTACTACAGAGTTTGGTTCACTGAACAATTCCAACGAGGTGCAGCCGCTATTGTGCAACCATCTTATCCTGGGAAACAGACACCGAAGATACTTTAGCATCCTGTGGTGAGGCGGCGATTTGTTTTAAGGAGATTGTATGAAATACAGGATTCGGTTTGAATTTCTTTACTTATTTCAGTATTTTGTTCTTGTTCATTTTGTTCTCAATTCTGTATCCATACTTGTGTTTGTTACTTTTCCCATTAGAAATTAAAATCTCAGAATCTGTTTTTGAGCATTATTTATTCCTACACATACCAGATTTTTCTCCATTGTCTATGAATCGTCTATCTACCAGTAATACTATTACTCCTTGTCGTTCCTCCACTAGTAGAAATTCCTTTGTTTCCTCTTGTAATTAAGAATACTTATATGAGTTTGAATATCTTCCTGATAATAGTAAGGTTCCTCTTACTGATCTTCCTTTCTAAATCCCTACAATGCTTTTTCTAAACCTGCCATCTCTATAAAAAAGCATGTTACCCAACTTTTCTCCTGTTTTGAACCAGCCAACCTTCCCTTCCACCTATAGAGTTATATTTTGGAATTTACTCTCCTCTTCAGAAGTGTTCAAATGTGTCAAAACGTCTGAGACATATATGTTTATCGTCTTGGGCTTGACTCTAGCCCCATAAGAAACCTACCCTTCCACCCAGTATATCCCTTCCTCTCTCCGTTTGAACTCGATGGTAGATTTTTGTTCTATTTTCCGAAAGAAGCCTATCTTCTCCTGTGGTAGTTAGTGGATCTTTATACCATAAGTATCAATTTTTTGACATATTTGAAATGTTGGGTTGTCTGGCCTAGTGTGCTTATATCTCTTCTCTTCTCTCTTCCTTTGATCCTTTCCTACTTAGTGTTCGTACCTACTTTGTGTTTGGCTACTTGGTGCTAAGGACAACTTTCATGCTTCAACCCCAGCGACCAATGGGCTGGATGAAGTTACCACAAGATGGAGACCACCGTGAAGAGGCGCTGTGAAAATAAATGGCAATGTATCCAGGAAAAAGAACAGTCCCACAGCGTTTGTAGCAGTAATTCTTTGTGATCGGAACGGGAAGACTCGTAGATTGTTTTGCGAAGAGTCTTCAAGCCTCTTCTATTCTACAAGCTGAAGCAATGGCCATTCCAGATGCTAGGAACTTCTTAAGCATTAAGATCCAGCCAAAGAAGTTTTTTTTTTTACCCGAAGTCAAAGAAGTTATTCAGCTCTGCGTCTCTGAGCATCCTCACCAGGGAAGGCAAATTTCCCTGATGGATACTTTGTTGAGCCAAATGCCAAAAATACCTACATCAGCCTCAACAAATGTAGGGACAATTTGCAAAAGTTGTAACTTTGCTACAGTTCCTCAAGAATTCTAGCAAGGCATTGTTCATAGTTATCCCTTATTTTAATATTTTGCTTATACCTCCGAGTTTCACATATGCTATCCCACGTCCCACATATGCCTCAAAAACACCTTGGGTAGCCTTGTACGGGTGTTTTCTAAGCTGAATATTTCGAAAATACTCCTATCAATACCTTTGCAAAAATTAGTTCAATCAGATATCAGTAACTGGTAGGAGTGTAGTACATTTTTATCTTATATACAATACATTGTATTTTTTCAAAAAGTAAATTCACATTATAATTTTTTAATTTTTTCGCCAATAATATTTGTATGATACAAAAATATGTTTTCAACATTTGTCAACATTTTTAAAAGTAGAAAAAGTAGAAATAGAAAAAAAAAATTAATACAGTAAAATTATAAAAGAGAATCTGATTCTGTGTGATTTTATAAAATTGGCTAACTAATGTATAAAAAGTATTTTTGAGATTAAATTTGGTCCAAATTTTACTGAGACTGATAAAGGATGCCTTCATAGGAAACCCTCCATCGGAGTGTGCTGCTATAATTTCTGGTATCTGAAATCTAAGTTCTCTCTCATAGGACAACCCTCCAAATGTTTCTACCCCCCCTTGGATATTCTATCCTTCTCAGGATTTTCTTCGTGTTCTTTCTTTTGATGCCTAGACTGTTCCTTTAACAATTTTCAATGATAAAAAGAAAATAAGGTTCAACTCCAAACTACAATTTTTTGAATTTTTTATTTTGCGAAAGTGTTACCAAACATGATTACATTATTTGTAGCTGCCAACGGGCATTTTCTCTAACAAGTCAGCCCACGAAAGTACAAGGTTTTCTTCGACTTTTGGTCCTGGATTTGCATATGTAATGCTAATCCCAAAATTAAAATCTTTCTTCGGCTGCTTAATCACTGACGTCTTTCTGCTAATGATTTTCTTCTCTCTACTCGTAAAAATCACCAATAATAATATGTGCAAACTTTTCTGTCAAAAATTAGTTGAAGATTGCTCTTACGTTCTTACGGATTGTAAAGATGCTAAATCTATCTGGGACGCCATTGGCATATTCCATGTAATCACGACCCAAACCGACCCTAAAGTCCGTGAACCATTATATTCAAGCATGCAGTTGAATTAAAGCATTAGAAAACAGTGTAAATGTACCATTGAAAAAGAAGAAGAAAGAAAGCTTGTCTATTTACATCATGAATGGATTCTGCATCCAAAAAAATATACACATCCAAGAAGTGGTAGAAAGAAGAAAAACAGAACGATGACCAGGTAAAGTAACTCTCATATCCACTCTTCTTTTATTCTGTAATCCATGGCAAAGCACAATACTTTCACACCACTCCATATAAATAAAAACCGCATAATCAAAGAATAGCTTCGGCATCAACTTCATTTCAACATAGTAAACGACTGAAACTCAACAATTTTGTCTTTCAAATTTTGCATCCATTTGGTACTAAGAGATTCCCTGCCTTGTTTCAACCTTCGCATCTTCAGCTTTTCCGTTGGATTGTGGAGACGGTTTCTCAGTCGCCGGGTAAGACAATTTCCGGGCATTTGTGGGTCCCTTCCCATTTGGCGAAATGATTTTACCTGGTGATACTGGTGGCTTCATGGTGGGTGGACTTGTGTTTTTACAAGCCTTGCTTGGAGTCCGAGTTATTGGTTTCGTAGGGCTTTTTTTGGCAGGAACACGGCTTTCCCATGGTCGAGCTGCAATCCAGCGTTCCATCCAACTCCAACCCCAGTTAGCTTTCCCGAGTTCAGGAGGCCCAAGGTTTGAATTGGAGTTTGCCCTCCACTGCAATATATATGTAGGTTTTCAATTGATACGAGCATGTGGAATTCATGAGAGTGATCTATAGTGGTTGGTAATCACATACCTGATGGGAGAAAGCATATGCCAAAGTTCTCTCCCGTTTAACTGCTGCTTCTTCCCGCTGATGTATCCTTGCGAGAATTTCCTCCATTGTTTCAGAGCCACCACACCACTCCACCTATCAGGAGAGAGAGAGAGAGAGAGAGAGAGAGAGAGAGGTATTGAAGATGTTTAAACCTCGTGCATCAAGTGGACTGTGGACTAGCCTTAGGACTAGATTGGGATAACAGATTACAAAAGTGGGATAACAGATTACAAAAGTGAAGGTTTTCATGGGCCTTGTTTGTTTCTCTGTTTAGTTTTAGTTTTAGTTTTGATGACATCATCATTTCCCTCATTTCTCTCTCTATCTCTCTCTACTCATTACACCTGCTGACATCATCAAAACTAAACTAAACTATCTAACCAAACATAGCCCATATATCTTAAAAACACAAGTCAGGCTTAAGTATCTTATTTGTCTACATACGACATTCCATTAATAAAACGTATCCAACTTTAAGACCTTCAAGACAGAAGAACGATTAAACATTCAGAAAAAAGGAACCACAAAATCACTCAACAAAAATATATTTAAACAGCTCAAGAGACTCGTGCTAACTGGATCATTGATCCACTAATTAGTTTTTTGCAGTTGAGAGGAACAGCATATCAACACAGTGGCAAATTTCATTTCACTTTGTTGAAGTATATGACGGGAATTCAAGACTACAGAACCCCAATTCATTACAAAAATCGGCAGCTAGAAGCACTGACGTATACGGAGCAATAAACCAAAAAATGCCTCATAACAAATTATGGAGTTTTGGTAAAACCAGATTGACTTTGCTATTGGTTGGATCCTAAAAGCTTTCAAATCTACCGAGCTCAGTGATACGTGCAATAGCAGATCAAAAAAGTCAGAGGTGATAAATTGTCAACTTCATGTATCATAAGACCAGTGACTCTAAATTTACTTGAGTATTCCCATAACATCTTGAACGAATGCCAAAAAAAACATCCGGAGACTCCCATATCCTAGTATACTTGAGAAGTTTTCAAGGTGAGGTAGCATGATTCATAAAGTGTAATTTCCCGGTTAGCAAAAAGGAGGGAAGAATAATATTACTGACTATATTATGCAGAAAATAGCACCTCATACCTCCAGGTCATGAAGTTTTGCCTCAAGCTTTAATTGACTCTCTAGTTTCTTCTGTCTGATCCGGTCTTCTGTAACCATTGAAAGTCTGCGAGTTCTAATCTCAGATTGTATCCTACTCCATGAGTGCAGATAGGTCAACGTACACGAAGCTTGTTTGCTTACAGAATGTCTTTGGGTGAGTATCTGCAATCTCACTTTCCCTTTCAAATGACGCAGTTTTTTCCTAGCCTGGAGTAAGAAGGAAAAAAAATTCAACCAGGAATTTGCATCATTTCATAAAATTTTCAAGTTAAAAAGATCTAACATCGTGCCAAGGAATTCGAAAATTTAAGACGGTGCCTATGTTGCCATTGTACCCAAGCAAACATTTTTTAATCTATTAATGCATCAAAGTAACAATTATAAGCATACATAGCATCTTTCGAAAAAACAAGAACTGTTTCCTTAGCAAATCTTCAATTGCAACTGAACAAGAATAGTTATTATGATTTATTGCGTGGATAAAAAATGGCAATCGTAGGATGTATTCATCTGTCATCTTTGTTCTGGTCTGCCGATTAATACTTACTAAGCTACTGGGTAAAAGCTTACTTGTGATGTAACAAACCTACAAATTACATTCAATGGAAAAGCACTCTCGGTGAACTGACATATCAGATAGCCCATTCTAACAAGTCCAAAAGAAATCCTTAATATCTGTAAAATAAAACTATTTATATATATGATATTGGAATGTAGTAATTTATCAGCTGACTGATATGTGAGATGTAGTGAAAGTTTCTGTTACAGTGTGAAAACCAAGTAACATCAAGCAAGGCGGCATGGGCATTTTTGGGGGGTATGAGTATATGAAGCTGATTCATTCTATAGTCCCAAGTCTAGGAGATGGTGATTGGTGAGATATAGCCAAATTTTCACCATCTTCTTTTTGTTTTTTTCTTTTATTCAACAGTATTTATAAATAGTCCTTCAAAGTGGAACAAAAGTAAAGCATGGAGAAGCCATGTGACTATGCTTAACGTAAGCTACAGTACTGCCAGACATGGTTGTTGGCTACATGTCAAACATATATGTTCATGCCTCACCAAGTGTCGTCTATGTCACAATGGCACCTTTTACATTTTTAAGAGTCCACATAAGATGGTTACACTAGAGCACAATGCTTGCATGCATATGTGTGTGAAATATCGATCAGAATCATATATTCTAGACTGAATAATCAGTTCCTCTATGTAAATGACCCATCGAATTCTTACAAAAGGAAAAATAAATCTGTGAAATAGGAATCGAATTCTGAAACAAAATCATACATGGAGATGATTCTGAATCTAAAGCCAAGAATACAGCCCCCACCAGACTAGAACCTTACAAGTCCCCCGCTGGAAGGTCCAACAGATACCGTTCAGGCTAATTGGTGGAATAATAGTGGAAGATAGACATGTGGAAGACTGCATAAAAATAAGTCCGGGGTAATGTAGGCAAGGACATAGGGTTTGTAACTTGTAAGTTTTTATTATACCGTATATGCCCTGAATGCAGTCTGAATCTGAATAGCTGCTATCTCTTCAGCAGACATACCAAGAAATCTTCTTTTTCCATTAGAAACCCTTGAGTGGTTTTTGTACTTGACTCCATTTGAATTTTCAGGAGCTGAAGATCCCTGTCTCGGAGAAGAAACAGATAAGAAAAAGCAATCCTTGCATTGAGACATTGCAGAAACTGCATAATCGCATAGCAGTTACAAACAGTAAGAGCATAGTTGTTGCCTTGGAAGGAAAAAGGATATGATATGAAAACAAAAATTATATTGCTCTCCGCATGGTACCTCAAGAAAATTTCATCAAGCAGCGGAAATTTAGTGTTGATAAATATTGAGAAATCAGCATTGCTAGCAATGGCAAGATACTGGAAGGACTCGAAATGAGGTTTTCAACGCATGGAAATATTCATGGGGTTCAGTAACAATAACTAGTTGATATTGGTCTTCAGGTTTACTAAATATATCAGTCATAAAGGAACAATAGTTGCACACAGACTTGATATTAGATCCTTTTGTTTCTCAATAGAATCCATCCAAACTTCTATACAACAGATTTTTCAACGTATATGAGCATGTGTGAGTGCCTGCAGTCCCCAACACTGGAATTGACATGAGATAGTAGTCAGAGTAATTTGACTACAATCAGTGTTAGATCATCAGTGTGCAGGCAAATTGTAGGACATCAAACAGGAACAACGTTTGATGAATGGATACCAAAAATGTATAATTTAACCAGTAAGCATAGGTACTGGATTAATTGGTTCTAACATATTCCGGAAAAATAATTTCCCGCAAAGTGCCGGCCAAGATGCCCACCTATGAAATTTACTTCCCATTGCTTGACCAAAACAAAGAAAAGAAAATGAATACAACCTGCATTATGGACCTCAATACAAGGGCAAGTGAGAAGCCTAGTTTTCTATTTCCTTGTCACCAATTATCACCAAAAAGCAGTGGAAACCTCCTAAACCTCTTCTTTTATGACAAACTAGTAAAAAATCTAACTTGCAGAAGAAGAAGAAGAAGAAGAAGAAGAAGATCTGACTTGCAAAACAAATTTAGAGGAATAAAAACCAAGAAAAGAAGATGGGAAGTTAACAAACTACAAATCGAAAAAAGAGAAGAATAGGAAAAAGACATGGTTTAAAGTGATTAGGCAACTATAAAACCATTGACTGAGCAGCATACCTTTAATTGCTTTGATCTGTGATCCTTTGCTTTCTTTGAGCGAATTATATTCTTAAACCAATCTCCAGAACCCATTACCGATTTTGAATTACCAGTTTTAAATTAACAAACCTGCATAAAAAATTAGATAGAGTAGTCGATAATCAGCAACAAGAGTCATGACTATGGAGCCCATTAACAAATAGTGTGTTGTACAGGCACAAACATGACGATATGTTCTAAAAGTTCAGCTTTCAAAATTTTACCACGCGAAGTCAGAAGAGGAGGTTAGCTACTCCGATATTCAACTAAATCATACTCCACTTTGTAAGTAATAGAATAAGGAGAGTTGTAACAAGCAATGATGGAGAAGGCAAAGAGAAAAATGAAATTAGAAGTTAGGATTATGAAGTGATGACTTTCAAATATAGACAAACATCTAACCAAAAGAAAACCAGCAAGCCCAAACAAGAAACAGAGGTCACTATTCATCATTTTGTAAAAATGGAGTGGCACCAATCCCATAAAATGACAGGATTTCCAAGGTCGAACACCACTGACCAGAGACAACTAATGTTCATGGATAAAATCAGTCATACCCGCGTATAGAAAACAAATTCCAAGTCCAACTCAGGCTTGAGGTTGTCAGACAGACAGCTCCTTTCCTAAGAAGCACGGACATGTCTACCGGGCTCACGTAGCCGTGTCCAACACGTGTCAGTCATGGACATGACGGGACACTCTCCAGACATGTGTTGGACACGCCTAAATACTTATTATAATTTTATTTCTCACGCAAATTGGGGATACTCCAAGGCACGTTGGTGACACTCATGGAACATGCCAAGGACACAATAAAAGGTTAACATGTAATTTTTAAACTCGTCTGAAAGTGAAAATTTCTACAGATGTATGGTTCATGTAACTTGTATCCGGACGATTGATTTGTATCTTCATAATTTGTTCTAATTTAATAGAAATAATGTTTTCAACTTTTATATGATTTCATAACCTACCTCTATAATACAAATAGATTTCACATTCGACGTGTACCCGACGTGTATGTATCCTAATTTTTGAAGAAATGAAGTGTCTGTATCCATGTTGTGTCTATATCCCGTATCCATGTTTGTGCTTCTTGGCTTCTTTCACACAAAAAATGTTGTCCATTTCTCTGATCTAGCAGATTTACTGAAATTAATTTAAGTACTTTACGTACCCACCCACATAACCTGCCATTACTTTCAATTTCATATCTTCCCCATCACCACGATACCACCATCATCAAATTGAAGGGGAAAACAAATGCAGCACAGGTTTATTTAGTCCTTTCTTGAAATCAAAACTAATCAGGAGACTGAACTAGGGAGCAACATTGTCAACCACAAGCGAAGAAATACAGTAACCATTACAATTAACATGAGATAGAAATATAAGACGAATTTACCAAAATTAACAAATCAATGAGGAAGGGAAATTGAAGAACGGATCAAAGGCCAAGGAAGGCTATCAAAGTACTTCGTTGACAGACAGTGAGCTTAACCATGCATGAACAGCAGAAAGATCATTCTAGTTGCCTGACCAAAAACTACTTAGCTCAAAAATCAAGACAAGGCTGTTTAAGATCCATCCCCACCCAACAAATGATGATATTAAGTAGTTTAATATAAAATTGGGTTGACTGCATTGAAAGTGGATCTAAATCATCTAATTATTCTGCCCCAAAGGTAAGGTTAAATTTAGGATGCTCCTGATAACTGAAACATAGCCTTCTACAAATCTATCCAGCCTATAGCCTTCTACAAATCTATCCAGCCTGATCTTACGAAAGCCCAATACACTCATCTTGAATTACTCAAATAAACCTATCAAAAACAAGTGTTTCCTTCAAGGTCCAGAATATCCAAAAGCATGAGCAGCTAAAACTAATACGATATTTCAATTTCTAATGGTCTAGATGAAATCATGATCAGAGAAGGAAACTCAATGCATTTACTGGGGACATATATAAGCCACAGAATTACGAAATTGGGTTTTGCATAGGAAATATTATCAATAGTTACTGCATTACTTACAAAGTTGAATACAAAGATATTAAAGAACTAAAGAATACACATATATTTACCCAAAAAAATAAAGAATACACATATGCAAGTATGCAACAACAGATAAATCAGAAAACGATTTGCAGGAAAACTCAGCTACATTTAAATACCTGTACACAATCACAAATATAAGGGGAAAAAAGGTTCCTCATTCCATCAGTTTGAGCAAATTAAATTTTGTTGAATTCAACACCCAGATCCAATCTATTCTTCCAAGTTCTAATACCCATGGGTTGACCCAAGAATCACTGCAGAAATAACATAAATAACGAAAGGAAGAAATGGGTGGAAAGGTCATACCTGGGAAGAAGCTGCACATGGGGTTTGTAGAGACAACTCGGGGGGAAATGTATATTCTGCGAAATTTGAAGAAGAGAGAGAAACAGGGTGGTAGGGCAGAGAGAGGAGAGAGAAGATTGAAGTTGTTGTGAAAGTAGTATGAGTGAAAGACAAGAAATACTCGAAGATGTTGGGAGGAGAAAACAAAAGTGGGTGTGGAGATTTCAAGTGGGGCCGTCAGTGTATCACCGGCCATTTTTTTAATCAGAAGGGGAGTGGAGAAAGAGCACCTGCTAGAATGAACCATAAAAAGGGAAAACTTATCCAATCCGCTTGATGATCCAATTTCAACCCTCCTAAAAATGTCTGGATTTTCAGATTACATCTTTGGTTGTGTAATTAAACTCTTTGATTTATATGTTTGAATGTGTAACTAACAAAATGCAAAAGATAAAACGTTATGGAAATGATTATCACACACATTCTTTTTTATAAATACACACCCTTTCTTGTTGTATGGTGTATTTTTATGTGCAATTTTTCAAAGGGTGAGTTTCCACTATAGTATTTTCGGTATTTTCACTGGTTAGAATGTGTGTGCGAGAATATAAAAAAATTGAAAGTATTTTTGGTAGAAACACAGCCTAAAAGACAAGAGAGGGTGTGCATTTAATAAAAAATGGAGTGTGAAAATCGTTACCCTCTAAGAAGCCAAAAGTAACGTGACACGAGTTTTTTGACTTCTCATTATCTATTTTTCCCGTTTTGGTTAACAAAAGATTCTGTATATATTTTCTCTCTACTAATTAAGCCTCCTCAATCAAAGGCCTAATAACAGACGTTCCAACGCATATGCGGCTCAATATGTATCATTTATGCATTCAATAAATGATGCTACAGCGACAGCAGAACAAACTCTAGACAATTGATGGCGATGCCCTTTCCCCTCTCACATTCCAAGTCAAATACTTGCATAATGTAAGGTTATAATTATTCTGGTTTGTATACTTGTTTAAGCCAGATGAGGTTTTATTGGCAATAATTTTGTTTCTGTATGAGAACAGAGTGGATAAATCATTGTGTTAGTTGGGTGGACCATGTTGGAGGGGTGGTTTAGGGGTCAAATCATATTTTTTTTAAAATTGGCTTCCAAGTTTCTTTCCAATTGATAAGATCTAAGAATTTACGTCACGAGGGTTAGAAACAAAATGGGTCACAAGACTCACAACTTAATGGGCCATTACTTAATAGGGATAAAAAAAAAAAAAAAAATTTGAAGTCTATGCCCATAAATGGGGTTCATATCCAAAGTTAATGAAAGATTGAGCAGTGGTGACATACGTCCGAACGTAGACCCGGATACTAATTTTAGAATCCGATATACTTGGGTCACAATAATTTCAGACAGTAGACACATCTGTAATATGGATTTGTTTCCGAACATATGTGTCTCAGTAATTGTCTTGAGAGATTACTTTAGCAACTTGTTCCCAGAAAGCCACCCTCTCGTTAGAAGACAGTCTCGATCTCTTTTTGCTGCCATCCTTGTTAAAATTTAAGCAACTATTTCGGTTTGAGAAAAATCATTTTGAGTCAAACTGAAAATTGTTTGCTTTGTAAAATAAGATTTTCTTTCTGCTCATGCAAAGTAAATCAGAGTTCCGAGACATATTTCGATAAGCATTTGAACAACAATCACTCGATAACAGTAAGAAATGTATGCAGATGCAGCTAAAACTCCTTGCAACTTATTGGTGATGAGAAAAAATCTCATTCATAAGTTAGTGAAGTAACAACAAAAATAGAAGCTAGTCAAAATTTGGATTGTCCTCTGCTCTTTTAACTAGCCGGAGTCAAAAAGTTTTACTCGGAGAAGATATTCACTCCACAAGATTTAGTCCCAACCGAAAATGTTGCGAAGGAAATGAACCAGAAGCAGAGAAAATGGATACAAGAAGAATGCCAAAATACAAGTCCAGAGGGGATAGCTGGTGCGAAAGAACGCAAGAAGACCAATGATAGCACAAACCGCCAAAGTGACCAGCACTTCGATTGAATAATCCCACGTCAATCCTTTTATGTACACAATTGCTAGAAGTATCGACAAGCCCGTGATGTTGTTCATGACCACTCCACCATAAATCTGCAACCAATAAATTAAGCACTACGGTTATTATATATGGACATACTTCTTTAGGGCTGCCAATGTATGATTCTATAATGGTTATCTGTGCTATGTGATGGTTTTAGAGATTGGAAATAAGGTTAAGTGGGAGAGAGACCTCTGAAAAGGTCAAGGAAGCAGTTCTTAGGCTCTTTTGGCTCGCTGGAAATATTGCCGATACTGCCAACTTAAATTTCAAGGCGAACGGAATTATCACGAACGAAATGTAGAATGTAGGCAGTCCTAGAGCAATGGACAAGTCTAGGATGCTGTATACAAGAGGCTCTGCAAGAAAGCTCACAATTGCAACCCCCAAGATTATTTGCAGTACCGATTTTATGCAATCCTGTGATAATAACTTATGAATGATGCCTCTATTCTCTTCCAGCTCATATACTAGCGAGTCAACTTCCTTCCATTCAATCTGCAAATCCAAATCCAGGAATCTGTTATGCTATGACTACGTTTAGCGATACTTACGTTTGCAATTTCTTGAATGGATCATCATGAAGGATGATGCTATTTACTTGGTCAAATTCATCGATGAGCTTTTTGGTGTCTTTTGTATTGGCTATGCGGGTGGCCTTGTGAATCCATTTTGTGATTCCATTGATAAATTCTTGCTCACTGATCACGTGGTCACCATCTTCATCGAAATCTTTCATCACATTTTCTGCTACCAAATCATGATCCATTTGTACTTTTCCAAATTTGATATTTTGGATCACTTCTTTCAACTCAGATTGTGATATAAATTTGTTGTGATTAGAATCGAATTCCTTGAAGAGACTGCAAAAGCCATGAGTGCATTAGCAAAGAAAAATACATGAAATAAAATTCGAGGAAATGAAAGAGGATAGACTAACCTTTTTATGCGGTCTACATTAGGGCTTCCATCATCGGTGAGAAGGCCATCAGTTTCAAAAGCTTGGTTTTGGACATGTTTCAGAATTTTTGACATGAGACGTTCAATCTTGACAAGTTCATGCCTTCTCTTCTCAATCCATGGTTGTACAACCTAAGTGAATTTTAAGAGAAAGAAGTGTTCAGTCTTATTACCATTATGTCCATTGTGGATCTTCTAGAGGTGCTAATAAGTATACACACACACACACACCCATGCATACCGGTAGTGCATGTCTGCACGAGGCCTTTAAATAACAAATAATACTTTCCAACAGCCGTTAGGTGCCATTGGGCATCATATTGAGGTCCTACCATAAACAACACACTATGGCAAAAGGCCGAAAAATCCGAGTCTAAAACTTATGAACATATATATGTATGTACAGTGTTCTCCTCTATCTTTCTTGCCCTCCCAAGAAGGGAGAAAGGAAAAGGAGCAGAGAAAAGATCTGCAACCAAAGCAATTGAAAGTTCAATAACCTGAAAAAATATGTTTTTCTGTAAAATGGTGTGTAGTTACCAAAGATTGGTGTAGTTAAGTGCCTTTTGTCCTATAATCCAGGACACAGTTTTGAGATACTTTTGCCCACAACGAGTTGAAATTCTGTTAGCTTATCTTTTGCTGTGGTCATATTTCAGTGAAGAATTTGACACCAAAAACTTGCTTGCCTGGCGTAAGGATTTCCGAGAGTGAGAGCTTCCATCTTCAGCTAATTGCTTGGCCTCATGTATCCACTTTTTGCATCCCTCAATGAACTCATCCTCGGTAATGGTTCCGTCTTTGTTCACATCAAACGTCTTCAGTACCTCTGCTATTGCGTATTCTTCCTCCACATCCACTTTTCCTGACTTAATATCCTGTATCAGCGATTCTACTTCAGAAATCGAGACAGTCTGGTCTCCATCTTGATCAACTTTAGCAAAAACACTGCAAAATAGAATTGAAATAAGAATAACCTCTCTTTTTTTCTTGTTTATATTATCAAGAGCTAACCTTTGAATTGATAACAGGATGGAAAAAAAAAAAAAAAAAAAGACCTTCTGATGACAGGAATATTGGGTGCGCCTTCATTTGTGATGAGTTTTCCTTGTGTATGCCTCTGCACATGATTCAGAAACCCTGCCAACAGATTCTCGTATTTTGCATACTCAAGACTTCTTTCCTGAATCCATGGATCAAAAATCTGCATATATACACATTATGACATGAAACTATAATTTCCAAGGCAGGTTAGATATTTTATAATTGCTTTCGAAGTACAGAATGTATACCTGATACATAAAGTACGCTAATAGTCCTGCTACTGACACTATGAGTGCTATCAAAATAACAACGCGACTTCCAGATGAAGTGTTTATTATGTCAGATAGTTGTACTATAATAAATGGAATCAAGGAAAGAAGCATGATTCCCGCTGTATAGCCAGTCTTTTTGTCAGTTGTAACACCGGAATCTGCCAGGATAGGAAAGATCAGGTCTATATTCGTTAAATCTTGACTTAATACTCGAAAAAATGGTTAACAGACCAGTTAACAATGATAGTTTTTCTTTCAACAGAAGAGGCATTGAAGTTGAGTGTTCTGAGTCTTGGGAAGTTGAACTTTCGGTTGTGAAGCTTTTTCTGCCAAATATTACACATATTCCCCACTGCAATGTGAGGCAGAACACCGTGGATCCAGCAATCGTGCCAACCGATACAGAAACTCCGGACTTAGCATCCTCTTCGTTTTCGACAAGTCCACAAACTGCAAGTGTCAGATTGAAATGTCAGTAAGCGAACCTATCAGGAACACTCTGGTTTCGTCCCGATGCAGTTTGTATTTTTGTATTTACATGAAAATACATAAGGACACTGTCGTAAACTTGTACATCTATTCTAATATAGAAAGGGGGAGCACCAGTTTGGTGTCCCCTTTTTTTGAAGCCCTGTCACACTCACAAAAGTGTTTCCCTCTTTTGCCCCTGAAATAAAATGCTTTCTATATCTTCCGAAATAGCATAGGAGAAAAAACTGCCTGAGTAAAACCATAACATCACGCCAAAATAACTGCCATAACCCCACGTTTCCCACATATTCCCTCTTTACAAAATAAACCTGTCACTTTCAAACCTACATTTCGTGTCCTCTTCTCAGTTTCACACAGGTACGAATGGCCCCTTCAAGTTTTTGGTTAAATGCAAATGAATATAAACAGTGTATATATGTACATACACTGCAACTGATTTGCGGTTCTTCTGTTTTTTTCCCGCAGGTACAATGAGTCAAATGACCAATGCTTCATATATCTCTCTCTTCTGTTTTGTACAGACACCGAAGAGAATAGGGCAAGCCTCCCAAACAAAGGTACCACATTTTTCCAGTTCTACAACTTATCATTTATTTGACCTACTCCATGCTTTTGTTTACTCTGCACTACTTATTTTTTTTGTTTTCCCTTGATCGATCAAAAGAAAAAAAAGGTACTGCACATACTCCCAATTAGAGAGAGGGGCCGGGAATTGGAATTGTGTTAAAATTTTGTGTATAAGTCAGTACGACAAAATATGTGTATGATAAGTCCATCAGTGATTGAGGATGGTCCTCTTGGATGAGAGAAATTTGACAAATTTGATTGTTCAATGTGATTTTTGATTATTGTACTTTTTCACATTATATATAAAAAAAAAATGCAATGTCATTCTTTATTTCCATCCCAATCTATTCCGTGTCTTATAGTCCGTATATGCTAATGTGTGAGTTATATTCAACGTTAAATAAATAAAAAATAATAATGAAAAAAAACAAGTTCCCATTGTTTTGTTGGGTGATAATGGTAGAAGACTATAAACTTATCCTCATAGCTTCTTTTACAAAATAAAAAATAAAAAAATCAATATCTAAAACATTAAATTTATCTGTAGTATATTAAAACTATTGGTTAATTGCGGCATCAAATTTTAGTATGATAATATATGATTTTATTACATGCAATTCGTGACAATGTAATACATAAATATAGAAAAGTATGAATAGTTTATCTGATGTAATATTTATTTCCATTATTGTTTATTGGTCTCACAGTATTATGTTTCTTGCCATGTAAAAAGATAATCCAATACAACACACGATCAAACAAAAAGCCGGGAGCAATTGTGCATATTGTTTTGTCAAAGTTCGACGTGCACATGCATTGCGTGTGCCCCGACCTCTAGTACTAAGAAATAGTAGATTATTGAACACAATATGAAAATAAGCAAAAAGTAGAAACATGAATAGATAGAAACTAATGAACTCTTGTCTATTGAATCACAACAAAATCATGTCACCGCAACCTCCAGATGAATCTTATTTTTGGAGATTGTGTACAGGCAAACCAAATGGCTTTGCAACAGGGGCAGATTGACAGTGGGGCTGGAGTGGGCCCTGGCCCCTCGCACTTTAAAAAAAAAACATATATATATATATATATATATATATATATTTGTGACGAACAATTATAAATATAAAAGTAGGAAAGATTGACCAAGTAGTGGCTTTGGCTCAATGGTTGGAGCTCCCTACTCCATGCTCCCCACCCTAAGGTCGATTCTCCCAAGGCTCCAAGTTTTGTAGATTTTATTGCCAAGTATAACACTCCTCTCCCTCTCGCTCTCTCTCTCTCTCTAGGTTTGTAAATTTTTTTTACTAAATAGAGAGAAACATGACACCTTTGAATAGTAATTTTTTTTTCTCAAAGTTTAACATTTTTACTGCATGTTTCTTTAAAGACTATGGTGATAACATGCATACAGACGGGCGAATAGGTGTCACTCGGACTTTTGAATTTACGGCTATACAAAAAAAAAATTCTAATACATTGTACAAAAAAATGAAAAAATTGCAATTTAGAGCATTGTCGGTTGGGATCAAGAAAAAATTAGTATCGTGATGTCTTGTATTTGAATACCAAAAGAAAGTTGGAAGAAGCCTTTTTTTTTTTCAGAAAAAAAGCCCATAACAAAACCTAATTATATGTAATTAGATGACTTCCTATTAATTTTTTTCTTCATATTTTTTCATACAACATGTAACTAGTTTTTTATTGAATGGTGCCACCCCTGTGGCCAAATCCGGGCTCCGTCCCTGATTTCCAGTGTCTCAAATTATCAATGTTTACATAACCGTCAAGTTTGCAGTTGCTAAGCTAATTTGGCAACTGTTATAACTAATCTTTTTAAGGATTCAGGACGAATGTTAGTCCTCTCTCCGTAATGCTACTAATGAGTGGGCAATTCTGGCCTCGTCGTAGGCATCAGAGCTATCAAATGCCTATGGCTAATGGCCCCCCAGATTGGAAATCTTGGCTCCCCCACTACTTTGTAAGTTCATGTCGACTAAATCCATCCAAGTGGATTAAACCGAGAAGCATGTGATGATTTCCCCTTGGAGTGTCAGCAAGACATTGTGGGAGCTACCCCATCCGTTTCACGCGGAAAGACATTAAGGCTTTGCATCCCTTTTCTGTGTACATATGTACGACTCATAGAGGTGAGAGGGTTTGGTGAGAGAAATGCAGTCTCTGAGTGGGTGAGGTCCTGAGAGGGAGTGTCGTGGTGTTGATCTCCGCGGAGGTTTTTCATGTTTGTATTTTATGGTGTAAACAGAGTTTTCGCCGATATCTCGTGTGTGTGTGACCCGTGAATCCCAATAAATGGTATCAAAGTGTAGTTGGTCGATTGGAGAGGTCACCAGGTTTTGTGTTTAAGCACACTGGTTCGAGATGGGCAAAACGTAGTTGGTCAAAAATTGATTTTGACCTCATATTGGACTCGGCTCAATGAGATGATCACAAAGGTGAAAGTCTCCCAGAGAAACGATGTCAAAGTTCACCCCACGTGCCAGTCAAAGGTGACGCGTGCATGCGCGTAGATCAGACGTGCATGGCACGCGCACATCTGGAGGTTGAAGAAGCGAGGCCTCACGCGCATGTGATGGTCACACGTGGCATGGTGGTTCCACATTGGTGACACATTAGCGCCATGTAAGATGGTCAACGGCCACGTTAGCTCGTCAACGTTGACGGTGTGCCACATCATTAAATGGGTCAGATATGCCAGGCAGCACTACCACGTCAGAGTCTGTACGCTACATGGTAGGCCACATCAGAGGCCAATGCTCCACGTCAGCCGGTGACATGGTGACACCTGGGTGGTGGTACTATGGAAACCGGATGGGTTGTAAGAAATCGGTGGTATTTCAAGTATTTAGGTCGGGTCAGATCGTTTTTGGTCGGATTGACCTATTTGACTCGGGTTAGTACATCTCAGGGGAGTTCGGGGCTGGTCTGATGTCATTTAGTACTGGTTCATGCAGTTTTCGACCAAGTTTTGGTATTTGAACCTCGGTTCAAGGCTATTTTTTAGCTCAGTTTTTACCGGTTACATGTTGTTTGTGACCGGTTCATTCTGGTTCAATGCAATTGGTGATAGGTTTGTGCAGTTCAGTGGTTAGATGGCTGGTTCGTGGGGATTTTGTATCATTCAAGGTGGTGCAAGGTAGTTCAGGTTGGGATGGGATAGGATGGTTTGGTCTATTTCAAACAATTTTTAAAGGGTTTCGGGCAATACAGAGGCCAAATGTGATGTTTCAGAGCCAACCCCAGATGTTTGGGTTGCGTGGAGTCGAATTTTGCTTTCTGGGCACATAGTCGAGATCGAGGAGGATCGAACGCGGTCTGGGTCGATCGATAGCCGTTGGGTTCAGTCGGAGGCAAACCAAGGTGATCCGATGGAGTTCACAGAGTGCTAGGGATGGTTAGGAATGAAACGATGATGAACGAGGAGGCAAGAGGAGACCCATGAAAGATGACGGGGTGACTGAAGGTTAGAAGGATGCAATGAGGTTGGACAGTGCACGATTGCTACCCACCACATGAGTATTAACAGATTTGACAGAGATCAAAGGTTGATCAAGGCAACTTGAGTGATTGCAGAGATGGTCAACAACGATCGGGGGCAGTTTGGGTCAATCCAGTGACAAAGACCCATCATTGGGTAGATGCAGTTTTGATACAGGCTTCTATGAGTTCTGACAGGTGAAGCTAATGTTAGTTATAGAATGAGTAGTATGGGTGTTTTGTGATGGTGAACATGATAAGGAACAATAACAGATGCACATAGAAAATGAACGGGAGTGGAAAAAGTCATGACCTAAATGTACAGGTGTGACGGATATCGAATTGAGTTGTGCGTGATAGTTCTGATCAGACGACGAGCAATTGGTTGTTAAGGGATGTTTGCAGAAGGTTATGACAAAGGAATTGAGATGGTGTAAAGACGATCAATTGAAAGTTCTCTTCCTTCTGTGAATTAGCGACGGTTTCATCTTTAGACATGAGTACTCAAAACAAAGGAGAGATGGTGTCACTGAATTGTGTCCTGTGACTGGACACGAGCGCTCCAGGATTGGTGAATGCTGCTAATTGCATCCCGGGGTGTGATGCAGGCACTTAGGCACAGAGGAGTGCAGGTAGAAATGGACTTTGTTGTAGAGTCATCCAAGTTTGAATGTGACGAGACATTCCGTTGTTCGTTCAGAGACAACTGGAGGATGTGGAGCAGGTGAAGCTCCGTCGAATTCTGCAGACACTGTTTTTGAGTTACTATTGAGAGTATGTACACTACATTGTTCTTGTTGGTCATTGACCACGGGCACTCCAGTGTGGGGGTGCGGGCACTCCAGTGTGGGGGTGCGGGCACTCCAGTTAGGGGATGCAGAATATCAGTGATGTGTTCGGTAGGAGCCACAGAGATCTAGTAGTTCACAGTGTGGGTGCAATACTCGACATGGAATATGGTGTGTCAATTGAGACACGTGAGCCTCTTCTCAGGCGGTATGTGAGATCATCTGGTAGAATGAGCCTTTGGTGAGCAGAGGGGTTTGCGATGATTCTCTTGACAGATAAATGCTAGAGTGTCTGAGTGTTTTTTCCACTTGGTAGGAGGGGGTTATTGTTGTCTAAATCCACCGAAGTGGATCAGACCGAGAAGCTGATTTCCCCTTGGAGTGTCGGCCAGACACTGTGGGAGCTACCCCATCCGTTTCACGCGAAAAGCCATTAAGGCTTTGGCTCCCTTTTCTGTGTATATATGTACGATTCAGAGAGTGTGAGAGGGTGTGGTGAGAGCAATGTAGTCTTTGAGTGGGCGAGTTCCTGAGAGGGAGTCCCGAAGGTTTTTAATGGACTTTTCCTCGATATCTCATGTGTGTTGTGTGCGCGAGCCGTGAACCCCAACATTTCAATCCATTGTAATTCGTGTCTCGTGTTATTAATTGACTCCAGACTCTAGAGAGTCGGAAACCCAATTTTGAGAGGTCTCCATGGCAAGTTCATGTAAAAATACAGAGAAACGGCTAAATAATCGAGGCATGGATAGAATACGTAGACTTACTCAGAACTACCATCATTTCCGGCAACACCATGAGGATCTCAAAAACATCGCCAAAGAAACCGGTGCCAATGATGTTGAATAGCTGCTTGCTTCCCCTTGTTAAAAACTTCTCCCCAGTCGCCAACAAGTACTCATATACCACTATTTGGAAAAGAAAGCCTCCAATATTATCTGCACATGGAAAAAAGCCATAGTAGTGCTCACAGCTCGCTGCAGAGGACGAGAACAGATCGTTCAAGCTAAGAAACGTTGATTGATAATCAACATTTTTAACTCCATCCGAGACTAATTGAGAATATTTCGGCATTAGAATCCGGCATTGCACCTGGCCAAATACAAGGGAAAGAAAGGCCAGACATAGTCCAAGATTTCCCATTGGCGGACAGTGGGTGGACAGTGTTAGATTCTGCCTGGCTCACTTTGATTTTACTGGAGTTTGAGATATATAGTATAATCCAAGATTTCCCATTGGCGGACAGTGATTGGACAGTGGTGGCATATATATATATTTATATGTATGTATATATCTAGTTTAGTTTTAGTTTTAGTTTTGATGACATCATCATTTCCATCATTTCTCTCTCTATTTCTTTTCACTCATTACACCTGCTGACATCATCAAAACTAAATTAAACTATCTAACCAAACACAACCAAAAAAACTTCACTGCTGCTAAAAAAGGTGCGATTTGTGCCTGTGCAAGGATGACCAATGCTTATTACTTATCCCTTCCACAGCTACCTTTCTTTTCTGTCCTTTTTTTCTTTAATTTTTTGTTTGCCCATCCACTAGTCATGGATCTGTCTTTCTTTTTCTGTTTGCAAGTCAGGCATCTGTCCACCTACCTATGCTTTGTACGGAGCGTACTGTTTTTTTTTTTTGAACTGGTACGGAGCGTACTGTTGGGTATCCCAAATCTGGACGGGGTGAATTGGGATTTAATTTTGTTCACTTTTTTTTTTTTTTTTCATCCTCTTATTACCTTGTTATTGGTTTAAGAAATATGGATCTCACAAAAAGTGATGTCATCTCTATTAAAAAGGGAAAACCACCAAAACATGGTATTAGGAGGAAATAAAAATTAAAAGGTGGCCATGATTTGGCAAATTCCCAAAGCATGATAAGGAAAAAGAAATTATAGACGTGGTATTTTTCACTTGCAATGCCCAGAATACCCTCAACTTAATTTTCCCATCCAAATCAAAGGAAACCCTTTCTTTTGTGTATTGTAAGAGTGGAATCTACACCATTTCAATCGCTAAAAGTGAATGTAATATTGACACAATGCCATATCACCCCAATCAACATCCAATGATTCAAACTTCGAACTTCAAGGCATTTTTTTTTCAAATTAATTCGCGCACGCAAGTCTGTATACGTAGGATGCACGAACAATGCATTTTGACCATCCAAAAGCATTTTCGATGGTCCAGATTTTATTTACTCTTTGACCGGTAAGAAAGCTCTTTGACCGGTCAAATAGAATCCAAACCATTGATTTGTTGAAATGGATGGACGGTTAAGATACGTGTGTGCGCGTTGCGTACGCGTGCGTGCGTACGAATAGAAGGGCTTTTTTTATTTCTATTATCAGAAACTTCAAAGCATTTGCACACCACTATAAAGAGTAAAGACTCTACCGAGCAACTACAACGCATGCTCTTTCTTTTAAAATGAAGAGTGGAAGTGACATATTAAGGGGAAATTTTGTAATTTATGCCCTCTTTTCCTCAAAAAGTTGTACTGTTTGAAGGGACCCATCAACTTTTTTGTCACATCCACTCTTTAAATTTAATTTTGACTCTTCAAAATTAAAGAGCCAAAATTAAATTTAAAGAGTGGATGTGACAAAAAGGTGGATGAGTCCCTCCAAAAAGTACAACTTTTTGAGGAAAAGATGGCATAAATTACAAAATCTCCCCTTAATATGTCACTTCCACTCTTCATTTTAAAGAAAATGGCATGTGTTGGAGTTGCTTACCTTTCTACTCACAGAGTTGCTGCAAATGTACCCCAATTTATTACGTGCATAGACATGAAAAATGTTGGAAACTAAGGAGGTGTTTGAGAGCCTACTTTTCAATTTTTCATTTTCAACTTCTTGGCTTTTTCACTTTTTGGATTATGGTCAGAATGTGTTATAAATATGTGAGGAGTGTTTGAGAGAAATGTGCAGAATGCATTTAGCAATAGTAGTAGCTTTTGGGAGAACAATGATGAAAATGAGTTATGTATTGATTGTTTACCATTGTGCCCTTGTGTCTTTATTATAAAAAAATATTTACGAATACTGTTTTTAGCAAACTTTTATGATTCATATTGGGAAATATTTTTGTAAGCACAACCCGTCCAATTTGGAAAGTTTTTATGTTGTCAAAATATATGTTTCCATCATCCCTTTTTTTGTCTTTGGTAATTGAAATTCTCCTATACTTAATAAGCCAACAAGTCAACAATGTAAAATATTAAAGTGTATAATTTTTTTAAAAATTTGGTATCGAATTAAAGATCTCTATTAGTAGTTTAATTTGGTACAAAAAAATTAAAAAAATATTTGTGGAAGTACTTTATTTTTTGATCCAAAGGATATTGCAAAGCAACTCAACAAGCCAACAAATGGGTAGAAATGGGAGAAATAAGTTGATGGGAAAAGGGGAAAAGCAAAAAGTAGAAGTAGAAATTGAAAAGTAGGGTTGAGCCTCTTTTTGGCTTCTTGCCCCTATCATCATAAATCAAAACCGAGTTTTGGGAGATACGGTTTCTGGGTGTTGCGTCCAAACACCCAGAATGGAAAAAGGAGAATGCAAAAAACATGATAAGCAAGCGGCCAAACACACCCTAAATGGGTGTTTTGGGTTAAAAATTTTCAGATATATTTTTCGGTCAATATTCAAAAAAAATTTGTGGGTGTTGCATTATATTTTTTAGAATTGTTGGTTCGTCTAGAAGAGAAGAACCTAAAAAGTAAAAAAAAAAAAAAATTTGATTAAAACTTTTTTAAAAATCAGTAAAAAAAAGAAGAGGAAAACAGATAGACTTTTTGAATTATTTTTGTCTTTATTCAAAAAATTTAATTTGGTCTATATTGTTTTATTTTTCTGATTAGTCTTGTCGAAATGAACAAATAATCAATGAAAATTAACATAAAAATTAGCTAAAAAGGAAAAATTGAATTAAGACAAAAATAATCCAATAGAATTATTAGGCCAAAACAGATGGGAGATTAAGAATTCCATTAGAGATGATCTTTTCCTTTGCTTATCCATTATCCATCCATTACAATATATAAAGAGGGAGAGGGAGAGGGAGAGGCAGAGGCTGTAATGGTCCGGTTTCTTTAAAAAAAAAAAAAAAAAAAAAACACTCAATTTTACCCATCCCCTCCAGTGTTAAAGAAACATAGTTAGCTTTTACCCATCCCCTCCCCATCTCTGTCCATCACTGTCGATCACCCATTTTTGGCCGGATTTTTTCCTTGGCCAATGGCAGGCCAACAACACACTTGGGGACTTTCCTCTAACTCCTGGATACTGTTTCCTAGAGTATTAACCAGTCCCAAACCTTCTCTTCCATTCCCTTAAATCCCCTGCCCCAGTTTTATTTTTTTTTCCACACCTCCATTCACAGCAGAGAGAAAGAGAGTGAGAGAAGAAGAAATTTTGGGGAAAAGGGAGCAAGAGAAGGAAGGCAATAGGAGGAGTTCTGTAACACACCCAACACTCCAACCAAGCCGGACTTACTTTCATCTTCTGGTCATTTTTTTTCGGTGACATTTCGTTCTCGCCAAATCACGTTTTCCGCTCGATCGTCGGAGGAGAGGTAGATAAATCTACCTCCCTAAGTATAAATATTGTTTGTAATGCGTGTAATTAGTTTTTAGATTGTTAATCGTTCGTTCCAGAGCTTATCGCCGGAGTTAATGGAGTTTCCGGCCGTTAGTAAAACGAAACCCAGATTGGTGGCCGCACCTTTGTCTTGGTCCAAGTTGGGCCATTAGAAAATAATAACTTTGGGCCATTAGAAATTAATTACCTTGGGCCCTTTAACAAATGATTCCACTCTGGGCCTTTAGAAAATTATTCACAGTGGGCCATATAGAAATTTTGCCAGCCCAATTAATTAATTACCTTGGGCCATTTTTTTTTTTTTTTTTCTAGTCACATTAGATTAATTGTTCCGCCAACTCGCGACCGTTGGATCTCGGATCCGTTTATTAAAGGGGCATTTTATATGACGTTTGTCGTCAATCATTTTATAGAATTAAATTTGTGATAAATAAATGACATGTTGTTATTAGTGCTAAATCTTACTTTGATCCCTTAATAGTCACAAAAACCAATCATGAATATTTTTTTTTTGTGAATTGTTTGCTCTCAATGTATTGTTATTACTTTGCTTCGCATGTTGTGTTCAATTACCATTAAATTGTTGGATTGCTAGAATGGACAACTAGGTTCCCGGGGTGGTGATCGTGCTTAGAATTCACATAGACGTTAAGTTAATGAGAAAAAGTTGAATAAGAATTTCGGATGACATTTGGTGAGATGGATGGCAGACAGCCAGTGATTTTGAACATGGAGATATTGTGATTATGGATTGACAGAAATTCGGAACCCTAAGTTGTGGCATTTTGTGATTACTCCCTACTGAATTATTTGGTGATATAAGGGTGATTCGTATTATAGACCGAGACACGGCTATATACTCCCGAGGTTACAGTCAGTTCCTCGTGGGCCCAGTGGTACAGTCAGTCCCTGGGAAATTCATCCTTGTGAGGCGTTTGATGAATCCGACTAAGTAGATAACTTAGACCTTTCATCTGGGCTCCCAGTCAGGGCAAGCAAGGGGGGAGTTGAATCACGAATGGCCTAGACTTAGTGGTTGACACGGGAGGATGTTTCTCAACCGATGAGATTCTAGAATTCACTAAGTAAAGGCTAGTAATTAAATTGAATTGTTCTCTACTTTGATTGCATGCTATATCCTGCTATTTGTATGTTATGGGTTCGGGTAGGGTTTACTATTGAGTGATTATTTCGCTCATGGTGCTGTTATGGCCCTGGCATTTTACGTCAGGTATTGAAGGAGAAGGAGGAGCGTACTACCAGACGAAAGAATTCCCTATTGAGCAGATAGCAGCAGAAGAGTGGGATCTAAACCTGAACCTCTAGAGATCAAACACCTCCTTTATTTTGTGGGACAAATGTAATTTAACTTTCCCAAGAAAAGTACTATGTTTATTTGTACTCAAACTAAGACAATTATGTTATTTTCGCTGCTTAATTAATGAGATCCTTCTATTTATATTAATCATTTATTAAATGATTTAAATTAATGCTTCCGAAAATCGGGGCGTTACAGAGGCGGCTCCACTTGGAGCCTAAGGTGGTCACCCGAACACATCCTGGAATTTTATTTTTTTTAGAAATACATGAAATATTTTTTTGTCATTTTGAACACCCTAACCAAAATATTTGAACACCCTACCCGAAAAGTTTGAACACCCAATGCCAATGAACGATTGCTTGTTACTCATATTGAGAGTGATGTATTTGACACCATTGATAATTATGCTATTATGTAACGGTTTCAGAATATGAAAAATTGTCAAGTGCAATTGTAATATGCTAAATACTTTGTTGTTTTTTGGTGGCAATGTTGATATTAGTAGATTTTTTTTTTATGTACAGTTATTGATTTCTAAAGGATCATAGTAGAATTTCTGAACACTCTAGCGAGAATTCGTGAAACCGCCACTAGGGAGAGGGAGGACGAAATTTAGTCTATGATCCCTTGCAAAATTACTTTATTTCCCCTCTTTATCATATTAAGTCCTCTTATCTTCTGTATTGGAATGGTGGGGCAAGACCTTTTCCTTTCTACAAAGTGTTTGCCTTTGTCGTGTTTAATTGGTATCCCTATGATACCATTAAGTGGTGCTCTAGGCCACAATCTCGCAACATGTTTATAATTATAATGATATGGGTGCATCACACTTACACACCACATGCACACCAAGGTGATATGACATATAAAGAGAAGCTAATGTGTGGCCCACCTAAAATAATGAATTTCTCCCATCCACTACATCACCTTGGTGTGCATGTGGGAGCAAGTGTGGTGTACCCATAGCATTGTTATATTTAAAATCTCACAACATATTTATGTCGGTTTGCTCTAAACTCTTCTCCATCTAGGAGTGAGCAAAACAATCGCCAATTCGTGAATCCAATCCAAACCGAATGGTTTGGCTCGTAGTAATGTGTTTTGGTCAGATTTTAAAAAGTTAAAAACCATTTTAAAATGGATTGGTTTGTGAATTTATGTTAACGGTTACGGCTTGTTTAATAATTTTTTTACTTTTAAGATTACTCTCGTTGAGATAGACCAATAATCCACAAAAAATCGATGCAAAACAAATAAATGCAATTTTTTTTTGCCAAAACAGTGCGGTACACAAATGACAACAAATTAGTGGCCTCTTACTCAAGCCAAACTCAAAAAGCTAACAAATTAATGAACAAGCTTTGCTAACAAACAGTAATCAACTATCACTCCTAATTAGAGGCAAAACATAAAAGAGCACGCTAATAAATTTCTGATCACGTGAGATTCTGATGGCAAAGGAAAATCTCATAAACTAAGGTTATAATACAAATGGCAAAGGAAAAGCTCATAAACTTATGAACGTTTATGAGGACCGATCGAATTGGCGGCTCCTTGGTGGTCATTTCTGGGGTCCAACAATGTTGAGGGGCTCTCACCGGCGTGTGTCATCGCCATTTGACTGATGGGTGCTATTGTGGTGGTGTTTGTCCGGCTTGGCGGCGGTGGCCTGGGTGTGGTGGGCGGCTGTTTCTTTTTTTTTTTTGCTTGGCTAAAGAAATTTATTAATCTTTGAAGAGAAGAACAAAGATTAAAAGGACCAAGGGAGAAGGAAACAAGAAGCTCCAACAACCCGAGGCCCAAAAGAAACACAGGCAGGCAAGAAGCCAACCACGACCACAAAGACCAAAAAAGAAAGCACCACCCAAACCAACCACTCAAAACACCTAAAAGCCACCAAACCCAACCAAAAGCCTAAAAACAAACATAGCCAAAGACCCAATAAGAGAGAAGACCCAAAACACGAAAAACACCAACATGCAGAATAACAACGAAACCCTTGCAAGCCATCAATGAGATCCCCACATCAGCAGAAAAGAACCAAACCAACCCTATTCCATGCAGATCAAAATTAGAACTCCAATGAAAGAGAGGTCTCATCCTCCAAATCATCAAAATCCCCATCCATCAAATCATCAACATCCCTATTCTTTTTATCAGCAGAATTGAGAACCTCCAACTCCATAATTTTCTAGTTGAAACTCTTCTTTCCATAAAATTTAACTCCACACCACTCTCCAATATCCATCACAAACTCAGATTTCTTAAGCAAGACATAATTTCTATGATGAATATCGTTAGAAGATAGAGAAGAAGAAGAAGATACCTCATTTCCTTTATTATTTAACTTGACACTCCTCATTCCAAACTCAGAGATCATTTTTTTCTTGCGAATTTTCCTCTTAGATCTATTCAACCTCCTTTCCAACTTAAGGATGGCTTCATGAATTGATCTCTCACCTGGCAAACAAACCCCTTCTTTTCTTTTGAGTAACAATTTGACTTGAAAAGTCTCCCTTAAGCCCAAGCTCCTGCTCATGAATGATAGGGGTAGACAAAGAACCGCTCACATCTGGAACAACCTCTTCCAATAACTTGATAGCTGTTGCATCAACAAGGCCACCATCATTATTTCCAACCATGACCTTATCTTGCCCACCTAAAACCCCACAACTGGAAGGGCTAACAAATTCTCCAACAACAAATTGATGATAAGAACTAGAATCATTCTCCTCAATATGCTCTATCACATTTGACCTCTTGTCAAAGCAAGGTTCATCACCATCCATGCCCTCGTCATCGGACTTCACTCCTTCACTAGCCAAATTCTCCCTAGGGCCTAAGGAGAAATCAACTCTCGGAAAAGAACAACCTTTGCATTCAAAAATAGCTTTCATAAAATTGTTGACCACCACTTGCTCTTCAACCACTCTGACTGGATAAATCATACCATCGTGATCCAAGTCTATACATTGGTTAATAACCTTAAAAGCATTCGTTGATATCTTGATCTTTCCCACGGAAAAAGATGTCTTCTTAGAAGTAGCTTCATCAAGGTTAATAATGTCACCCCATAACTTTCCAATGTTGAAAAGAGTATTAGCATTCCACAAATTTATAGGTATCCCATAGCAATTTAACCACACCACTCTTGAACATTCCATATTAATGTTCGGCTTCCACGGCTTATCATCTACAAACCAATTAGACAACCAACTCAATTCTCCGCCTTCTAACATACAATTCATATCATGGGAAGTAGGAAAAGTAAGAACCATGTTGCCCCCCATAGCTCTAATGTGAACATTGAAAACACCATCAGCACCAAAAGCTTCACTAATCGAATCCACATCCCTATGAGCATGAAGTCTATCAACAATACTTCTATCTAACCACTCAATGTCTTCCTCCTGAGTTTTAACATAAAACCTTTTGAAATCCACTGATTTCTTCCCAGAAACAACATTGGCATATGAAGGAAAAGATCCCTTAACAAACTCAGACTTGATAGAACTGAAATCACCATCTTTGACATTCTGCCCTTGATTATAACTCCTACGAGAAATTGGATTAAGAGAGTTCTGAACATCCTTGTTATTGACAATAAAAACTTAGTCCTTCAGAGAATTCACCAATCCGTTTTTGTTGTAAGAAGCCCGTTTAACAAAAATAGTATTATCCATGAAACGACTTCCATTAGCCTTTTCAACAGCAATATCAGCAAACACTGGACAATCGAATCTCACACACTCGAATCTTCTCCCAGAAATCTTCCCTCTTTTGTAAGGAATAAAAACATCTCTCACAATACCATAATCTATAAATTTTTCCTTAGGGAAAAGGGATTAACACTATCAGCCAAATTGTCTACAAATAGAGTTATAAAGTTCTCCATAAAAGTAACCAGATACACAACCAGAATCGTAAATCTCAAAACTTCAAAAGACCAGATACACAACCAGAAGATGAAATACCTATAACAACCCAGCGACTGACCAACAAGAAAACAACAAAAATGCCTCAATCAGAGCAGCAAAAAATAAAGAAGGCCTCAAATATGAGAGCAGCAGCAAGAGCACAGAAAAAAGCGAGGAAAAACGGAGCTTCGACGAGGAAGCTGGAAGGTCGCCAGAAAATAACTGCCAAAAAATGAACGGTCGGCGGAGTATGAAAGCCCTTAGCCCAAGGAAACCAAATATGAAAGTAGATAAGCTTGGAGATGCTCCGATGGTCGTAGATCTAAAAAAGAGTGGCAAAAACCCAAGAGAGAGGAGAGGCAAAATCGGGAGAAAAAAGACCAAACCGTCGGAGGATGATGGTTTGGACAAGGAGAGGGAGAGATATGGTTAATTTTGCAAGGATCGGGTGGGGATTGGAGGAGCAAGGATGAAAGGATTGGTGGCTATGGAGGGAGGTCACTGTGAATTGCCATGGTCACTGTGAATCGCCCTCTTATGTAGATTGAACTGTTAACCCACAGATGTTGCACGTGGTGGGCGGTTGTTTCTCGGTTGTTTCTTTCTTTCTTTCTTTCTTTTTTTGATGAATATAAAGAATTGGATTAAACCATAAGAGTTTACAACCGCCGACACCACCACAAACTAAATAAAACAACAACAACCAAAGACAACATAAAAAAGATTCTATCCACCGCTGTCCCATGTATCCGGACGACGCATAAAAGAGGAGATGGTGTGCTGGGAAAGGTCATCAGCCTGTTGGATATCTTTCCGGGAAGCTTTGGAGATTCGAGAAAAAGACAACTTCGAAATCTCCCCCTTGATGTTGTGTAGTAAAAGAGCGTCATTGTAGTTCTAAGACAAAATAGCCTGTTGAGTCAAGAGATATCCATTCGGCAAACTAGCAGTGAACCCTAAACCGCACCAAGGATGTCCATCCTTCCAAGCTTCATCGACGTGAAGAATACAAGTATTCTGTGATAAACAGTTATCTGGGTATTCTTTAACAACAATCAAAGGATTCTTGAGGCATTGGTGAGATCCCGTTTTACCACGCCGATGCCACAGAGAAGTCCGCTTGAACCAATGAGCATTATCTTTAACCGCAGCCACAACCGAACTACTATTAAAAGCCATGTTGTTGAAGACAAGCTAATTACTTTGTTTCCAAATAGACTATAGAATGCCGATGAAGACAAAAGAATTTGTCTTTATCATTTTGAAGGAGAATAATGCAGTCCATTAACGAGTCTTTGAAAACCAAGGATGCAGAGACACCGAAAGAGAATTGAGGAAAGTCACTGATATCCCAGATAGCTCTAAAATGATTGCAAAAGCTAGCAGAATAGATGGGCAATGGTGTAAAATCCTAGTCCTAAATGCCCATATGAAATATATACGCACCTCTTGAGTGAGGTGGATAAAAATTTGACAATATTTGAGGCACGGTGTAATATTTTGAGTTTTAGGATTTTTCCTTATGAATCCGACATGACCACGATGACCCTCGTATTTAATTTAGCCTATGATGAATTTTGAGAATTTTTGGAGACTGAAATCCAGACTGATCCGGACAGAATTTTTGAAAAGCTCACGCCAAAATTTGTCATGGTGGTAACGTGGCCCATATTCCTCAAAGAGGAATGATACTTGGAGGGAATGAATCAGTCCCCACCTCCACGTATGTATATTTGAGACCTTTTATAAAAGAAAAAGGGGATAAGAAACAACAAAAATAAAAAAGAGAGAAATAGAAGACGCCTGGAACTACCTACTGCCACTTCTTTCTTGAGCTATTTCGCTGGAGTTTCTTCACATTCTCTCATGGTAATTCCTTACCCCTCTGTAATTTATCTAGATTTTTTAGTAGATGTCAGTTATGGTCTTCAATTAGAATATACCCAACCCTGAACAGTAAACACGCACACACGCTGGACATGCCAGAATTGGCAGTCACGGTTGCCAGCAATTCTAGAAATTAGTCCTCTCCCTCCTTACTTCTCTATTGTATTTCTCTCCTCCCCTATATCCTCTTCCGTACCCGACACATTCACCCCCTAAAACTACAAATCCTTTTTCTGGTAAATAATTTTAGAGTAACTAGTATTGAGTTAGCTAAAACTAAGTTCCTAATTAAAGTATTTGGAGTTTATACCAATGTGGTGTTCATTATTCGATTGATTTCGAAATCTGCTGCTGCTAACCCAGACTTTGGAGTTCCCTTATAGCTGGAAGTCATCTTACAACCTTTGCTTTGGAGATTTTTGTTTAGCTTAATCTCATTTCATAAGTGTAATTGTGGATTGGATCTTATCTCTCTTTGGTTGACCCCTGGTTAACCTTGTTTTTTTTCCCTCTCGGGTCCGTTGCGGCATATGATTGTCGCGGAGAGGGGTGTCAACCTAGTTGGGATGTCTCTTTTGCGTCAGGATGCATTTATCCCATGGATCCCTTTAATCTTTGTAATCCGTTTTCAAAGATTAATAATTTCTTTTTTGCCGTGCAAAAAAAAAATTAAAGTATTAAAGCCTAAGAGATTGAGATTGAATAGTCGCCAGCCGCCATCGCTGGAATGAGAACCCTTCTTTTCGGTAATGCAACTGCAACTTGAATTAGGATTGTATTTATTAACTTGGTTTAAACCCTCATTAGGCCATAATTCTTAACCTGTCGGATTGTTGGAATTCATGTTTAAACTATGTTTTTCTTATAGCTCTATTGAGCAATAGCAGATTAAGAGAGATAAACCCAATTTAGCTTATAATTGAACGACCCTGAGCTCCGAATAAACACCTCCTAAATTACTAGCTATATCCAGTATTAAGAATTGCAGAGACCATAGTCGAATAATTGCGGAATCTAAATAGTAGCTTAGTTTAAGTTGCATTCACATCAATAGTGATATTGGGAGTAATCGTTAACTTTTTTTGTATTTAGGTGCAAGCCCTTAGGAGTAATTTATTCCACAGGAAGCTAGACACGACTTTTCGGTGAGTTGCGTATACCATGTTTACTTGCTTTTGTGAAGTGTTTTGAATAAATGTTTTGAATGAAATGGTTTGCTTGAAAAAGCTCGAAAGAGTGTACTATGTATTTTCTACATGAGCTGCTACTGCTTTAAAAATGTTTGAGTTGATTTAGATGAATATACATGCTTACGTTGATATGACCCATCCAGACGATGTCTTGAGCGCTAGGGGACGTTAAACAGACTAGTGACTGAGGAAATAAGGTTGGAGGTGCAGCCATGCACTAAACGGGTATTGGTCGCTCCCCAACCGACTGGCAATAAAAGAACCGTCGCATGGTTGTATTGAAATGAGCATGTGGAATGAAAATAGGTCCTACCACTACATCAAAATGGGGCATTCCTGGCATTTTTATTCGTGGCATTTTAATTAATGCCGGAAAAGGCCTATTACCGGCATTTCTACATTTCAAGAAATGCATAAAACATTAACTTTTACCAGAGTTTGTTCTAAAAAATGCTGGCAAAAGTCAAATTTACCACCAAAATATTACCGGCATTTTTGTTAATGCAGACAAAAGAACTTTTATCGACGTTTTTTATGAAAATGCCGGTAAAAGTCTAATATTTAAAAAAAAAATTATGTCGTATAATATAAATATTTTTAATTGTGCATTGTGAAACAAAATGGGGGCTAGCCTAGTTGATTAGCGAGCGCGCATGTGAGGCAAAGGTCGTTGGTTCGATTCTTGGGGTATACATTTCTCCACAATATTGCTTGCCACGCGGGTGCCACATGGCTATCACACTCGCACCACGTGTCCGCTAGCCGCCACGTGGTCTTTTGTTTATAAGGCAATAGGCTTTGCAAGCATTTGTGAAAATGCCGCAAATAGTGTCGACTATTACCAGCATTTGTGACGACTTTTCCCGGCATTTGTAGCATTTATGATACTCGTGTAGACGACATATGAAATAAATGCCCTTTTCTGGCATTTTTTGTTTCTTTTCTGGCATTTTTTCAAATGCCACAAAAAGCTTTAATTTGGCGTAGTGTACCTCCTGGACCAAAGAAGTGAGTCCTTCTTCTTGGACTAAATGCTTGCAAATTATGATTTTTCTATATTGGATGAAATTATTGTACAAATTATTGACCTTGTTGATTTTGAGATTCCATGGTAAAACTTGTATCCTTGGTATACATTCCTCACTCGAGCTTTGGCTTATGAAAATCCTATTTTCTCTTTCCAGGTTGAATAAGAGCAAGGTTGTGGATGCAAATAGCAAGGGTGTACTTTTGAGTAGCTAGATGAATGTCAGTGTAAATAGCTAGTTGTTGATAGAGAATGATGTAATCTGTAGTTGAGTTTTGATCAGTGTAATATGTAACGTTGGACACTTAGTTGCTCTGGAGTTGTTATAAATAGAGCTTCTGCTGTCTCTTGTATTATGTTGAATGATAAGAAAGGTGAGGCCTTGGTGATTATGTCACCGGTCGGTCACGTGATCCTATAATGGAATTTGGTCGTGACAAAGGTGGTATTAGAGACGGGTTTAGTATCCTTGGTGCAACTCTGGAGCATAGGGTGCAACGATAGGATGCATGTTATATGATAGGCCGTTGGTGATTGAACTAAGTAAAAGATGAATAGAAATGGATTGATGCAATGTTCTTTTGTTTGTTGTAGGCATGGAGAATCATGACTACATTTGGAGGAAGAAATGAAAAGGGTAGGTACAAAATTTTGCAACTAAGACCAGGCACCCCTGGAGCAACTTTTGTAGACGTGGTTGAATACACGGAGAACATGCCAAAGAATGCCCAAAACAATGTTTACCAGGGATTGAGAAGGTGAACAGAGAGCATAGGTATACAGTCGATGTGGCCAGGGCAGTAGTTAGACATAGGTTGGATATGCAGCAACAGATTATAGAAGAGGCGATAGAGGTGGTAGAGTCTAGAGAAGCTTAGGCTGCTATGAGGAGGAGATTCGAGGACTACTGGTCCGATTCTCCATTACCAATAGTGTCTCAGGCCTCCTTTTCTAGGGCTGCGCCACTAGAGAGAGCTCAACAACATGCCTCTAGAGAGTTTGATTCCATGGTAGAAGGTAGTGTGAGTAGCAAGAAAGAGGACCCAAATGGACCAGAGTTGGTTGAAATCTCTTATTACGCCGAGTAGCTGAAAGATGTGAACATTGGGAAAGTTGAACTCGTAAATATAGTAAAAAGATGTGTAGTCTGTAATGTGGAAACTTGTGAATAGCTCTAGTAGTAGAAGTGATGTAAAATATGTACTCGGTCTTGTGTGTGATGTAAATATGTTTTGCTTGTGAATAAATAAAGATGTTGTTGAACCTTGTTATGATTGTTTGTGGTTGATTAGAATATAGTTTCTTTACTTTGCTTTCATTACTTAAAAAGTCATGGGGTGCACACGAAAACATATTGATATTGAAATATTCATAAGGATAGAAAAGACTATGGCAGAGCTAGTAAGTGTAGCAAGAGACATGGAACAACGCGAACAACCTACTGCTCCTTTATCTAGGCGACTTCCTGTCGTGCCGTCACAAACACAACCTACAACCCAAGATCAACAATCCAATACTGCACTTCCTCCCCCAAATCAAACACAAACCACAAACCTAGCACCCTGGGGAAGGATTGAATATAAATGAGTTCCTTAAGTTGAAACCTCTAAGTTTTGAAGGAGGAATAAATCTAGCCACTGCTTACGAGTTGTTAGCAGAAGTTAAGAAAATCTTTAAAGTTTTGGCGTGCATGGAGACCCAAAGAGTGAAGTTGGTTATTTCTGAAGTACCAAAAAAAATAAAAAATAAAAAAAGAGTGAAGTTGGCGGCATATATATTAAAAGGAGAGGGCCATCGCTGGTGGAACCTAAAAGAGAAAGCTGAACCAGAAATAAATAGGAAAAGATTTTTAGAAGTTTTCAAAGAAAAGTATATTCCTCAAGCCATCAAGCTAAGTTTTTGGAGTTTCTCAACTTAAAGTAAAGGGGAACCATGTCGGATACAAACTATGAGGCTGAATTCACAAACTTGGCTAAATATGGGTCTCATATAATTGACACAGATGTTAGAAAGGCTCAAAAATTTGAAGATGGGTTACTACCAGAAATCAGATTTGTGGTACGTTTGCTGCACTTTCCCAAATATGCATATGTGGTTGATGGTGCTCTCTTGGTAGAGCAAGGACGTGAGGAGGTTAGGAGAATTTGTGAATATAAGAAGTGGAAGAATATGAATGGTGGAAAAAAGACAGCGTCGAATAACACAAGAAACAGAATACAGGAAGAACCACCCCCATGTGTGCTATTTGTGGAAAGAATCACCCAGGTGTTTGTTGGAGAACTATGCAAGGGAATCAAGGAAAGAATGTACCAAATTGTATAACATGTGGTAAGACTCATTCCGGAGTCTGTTGGAGAACTCCAAATAAGTGTTTTTGGTGCGGGCAACAAGGCCAAATTCAAAGAACTGTCCAAGGAAGTTAATGGGGGCTAATGCAGTACCACTGGGTAATTCGGGAAGGCAGACCATAGGCAACAAGTAGGCGCAATTCAGAAATTTGGAGAAAATCAGAAACTGGCAAAGGCATTTGTATTGACACCTGGAGACCCATGTAATACAGAGTCGGTAGTGGCAGGTACCGTATCAATCTACTCTATGCCTACTTATGTACTTTTTTATTCGGGATCGACTCATTCCTTCATTTCTAGTCAGTTTGCATTAAATTTGCCTAGAGAACCTGAACCTCTCGGGTGTGAGTTGGTAGTAACACAGCCTATGGGCAAGAATACAATATGTAATTTAATCCATAGAGGTTGTGAGATTGAACTTGGAGAGAGGAAGTTGACGGCTGATTTAATACCTATGGTAGTCGGTCCTTTTGATGCGATCCTAGGAATGGATTGGTTGTCTAGTAATCATGTTACTATACACTGTGCCAGTAAGTCTATAAGTATTCTGAACCCCGAGCTAGACGAATACCAATTTGTTGGAGAGAAGGTGTATTCACCCCCATATTTTTTTTTTGCTGCTCAAACCCACCGACTTTTAAGGAAGGGTTGTCAAGGATTCTATTGTGGTGTTAGGTTAGAGGAGGCAAAGAATAGGGAGATGGGAGATATCCCAGAAGTTTTCCTCGAGGAGCTGCCCGGTAAACCAATTGATTGGGAGATAGAGTTCTCCATTGCCCTAGAACCAAGCACCAAACTTATTTCCAAAACTCCATATCGAATGGGCCTAGCTGAGTTAAAGGAACTTAAAGTACAACTAAAGGAACTGTTGGATGAGGGTTTTATTAGGCCAAGTTCATCACATGGGGAGCGCCAGTACTATTTGTAAAGAAAAAAGGACGGGACCATGCGGTTATGTATAAACTATCGAGAATTAAATACGGTGACCATTAAAAATAAGTACCCATTACCTAGGATCAAAGATTTATTTTACCAATTTCAAGGAGCTAAGGTGTTTTCAAAGATAGACTTGAGATCAGGAAACCATCAGTTGAAAGTCAAGGAAGGAGACATCGAGAAAACTACATTTCACACGAGGTATAGGCACTATGAGTTCTTGGTGATGCCTTTTGGAGTAACTAATGCACCCGCCGCATTGATGGACTTGATGAATCGAGTTTCAAGAGTTATTTGGATGATTTTGTAATTATGTTCATAAATGACATTTTGATATACTCTAAAAGTGAGGAGGAGCATGCGAATCATTTAAAAATTGTGTTGCGGACTCTCTAGGAGCATAAGTTGTATGCAAAATTTTAAAAGTGTGAATTTTGGTTGGATAGGGTTGTGTTTATGGGGCATGTTGGTAGTAGTGCTGGAACAGCCATAGACCAGCAAAAGATTGAAGCTGCCATTAATTAGCCAAGGCCGACAACCGTAATTGAGGTGAGAAGTTTTATGGGATTGATAGGTTATTTCCGAAGGTTTGTTAAGGACTTCTCCAAAATTTTAGTACCTTTGACCGAATTGACTAAGGGAGAACCTTTTGTTTGGATTGAAAGGCAGGAAGCATGTTTTCAAGAGCTGAAACGATGATTAACCACAACCTCCATTCTGACCCTTCCTGACGGAAATGATAATTTTCCAATCTATAGTGATCCCTCTCGTCAAGGTTTGGGATGTGTTTTGATGCAAAATGAAAAGGTAGCGGCGTACGCTTCTCAGCAGTTAAAACCCCATGAGAAAAATTATCCGACCCATGACTTAGAATTAGTGATTGTTATATTTGCTTTGAAGATCTAGCTTCATTATTTATACAGAGTGTCATGTAATATCTATACCGATCACCAGAGTTTACAGTATATTTTTACCCAAAAGGAGATAAACTTAAAGTAAAGGCATTGGTTGGAATTGATAAAGGATTATGATGTAACCATTCAGTATCACCCTGGAAAGGCTAATGTAGTGGCCGATGCTTTAAGTCGTAAGGCGGCGAGAAGTTTAAATTACCTCATTACTACTCAGAAGGAGTTACTTGAGGACATAGAAAAGTTGAGGGTCGAATACCATTTGTGCGGTCGTTATGATAGAGCCAACACTAATTCAAGAAGTGAAATCCCGACAAATGGAGGATACCAAGTTGAAGAGAATAAGTGACTAGATTGGGACAGATTTCCACCCAGATCTTTTAACGGATGGACAAGTGATGAGATTTTGGAATCGATTATGTGTCCCTAACATTCCATAACTTAAGCAACAAATTCGGGAGGAGCATCACAAGTCCAAGTTTGTGTGTCACCCAGGAGTTACAAAAATGTACCATGATCTTAAGGAATTTTATTGGTGGATCGGTATGAAGAGAAAAATTAGAGACTATGTGGCCAAGTGTTTATAGTGTCAACAGATTAAAGCTGAGCGCTGAAAGCCTGCTGGACTTTTGCAACCTTTACCCATATCTGAAGGAAAATGGGAGAATTTGACAATGGATTTTGTGGTTGGAATCGCCTCTTACACCGAAGGGAAACAATTCGATTTGGGTGATTGTGGAGCGACTCACCAAAATGGCACATTTTCTCCCAGTCAAGAATACTCACACGATGAAGCAATTGGCTGCCATATATGTCCGAGAAGTGGTTCGATTACAATGAGTTCCTGTTATTATTTGGTCAGACCGAGATCCAAAGTTTGTATCTAGATTCTCGGAGAGTTTTCAAAGGGTAATGGGAACCAAGTTGAATTGTAGCACAGCTTTCCATCCTCAGAACGATGGAAAAACGGAGCGAACAATTCAAACATTGGAGGACATGTTACGATCTTGTGCTATGGATCTCCATGGAAGCTGGGAAGAGCATTTGTCACTAGCTGAGTTTGCTTATAACAATAGTTACCATGCAAGTATTGGTATGGCCCCATTTCAAGCACTATATAGAAAGCTGTGTAGATCACCAGTATGTTGGGAAGAGGTTGGAGAAGGACAACTAACGGAACCAAACATTATATAAGAATCAACTGAAAAAGTTGAATTGATCCAAGAAAGGTTGAGGGTTGCCCAAGATCGATAGAAGAGTTATGTTGACACCCATCATAGAGAGCTAGAATTCGAAGAGGGTGATTGGGTATTTATTAAGATCTCTCCAATAAAAGGAATCATACATTTTGGAGGGAAAGGAAAGTTGAATTCGTGATACGTTGGGCCGTTTGAAGTTATTGTAAGGGATAGACCAGTTGCATATGTCCATGATGTTTTTCACGTTTCGATGTTGAGAAAATACGTATTTGACCCAACGCATGTTTTGGCTCATCCACTGATTGAATTAGAAGAGAATCTGCAATATGAAGAAAGGCCATTACAAATCCTAGACTGGAAGGATAAACAACTTCGCAATAAGATTATCCCATTGGTGAAAGTTTGGTGGGATAGGCACTCTGGGGATGAGGTGACTTGGGAGAGAGAGGATGTCATGTGAAAGAAATACCCAGAATTGTTTAGAGAAGGCATGTTTTGAGTTAAAATCCTGCAATTTATTATGATAAGACCTAGCATTTACGACCACGAAAAGTTTGGGGACCAAATTTCCTAAGGTGGGGAGGATGTAAAAATTTACAGTATTTGAGACATGGTGTAATATTCCGAGTTTTAGGATTTTTCCGTATGAATCCGACACGACCACGATGACCCTCGTATTTAATTTAGCCTATGATGAATTTTGAGAATTTTTGGAGACTAAAATCCGGACTGATAGGGACAGAATTTTAGAAAGCTGCGAGCCAAAATTTGTCATGGTGGTAACGCAACCCATATTCCTCAAAGAGGAATGACACCTGGAGGGAATGAATCAGCCCCCACCTCTATATATATGTATATTTGAGACCTTTTATAAAAGAAAAGGGATACGAAACAACATAAATAAAAGAGAGAGAGGCATGAAAGAGAAAAATAGAAGACTCCTGGAACTACCTACTACCACTTTTTTTTCTCAAGCTATTTCGCCAGAATTTCTTCACATTTCTCACGTTAATTCCTCACCCCTTTGTAATTTATCTGGATTTGAAAGTAGATGTAAGCTATGGTCTTCAATTAGGAACAAACCCAACCCTAAACAGTAAACCCACACACACGCGCTGGACACGTCAGAATTTGCTGCCACGGCTGCCAGAGATTCCAGAAATCAATCCTCTCCCTCTTTACTTTCTCTATTGTAACTCTCTCCTCCTCCCATATCCTCTTCCGTACTTGACATATTCACCCCTAAAACTACAAAAACATTTTTTGGTAAATAATTTTAGAGTAATTGGTATTGAGTTAGCTAAAACTAAGTTCCTAATTAAAGTATTAAAGATTAAGGGATGGAGATTGAATAGTTGCCAGCTGCCATCGCCATCGCCGAAATGAGAACCCTTCTTTTCGGCAGTGCAACTGCAACCTAAATTAGGATTGTATTTATTAACTTGGTTTAAACCATAATTAGGCCATAATTCTTAACCTGTCAGATTGTTGGAATTCATGTTTAAACTACGTTTTTCTTATGGCTCTATTGAGCAATAGCATATTAAGATAGATTAAACCAAATCTAGCTTATAATTGAGCAACCCTGAGCTCTAAAGAAAATTTTGAAGTGGTTATTCCAATTGAACTCCCAAATGTTCATTGGGCAAACATGACCACACCAAGGACGGCCACAACGAACACTTCTTTTTCACTTGCATTTGGTGCAGAAGTAGTTATTCCAAATTACAAAAAAAATGGTTTCAATATTCAAGATAAAGAAGATCACCACCGAGGTGAATTAGATTTACTTGAAGAACGGAGGAAAAATACAGCTATTCTAATAGCTGCATATCAACAAAGAATGGCCAAGTATCATAATGCAATGGTCAAAACAAGAAGCTTCCGAGCAGGAGATTTGCAGCTCAAGAAAGTTGATCCAACGAGCAAAAAGATTGGCAAACTTGGACCAAATTGGGAAGGACCATACAAAGTATTGTATTGAGGCATGTCAAAGCAAGAGCCTATAGGCTCACAACATTGGAATGAGTAGAGTTGCCAAATCCATGGAAAATAGAGCATCTCAAGAAGTATTACTAGTAGATTTCTTTACTTATCTTTCAATAAAGTGTTGCTATATAATAATTGCTCGCGGGAATAAAATCTTTGAGTCCTGTCTTGCAAACTCATGATGCATAGTCATGCCCTTTTAATTCTGTTGAATAGCACTAAAGTCACTACAACTAGGCAATCATATCTTATTAGTCTCAAAAACTATTTTCACCAGTGGAACCAATACACGACTCAGGTCATCAATAGATGTGTTAAACATCAAAGAAATACAATCACAAAAGCATAGCCTGAGCTAACAACAGACCCCATATCTGTTCGGAAGAAATCTAATTAAGGCTCCATGTCTAAACTGATCAAGAGACTCTCGTCTGACCAGGAAAAAAATTGTTTACCAGACTCCGAGTCCAAGAACGAAGTTCTATTCACTTGGTTTTGATCAACAGATAGCCTATCTGATCAGAGGGTTCTAATCAACAGACTTCAAGTCTAATCATGAAAAACTGACAACCAATGCATATTGTTTGGTCAGAAGATCGCAGATTTTCAACCAAGTCTGAATAAAAGACATATGTGTCCAAAACTTTTCCTAAAAAGATTCCATATCAAGTAATTCTGCTTGGCATATTTGAGCATGAAAACTCTTCGTAAGGTTTTTAAAAACAAGAAGCCAAGGATATGTCACTTCAATAAGTCATGGGGCCACCCATCATAAGAGCTTAGAAAAGCTTTCCTAAAAAGAGGGGAAGGAAAGGTTCCTAATACCTCCATAAGTGTTTATGAGGATCAACCTCTACAGAGTAACACCAGTGTTGAAATACACATAAAAGATTTTGCATTTATAGTACATGATAGCATAATCTTGTAAGTTTTTTATTCTGGTCATGATTACACAACATTTGTGGATCAAAACAAAGGGTATTGATGCAAACAAGTGTAATAAAACACTGTATTGGAAAAGTTACCACAGAAACATCATTACGCAATATTGACAGATAATTCTTCAAATATTCTCTGATAAACAAGTGTCATACTATTTTCTTTATTGTTGAAAGCAGCATGTCACTTAGGGGAGTAGGGAGTATGACAAGTGCACATACATATCCCCACCATACTTGAAATCAAAGAAAATTTTGATTTCGATCAATTGAGGTAATCAGATTAATGATTCTAGTTAAATACAGAGGTTGTGTCATTAAGATATGCAGAAAATGTATTACAATGACATCACAGAGGTTACAAAGGGTTAAACATGAAAAGAACATATGAGAATTTCTTCTTCAACAAAAGTCATATCTGTCAATCACCTTCCTAAGGGATGTATCTGTCAATCACCTTCCTCCGAGATGGTGTATTTTTCAATCACCTTCCTCTGGGATGGTTAATCTATCGCTCACTTTCCTCCGGGATGGTGAATCAATAGATGGTGAACCTGTCAATCACTTTCCTCCGGGATGATCTAGTGTGCTTCTCGAGAAAGATACCACATCAATTCTCCTTTCCAAGTGGGGAAGAAGGTTATTCCACATCAATTCTCCCTTCCGAGTGGGGAAGAAGGTTATTTGTGATACCTTCATTGAAAACATCATAATCAACACTAAGAGGTCCACTGACATTGAGGTCTGCCAGGGATTTCCCTTTAAGCATCCTTGTTGGGCCTAATCTAACCTTCTTGTGTTGTACACCTTGGAGCGATGGTAGATCAAACCTTTGTTCTCTCCTAGCCACTCTGTGCTCCAAGTCCTGGACATATCTCCTACCCTAGAATATCGGTTAACCACGTCAACAACACTTATGACGGCCTGAAGCAACACAAAGTGGTAGTCAATACCAGAAAATTGAAGAGGAAAAAAGTGATATGAATTCTTGAGCAACAATTCTTATGAGGCTTGTGCAAGGAAGGAAATCCTCCACAAACCTATTCATACAACAATCTCCCAGGAACTTCGTATCCTCCGGGAGAAGAAGATCACCTATTCCAGCCACAACCCCTCTTTTATTAGAAAACATCGAAGAAATATCTTCGTCAATAGGGTGGTGACTCTCAACAATATTAAGGAGAGCAAGGGTTCGTCTGTCGAAAAGAAGCAGACATAAGGGAATGGCCCTTTGCCTTCTTCTTCTTCTCCACACTGTCTCCTCCTTCTAGGATGACTTCCTCTGAAAGGGAGGAATGCTCCAAAGGATTGGAAAAGATCTTTAGGACACTATTCCCCCAAGAAAAGAGCCACAACTCAAGGCCAAGGCCCATTTCATCAAAATGATACAAGTGGAGGAAAATATTCTTCCTCAAAATGATTTTCTCTCCAAACAATGAGTACCCTAAGTCCACCAAGTCAATAGTTGTGCTCAAAATGTTAAATGAGATGATAAGAGCAAAGGAAGAGGATTCAACCCTATGAACAACGATAAGAAAAACCCACTTAGTATTCGACTTATCTTCAAACTACTCCTGATTTCCAAGGAACGGATTCATTCTTGGAAGCTTTTTTAGAAATTTGAAGGGGGTGAACCTAAGGGTACACTACTTTATGGATCTGAAGAGAAGTATAAAATTTTTTCAACAGAAAAGGCATGCTTTTTTACACCTTCATAGTGGCTCCTGGTGAATTGCTAAGGGTGAAGTCTGATCATCACATAAGTGGAACTTGATTATTCTCAAAGAGTCAAAAGAAAGATTAACTTCAAAATGACTTATCGGTACATTGATTGAGGTGGAGGATGCATTAAATAAATGAAGGGGTACAACAACATTAATGTTTGGGGAAGCTGAAGAGTGAAAAGGCAGTCAACAGTTTGAAAGCACTGAGCAGTATTTTCTCTTTCCACCTTTTGGGGTCCTTAAAAAATAGGGGAGTAGCTAATAGATCCAAACTAGCCACCCTTAGAGTTGTGCTCTGCAGAGACAACTCTTCAAGGGGAAGAGGGTCCATGACCCAAAAGCTAGCAATTAAGGTACCAGCCTAATAGCTTGTTCTTAATTATCTGATGAGCATAAACGAGACACATAGCAGACCTGATCAAGAGAGATCTAAGCGAATCAGAGCCATCAGATCAAGTGAAAGAAGACCAGAGCCTTTCAAACTTTATGTAACAAACTCCCCATAGACAAGGGATGTATTACGAGGAAGAACGAAGATATAGCTCACCTGCAGCTCAAAACCTATTTCGAGATAAGTTAAAATTCAAACAATCACGCCCTCGAAATTATTTGAATCCTTCGGGATATTAGCCAACTAATTCTACCAATATAGGGGAGGTTGATACACATATGTTGTTCATTTAAAAATAAGTACGAACACTCGCATAAAAGGTACACAAAAACTCATACATTCCAATTACATCTAAAGTTCTATTATTTTTCTTTGGATTCCAATACTAACTTAAGAATTGGAGGGGTATTGGCGGGAAACACTCTTGCCTTTGCACCTTGTTTTGCATGTCATTAGTTGAAGGCGATCAAAAGTGATTCATCAGGGCCCAATTCCAAGTCTGACATAAACAATCTGAACCGTTAAATAATGTTAAATTAATTATTCAAGTGGTCTTGGAGAAAATCACGACCCCTCGGATATTTGTATGTAATTGAGCTAATACGTTCAATTTTCATTCAGAATTAAAGATACTATAATTCAAAAGAATCTTCAAGAAAAGTTATACAATTGTGCGCTTGTTAAATCATTGATCTGAACCATATATGTTGTAGGGTTCGTTGAAGAGAACATTCAGTACAAAACTTATCTGGATCGGACATCAATAGATATCAAAACACTAAAACTATAATTGTTTTGATACCCATCGATGTCCGATCAAGATCATTTTTTTACCGAATGCTTTTCTCAATGAGTCATACGTCACCTCTGGTTCAGATCAATGATTTATTGAACTCAAAATTGTATTAACATTTTTTGAAGATTCTTTCGAATTATATGGTCCTGAATTCTGATGAAAATCGAACGTATTAGATAAATTACACACAAATATCCAATAGGCTTGATTTTTTCCAACACCACTTCAATAATTAATTTACAATTATTTAACGGAACAAACCGTTTCTGTCGGACATAGAAGTGGGCCCCACAGGAGTACATTTAGCGAAGCACTTGGCTTGCGCACCAAAACGACGCAATTTTGGTGCACTGCACCGTGCAGGACGCTTGCTACACAACAAGATGTTGGAAATTTTGTGAATGAATCCGGGGCACTCGGAGGGTCTCCCGAGGCAACCGAGACCTCCCCACGGATTCAATACGATCGCGGATTAATGCTGGGTAACTCCCTCATGAATATGGAGATTATGGCAGAATTCATTCCCCATTCAAATTCGTATTCAAGATGGCTGTTACATATTCTGAAATGAATTGCAGAATTCATTGGCAGATTCATTTCATCATTGAATTGGGAGGCTCCTCTTTATTCCCGTATTGATGATTTCAGCTCCCTTTTACAGCTATAAAATGGCAGCTCCATTGTGTGTTTCAACATCAGAAATTCGTGCATCACATCATATTCCAGAAAGTGTTATTGAGAGAGAGAGGCAGGCGTTAGTTTTAGTTCGCCAAAGCAGTCGATAGAGGTGTTCTGTCGGCCGTGGTTCTAGCCGTTGTATCCTGGGACGAAGACGTCGGTTCAACCTACAACACCCACGGTAGGCGGCGAATCTTTGTTAAGGAGAGTGTGTTACACACGACTCGGCCTTTCCAATCCACTGTTTGTATCTCAATTTCGATTCTGTATTTCATATTTAGTTTCTGTCAGGTTATTTCTGTTTATGTAATTCAATAACGTTGTAATCGTTTATATCAGAAGAATTTGTTCTTTGGAATTTCGGATTGCCACTGTATTTTTTCCCAACAAAACCCCACTTCCTGAACATAGGTGCTTTTTTGGCGGTGCAGGGTGATCATTATCAGGCTCACTAGTTTTTTATTCAAGCTTTGTCCTCAATACCTTATAATAGAGAAGTAGTGCCAACAGGGATTTACATGCATCTAATGGTTGCCCGTTACACAAGTGTGGCAGCTTTTATAGATATCAATCTTAGTGACTGTTAATCCATCAAGCCTTATGTTATACGTGTTTTTGATTTATTTGATTGATTCACCTTGACTAAAAAAGACATCCAATTTATCGGACGGAAAAAGTAACTATCTGCCAATGGAAGCCATGTGCAAGGGTTAGTTCTGACAAAAAAAATACTCACTGTATTTGGCTGGCAGTTTTGACAAAAAAAAATTGAGTTATATTTTTGAGGTAATGTTTTGTTTGGTTTTTAGTTTGGGGTAATGATTGAAAAGGGAAATGAAAGTAATAATTGGAGAGAGATAGAGATGAAAATGAGAGTAGTGATTGGAGAGAGGAGTAATGACTGGAGAGTGAAATGTGAGTAATGATTGAAGAGATGAGAGCATCCACAGTGAGCTCTTAAAATGACTCTTAAGTGAGGCTCCTAAAATTTAGCAAGCCATTTGATCAATAATGGCCTTCAATGGGCTCCCAATACAAGCTCCCAATGGTAGCTCCTAAGCATGGCTCCTAACTCAGTAGTTAAATCTAAGAAGTCTTGTAGCTAGCTTTAAATGGGACCCAAATACTTTTAATCTTTTTAGACTTATCAATTTATGGGACCCACACTTTTTATTATTTTTTCCCACAAAATAGAGAATGATTTTGCTAGCCCATTGAATACACATATGCTCTCTAAATTTAGCAAGCTCTAGGAGTGAAAAATGGGCCCCAATTAGGCTTATGTGTACACCTTAGGAGTCAATTTGGGAGCTATTTTTAGGAAGCCCACTGTGAATGCCCTAAGTAATAGGTGTGGAGAGAATTCCAAAACTATCTTGGAAAAATTTCCCAAAAATAGCAACCAAACAAGGTGAGTTCTATAAACTACCTTTTCAAAAGTTCCATCATCAACTATTTTATAATTGTGACTTTCTTAACCACTTATATCGGACAAAATTCGTTTTATTGGAAGAACGGTAAGAAACTGGGATTCGGGGGGCCTGTGGTGACCAAGTCACCACAGGCTGTGTAGTGACCATAAAACGGCGTAGTTTTGATACATTTTGCTCTTTACAAAATTTACCCACAAAACGACGTCGTTTTGTGGATTAAAAACAAAAAAACAAAAAACCAAGAACTCCATCTTACGATCTGCTTCCTCCCTCCTAGGGCAAAACAAAACAAACGAAGAAATGGTTTCCAAAGCTGGTGCGGAGGCAGCAGCTCAAGCACCGGAAATGTGTCATCCACCGGAAATGCAGATTTAATTTGTTTAATTTTAGAATTGGGATTATGTTTTGACAATCAGTATGAACAGCCTCATTATGCCCAGGTTATGAACCATTGACAATTTTTTTGATGCCTATGGAATGAGTCATGGAGAAATTTTTGTTGGTTTGCCGTATTTTTTGATACCCAGGTATTAGCATACTATAATTAGGATGAATTTTTTATGCCCAAACCCACGATGCTTTTGCTGTTGATGGGAGTTTCATTTATCAAAACGACGTCGTTTTGTGGGTAAATTTTGTAAGAGTAAAATGTATCAAAACTACGCCGTTTATGGTCACTACACAGCCTATGGTGACCAAGTCACCACAGGCCCCCCGAATCCAAGAAACTGCACAAGCAAATCAATGGGTAACTCTTAAAACATATGCATAACGGTAAGACATAGTATCAATTGTTGATATGAAAATTGTCAATAAAAAAAGAAAGGGAAGAAAAACAATTCTTCAAATGTTGTGAATTGGTGCTCTGGCTGTGGCACCTTGTCTGTAACTCACACCTGCGGCTTCCCAACGCAAGAACACATCATATACATGTCCCTTCGCTTCAAGGGTGGGACTCCGTCTTTAAAAAATGTAGATTCCATGAGGGACAATAATGGCATACACTGAAATTATAAAATTATAACAAAGTCATTCGTACTGCATCTTAACATGGATGACCGAGAATTCGATCTTATTGAGACACCTAGCTCTAAAAATATTGTAAGGCCAACGGTTGGGCAAACGAAACATGCCGCGTGAGTTATGGATGAAAGATTGAGACGCCTAGCCCTACAAAATATTATTAGGCCAATGACTGGGAAACGAAGCGTACTACGGGCAACTCACGTGGCAGAACCACTAGTATGTCAAGTGTATAAATGACGTGCAAAATTGTTTTCAACATATCAAATTATGCATTAAGATGTGTTTTATTTTGGAAATTTCTGGGCCCAGAAGACCCTTGAATATTTCACAAATTAGAAGTAGTAAATACTACATTTTAAAACTTGTTGCTTCGTAAATCCAATTTATTAAATAAACATCATCATTACAATTTTCATAGGGAATTGATAATCGCACTCCAAAAATTGATGGAGGGGCTCCAAGCTACAGTGGTTTTCCAAAACTACCCTTTTGCAAGTTCTACAATTTACTTCAGGCACTCCAAAAAAAATTTACTCTTCTCCTTTTTCTCCTCTGTTAACGAGGAGTTTTTCAGTTCCGAGCGGGCACCATCCTACGTGGTGCCCGAGTGCACATCTCGGCCATCCAAAATACTTTTTTGACGGCCTGGATTAAGAGAGAGAAAGGAGAGAAAAAGAGGAAAGAGAGAGAGAGACAGAGTGGGATAGATCTGGGCCGTATTTTACATTGTTGGCTTTGTTGAGCAACTTTGCAATATCTTTCGGATAAAAAAAAGTACTTTCGCGCAAAAAAATTTCTTTTCTTTTTCACCAAAATTAAACTACTAATAGAGATCTTTAATTTGGTGCGAAAAAGTTTGAAAAAATATATACGAAAGTATTTTACATTGTTGGCATGCTGAGTTGGCTTTGCAATATCTTTCGGCTCAAAAAATAAAGTAATTGCGTGCATAATTTTTTATTTTTTTTCATTGCTAAAAAAATTGAAAAATTTTGTACGAAATAATTTAAACCCAACAAGCCAGCAATGTAAAATACTTTCGTATAAATTTTTTTAAATTTTTTCGAATCGAATTAAAAATCTCTTTGGTAGTTTATTTTGGTGCAAAAGAAAATAAAAAAATTATGCGCGGATTTACTTTATTTTTTTATCCGAAGGTTAGTACAAAGCCAACTCAATAAACCAACAATGTAAAATACTTTCGTATATAATTTTTAAAATTTTTGCGCATCAAAAGAAAGATCTCTACTAGAATTTTAATTTGGTGCAAACAAAAATAAAAAATTAAACGTGGAAATACTTTATTTTTTTTATCCAAAGGATATTGCAAAACCTAAAAAAAAAAAACGTAACAATTGTCTTGAGAAGGGTAGTTTTATAACTTCATTAAATTTTGGAGTGCTTGCATAAAAAAAGGTAGCCCCAAAATCAGCTCCCTTTTCACATCAACTTTTATCTCCACTTTACATTTTTCACATCAACTTTTATCTCCACTTTCCAAAATTATCCTCCACTTTTACCTATTAACTCTTTAACCAAAATGGCAAAATAATAATAGTACAAACTTTTACCCATTAACTTTTCAAAACACATATGGCCCTGTTCGGTTTGAGGTTTAAGTTTTGTTGACATCATCATTTCCCTCATTTCTCTCTCTATCTCTCTCCACTCATTACACCTGCTTACATCATCAAAACTAAACTAAATTACAAACCAAATACAGACAATGATTTTCATGCCAAAATGAACTCTACTTTTATTTGGGGGCGGAGGGAGTGAAACCAATGGGCAATGATTTTCATGCTTAACTTTCGTATAAATGCTGTTCAAAATTTGTCTCTTAATTTGTAAAATTTGGATTAAGATCTCACTGAAAACATAATTTTAGAGTGCATTTATCGAAAAATGGCACCGAAATCCATTCAGGGACGGAGCTAGGAATTTCACTACGCAGGGGCGAATATTTTATCCAAAATATTTTGCAGGGGCGAGCCTATATAATTCATAGGAAAATTAGTTTTTTTCTATGAAATACTAGAGTTTTTTTTGTTTTCCTTGCAGGGGCGACCGCCCCTACTGGCCCCCCTCTGGCTCCATCCCTGAAACCATTCCATTCCAAAAACTATGCTGCCACCCCTGTGCTTGACCGAATCCTAGACCTAAATTAATGGGTTGCCCCAAGCGTAGGGCTGAGACCGGTGATTTTCATGCCAAAATGAACTCTACTTTTATTTGGGGGCGGAGGGAGTGAAACAAATGGGCAATGATTTTCATGCTTAACTTTCGTATAAATGCTGTTCAAAATTTGTCTCTTAATTTGTAAAATTTGGATTAAGATCTCACTGAAAACATAATTTTAGAGTGCATTTATCGAAAAATGGCGCCGAAATCCATTCAGGGACGGAGCTAGGAATTTCACTACGCAGGGGCGAATATTTTATCCAAAATATTTTGCAGGGGCGAGCCTATATAATTCATAGGAAAATTAGTTTTTTTCTATGTAATACTAGAGTTTTTTATGTTTTCCTTGCAGGGGCGACCGCCCCTACTGGCCCCCCTCTGGCTCCATCCCTGAAACCATTCCATTCCAAAAACTATGCTGCCACCCCTGTGCTTGACCGAATCCTAGACCTAAATTAATGGGTTGCCCCAAGCGTAGGGCTGAGACCGGTGTAGCATAATACCCGGTAAGACCGGAATCGAATCCACAGAGACGGTGGAAAGTGCTTACTAAAAACTCGGGATGCTAGTTTAACACGGCTCTTAGGTAGCCACCCTTTGTGATTTGATGGGAAAATTAACTAAACTAAGATAAAACTGATTTGATTAAACTATTAAAAGCAAGTACGGTCGTAGGGTTCATAACACCAGTGACAAGGCCCAGACAGTTTCGCTCCGTTCGGTGTTCTAAAAACGTTTGATTTTAGAGAGAAAAAGGTACCCCGAAAGATGCGAATCCTCGTGGTCGCCGTTTACCCATGTACAGCGAAGAACGAGTTTTGGTCCCCCGTTCCCCGCGTTACTTGGGCTCCGACAATGCCCGGATTCGTCCACGGAAGTTCTTTAATAACCTAAAATTGCTTGTCCGTTTATTAATTCTGAAAACAGGAGCGAGAACATACCCAGCCCTGGTCACGGCGTGTTAATCACCTCGCGACCGTACCTATGGAACTACTCACTCATGTTTACGCAATAAGCGAAGAAAACCCTAGATTGAAACATGCTTCTGAATACGAAATAAACAAAAGATACGAATTAAACAAGTACCAAAGAATAACTTTATTAAAGAACGGGAATTAATAACGAGTTACCGGAATGCGAGTAATTGAACAAAGCTTGAAAACTTGAAAGGAAAATCTCCAAAGGAAAAGTCGGCTCCTCAAACGGAAGAAAAACAAAGTAAAGTTGGAACCCTAATTCGACCTCAAAAAGAGGTATTTATGTCTTTCCCGAAGCCCAAACACGTGGCAAAATCACCAGCCCATTTAAGCTATTCGGTATCGATACAGGATGTTATCCGTATCGATACCCAGACATTCTGTTCGCGTATGATGCACACGGTATCGATACAAAGAAAGTCATGTATCGATACCGAGACTCTAAATTGCTCCTTCAGCTTGTTTGGTCGTCCTGGCTTGGGCCCCACCGGTTCCCAGCATGCCCATGTCATGTATCCACTTTACGTGCTCCTCCGGCCCGTTTCCTACAAAACAAACACAACAATACCAAAACACAAGACAACACCGCATCAAGTGGAAAATGAAATAAATCGCGCCTCTAATGCGCCAATTCGCCCTACTTAGGCGATTATATCTTGAGATATTGCGCGCCTATCACACCCCCCAACTTGAAGGTTGCTAGTCCCGAGCAACGAAAAGAATAAAACAAATAAATAAAAGGATAGATCTTTTAAACCCCCAGGCGGCCCCGGTAGGACGAGTGAAGTCTCGTGAGGGTTTTCAGCAGTGATAACCCACAAAACACAAAGGACTCGGACATTGGGATGCAACTCAACCCAATCAATAGCTTCTCGGAACACTACAGTGACTGTCAGGCAAGTCAAAGGCAAGACATTTCATCCATGGACAAAGTTAAACAAGTGAACTCGCAGCAATCTTAGCACAAAAATTAATCCTCTCACCTACGATCGGATAAAGAATTTTCAAATGGCATGCATGTATGAAAAAAACACATATAGAAATTCACCAATCTCGAGAATAATTCCACACCGTTGATAGTCCAATATTTCTTTAAGCACACTCCTTCCCTTTTCTTTTCTTTTTTTTCCCTTTTTGTGTGGTCGTGTAATGCCGGATCTCTCGGGCTTTCTAGTTGACTCTTTAGCGAGCTTTGGGTCGGCTATCCCCAAGCCAAACGGCCCTAGAGCACCAGGTTTTAAGAGACCCCTACGGACTTAATTGCTCAAGTCAAAAAGGCTTTATTGAGATCCAACTAACCAAATTTACCGATACTTCCACAAGGTCTATCCATCTTTTGACACAAACAACACGGTGGGAGCATACCCCGATTGTCCGGTTACTACTCAATGGACGCCCGGATAAGCATTAACAATATAGCACACACAACTTATTCTTTTTTTTTTTTTTAGGAAGGAGTTATAAGTCAACACATACCGCCATATCAAAGGCATATGAACCAAACTCGAGACTGGTAAATACTTAAGTGGAACAATGTGTGTGTGAGAGCATGTTTCCAAATGACCAAACGCTATCCGACTATAGACGAAACAGGCTAACTAAAGGCTTCCTAAACATCATGTTCACGAGCTTAAGTCTATCCATGAAATCATATCGAGACCTCGACTCGCACAACAACCCCTATAGTTCGAATTAGCAGTCATCAACCAAGAATAGTTACACCCAAACATCCAAAGTCTTTTTTTTCTTGTTTTTTTTTTTTTTTCAAATCAAAAACATGTGCGAAGTACACCCTCCCCCCAACTTGAAATGTGCTCTGTCCCCAGAGCATGGAGACACACAAAATAAAATAACAAGGGGAAGAACTGGACCTCTCGATGGCAGCCAACCACCATGACCTCGGCCGATGTATGAGGAATTTCGGGTACTCTCTCCGTGCACCCTGCAAAAAAACATCAGTCCCGCCCGCTCGTGGAATCCGGGCGTACACAGAGAAAACGAAAGAACAATAAAAGAAAAAGAAAATACACCACCACTTTCGTCACGTGAAAGGCACGGGTACTACTTTTCTCCCTAATTTCTCACTTAAATTTGTGTAGAGAAAGTCATCATAACAATCCCGGGTAAGTCATGACTCAACAGGTTAAATCACTCAAGGTTTTTCCTTAAAGAAATCAGAGCCAATCGTCTTTTATGACTATCCGAGACACGGCAATAAGATTGTTAGAAACCCAGATACACAAATTTAAGGCTAGAAATTAGGTGGCTATACCGGACCATTAAAAACTTTTCTTTTTTTTTTTTTAGACTAATTTTAATTGGGAGAGAGAGAGAGAGAGAGACAGAGAGGGTTTAGCCAAACGTGGATTTTGAACATTCAACATATCAACAAAAATTAGTACTATGAACATTCCACTCCACTTCAAACTCTTTGCTAAAAACTGAACTCGGCCAGACCACAAGAAAAGATACTTCGAGTAAAGCAATTGCCGAGTTGTGTTAAGAAATTTAAGTGCCTCTAAGTGCTCACGTGGAACCAAATTAAGTTTCGAGCAGTGGACATAATTTGCAATAGAAGGAAGATAAACAAAATCGTTATCATCAACACCAAGAAAATCAATATGTTCCACTCCCGTCGATTCGGACTCTTCTACCAAAACTTCCTCAACTAAATCCTGATCCCCAAAAGTAAGAGACTCACTCTCAAACCCATACTTCCTATCTTGCTCGTCCATTAAGGACTGCAATAATCAAGCTCAGCGTCCCACTCCTCAGCAGTGGGAGATTTTCCGATCGGACCATCACCCGGAGGGCAGTGAGCTCCTCGTTCTCTAGACTCATAGGAACGCAAAAGGAAAACGTAGGCAGCGCGGATCAACAGTGGGAGATACATGAGAGGGGGATCGACCTTTACATTAGACTCAAGGGTGAAACATTGGGCAGTTAGCTCCTCATCCCCTCCAAATTCAGAGGGTTCCACCAAACCATCATCCACCCCACCCTCAACGACAAGTGGGTCAACTTCCTCTTCTCTCTCTTCCCTAGCAGTAGGCTCCTCATCCCCTCCAAATTCAGAGGACTGTGGTAAGACCAAGTCAACCTCCTTAATATCGTTAACCTGACCTACTTCCTTTTCCCTAGCAGTAAACTTCTCGTCCCCTCCAAACTCGGAAGTTTCCCCCAAACGATCATCAACTCGTCCCTCAATGAGAAGTGGGTCGACCTCCTCTCTTCTATTGACTTGAGGCGGAGAAGGAAATGGCTCCCACTCCTGTTGGATTTGTCCCACTGCCTCTGTGAGTTTAGTCAACTGGGACCTAAGGTCCCCAATTGCTTGGGTGGTTTCCGCGGTGAAGGACATTTGCGATCGCACAAAAGTCTGTACCATCTCCTCAAACTCGTCATCATGAGGGGGGTAAGTCAGCTCTGGGGGTGGACCAGTAGAATAAGGATCAAACCCTTGCGGGTCTTGGGAAAGGGAGCCAAATTGGGTCATGTGGGTCTCATAGTCCCAAAAGGGTTCAGGACTTTGTGCCAATTGACTCGAAAAAATGTTTGAGTAATGCTCGTGATCCCAAGAGGACACAAAGGTACCCGGTTGACTTGAAGGGATATTCTCATAACCCCAAGTAAAATTTTGCATTTGTGCAGATTGACTCGAAGGAATACCTACTTGGCTCTCAAAATTCCAATAGGGTTCATTAATTTGTGCAAATTTACTCAACAGCATACTATGGTGTCGCTCTAACTCCCCAGGGGTATCAAAAAGGCCCATCAGTTTTTTTTTTTTTTTCAAGACACAAAACACTTACCACTCAACTGACTCCAGACGACTCAACCTAGAAACAAAAAGATGCTAAAAACAAAAGACACTTTTTTTTTTATTTTTTTTATTGACTCAGATAAAAACACAAAGATACTACCCCGAATTCTTAACACCTCTCGCCGTCTCCGGCAACGGCGCCAAAAATGCTTGACCGAATCCTAGACCTAAATTAATGGGTTGCCCCAAGCGTAGGGCTGAGACTCGTGTAGCATAATACCCGGTAAGACCGGAATCGAATCCACAGAGACGGTGGAAAGTGCTTACTAAAAACTCGGGATGCTAGTTTAACACGGCTCTTAGGTAGCCACCCTTTGTGATTTGATGGGAAAATTAACCAAACTAAGATAAAACTGATTTGATTAAACTATTAAAAGCAAGTACGGTCGTAGGGTTCATAACACCAGTGACAAGGCCCAGACAGTTTCGCTCCGTTCGGTGTTCTAAAAACGTTTGATTTTAGAGAGAAAAAGGTACCCCGAAAGATGCGAATCCTCGTGGTCGCCGTTTACCCATGTACAACGAAGAACGAGTTTTGGTCCCCCGTTCCCCGCGTTACTTGGGCTCCGACAATGCCCGGATTCGTCCACGGAAGTTCTTTAATAACCTAAAATTGCTTGTCCGTTTATTAATTCTGAAAACAGGAGCGAGAACATACCCAGCCCTGGTCACGGCGTGTTAATCACCTCGCGACCGTACCTATGGAACTACTCACTCATGTTTACGCAATAAGCGAAGAAAACCCTAGATTGAAACATGCTTCTGAATACGAAATAAACAAAAGATACGAATTAAACAAGTACCAAAGAATAACTTTATTAAAGAACGGGAATTAATAACAAGTTACCGGAATGCGAGTAATTGAACAAAGCTTGAAAACTTGAAAGGAAAATCTCCAAAGGAAAAGTCGGCTCCTCAAACGGAAGAAAAACAAAGTAAAGTTGGAACCCTAATTCGACCTCAAAAAGAGGTATTTATGTCTTTCCCGAAGCCCAAACACGTGGCAAAATCACCGGCCCATTTAAGCTATTCGGTATCGATACAGGATGTTATCCGTATCGATACCCAGACATTCTGTTCACATATGATGCACACGGTATCGATACAAAGAAAGTCATGTATCGATACCGAGACTCTAAATTGCTCCTTCAGCTTGTTTGGTCGTCCTGGCTTGGGCCCCACCGGTTCCCAGCATGCCCATGTCATGTGTCCACTTTACGTGCTCCTCCGGCCCGTTTCCTACAAAACAAACACAACAATACCAAAACACAAGACAACACCGCATCAAGTGAAAAATGAAATAAATCGCGCCTCTAATGCGCCAATTCGCCCTACTTAGGCGCTTATATCTTGAGATATTGCGCGCCTATCACCCTGATCCCCGGTTTCTTAAATTTTTATTTTTTTTACTTTTGTATATGTTTAATAAATGTTGAGAATGTCCAAGCATGGTTTCCTAGCTCAGTGCCAGTGGTAAGGCTATGTGGGATAGAGGTGGTGTGTTCAAATCTTGAATAAGCATTATTCGCTTTTTTCTTATTCATGTTGGAGCAACCTTTGTTTCTTTTTCACAACCAAAACTGATGACAAAAACTAATGATTATATGACTTTAATCCTAATTTTCTTTTTATATTTTTTTGCATAACATGTAACTAACTTTCCATTAAACGGTGTCACCTCCGCGTTTGAATCCTGGTTCCGTCACTGTGCTGCTATTAAGGGAAGTACTTTATTTAAGGCAAATGATGTGGGGGTATTGTGGCAAGACGAGGATCTTGTTGGCGCAGCGAAAGTTAAGGATGGATTAGCCCAAGATTTTCTACAAAAAACTTATGAACCGAGATATATTTTTCTGTTTTCTGCTGGACAGAGTGAAGGAAAAAGATAAACTTGAGAGAACCAAGTGGATTCTTAGCAGCCCTAAACAAAAACATGGTGTACTATTGAAATATCAAGCGGAAGGCTTTTTCAACTTACGTGATTGTTTTGTGATTTGTTCAATAAATGAGTTTATCTCATTTTGTTTTTTTCTATCTTGTATTGCCTATAAAAAGGCTTGTTATCAGATTGTTCAAGTATGCAAGTACAAGTGATCAAGTGTGTGAGAAAAGTGTATAATTTCTCAGAATGTTTATGAAATATAAAGTTTGAGAGAATTTGTTTGATACTCTCCTCTGTTTGCATCAGTGGTATCAGAGCTCAGGTTCATCCCAAATAATTCTCCCAAAAAAAAAAAAAAACTTTTGGTGTGGTACTGCTATTTTCATCCAGAAATTAGCTGCCTCAAAATAAAATTTTTGAGTGACTGATTTTGTCTCAGCCGGAAACGATAATCCGGTGACGAAATTGAACAGTCTCGTTTCTATCAAAACTTAGAAGTTGAAGAGTGACGAACTACTCTCACCTTGCACCCACGGCTGTTTCTTCCTCATCTCCGGTGAGCCGATCCGAGTCACCGAGATAAACTTGAAGCCATCTGTTCCGACACTCAAAGGTGTCGCACCACTGCAGTCGGCAGCTCCAAATCTCAAGAGGTCCATTTTTAGTTTCTTGGTGTCATCGACCAAAGAGAGAAGGAAAAGTAATTTTTTTCCTTCTTGTTCTCAAAGTCATCAGATTTGCCTTTAAGGCAGACCAAGGGAAAATAATGAAGGTGGCTGTCTGATCAATTTACTCCTCCGACATAAAACTAGTCCATTCAAATTGGTGTGGCCAAGTGGGCCCATTCAATTGAAGTCTCACCAAGCGATGGGTCCGGCTGTGGTGCCCCAAAGTGGTATTGGGGCACTGGTGCCCCCAATTTTTGTGGACCATTGGATCTCCTAATTTAATCCCAGTCATTCATCACCCGCACCCCTCTAACTCCTATTACCTACTGAACCTGTTAAATCTTTTTTGAAAGCCCTAAAACAGTTTCGCGTTCTTCTCTCAAGCCACTGTACTACGCCTCCTTCAACTCTCTCTCTCTCTCTCTCTCTCTCTCTCCATATATTTAATAATTATTTAATAGTAAATTATTTAAAATTATTTTAATGTAATTTAGAGGTTAATTATTATTTATTTATTTTTTTTCAAAATTTTTTTCTAAGAAATATAACTAACAAATTAAAAAAATTAACTAAGCCTTTTTTACCTCATATTTTTAATGTTGCCCACTACAAAAAAAGCTTAGCTAAAAGACAAAATTCGGAGTGGATTAAGTAAAAAGTGGTGTGGTGTTATAACACCCCAAAAAGTAAGAATTTTCCCGCTCAAAATGGTGACTTGCTACCAGATTGACCAGTCATCTTATTTTGTGGTAAATATTCCTTTATTTCGTGGTAAGTGTTGCCTTATTATGTGGTAATACTTAACTTATTTGGTGGTATATTTTTTCAGTTTTCATGGTAAGTAATGTGCGAGTTTTTTGGGCTGGAAAACCACAAAACCACCTCGTTTTTTGGCAAAACCACTTACTTTTTGGGATCTAATGGCTGAGATTCATTTATTATAGATCCAATGGTCCAAATTTAGTGGGACACCGGTGCCCCAATACCACATTGGGGCACCATAGAAAGATTCCCAGGCGATACACTGCAAAGCTCTAGAGCAATTTTTTTTTCAAAGGTGGTGATTATTGAAGTGTTGTTTGAAGAACCAAAAGGCACGTGGGCCTTGCAAAGCTCTAGAGCAATTTTTTTTTCAAAGGTGGTGATTATTGAAGTGTTGTTTGAAGTGTTCTGTCCGAGAACCAAAAGGCACGTGGGCCTTGATATTAAAGGCAAGCCTTGAATTATTTTTCCTCATCCATCAGATGTGACTTTGGAAGTATCTTGAAAGGTGGCCATTATTAATCAAGTAGACAAAAATGACTTGATTTTTTTTTAAAAGTGGGGTCGTGCCATTTATCTTTTTCTGGAGCAGGTTTTTGATTTAAAGATCGAATGGCCAACGGAGCTGCGCCAGCGCTTATTCCAAAGCTCACCAAGGACAATTATGATAATTGGTCCATACAAATGAGAGCACTATTGGGTGCTCAAGAAGTCATGGAGATAGTCGAAAATGGGTACGAGGAACCTGTCTCAAAAGAAGCAGAAGCAGCTTTGAAGGATGAACAAAAAACAGAGCTCCGTGCCGAGCGAAAGAAGGATTGCAAAGCCAGGTCCATCATTTACCAAGGACTTGATGAGATGACGTTCGAGATCATCGCTTCCGCTACATCTTCCAAAGAAATTTGGGAGACACTGCAGAAAACATACAAAGGTGCCGACAAAGTAAAGATGATTCGCCTTCAATCTCTATGAGGTGAATTCGAGTCTTTATGGATGAAATCCTCAGAATTTGTTTCTGAGTATTATGGTCGAATCATGATGGTTGCAAACCAAATGAGAAGAAATGGAGAAGCTCTCACAGATACGAGAGTTATAGAGAAAATCCTCCGATCGTTGGATACAAGATTCAACTTTATTGTTGTTACGCTGGAAAAACTTAAAGACGTAACAACCATTTCTATCGAAGAACTCGTGGGCTCACTGCAAGCCCACGAACAGAAGTTGCACAGAGATGATGATACAGCCATGGAGCAGGCTCTACAGACGAAGCTGCCCCTCAATGAAGATAGGCACGAGCAAGGGGGAACATTCCAGAGAGGACGAGGCTATGGACCTCATGGAAGAGACTCTGGAAGTTCAACTTTCAGAGGTAAAGGAGGCAAAGGATTTTTCAAAGGAGGAAATCAAAACCATGCTCCGAAAAGAGGTGGTCGTGGACAGCAAAGCAGCAAAGGCGGAGGACAAGGAAAAAAAGGTGGTTACAATAACCGATCGAACATTGACAAAAACAACGTTCAATGTTACAACTGCCAGAAGTATGGTCACTACATGAAAGAATGCAGAGGAAGGCCTGCATCAAATCAAGTTGGTGAAACAGCCAACTATGCAGACAAGGAGGAAGAAGGAGGAATTTCAATGAGTCTCATGGCGCACAGTTCCACCGAACAGGATCAATGTACATGGTTTCTTGATTCTGGAGCCAGTAATCATATGACTGGCTCAAGGAAGCTTTTTACTGAACTTGATGAAAAGGTTCAGGGCGATATCTCTTTTGGCGACCTCTTCAAGGTCCCAGTTCAAGGGAGAGGAAATATAGTGATCAAACGGAAGAATAGAGATCATGCATTCATCTCCAATATCTACTATATTTCAGACATGAAGACAAATATACTTAGTCTTGGGCAACTCCTGGAGAAAGGCTATCAAATTAGCCTGAAGGATATGCAGCTGACAATCACAGATGCTCGAAGGAAGCTGGTTACTCGAGTAAAGATGGCGAAGAACTGGATGTTTCCGCTAACTGTTCTTCATGACACGCCAAAGTGCCTCATATCCAACATCCAGATATGGACATCTCAACTTTGAAAGCTTGAAGATGTTGGCAAATAAGAAGATGGTCAAAGGCTTACCTCATATCCAACATCCAAATGAGGTATGCAAAAATTGTGTCTTTCGTAAACAACACCGCAACAATTTTAGAAAGCAAGTTGATTGGAGAGCAAGTATGCCGCTCGAGCTAGTACACACAGATGTGTGTGGTTCGTTGAAGCCAATCTCAAACGGCCAGAACAGATACTTCCTCACGTTCACCGACGACTATAGAAGGAAGACGTGGGTATACTTTCTCAAAAGGAAGTTAGAAGTATTCGAGAAGTTCAGAGACTTCAAAGCTCTTGTGGAAAAAGAAAGCGGTTACTACATCAAAATGTTGCGGTCAGACCAAGGTGGAGAATACACTAGAGATCAGTTCGATGAATTCCTTAGGCAGCAAGGAATCAAACACCAGTGTACACCAGCCTATACTCCTCAGCTAAATGGTGTATCTGAAAGGAAGAATCGCACCATCCTCAACATGGCAAGGAGCATGCTGAAGGATAAAGATCTGCCCAAGAGATTTTGGGCTGAAACAGTTCAATGTGCAGTCTATCTACTCAACAGATGGCCTACGAGGAATCTGAAGTCAAAGACACCACAAGAAGCATGGACTACTTACAAGCCAGGTGTGACCCATCTCAGAGTGTTTGGTTGTATTGCCTATGCAAAAGTTCCAGATGCAAACAGAACCAAACTTGAAGACAAAGGAGTGAAGTGTATCCTCATTGGATATGGTGACTGGACGATGGGATACAAACTATACAATCTTGTCACTCAGAAAGTGATATACAGCAGAGATGTCATTTTCAAGGAAAATGAATCCTGGAGTTGGGATCAGACATAAGCTACCAGGAACATGGAGTTGACTGTTGAAGCTGAAGAACAAGTACAGACCAGGGAGGTATCTAGGAGATCAGAAGAGCAACCATCACCGTCTCGTGGTTTCCCTTCACCACAAAGAGGTGAACCATCCTCACCAGCTACAGAAGAATTTTCAGACATGAGGCCTAGAGGAACACGAAGCCTTGATGATCTGTATCATAATACTGATCCACTGGATGCAGACTTTACCATGTTCTATCTGCAAATGACTTGTGATCCAGTTAGCTTCGATGAGGCTAACCAAGAAGACAAATGGAGGAAGGCTATGGATGAAGAGATTCAGTCCATAGAGAAGAACAAAACCTGGGAGCTGACAAATCTTCCAAAAGGGTATAAAACTATTAGTGTGAAATGGGTCTACAAGGCAAAGAAGAATGGTCAAGGAGAAGTTTAGAGATACAAGGCCAAGGTCGTAGCTAAAGGCTACAAACAGAGGGAAGGCATAGACTATGGCAAAGTCTTTGCCTCCGTTGCCAGGATGGAGACGATCAGGATGATGATCTCATTAGCTGCTCAGCACAGATGGAAGATCTACCAATTAGACGTCAAGACTGCGTTTCTCAATGGATTTTTGGAGGAGGAAATCTATGTAGAGCAGCATCCTGGCTATGTGAAGGAAGGACACTATGACAAAGTGTACAAGTTGAAGAAGGCGCTGTATGGATTGAAACAAGCGCCACGTGCATGCTATACAATGATCGATGCATACTTCCTGAAGAATGGATTCCAGAAGTGCCCTTACTAGCATGCACTCTATATGAAGAAGGAAGCTGATGGAAGCCAGCTGTATGTATGCCTGTATGTTGATGACTTGATTTTCACAGGTAACAATCCAGCTATGTTTGATTCTTTCAAACAGAGTATGGTCCGAGAGTTCGAGATGCCATATATCGGACTGATGGCACACTTCCTTGGAATCGAAGTGATGCAGGGAGATGACGGCATTTTCATCTCTCAAGCTGGATACACCAAAAGCATCCTCAAGCATTTTGGCATGGAGAAAAGTAATCCAGTAAATACTCCAGTTGAAAGTGGAGTGGAACTCAGAAAGAGCGAGGCCGGAAATTTTGATCCGACATATTTCAAGAGTCTGATAGGAAGCCTTCGCTACCTGACATGCACAAGACCAGACATACTATATAGTGTTGGTCTTATCAGCCGATACATGGAGATACCTGACCAATCCCATCTGAATGCAGCCAAGCAAATTTTGCGCTATGTCAAGGGTACAGTCAATGATGGACTGTTTTATACAAGTACTGAAAACTTCGGACTTGTCGGCTATTCAGATAGTGATTGGGGAAGAGACTTCGATGAAAGAATGAGCACTACCGGATTTACTTTCTTTCTCAGAGATACAGCCTTCACATGGTCATCGAAGAAACAAGCGATAGTGACGCTATCGTTTTGTGAAGCTGAGTATGTAGCAGCTAGCTCAGCTGTTTGTCATGCAATATGGGTCCGGAATATGCTGAATCATTTGAGAATTTCTCAAGAATCCAGCGCATCATGAAAGAAGCAAACATATCGACACACGCTACCATTTCATCAGAGAGCATGTGAAAGCAAAAGAAGTGGAGCTAATTTCTTGCAGGATGTATGACCAGGTTGCTGATGTCACGCCCTCATTTTTATAAAAACAAAAATAAAGGAATTCCTTACAATTAATAAGTCAAATGATAAAATGTTTCCATAAATCCTCCCCAAGAGGTTTCCATTCAAAATGTACATCATTAATCCATTGGAAAATCAAGTATCTGGGCACCCTTGCCCCAAAAGTGAAATCAAATATTATCCCATAAGTCATTACTTAAGTCCAAATTGTCAAAAGATTGAATAACCAAAAGTTACATTGTCATTTATCAAAATACAAAACTTGAGATGAAAAAATATCTTCATGCATGCATAAGCTTCACATAATGCATCACTCCATAAGCAACCGATCTCATGCTCCATGCCGTGTACCTGGGAAAGATAGGGTGAGCTCACTAGCTCGTAGGGAAACCATACTACAACCACTAGTCATACAAATATGATGAGTGCACATGATATGAATTAACATGAGAAGAGATGATCAAGGAACATAACGGAGGCTGAGACAAGTAAGACGTGTCCAAGAAGTAACCACGTGTCCAAGTGACATCAAAAGTTTCCAAAAAGGTTTCAAGGTGTCCCAAAATACCCATTAGTTCATTAAGTTTGCCAAAATCACTCACAAGTATCACACGTGCCCAAAATCGTGTCCAAGTATCCAAGGTTGCCAAAATATCTTATGTACCTCAAAACATTTCATTTCCAAGTACTCAACACCACCCAAGTTTCCATTTTTGTTTCACCAAGATCACCCAAGTTACTCACAAGTTTAAAACCAACTCCACAAGTCGAGTTTCGACAAAACACAATAAATAGTCCAAAATCTCATTTCTCATTTCTTTCATTGAAGAAAAACATCATTTTCATTGGTACTAGGGATTTAATCCCTCTGCCGGGTTCCGTAGGCCCCGCGTGCCTTTGCTGGATATTTGTAGGCCCCGCCTGCCTCTGCCGGGTTCCATAGGCCCCGCGCGCCTTTGCTAGGTATTTATAGGCCACGCCTGCCTCTGCCGGGTTCCATAGGCCCCGCGTGCCTTTATCAAAAAATTTACCAAATGATGGCATTGGTGTAAAACACCTCATTATCACAAATATTTCATTAAAACTTTCATAACAAGTCCATTTCTCAAATTTCATTTCACCAAAGTGCCATTTCGTTTGAAATGCCACAATTTTCGCCAAAAAGGAGCGACCAATCCACTATGCCTTGTGTTCGGTACGTATAACGAATTGTCCAATAAAAACACGTGTCAAAGTCGTAGTTTAACGATTTCAAAATGGTTTTTGAGGTTACCACATTACTATATATCAAGTATACGAAGTTCCGGACGATTGGAGGTCAAACGGACGTCAAAGGGTGGCCGAAAACCACCTAGAAAACAGGGGCAGCAACATAGAAACAGGGACAGCAGCTGCCTTGTCCAGAAAATGGCAGATTTTCACCTCTAAGGTGTGGAATTTCAACCCAAAACACAAATGAGATAGTTTAGGCTCAAAATAGAGATGCTACGCAACAATTAAACATGGAGGGAGGTCAATTTCACTCCCAATTTCATCAATCAATGACCAATTTCATAGATCACAAAATCAAAGTGAGGAAAACCCACACAAAGAGGGAAAAACACGATTTTTCATGAAATTGAAGCCAAGAACAAGATATGTACAACAAATCACAAATATATAACTAGAGGAGGTAGTAATTGTTTCCCTACCTCATGGGTTAAGCTCCAAATGTGTAGAAAATACAAAACCCTAGGTTATGAAGCCCCCAAACCGAAATGCTTGATCTCCACGAAGAACCACGGTGAACCCGACTCCAATTGACGCGTAGAACGTGAAAATGACCTTGGTTCTTGAAGTGGTTGAGTGAGGAGGGAGAGTTTTGAGCTTGGAGGAGTTGTTAATGGAGGAGAAGAGAGAGAGAGAGGTGCCGATCGGGTGGAGAGGGAGGAGACAGAGTAATGTTTAATTTTTTGCAAATTTACCCCACACACTTCTAATATACTCACCTAATTACACCTCACACCCAAATGTCACTTGTGTATATAATATGTGACCACAATACTTATTTTCATAAACCAAATAAAGTTTGAACCAAACTTAAGTAAAGACTAAAATTTTGAGTTTTCTTTACTTTAATTTATTTATGAAAATAAGAAAGTACCCCCCATTTGGAAACAATGGCATTTACAAAATTTTGAAATTTTAATCACATCAAAATCTCATCCCCCCACTTTTAGTACAAAACCGAAAACGGGCACATTTTTCTCCGAAGAAAATGGGCGAAAGATGACTTTGCCTTACTCAAAAATAACTTTCGATTATACCATTTTGATTAGAAAAATCCAAGGAACAATTACCGGCACTTTTTATCGACCAAATCGAACTTCTCCAAAAAGTGATTTTTTTTCAAAAAGTAATTAAATTTTCTGGGTCTTTACAGCTGATATTTTCACGAAGCCCCTCAAGCATGAAGCCTTCATCAGAATGAAGACAATGCTTGGAATGAAGAAACCCTCAGACTCATGTTTAAGGGGGGATGAAGGAAAAAGATAAACTTGAGAGAACCAAGTGGGTTCTTAGCAGCCCTAAACAAAAACGTGGTGTACTGTTGAAATATCAGGCAGAAGACTTTTTCAACTTACGTGATTGTTTTGTGATTTGTTCAATAAATGAGTTTATCTCATTTTGTTTTTTTCTATCTTGTATTGCCTATAAAAAGGCTTGTTATCAGATTGTTCAAGTATATATGCAAATACGAGTGATCAAGTGTGTGAGAAAAGTGTGTAATTTCTCAGAGTGTTTATGAAATATAAAGTTTGAGAGAATTTGTTTGATACTCCTCTGTTTGCATCACTGAGAAGTATTTTCTGGAATTTTATTCTTGGGGACTTGTCCTACAAAAGATTACATCATGCCTCCTATTTGTACTTTTTTATTTATTTATCAAACTCAGAGTTTTTGATTACTCAAAAACCGCCCAAAGGGCTACAAACGCCGAACCGGAGCCCATCGAAGGGTAAAAAACCCCTGATAAACGGGTTATCCATGTGGTTCGGATGAACACAAACCGAGTACAGAAAACAACCACCCGTAAAAGGGGTACCAAACAACCATCCTCGACGGGGGCAACGATTCCACACAGGGAATAGAAGAAAACAAACAAAACAGAAAAACAAATAAACTGAAAAATCCGACCAGATCCATAACCGTCTTCAAACCCATCAACGATCACCATCAGCATCAAGAGGGGTGAGAAACGACAACGGTAATTTGACCTGCCTACATCGCTCACACCCCAAAGCAAACCAACAGCAGCACCGTGATTTGAACGAAGAACGACGTAGATGGAGTCGGATTGATAAACCTCCCCGGAGAAGAAACCGAAGTCCCCGCCACCGGAGAGGGGTCTGCCGGACTCCGCCGCACCAGTTCCGGCATCTTTATTTGATTGAACAGTAGACTCGAGCACCCTCAAGCCTAGACCTGCCCCGAAACATCTCCAAACTCGGCCGCGAAGAAGAAGAAGGGGACAAGTTACTGTGGCGTGAAGTTGAGACGAAAATGGATGATGATTATGGAAGGGGCCGGATCTGTAGAGTTTAGGGCGGAGGGGTGAGGGGGAGAGAGAGATCCGCCGCTTGAGAGAGGGGTGGGGGAGGGGTGGAGGAGAAAGAGGCGGCTGCCTCCCCTCCCCAGGCAAACCCTAAGTTTTGTATTCTAGAGAGAAGGAGGAGAGAATTGGTATTCTCAGTTAAACTATTCATCTTCCTATTTGTACTTGATACAAAGAACTAGCACATGACCTTCCAACTTCTAAAGAAGACCAGCTCTTGTACTCCAACTAATTCTAGACCATTCTACAAACTAATATGTGGAATTACAAATCAACTTCCAGATCTTGGAAACTGTTGGTTAGTTCCTTTGACCATATGCTCAGCTTTGAAAGTCTGGTTGATTAATCAACACACATCAGCTGATGTTTTCACACTACATTCAAACTTCACATTTCTCCCTATCACTCTCCCAAGACGTATAAATTTATCAACTCATGAACACATGAACAAGACATTTGTGGAGTAGTTTTTATTCGCCAAAATGCATTTCCTGCGCAGTACTTGCACAATAACTGCAAAACCCATGTTTTTCGTGTCCATACTACTGGCCTCTTTTCTTGTAATGCTCTCCCAAGTCTCTGTGGTTGAAGCTGATAATATAATCACAAACATTGGAGGAATCCTCAATGATAATTCTCGTATAGGCAAAGAACAGAAGACAGCCATGGACATAGCTGTTCACAACTTCAACCAGAAGTCAACTATGCATAACTTAGCTCTCCATTACCATAAACTAGATGGAGACCTCCTACAAGCTGCTTATGCTGGTCCGTATTCTTTTTCTTTCTCGCTTTCTTGATATTCAGTCTGTGTTTCATAATTGTATGTCCGCATAATGACTCGAATTAATTGTCTTCATGGCTTCCTGCCATAAATTACAAACACGTCTTCATACTTCGATTGTATTTTCCATGAATATTATTAAGGATTTTCTTTTCTTTCCTTGACTATGAGAGTACTAGGAAACCTCAATATGATAAAATTCCAATTTAGAGACTTGAAATTTTGCATCTTAAAAACTTTTTTTTTAACATGTACATAGTTTGTTAGTGTTTTAGGTATTATAAATATTATTTTATTGTATATTAATTATGGTTAACGTATCTTGCGATATGCAATATGTATTCCGATACGATTTATAAAACAAGAAAAACAATACATGATACGTATTCCGATCTGAAAACCTACTTTTACTTATTTGTATCAAGTCCCTGGAGTAAATTGTAACCAATTTGACCTGCAAGACCAAGATTGAACTCTATGGTGGTGCAGTTAGCATATGTACCCAGGAGGACATACCTCCCTCAACTTTTCAAAATTGCAGTAAATTTGTATTTACATAAAAATTCCCCAGTTTATATGTAGCCGACTATTTCACTTTCAACGACACTCTTTTAATCGACCGCCTCAGGCGCCTTTTAGAAAACTAAGGCCTTGATTCTTTATTGTCTCTTGAGCCCAGCTAAAATCCTACGATCAGGGTATCCTATAGATTTTCAGCCACCCAAAACAACGTTGTTTTGAGTCAAGAAACTGAGCCCCTTAAAAGTATCAAGATGATGTCATTGCTACAAAAAGCAAACGACTAATAAAATGTTTTGTTTTAGCTGAAAAACGGCTTGGGCTGCTCATGTCTCAAGCGTTGGATGGGTAGAATGGGATTCAACCTCACATTTTATCCAGTTTGCTCTCACTCTACTTCGGCTAAAAGTGCACATGCAATGGAAATGGGAGTGTTAACGAAACAATATCTCCTCTCCCTTGTTGTTCAAGAAGTTCATCATGCAATGGAAATGGGAGTGTTAACGAAACAAAACATATTAAAAGAAACAACACATATTAAAAGGGGAAATGGGGAACACTCATCAGCAGCAATAACACATCATAATCCTGAGTTGCTATTCTACATTTCTACCTCGGATGTACTTTGTTTTTAATATTACAAAATCAATGTTCTACAAACCTCTAGGCGCTAGTCGGCCACAAAAAGGGCGCCTAGGCGGCATAGTTTTAAACATCATCCATTATGTATCGTATCAGCCAGTTTGTCTCAGAATTTGGAGGCTCCGTTACGGATATACATACTGTACCGAATTGGCTGATACACCCAAAAAGTTAAAAAATTCACTACTGCTACACCCGATGACCCGATTCCCGCAACATATCACCGATACGTTCTGATATCGATACACCAATACCGCAACCGGCGCTACTAATACCGCTATTTAAAACTATGCTACGCGGGGACTAGGTGCTGACTAGTCGGCTCCTAATCTAGGTGTTGAACCACTGCCTAGCGCCATGGCGGCCGACTTTTGGAACTCTGTGCAAAATAGTAGCAGTTCTCACTTCTCAAAGAATGTTTGGTATAGTTGTGCAAAACGAAAAGAAGGGGTTGCTGTCTCTCATGTAAGTGAGCCAAGAAAAGGGAAAAGTGTGTTTTTCTCACTATCATGTTAGATGAGTTAGAAAGGAAAGCCTGAGATCTACTGATCATGTGATATTTTATTTCCTGATTTGTATTTTGAAGGTCAATTTTGTTTTTATTAGGATGCACACCCACTTGAATTCGTTTCTCACCAATTCTTACCATTTCTGGTGAAATTTCCCTTTCTCACCTCATTCGCAATCCAAAGATGGGGAAAAATGTTCTCTTTCTGTAAGCTTAACTTTTTTCGCAAATCACCCATACCAAACAAGCTGCCGGCTATCTCTGTTAGTCAGTTATCCCTTTTATAATGTGAAACATGAATCATAGACTGGACAGGTAATTTGTAATTACATGCAGATAAACAGAGAATGGATCACGAGTTTGAGTTTATTTGGCTATATATTAGATATGTTCAGATTACACGTGGAAAACCTAGACATCAAAGCTTTGTGTCTTGTTGATTTCATCTTTGTAGATTGAAGATTGAAAACCCATTCCCCCAAAAATTTGCAACGACCCTTCCACCATTGACATAATTTATTTTCAACATTAGGGTTAATGTAATTTTGAAGGCAAGATTAAATGTACAGCTACATCACTATCCGAATGTCAATGGATTTATCTTGAATCGTTTGTTAGGGAGGAGATTGTGGGTTTGCGATAGTCAAATGTGGGATGTGATTATGTTGAAGTAATTAAAAGATACGTTGTACATATAGTAGTTAGAGTATGTGTTTTTCCATATCGGGGTTTTGTCGGAATGAAAGGTAAGACTGATATTAAGTTGAAGTGACCATAGAAAATCCATGATCTTCTCTATCTATTATAGGAGAAAGAAAAGGCAAGCATGGCTGAGTCTAAATTCTAATCAAGATGGTGATGTTATTGCTCATAACAACTTTGTTCACATTTAAAGACGGTTCTGAATGTTTCGCAGCTGAAGAGCTAATTAACGAGAAAAATGTGCTAGTGATTATTGGCATGGAGACATGGTTAGAAGCAGCATTAGTTGCCAGCATTGGAAACCAAGCTCAAGTTCCAGTCATTTCACTAGCTGCTGGAGCTATCAAAACACGTCAATGGCCTTTCTTGATTCAAATGGCTAATGACGTTTCAAAACAAATGGACTGTATTGCAGCTATTGTTAAGTCTAATTGGAGAAGAGTAGTTGTTGTCTATGAAGAAGATATGTATTTTGGTGTGTCGGCGATGCTACCCCTGTTATCTGAGGCTCTACAAAAAGTTGGCTCGAACATTGTGCATCATTTAGTCATTGCACCATTTTCTTCTCTATCGAATCCCAAACAATTTGTTCATGAGGAACTGATGAAATTGAAAAACACACAACCTTGTGCTTTCATTGTTCTTCACTCATCAGCACCTCTGTGTATTGTTTTGTTCAGTGAAGCAAAGAAGATGGATTTCATAGGAAAAGACTCGGTTTGGGTACTTACAGACTCTGTTGCAAATTTACTTGATTCTGCTAACAGTTCATTTTTCTCTTCAATGGAAGGTGTTCTGGGAATCAAGGCCGAATATTCTAAAAACAGTAAGCCTTTCCTAAAATTTTATGACCAGTTTAGGAAAAGATTCCTTTTGGAATATCCTGAAGAAGAAAACTACAACCCTGGGATTCATGCTCTGAGAGCATATGATAGCATTACAGCCATTACTGCTGCCTTGGACCGATTGAATCATAAAACTAGCACGTCAGAGAGATTGCTAGACAGTCTATTATTAGGAAGTTTCACTGGTTTGAGTGGTGAAATTCATTTTGAAGATGGAAGACTATCTTATCAACCTATATACCGGGTCATTAGTGTCTTCAATATGACATACCATAAGTTGGGATATTGGTCCCAGGAGTTTGGGTTCTCGAAGAACCTCGATGCTGAGGAGAATCGAAAAAATGACTCCAGTGGAAAAGGCAATGATTTTTTGAGACTGGTGGATGGTTTAATAAAGTGGTCGGGGGACTCGAAGCGGGTTCCTAAAGGATGGACAATGCCTAGCTTGGAAGATCCACTCATAATTGGAGTTCCTGGTAATGCCCCTTCTGAGAACCTTTTGAAGATTACGTCAATCAAGAATTCACATCAGAAGATATACTCCGGTTTCTGCATTCGTGTTTTTGAGGAGGTGAAGAGGATTTTGGAATATGATCTACCTAGTAAATATGTAGAGTTTAACGGCACTTACGACGACTTAGTTGCTAATGTTGCAAACAAGGTAATAAATCAGTCTCCAACATTCTTTTTCTTTGTACCTTAGGTCAAAAAGTATGCTACACAACATACAAACAGGCTTCACACATAATAATTATTTGACTTATACTTGTTTTCTTGTGAGTCCAAATTTGTGGAAGACCTGAGCTACACCATATCTACACAGGCTTCACACAATGCTTTATCTACATATTTTTTCACATAGTTTTTAAACTTGAATTATTTGACTTATACTTGTTTGCTTGTGGTCGAAATTCGTGGAAGACCTTTGGAGCTGCTGTTGGCGATGTAACAATGCTAGCTAAACGTTGGAGTGGCGTCGAATTCACGGAACCATTCACTGAGTCAGGCTTGTTAATGGTAGTCCCTGTGAAGCATGCTCAGAAGGCATGGATATTTCTGAAGCCTTTCACCGTGGGAATGTGGTTAGCGACTGGGGCTGTTTTGATCTATACAATGTTTGTAGTTTGGTTCGTGGAACATCGGTCCAATCCAGAATTCGGTGGCCCATGGAAGGATCAGCTAGGGAATGTTCTATGGTTTACTTTCTCTTCACTTTTCCTTGCTCACAGTAAGTATATCTAAAGTTAAAGCAAATGCGCTAATAATCACATCTTGCTTTCATAGTTGGGTTCGAGAACCAAACCTGACTGTACAATATTCAAATTGTTGTATAAGGTTTGAAGTACTATAGTATGTACGAGCTCATTGTCAAACAAGTAAATTACCCCACAAAACTGGGTATAAATGAGCTAAGGGCAAATAACGAGGTACCATTTGTTCTGCATTTTGAGGAATATAAGCTAATCTGTAAGCTCGGTGCCCTACTATAGCTTCGTAAGTGAAATATTTACATCATACTGCCACATGCGACTAGCTTCTACATTGATGTCCATAAGAGTTGAGATTCTTACTGTTGTGGGATATGCTATAGGATAACGGATGCATACACTAAACATCTAACAACAGTAAAAGCATGAATTATTGTTTATGCACTCGCTGTTATCGTACAGGGGAGAAGATTCAAAGCAACTACACTCGGGTTGTAGTTGTGGCGTGGCTTTTTGTGGCATTGATCTTAACACAAAGCTACACTGCCAGTCTCACTTCAATGCTCACAATCTCGCAACTCCAGCCAAGTGTTGAGTCCCTAAAAATGTCCAATGCCAAAGTCGGTTGTGATGCACATTTTTTGAGGACATACCTACAGGATGTGCTTCAATACAAACCAGAGAATGTCAAGCCCATGCACAATGAAAATGACTATCTGAGGTCATTCGAGAATGGCAGTATCTCAGCAGCATTTCTTGAGATTCCTTACGCCAAAGTTTTTGCCAACAAATATTGCAGGAGATACACTGTCTATGGATCTACCTATAGATTTAGATTTGGAGGATTTGGCTTTGTGAGTATTAAATTCAACTAACTTTTTACACTCTTGTCACTGCATGAAACTTTGTGCTCTAAGGTAGTATACCAAAAACAAATGTTGCACATAAGTTTTAGATACGATCTTGAAGTGTACTTTGCCAATCCAAAGGAAAATAGAACGCAGGTTTTCATAAATGGGGTAACTAACGGAAATGTCCTCATGTATTCTGTGTAGGTATTTCAAAAAGGTTCTCCAATAGCAGCTGACGTTTCCAAAGCAATTCTACAACTAGCGGAAGATGGCACGCTACAAAGGTTGGAAGAAGAATGGTTAACTCCTTCCGCAGAGTGTCTCGACTCCCAAACTAACAAAAGCATTGATATTCTAAGCTTCCAAAGCTTCTGGGGACTATACCTCTTCTCCATTGGCACCTCCTCCACTTGTTTTCTGCTATTCCTGGTTAAGTTGCTAAAGAACTATTGTAACAATCAAGAATCCGGTGATATCCAGGGATGTGCTGACAGTGTTTGGAACAAGACTGTTAGACTTGCACGATATTTGTATAGTGCAGAGACTGGAAATCCAAGGAGAGCTTCAACCTCCGGTCCGGCAACAGGGTACACCAGAAACGCGATAAGGTTGTCAAAATATAAGAAAAGGAAGAATAGGGAGGCTCATTTCTTATTCATACTAGATAAAGAGCAATAGCTGTGGTATAAGGACTATTAAAAAAGACGATTGTTTGATTGAAAATGTCCCAACTGTCATAACCGCTCCCGCTTTTTCATGTCTTTAAGGTCCAAATTACCTGATAGAAGTTAAGGAAATTGGAAGAGTTGCGAGGATTGTTGCTCATTTTCCCGTGGAAGAATTGTTGATTTTGGGTAATTGAATAATAAGAAAGCAAGGATTGTTACTCATTTTTCCATGGAAGTGAATAACGACAAACGGAGCCATGCACAGGATCATGATCATTGTTGCGTTATAGTTTCAATACGGGTTCTAACACAAAAATCTGACATACATAGAGAGAGGGAGAGAGCAACAATTACTGCTTCTTGGGTGATCCTTTTATAGCAGGACATGTAAATGCTGGATCAGATCAGCTCCTTTCCATACCCTTCCTAACCTGGGCTCATAACTTTGATTCGAACACTTCACCTCATAAAATTTGCAAAAAAAAAAAAAAAAAATTGTTGAAATTAATTTTGTCTACCGATAAACACAAAAACAAGCAGTCTTTTGTTCTATAAAATGGGCAATTAAAGTTTAGCAGATATTTGCCATCTAATTTACAAGATGAAATCAACTTATTCACGTGTTTAAAGATATTTGATGAAATTGATTTTTCTGAAAGATCTTCCTGTTAAGGATTTTACAAGATGGAAAATTTTAATCATGATGTGATCCTGGAATGAGCCTGCAAAATGAGAGTTTGGAGGGGTGTAGAAGGATTGGGGAAGGATTAGCTCGAGTTGATCTCAAGCTGTAAAAAATGATAAAAGTTGTAAAACTGAAAGGTTTATCGACATTTGTTTAATTGAATTTTAAGATAGGAGATTGGCTTCTATCAACTCTGCGGACAGTAGATTTTTCCATATTCTAAATCACTATTTCAAATAAATTTTCAATCTAATGATGCAACAATTTTGTTAAACTATATACATATATTCCTTGAACCAATATATGCTGTTAATTATTATTTACAAGCACAAAAATTCTAAACTACATATGATCTTCTTTAACTCCCCTTCGGTTACGCTAAAGAGATCTTGAGTATTAGTTTATATATGCTTGTACTTGCCGTTTGACTTTACTAATCCAAAAGATTTTAACAAACCCTGTTACTAAAATTAACCATGATTTTAGCAAATGAGTTCAACAAGTGCTAAAATCATGGTACTTCAAATAAAAAATTAAGTGTTTCCGTGTATTATTTTTTGAATTTTTCATCCCGAATTAAAGTACACGAGGAGTACTTTAATTTGGTGCGAAAAAAATCGAAAAATGATACACGGATCCACTTCATTTTTTGATTTCAAAACCATGGTTTTAGCATCTGCTGAACTCATTTGTTAAATTCAACTTGATTTTAGCAACTGGGTTGCTAGAATTTTTAACTTCCGTTACTGGAATGTCATTATTAGAAAAGCTAGGTAGAAAAAGAAACTCTGCAAATTTGAGGAGGGGAAAGCCGTTGGAATACCTAGAGTTGACACCAAAGATAGTTATCAGTTTTCTAAACAAATTTAGTTGTCAGTTTTCTAAACAAATTTACTTTTTTTAACTGAAGAACATGAATTTTTATCAGAAGTTAATCAGAATTTTAGCTTTGACAAAGGGTTTACCTTTCCGGTGGACATGCACTTATGAAAGTCATATGTATGTTTTGCTAATTAATCTGTTACCCCTATCAAACTATACTAGTGCAGAGCTTAAATTCTAAGTCTAATATACTTCCTCCGTCCCGTTTATTATTCTCTTTTGCGAATTCCAACTTATTTAGGGGACACAATCATTTACCTGTCATATTTTTCCTTTCTCTTTCGAACATCATCATTGTCTTTATCTTATTACTAGGAATAAAGTTAACAAGCAATCTAAGGTGAACGAGTAAATTCAACAACTTTAGGCCATTACTTTTGAACGAGGACAAAATTTTTGGGACAATAAAAAGTGTTGAAATGGACCGAAAATTGAGAGCCAAACTTCTAGTACATACACTGGACTTGGCAGGGCACGATGAGCTTCACTATGATCATCGGGCAACCTCACCTTAATTTGGATTGCAAACATTAATTTGGTTAAAAGTTAAGAGTTCAAGACAACGTGTAACGACCCTCGCCAAGTGACTTGCTAATCCTTAACTTAACTACGTGGCTCAAAATGTTAACTTTGAGTGTACTATGGCTGCTTGCATTTTCTTATATATCGTATTCACTAGCTTTCTATATTTTTCTAATGTGGGATCTGAGACAGTGCCTACTCCATTAACGTGCATTTGGACTATGAAAAGTCCATGCGCCCGCAATCATGTCAATTGCATAATAAAATCAGAAAAATCGTATATTTGTCCAGTTTGATTTATATCCTGTCTTCAACAGAAATTGAAGAATGCAATTTATCGGTCCCTTGTCCTATATATATAGACGAGATATTGACTATTCGGCCTTGATATATATTTGGTATGGGGGTTGTATTGTTCTCCGCAATCATGTCAATGCTTTGGATTCTTTGTTGGGTCTTAGTTTTTTACAAGGGAAAATTCAATGACCGAACATGGACACAGTTTCCCTATTTTCATCTTCATAGTTTTGTACATTCAAAGTCATGTTGTCTAGAAGGCATAAGAATTTACTGGAAAATTCAGTGCAATGTGTAAGACTAAATGAGTTTGCACTACGGTATTTTTTATATTTTTGGACTATAAATTGTCAAATTAGAGACTCATTCTCTTCACAAACATCAACTGACATGATAGCAAATTACAACAACTCAAAAACAATTATGGTAGTTTCTTTGCCACTCTCTCTCCATCGCCATACACCTCCACCCACCGTTTTCACTACCTCCACCTTCCCCACCATCCATGCCATCTGGTTCGGCCAGACACCAACACCGTATCGACGGATTTTGGGCCGATCTGACTTAAGGGTGAACTTGGGTGGTTTTGGCCCCCTCCGATGTAGTAATAAAGTTCCAGTTTCCACAGGCGGTCGGCCATAGAGCTTGGGTTTTTTTTGGGGAAGCGGCTGGATTGTGAACTCAGCTACACTCAGTGACTCAATGGTGCGACTCAGTGGGCAGTATTAGTGCGGCAACTTAGTGTTTTTTGGGTTTCGTTTAGCTGGTTTTTTCAGTTTTATTTCCTATTTTCGTTGTTGAACACATAAAAGAAAATCATTACCGATTTTCAATAACAAAATCGATAGTAGGATCTAAATTACATCTACTCTTACTACTAATTATAACCCAAAATTGGGTTAGTAAGAAAAAAAATTTAAGAACAAATAAAGATAAAGACTTTGATTTGTTGAGAGAGTATACAATGAAGTCTAAGGCTATTTATGAGAAGCAAAAAAAATGTAGGAAATAACTTCTTTCCTTCTCTTGCTTCCACTTCTTCTCTTCAACTTCCAAATGTGTAGGAGAAGCGATGTGTCCTAATAACTCCCAAGCTAATAGAGTTGCGCCAAGTGTCCTACACATGTAATAAAAATAGAAACAATAATAACAAAAATACTAATGCTAATTCTAATACTAATACTTATTATTTTTAGAAATACCCTAGTGTAAACTAAGGCTAAGTTTTCCGTTTGATTAGCAACTGCCTTGCTAAAATCATTTAAAAAACTCAGTCGAACATTTAAAGCGAGAATTAGAGAGATGACGAAATAGCTAGGAATTCGTTGCTCCCTGAATATTCCCTGAATATTGGTGGAGAAAGGGTAAACGGAAATCGGATTCTCATGCGCGTGGATAACCCAAAAGTCTAGTTCCGTTGGTTGGTCTAAATTTTTATTGCCGTCTTATAATTGGAATTCAACGAATATCAACACTCTAGAAGAATTTTTCTGGACCAATAGGTACGCACCCAATTGGATCACACTCTCTCACACCCTCCATGTGGCACTCTCTCACCCTCTCACTTTCTCTCTCTCTCTCTCCCTTTCTCTCCCTCTCTCTGCCTTTCTCTCCCTCTTTCTTCTTCACTTTCTCTCTCTCCTCTACTCACTCTCCTCACTTTTCTCTCTCTCTCTCTCTCTCTCTCTCTCTCTCTCTCTCTCTCTCTCTCTCTATTTCTTAAAAGAGATTTATAGCTTTCATTTTTCAAATCCAATGTTGAAAAAACATAGGCTTTGTTCGGATGGCTTCTCAGGCATTTTCCAAAAAAGTTTTGTGGGGTCTACCCTCTCACGATATCATTGCAAAAACTGAGTCCTTGTTCAACGCAATAAAAAAAGTCACGGCATCCCTGTCACCCCTTGACTTTTCCTGGCTCCACCCCAGCCCTTCCCCTCTCTCTCTCTCTCTCACACAAAACTAAGCCAGTGGGACCCCCCACTCCAAAACTGAACTGTACGTGCATTGCTCTCTCTCTCACAAAGAGGTGGGACCATGGGTTCTAGCACAAAACAAATTTCAATGGCAGAGGTGGGACCATGGGTTCGAGTACAGAACAAAGTCATGCGAGACGTGTGAAGATAGACCCCACAAAATTTTTTTGGAAAATGGCTGAGAAGCCATCCGAACAAAGCCATATATATTTCAAATTTACTCGACGATATCTATCAAACAAAACCAATATTAAATGTGTAATTATGTATAAAAATAATTTTTAAGTATATATTTTTTCCGCTAACTTTGAACTCATAAAGTTAACTTGATTTGAGCTCATAAATATAATTGTGTTTGAGCTTGTGATTATTCACTAGTTTTGATCTCGTGATTTTCGGTGTGTTTCGGTCTAAAAAGTCACCTGGCTTATTTTTTCGTCTTTATTAGATTTTTTTTGCGTTATTTAGTTTTTGCATCAATTTTCTGTGTATTAATAGCGAATAAAAAGACAAAAAGACAAAAATAGGTCAAAAAGACATACTTTTACACTTTTTTCGATCTTGGTCAAAAAATTGAGAGTTCTAATCATAATATTTCACATTTTTGGATTACTCTCGTCAAGATAAACCAATAATACACGAAAAGTTACTATTTTTTTTTATCTACAAGTTGCAAAACACAAATTTTTGTGTAAAAGTTACGAAGCACACGAAAATGTTATGAATGTAATAAATCATATTTGTGAAAAGTTACGACTTTTTTGTGTAAAAGTTACGAATCATATTTGTGAAAAGTTACGACTTTTTTTCTAGTATATGTCTTGAATTATCCCCATTTGCATGTCATATTGGTGTTTAACATCCAAAAGATGAAGCGAAGAATAACAGAAGGGGCTTAGAGATAGTAAATGATAGATTGAGAGAGTAAGGTCTAGGATTTTCTAGATGAAAGGGGTAAAGAGGAAAGTGTCATAGTTTAAGGGAGTAGTAAGTTATTACCATGTTTTTTTTGGCATTATCCGGACCATGCTGACCAAAGATATGCACTGGTTCTTGAGCATAACGATTTTACTAGTATTCAAAATTTGAACTTTTCTCACGCGCAGAGATTCAAAATGCCTTAAGATACCACCAGAATTTCCACCTATGCTTCTCTCTCCTCTTTCTCTCTCTTTAGAAAGTAGACAGACACATCTCCAAACATATCGGATATAAATAACGAAGCCCATGAACCACATGTCCAGTACTTAAATCACAAAGCATACGACACACCATTCTTTTGAGTCCCGAATATGCCTTTTCTTCGCTATAGCAAACCAATTATTACAATACTAGTGATATTAGTCCTTTTTCTGCTCTCTCAAGTCTCCGTTGTTGGAGGTGATAGAACAGAACAAAAGACAGATAAATTCATTATTGGAGTTCCAGGAAAAGCGTCTTTCAAAAACTTTGTGGAGATAACACGAAGTTCTAAGGATCCAAATGAGAAGAATTACACCGGTTTTTGCATTCGGGTTTTTGAAGAGGTCCGAAGGAAATTGGATTCCGATTTACGACGTCCCTGCGAATTTGTGGAGTTCAATGGATCGTATGATGATTTAGTAGCTAATGTCGCCAACAAGGTAATACATGTTTTTCGGACCCTTTTTTGTTTGCATATGTTTCTTTTTTTTTTTTTTTTTTTTTTTTGGTACTTCGGAATTAAATAAACTAGACTAGAAAGAACAAAGTTCTGCCACAAAGATTGGGCATAGCAATAAAAAACAAGACAACATGGAGCTCAATCCAAAATTTGTCTAGTGCATGGCGTATCCCTACGAAGAAACTCCCTGATGGAGAGAGGGCTGCTCTCCAGGATCTTGAGCTCTTCCTCTTGTTCAGAACCTAGATGCGCGAGATGATCCGCACACTCGTTGGCTCCCCGGGGCACATGGGATAAAGAAGAATTTGTGCCAGCAAGAATGGTCTTTGCATCAGTGATGATGGAGCTCAACGGGTGGTTAGTGTTCGGTCCATCATTGATGAGAGTAACAGCAAACAGAGCATCGGACTCGATCTTCACATTTGTCATCCCTTTTTCCAGAATAATAGTTAGGCCTTTGTAGATTCCCCATATTTCGGCTTCTAGGCTTGAGTCACAAGTCAATTTTCCATAGAACCCCAAGCACCAATGTCCTTGATTATCCCGGAACAGTCCTCCACAACCAGCAGCTTTGTTGGGGTTGTACCAACAGCCATCAGTGTTTAACTTAGTCTCCCCTGCAAAAGGTGATACCCAGTGTGTGAGTCTTTGATTTCCTAGACCATTTGATAGAGATGGTTTGAAAGCCTCGTCAATTTCCATTGCATAATTGTAGATAGCTTTGGCACTATTTGAAGGATTAGCATCAAGGTTTTCAAAACATTTTTTGTTCCGATCCTTCCAAATTTGCCAAAGAGTAGTCAGAAACAAAGTATTCCAATGCAACTGAGAATTGATAGCAGAATTGTTCCTTATCTTTTTCAATTGGATTGTAACCCAATCCTGGATAGGGCTTTCAAAACCATTTCGAATCAAATGTCTAACATCTAATTTATTCCAGAGCTCGATAAATTTCAAACAACCTCTAAAGAGATGATTTAAATCTTCAGGGGAGTTATTGCAACGTGGACATGAGTCCAGCGTTACAATTCCTCTCCTAGCTCTCATGTGGTTCGTAGGCAGTTTATTATGGAATATAAGCCAAATGAAAGCCTTAAACTTTGTTGGGGTTTTCAATTTCCAAATCCATTTCCAACCTGTGTTATCAGTCGGGTTCCTGTTGATCAAATCGTAGGCAGCAGAGGAGGAGAACATACCATTATCAGAGTTCACCCATGTAGGGTGGTCAGCAACTTGAGCAAATTGGGGAATATTAATTCCTAGAATCAGGTTCATGATATTTTCGTCAACTGGGTGATTTAAATTTTGAAGGTACCAGGAGCCATTAACAATTAAATAAGAGACTTTTATGCTCAAGTTAGTGTGATTTCCTGGGTAAAGAGAATCCAACGGAGAGTCCCCAACCCACCAGTCTTTCCATAAGTCCACAGAGTTACCATCCCCTATGACCCATTTCATTCCCCTAGTAATCACAGAGTTCGCTTTAAGAATGCTCTTCCAAGTGAAAGAAGAGGGTCTTTTGGAGGGCCAGTTAGAAAGAGAGCTGCTGGTAAGATATTTGTCCTTAAGAATTTTAGTCCAAAGGCAGTTCTCTTCAGTGGCCATCTTCCAGTTAAGTTTGGAAAGAAGAGCAAGGTTTTGGGTGTGAGCTTTCTTGAGACCAAGGCCCCCATTATCTTTGCTTTTGCAAACTTGGTTCCAATTGACCAGATGCATTCTTTTCCTATCGATAGTATCCCCCCATAGGAAATTTCTATTGATACGGTCAAGTTTATTACACACACTAATGGGGAGATGCATAGTTTGCATGGAGTAGCTAGGAATTGTAGACGTAACAGATTGGATGAGAGTAGTTCTACCAGAAAGCATAAGGGTATTGGATTTCCATCCAGTGAGTTTCTTTTGCACTTTCTCAATAATATAGTTAAAGTGCTGCCTACCAGGACGAGAGTGGAAGAGAGGGATTCCCAGATATTTCCCAAGGTCAGAAGTCAGAGGGATGTTGCACATGACACTGAGTCTTCTAGCTTTTCTTCTAGGGATGTTAGGGGACACAAACAATTTAGATTTGGAAAAATTTATGCTTTGTCCAGAGATATTGCAAAAGTTATTAAGAACTTCCATCATGGCTTTGCATGTGCTAATATTGTCAAGCCCAAATAACATGAGATCGTCAGCAAAGAATAAATGGGTTAGGGGGAGGCTATTTCTGGAAACTTTGATGCCCTTCCACATTCCTTCCTCCACTTTAACATTGATCATGGCAGAGAGCCTTTCCATACATAGAACAAAGAGATAAGGGGAAAGGGGGTCTCCTTGTCTGAGGCCACGACCAGGGGCAAATTCCTCAAGGACGCCTCCATTCCATAAAATAGAGGTCTTAACACTAGTCACACAACTCATGATCAGATTGATCCATTCAGTATTAAAATTGAAATAAAGAAGGGTATCAAAGAGGAATTTCCAGGAGACTTTATCGTAGGCTTTTTCAAGGTCGATTTTGAGGACAATCCCGCCTTTTTTCCCCTTTTTCCTTCTCAAAGTATGGAGAATTTCTTGAGTAATGATAATATTGTCAGTGGTAGTTCTCCCTGGAATGAAACTACTTTGAAAGGGACTTATGATTTCACTCAATAAAGGTCTAATTCTAGCCACAATGATTTTGGTGATGATTTTGTAGACCACATTACAAAGGCTTATAGGCCTAAACATAGTCATGTTCTCCGGATTGTCATTTTTGGGAATCAAAGATATAAAAGTTTTGTTAATCTCCTCAGGAACATGATGCGTAATGAAGCAATTTTTAACAAACTTACAGACCTCATCTCCAACAATATTCCAATATTTATGGAAGAATATGGCTTGTAGTCCATCAGGTCCAGGCGCCTTATAAGGGTTAATGCCCTTAATAGTCTCCCATATTTCAGAGTTAGTCACAGGTTCACACAAAATAGAGTTCTGAATAGGAGTGAGAATAGGGTGATTATGCAAAACATGATAAGATCCATTAGAGCTAGGACTCTCCTTAAAGAGATTGATAAAATATGTTTGCACCATAGACTTAATGGATACAGGGTCCTCCACCCAGTTATTAGAATCATCTCTAAGCATGGATATTTTTCCTTTCCTTCGTCGAATAATAGTAGTAAGGTGAAAATATCTAGTATTTCTCTCACCAAGAGTGATCCATTTCGCTCTAGACTTTTGAAACCAGTGCATCTCCTCTTGTTGAAGAATGTTGTTATATTCTAGAATAAGATCCTTTTCTAAAATTTGCATGTTATGCGAAAAGATTTTATCCTGGGATTTTTGAATACCACTAATTCTAGCAAGGGTCCATCTTTTTTTACGGAAGATATTGCCAAAGGAGTTTTTATTCCAGAAAATAGCTTCTTTTGTGAAGTTAGAAATATGATCATTTAAAGAGTTTCCAAACCAGCCTTTTTCCACTATTTCTTCGAAGGAAGGTTCTGATATCCATGCCGCTTCAAACCGAAAGGGTTTATTAACAAAATGCGATTGATTTTTCCCTAACACATAAACTAACATAGGCGCATGATCAGAATAAGTACGAGGGAGAATTTGGATCATACCTTCTGGGAAAAGAGATCTCCATTCCTCATTGCACAATGCTCTATCCAGGCGTTTTTGAACATTAGAGAGACCGTGTCTTCCATTATTCCAAGTGAATTTGGGTCCTGCGAAACCCATGTCAACGAGGTTGCAATTGTTGATGTTCTCACTGAATTTCCTTCTCTGGCTAGCAGTGGTGTCATTAGAATAGCTTTTGGTTTCATCGTAAGAAGCTATATCATTCAAGTCCCCTATAACCATCCAGGGGTGATTAGTAGATTCAGCAGTCTCTGTGAGATCTTCCCACAGTAAATCCCTAGCTCTAGGATTGGGGCTGGCATACACGGCAGATAAAACCCAATCTTCGAAGCAATTTTTCTTCACCTTAACATGGATTACCTGAGTGGCCACCTTAATGGTAGTGACGGTAACTTTTGTAGGGTACCACAGGACCCAAACTCCTCCAGACCTCCCAGAGGGATCAACATGAACAGATTCAGTTAGACCCATCTTACTGAAAAATAAACCCATGGTGGACAGGGAAACTTTCGTCTCTAGGAGAGCAAATATATCGGGTTTGTGTGAGTCGAACATCTCCACAAAATTACGCCTAAATCTTTCGTTACCAGCTCCTCTACAGTTCCAGACAATGATATTGAACGCAGACATAAAATAGTTAAATCCAGGGGAGAAGGGTTAGGATTACCCAAAAAATGAAGAACTTTAGTGTTACTCTGTTCTTTGGACCGATTGGGGTTGAACACCGCCATGTGGTTGTCCATTTTGTTGAGAAGGATAATCCTCTCGCAAGGCTTTATTTTCACGCCTATTTCCTCCAGCCACCAAATTTCGCTGACTTGGTGAGTTGCTCCGTTTCCTTGTTCTTTCCACAACCTCTCTTAGCGGCTGTGGGTGGTTGCTTTCTGTAATTTGATAGAATCTTGATCTTGAAAATGTAAGAAAATGAGAATTGAAGTAAAATGAGAAGACTTGGTAGAACAAGAATGGAGTTTATTGATAGGAATGTGGAACTCTCGTCCACGCACAGAGGAACTCTCGTCCTTTGGCTTACAGTTTACAAATCTCTCAATGCCTCTCCTTCTACTATACGATCCCCTTTTATACTCAATTACAGCACAAGAATGAAATACAAACAGTTACAACTGAATATAACTAGCTGTACGTATAGTTGGTTACAACAACTAATTGCCAACTGCTGGTGGTTGCTTGCTTTCAGTAATTCTGCACGTGCTCAATTAGGAATCTGAGGAAGGTGATGTATCATTGCCCCCTCCTTGAGATAAGCCTTGACCACAAGGCACAAAAGTTGGAAACTTGGAGTGGAAAGATTGGTAGAACTCCCAAGTGGCATCCTCAGGATAAGAATCAGACCATTGCACCAAGAGTTGAGTAGCAGGTTTCCCTTTCCATTTAACCAACCTCCGGTCAAGAATAGCAACTGGAACAGGATCTATGGTTCCTGCCTCTGAAACTGCTGGTAACACCGATTGAGGCACAACATGGTGGCCTAACTTCTTTTTAAGAAGTGATACGTGAAACACAGAATGGATTTTGGTGTTAGGAGGAAGAGCCAATTTGTAGGCCACCTGCCCCACCCTTTGCAGCACTTGATATGGTCCAAAGAATCTCGGTGAGAGTTTCATTGAGGACCTGAATTGGGCAGAAGTCTGCTTATAAGGTTGCAACCTTAAGTAGACCCAATCACCAACTTGGAATTCTCGTTCGGTCCTATGGGTATCAGCCAACTGCTTCATCCTATGTTGAGCTTTCCCCAAATGTTCTTTGAGGAGTTTAATGGTTGACTCCCTAGACTGCCCCCATTGATCTACTGCAGCTACTGTGGACATCCCAGGAATATAGTGGAGGTAAGTAGGAGGAGCTTGCCCATATAGGGCTTCATAGGGGGTGAGGTGAGTGGCAGAATGGTATGACGTATTAAACCACCATTCGGCTAATGGCAGCCAATGCACCCAGGCCTTAGGCCTCTCACTAGTCATGCATCTGAGATAGACTTCCAAACACCGATTGACCACTTCAGTCTGTCCATCCGACTGAGGGTGATAAGCTGTGCTAAGGCACAATTGTGTGCCCTGGAGAGTAAACAAAGATTGCCAGAATTGGCTAGTAAAAACTTTATCTCTGTCACTTACAATTGAGACTGGCATACCATGAAGTTTAAACACATGGTCCATGAATAATTGTGCCACCTCCATGGCTGTGAAAGGATGGGCCAAGGCCATGAAGTGTACATATTTTGTTAGCCTATCCACCACCACGAATATAACTGACTTTCCCCCTGAAATAGGCAAACCCTCAATAAAGTCCATTGATAGGTCAGCCCAAGCTCTTTCTGGTATAGGTAAGGGTTGCAACAAGCCAGGACTACCCATTGTTTCGGTCTTACTTCTTTGGCAAGTGTCACATTCTGACACATACTTCTTTAGTTCCTTCTTCATGCCCACCCAATAAAATGATCTCTTGAGCCTCCTGTAAGTTTTATCAGCCCCAGAGTGCCCTCCAATTGGACTTGCGTGGACTTCTGCCATGATTAACCTTCTGATGTCTTCCCCTTTACCAACCACAAGTCTGCCCTTATAAGTGAGAACCCCATTCTGCCAATTATAACCTGAATGGCTCTGAGCATTGGTCTGCAGTTCTGCAATCAACTCCTGTAGTTCTTCATCAACTGCTACAGATTGTTTCAAGGCCTGTAGCCACTCTGGTTGGACTATTGATAAAGCAAAAGAAGTGGAAGCTATATCCTTCCCATGCCTTGACAAGGCATCTGCAGCTACATTTTCCTTTCCAGCTTTGAATTGGATCTCATAATCATATCCCAACAACTTAGTTATCCATTTCTGCTGCATGGGAGTGGACATCCTTTGGTCCAACAAGTACTTTAAACTAAGATGATCAGTTCTAATCAAAAAATGTCTTCCAACCAAGTAATGGCCCCATTTCTTGACAGCATACACCACTGACAGTAATTCTTTCTCATATGTGGAAAGACCCAAGTGTTTAGGTGATAAGGCCTTACTAATGAAGGCTATAGGGTGACTGTCTTGCATTAATACAGCTCCTATGCCACTACCAGAGGCATCACACTCCACCACGAAGATTTTGTCATAGTTTGGCATGGCTAGGACTGGGGCAGTAACCATTGCAGTCTTCAAGGATTGAAAGGCTTGCTCAGCCTCATTTGACCACACAAAAGCATCCTTCTTAAGTAAATTGGTAAGGGGATGGCTAATGCTGCCATATCCCTTAATGAATCTTCTGTAGTAGCCCGTAAGCCCTAAAAACCCTCTCAAAGACTTTACAGAGGCAGGTCTGGGCCATTCCAACATCCCTCTCAGTTTGATTGGGTCAGCTGCAACTCCCTGATCAGAAATTATGTGCCCCAAATACTCTAGACTGGGTTGACCAAATGCACATTTGGAGAGCTTAACAAACAATGTATGAGTTCTTAACAATGTAAAAGTGGTAGTCAGGTGCTCCAAGTGTTCATGCAAACTCCGACTATAAACCAAAATGTCATCAAAAAAAACCAAAATGAACCTCCTCAAATGGGGTTTAAAAACATGATTCATCAGACTTTGAAAGGTGGCTGGTGCGTTAGTGAGGCCAAAGGGCATAACAAGAAACTCATAATGGCCTTCATGAGTCCTAAAGGCTGTTTTTTCCACATCTGATGGATGTACCCTGATTTGGTGATAACCAGCCCTTAAGTCTAATTTGGAAAATATCTTGGCACCATGCAATTCATCCAAGAGCTCATCTATGATTGGAATAGGGAATTTATCCTTGATAGTTAACTTGTTTAACTCCCTGTAATCTACACACATACGCCAAGTATTATCCTTCTTCTTAACCAAAAGCACTGGGGAAGAAAATGGACTAACACTTGGCCTAACTATCCCAGATTTGAGCATTTCTTGAACTATTTTCTCAATTTCATTCTTTTGTATATAGGGATATCTGTAGGGTCTCACATGCACAGGGGTACTGCCCTCTTGTAGGGGAATTTTGTGGTCAAAAGACCTAGAAGGTGGAAGGGCAGTGGGTTCTTTAAAAATATCGGAAAATTCCTGTATGAGGGAAGAAATTTCTGTAGGTACCTGTGGTTCCTGGGCCAGTACTGATAAGCTGCTTATCTGGGCAATAAATCCTTGTTTGGCCTGCTGTAGTGTCTTTCCCATTTGTTTGACTGTTACCTGTTCCACTTTCCACTGACTATTTCCCTTCAACTCTAGAAGCTTGTCATTGTAATTAAACTGCATGACCAGATTTTTGAAGTCCCAAGTCACTGGCCCAAGGGTACTTAACCACTGAATTCCAAGGACCATGTCACATCCTCCCAATGGAAGCAATCTGACCTCAGCCACAAACCCCTCTCCTTGCATTTCCCAGACCAACTTTTTACAAACTGCCCGGCTGCAAAGTTTGCTGCCATCTGCTACTGCCACTAATAGATCAGGCGTGGGCTCAATTAAGCAACCAGAATTCTTAGCTATATTTGGCTCAATAAAGTTGTGCGTACTCCCGGAGTCTATTAGAATGGTAATAGTCCTTCCTTTTAGTTTTCCCTGCATCCTCATGGTTTTGAAGGAATTACTCCCAGCTAGGGCATGCATAGAAATTTGCACACTTTCCTCTCCCATGTCCTCCACAGGTGGGGCTTCAAACCCCTCCTCATCGTCCTCCTCATCTCCAATTAGGAGATATAGTTGCCTCTTCATACACCTGTGACCCCTTACGTAGCGTTCATCACAATTAAAGCAAAGGCCTTTCTCCCTTCTGGCATCCATCTCCATCTGGGTAAGTTTCTTGATAGGAAATTGAGGATTGGCTAGGGGCAAAGGATTTGTTTGGTTAGGGTTTGGTTTAGAGATTACCCCAACATTAGGCCTTGGTTCAGTACGTACTCCAACAGAATTGGAGATCCTGGAATTGGGTAATTGAGAAGATGAACCCCAACTTCCACTAGGCTTAAGTGGGATTCTTGACTTTCTGGCAATGGCTTCTGTTGTTTCTTCTTGTAGTCTGGCCAACCCAATGGCTTGGGAAATGGTAGTTGGATGAAACATTTGCACTGCTGCTCTGATTTCTTCCTTTAATCCACTCAAGAAACAACTGACGAAGAATTCTTGAGTTAACCCCTGAGTTCTATTGGCCAATTCCTCAAACCTTTCCTGATAACTTTTCACCGTTGTACTCTGGCACAACTTGGTAAGTGCTCCAATGGCGTCTTCATAGACATTAGGGCTAAAACGAACCCTCAAACCATACTCGAATTCTTTCCAATTAATAGGGTTTTGGGTTTTCTCAAACCACTGGAACCACTGGACCCCTTTATCATCAAGGTGCATTACGGCCAATTGGACCTTCTGACTTTCTTCAATTGAATTGTAATCAAAGAAGCGTTCGCACTTGTAAAGCCAACCAGTTGGATCTTCCCCTTGGAAACGAGGAAAATCGATCTTGGCGTAGCGTGTTTGGACCGTAGCAGAACCAATGGAATGACTATCGTTGTGGTTTTGCGATCCCTCCTCGCGATCTTGATGGTTAACTCTGATGGCCATTTGATCGTACTTCATGTTCATGGCCACCACCATATCCTTGAGTTCCTTGAGGGTTGAATCAGTATTATCCCTCCACTGCTTCAGGGCTTCATCGTTGCGTTTCTGTTCTTGCGACCTCGTGTCCATGGTGAACCGTGTCCAAGGAAGCACAAAGCTCTGATACCAAATGATAGAATCTTGATCTTGAAAATGTAAGAAAATGAGAATTGAAGTAAAATGAGAAGACTTGGTAGAACAAGAATGGAGTTTATTGATAGGAATGTGGAACTCTCGTCCACGCACAGAGGAACTCTCGTCCTTTGGCTTACAGTTTACAAATCTCTCAATGCCTCTCCTTCTACTATACGATCCCCTTTTATACTCAATTACAGCACAAGAATGAAATACAAACAGTTACAACTGAATATAACTAGCTGTACGTATAGTTGGTTACAACAACTAATTGCCAACTGCTGGTGGTTGCTTGCTTTCAGTAATTCTGCACGTGCTCAATTAGGAATCTGAGGAAGGTGATGTATCATAATTCTGGCAAACTCATGGTACGTGACGGTAGAGAGGCTTTGGATGTCGGGTGGTTTTTTGGGAGGGGAGGAGGGGGCAGAAGTGATAGAATGTGGTTTAGGGTTTACGGTGGTAATATCCACCACAATGGAATCAATCGAACTAAAAATGGGTTTTTGCAAGATACCTGGGCCTTCTTGAAGATTAGGTTCCTTCTCAGTGGGATTTTGGGGCGCTGATTTGGTTATAGGAATAAGCACTGGTGTTGGGCTTGATGTATGGGCTGGCCCATTGAGGGGGGAAAATCTGGAACCAAATTGGTTAGGTTTATTGATGTTTTTCGGCTGGTTGACTTTGCTAGTTCCTGGGTTATTCAAGTTTTGGTTTTTTTGTTGACCCACTTTCTTGTAGCTATATCCACTGTGAGAATTTTTGGATTGGGCTTCCTCATTGGCTTTCATGGGTTGCTTATCAGAGTTGTTTCTTGCTGTGGTATGATTGTTAGCTTGGGCTTCATTACGGGCCTGATCAACTTTGGGCTGGGCTCTCTTGAATTTTCTGGAAACCACCATCCAATCACCATAGCCTATCTCTTCTGGTCCTTCTTCTCCAATCTGCCCGTTAAAACGGACAGGTTTTCTGTCAGACATCGCTGCAGCTGTAACGTTCGGATTTTCCCCGCCGGTTGGGTTTCCGGCCAGGGATGAATTCGCACACTGTTCTTTCCGGTGACCTACTCTTCCACACGCAAAGCAAATCAGATGGACATGCTCGTATTCTAGAAGGTAGTCGAATTTCTCCACTGCAATGGAGGGCGGTAATGGCTGGCTTAAATCCATTTCAACACATAATCGGGCATAACTTCCTCGGACAGATGCCTCTGTTTTGTTGTCAACTTTAAGGGGTTTCCCCAATTTTTCAGCAATGATTCTTAAACTTTCCTCCTCATAATATTCGGCGGGGAGAAGGGGGATACGCACCCACACAGCAGTGGTAATGGCAGATGCCATATCCGCCTTGAAATCTCCATGCCATTTTCTGACTGTGAGGTAGTGATCTTGGATGATCCATGGCCCTCCTGTGTACACTCTGTTATAGTCAGATTTAGATTCAAACCGGATTAGGTCACTAACCTTTTTGTGTAGATTCAGTAGAATCAACTTGTCTAATGTTCAGAAACCTTTTTTTTTGGCTCAGTTATGTTCAGAAAACCTACAATATCCTATGTATCCCTTAAATTACGTAACCGAATTCATAAATTTTGAACATGAAGTTTCTAAAAGCAACCTTTAACCTTGGATTCATATTATTAATATGCAATATGTTTTTATATATCTTAATTTTATAAATGCAAATGGTATTTAAATAATAGGTTACGAGCTTCAATTTAGAATGTTACGAATTATAGGCGATTATGGATATCGTGATTAAACAAATAGGATACATAGCACTTCTCGTTTATGTTTCCGTTTACTATTTTTTTACAAGTTACGAATTTCAATGTGAAATGGAATGAAATTAAAGGCGATTAAGGAGCACATATCATGCACAAAATATTTGAGTAACCTGGTTTATATTTCCATGTTCTTATTGGTTAACATGTGCTTTTCTGAATGTGGAAAAAAATATGGAAGACTTATGACGCTGCGGTAGGCGATATAACAATATTAGCACACCGTTGGAAGGACGTGGAATTCACCGAGCCATTCACCGAATCAGGGTTATCGATGGTAGTTCCAGTGAAGTCCAGTCCCAAAGCATGGATATTTCTTGAGCCTTTCACTCTGGGAATGTGGTTGGCTACTGCCGCTGTTTTGGTCTACACAATGTTCGTAGTTTGGTTTGTCGAACATCGGTCCAATCCAGATTTCAGTGGTCCATGGAAACATCAACTTGGAACTGCGCTTTGGTTCACCTTCTCTTCACTTTTCCTCGCTCACCGTAAGTATAATATAGAAGTAGAATAAGTTGTGGTATAGCCATTCTTTACAGATATGGTTTCAGAAACAAGCATCTAAACGAAATTCATAAAAAATGTCTTCCATGCAAGGCACTGAGGCAGTTCAACAGGATATTAGTGAGACCGTCATGCATCCAACGATATCAAAATACTGTCTAAAATTACCTTATTTCAGATAAATGTTGGTGTTTCTAGTACTGCTCTTAGGCTGAGTTTCCCATTTTTAAGTGACTTTGCTAAAAGTCATATTTTGTCTTTGTTAGTTTTATGTCGAGAGCTATATGATTATTTGTTCATCTCGATGAGAGGAGTCGAAAAATAAAAAAATATGACTTTTACTCTAATTTTTTGGATAAGGACCAACTTTTAGCACCAAAATACAAAATCTCGATACTATAAATACAAAATGTCTGTTTCGACATGTCTTGGATTGTTACTACTCTATTTTCTTATTTGTGAGAAACAAAATCTATTTTTTTGAAAACTATTCAACCCATATTTATAAACACAAATAGAAGCTCCATTGCACAACAAGAAAAGTTCACAATTTAGCTTCTGCAGGAGAAAAGATTCAAAGCAACTACGCTCGGATAGTGGTGGTAGTGTGGCTTTTCCTGGCGCTGGTCTTAACTCAAAGTTACACAGCTAGCCTCACGTCAATGCTCACAATCTCACGACTCCAACCGAGAATTCTGTCCCCAGCAAAAGTTGGTTGCGATGAAAATACATTCATGAAGAATTACGTGCAAAACGTGCTTAACTACAAGAATGTCACTCTTATCAGCGACGGAGAAAACTATTTAGGGGAGTTTGAGAGTGGCAGTATATCGGCAGCATTTCTTGAGATCCCGTATGCTAAAGTTTTCGTCAACAGATACTGCAGGAAATTTACCATCATTGGAACTACATATAGGTTTGGAGGATTTGGCTTTGTGAGTACTGAACACTAATCTTTTTAGAACTCTTTTTCTCCCATATATTCCATAAACTTGATTACTAAAGCATGTTAGCTAGCAGCAGTCTTGACAATTCTCCGGGATAATATGTACTATGAAAAAGTTACTTTGCACACTAGTTCACAGAAATCCTGGGCCGGTTAGATTATTTTTCCCATTATTTTTCTTGTCTATCTTTTATTATATTCGGAGATTTGGAGGATTTGGCTTTGTGAGTATTAAACACAAATCTATTCTGCACTCCGCCCCGCATATAGCTGTTAATAATCTATAATATTGGTTCGTCTTGATGAGAAGAATTGAAAAAAATAAAAATGAGGACAAAACTACAAAAGAAAAAAGTCTAAAAACCAAATAATAAAAAGTAACTCATTTTAAATTTTTTTATTTTATTTAGCGAACTCGATCTTTACAGTTTTTTATCATAATTTTAGACTTTAGATTTCTCTTATCAATATGATCAAATCAATAATCGACAAAAATATAATACAAAACCAACAAAGGTTATAGAAGACAATAATTTTTAAAGATAAAGATGCAATTGAAAATCTATAGGATCATTTTGAGAGTAAAGGATCTCTGGCCAAATTTATACTATATGAAGTATAAACATCTAATAGGAAAATCTTCATCATTTGCCCATGCAGATATTTCAAAAAGGTGGTGGATTGGCGGCTAATGTCTCCAAAGCCATTCTAGAAATCTCAGAGGATGGGATTCTGAAAAAGTTAGAAGAGGAGTGGTTAACTCCCAACAAAGAGTGTTTAGATTCTCAAACTACTATGATGGAGAATGTTGATAGCTTGAGTCTCCGAAGCTTTTGGGGACTATTCCTCTTCTCCGTTGCCACTTCTTCTATGTCTTTTTTACTATTCCTCGGTCACTTAATAAAGAATTACTGGCACCATCAATCATCTCGAATGGCCAACATCGATGCCAGTAACGAGAGCGTTTCAATCAAGACGGTAAGAATGGCACGATACTTGATGAATGCAGAGATTGGAAGTCCATGGAGATCATCTCCATCATCTGATCCGGCGGTGCCTGAAAGTGTAATTTGCTGAACACACTTGGATTCCAAAAATCCATGTCAGGATTCATGCCACCATAAGGCACGTACACCATTTGTACTGCTAGATCTTTTTTCAAACTACAGTAGTCATCTAAAAAAATATCTAGCAATATAAAACAAAACAAAAAAAAATATCTATAGTACTGATTTTTCCCTCTCTTAACATTGTCTGAAAAATCTATCATAGTATCGTGTCGAGTATGACAACTATTAGGCTGCTCGTCCATTTTCCAGTCCAAAACCCAATGCCTCGGAGGGCCCCAAAACAAGGGGCTGATCCACCTGGTGAACATGATGTCATGTCTTTTTGTAATTTAAAATTTGTTTTTGGCAATACAATGCTATTTTGTACTCCGGCTTGATGCTTATGTTTTGTGTTGGGCCTTTTTATGGGCCGGTCTAATAAGCGAACCGTTATTCCCTCCAAGTCTAGCTAAAAATCGATTTGCATGCCTAAGGATAAAAATCATTCAAATAACAAAAATACGTACCCTTGAAATATTTAACGCGTATTTCCTCTCTGCCATTCCCACACTTTCTCTTTTTTTCTCCTTGCTTACTTTCTCTCTCTTTCTTCTCCTCCCTAACTTTCTCGCTTCCTTTCTCCTAGTTTCTCACTTCTTGTAGCTCAAAATTGGCAAAAGGATCGCTCAAAACGATGATGAAACGTAAGAAAAACAAAACCCTAGACCTAATTTTTTTTGTTGTTTTGATATTTGTTAATTTTGTGATTTTTCGTGAATAGCTTAGATGACTCACTGTCTCTATTTAGAAATTTCATGTTGCGTACATTGTGTTGTGGGTGATCAACGCAGGGGTAGCAAAAAGCCAAAAACCCTAGATGAATCACAAGTCATTGTTTTGAGACATACAAATTCGTAGGTGCTTGTAGAGAACACGAAATTTATTCTATTTTGGAGACATACCTATAACGATTGCAAAGTCACAACTAATCTACAGGCAATTTTTTCTGAAAATTATGAAGTGTAATGGGACTTTATTGTATGCTCGTCACATTGTCGCAAAACAAGAGAAAGATGTATGGTTTAATTTTTGATAATGATTGCAGTAATCACATGGTAACTGATAGGAGCACTTTTTGCGAAACCTGAAACTTCCTCAAACTTTTAATTCAAGACAGGAAAACTAGGGTGAGCATGGACCGGATTGCTCCAATTTTATGGTAAACCAAGAATCAAACCACTACTTACGGATTATAAATTGGAGAACCAAGCTAACCCATAAAATTAATACAACATACCAATCCAAACCATTAAAATACGGTTCGGTTTCGGTTTGAAACCACGGTTCCTTTGAAATTGAGATTTCATTTTCATAAACTATATAAAGTACTAATTAAAATTACAGAGATAAATTAAACCAACGATTATATTAAAACAATGTCTATTAAAATCACCAAAACTCACAAACATCAACCAACTAAAGAAGAGTATAATACCAGTAATTAGTGAATGAATAGATTATTAAATTAGAAAATTAATTACCTAGCGAAAACATTAGGAACTCAATAGGCTATGCCCAAGCCGTGAATGTTTAGTTTATTAAAATCATATGAATAACTTCTCATATGTAGAAGTTTGGGGAACTAATCTTAGAAGTGAAAGAATATGGTGGTCGAATGCAACATTAGATTAATTAGGAAATTAATTTACAAAGTATTAGGAAAAAAAAGTTTATTTAATGTATCTAAATCTAATTTTATAATATATTTCATGTGCGCGGTTCGGATCGGTTTAGAACCATAACCATTAACGTAAATCCACAAATCAGACCATTTAACAAGGTTTCTACTTTTTTAAACTGGGACTAAACGACATTTTTTTTTTTAAACAAGTACAAAGATTAAAATGGAAGATGGGAGAAAGTTACAACTAGTGGAAACGAAGAGCCACTAGACGAGACAATCCACATTAGACCCCAGGATAGCAAGATGCCAACCTAAAAGAAAATTCACAATAGGGCTCAAGGACATACCCAAGAGCAGCATAACAGAGGAATCAAATAGACTTTTGAAACTAGATTACAAGGAACCCAAAATGCTTTGAAGTCTAAAAAGGAAGTCATCCATAGAGAAATTCTTGCATCCATCTTTGGCCTTAACCTAAAGTGCCACTCTATTCTTTATAAGATCAAAGCTCTTGACCCAATCCGGAGTAGAACGTTCGAAGATCAAGGTGTTTCTAACATTCTAGATGGTCCATATTACTGCTAGTGGTGTAACCTCCCAACTCATTCTTCTTCGTTTGTTCATTTTCCAATCCTTCTACTACATTAGAAGGCTGACAATTGCAGGAGGAGCGACCCATTGAACTCCCCACCATAATAGAATTTTAAACCAAATCTGCCCAACTGGTTGACAATGCAAAAAAGGATGATTGGCTGTTTCAATAAAATTGGAGCAGAATTCGCAAATTGCTTCTTCCTCATTGTACAAAAAACCAATCCTCAAAAGGTATTCTCCAGACTTGATTTTTCCAAGGTGCACAAGCCAGCTAAAACATTGAACCCTATACGGTGTCACATTCCTCCAAATTAAATCAAAAGCCGCAGTAGAATAAAGAGATTGAGGGCTTGCCAAATTATAAAGAGATTGGACAGAGAACACTTTAGAAGTGTTGGCAGCCCAGATAAGTTTGTCTGCTGAACTATCAGATCCCACAATTCCTGAGCCATCCAATAAAGAAACTAATTCCATCAGAAGATCCTTTTCCCAATCATGAAGCCTTCTCCTGAAATTGTGGACACCCCTCCGAGGAATTCAATTTGGAGTCCGAGTTTTAGCGGATTGTCCCCAAGGAATTAACTTTGTGCATCCAATATGACTTTTACTCTAATTTTTTGGATAAGGACCAACTTTTAGCACTTAAAAGTAGCTTTTAGCACCAAAATACAAAATCTCATTACAATAAATACAAAATGTCCGTTTCGACATATCTTGGATTGTATACTCTATTTTCTTATTTGTGACAAACAAAATCTATTTTTTTGAATACTATTCAACCCATATTTATAAACACAAACAGAGGCTACATTGCACGACAAGAAAAGTTCACAATTTAGCTTGTGCAGGAGAAAAAATTCAAAGCAACTACGCTTGGATAGTGGTGGTAGTACTGTGGCTTTTCCTGGCATTGTTCTTAACTCAAAGTTACGCAGCTAGCCTCACGTCAATGCTCACAATCTCACGACTCCGACCGATAATTCAGTCCCCAGCAAATCCCCTCTTCCTACTGACCCTCCCATACATCGCCAACACCAAAAAAGGGTTATAGCAAGGATTTAGTTTCCTCGCCAAAGCATCTGATTTCCTCGCTAAAGGAATTGGCGAGGAAATTTTTTTTCGCCAAGTTTCCTCACCTAAAGGTCGTCGCAAAAGGTATTCTAGCGAGGAAAAATAGATTTCCTCGCCTATTCTACCAATTGGCGAGAAAATTTGTCCTCGCCTATTTTGCCCAGTTGGCGATGAAATGTTGTTTTCCTCGCCTATTTTGACCAGTTGGCGTGGAAATTTTTCCTCTCTAAAACTCCTAAAACTAAAAAAAAAACGAGAATTCAATTCCCAGCTTCTCCACCTCCACTGGGAATCAAACCAGCGACCTACTCTCTAATAACGAGCGACCCATCCAGTACACCAACTTCATTTTCCTGTTCCTGCACAGGCTAACTCTTTAGTTGAGCATGTTGTCAATTCTTTTGCTATATTGGATAATTCTGCTGCGAAGGAGACTGTTACTCTTCCTTTGGTTTCTAACGCTTCTACTCTAGGTACTTCTCATGATATGGTTCTTCGGGAAGCTGATTTTGCTGGTGCAAGTTCTAAGAATGTGGTTCTGCCTGATGACCTTTATGATGATCCTCCAACTGGGGGTGATTCTTTGGAGGCTGATTTTGCTGAAGGTCTCTCAGTTGATCCTCCTAATCAGCAAGGGAATGGGAAAAGGAAAGGTAATGTAAAAGCTCCTCCTACTAAGAAAGGAGGTGGGGGTAGGAAGTCTAAGCGTTAGCTTTCAAGATCGCTAGCTAGAATATTAGGGGCTTGAATAACCCCTTAAAACAGAAAGAGATTAAGTCTCTTGTTATTTCACAGAATTTAAGCTTCTGTAGTGTTTTAGAAGCTAAGGTTCGTCAGGACAATATTAATGATGTCTGTCGTCGTTGTTTTCCTCACTCATGGAATTGGCTGGCAAATTCTGGGAGTCTTAGTACTGCTCGTATTGTGCTCGGCTGGGATCCTCATATCTTAGGGGTTCATTTACTCTCTAGTTCTGATCAGCTCCTATGTCTGCAAGTGACCTGCTTGGATACTCAACGTGTTTGCTTTATCTCTGCTGTGTATGGGGCAAATTCTTTGCCGGATAGGCGAGTTATGTGGGCTACCATGCGTGCCCTGTCTTCTATCATTGGGGACTCTCCTTGGCTTCAGATGGGGGACTTCAATGTGGTTTGTCATCGCTCTGAAAGACTGGGGAACTTTGATGCTACAGCTGCTGCTAAGTTTAGGCAGTGTTTGTTTGACCTCAATATGGAAGACCTTACTACTAGGGGTGCATGGTTCACTTGGACAAATAGGAGAGGTGGTGCAGGTGATAACATGAGTAGGATAGACAGGGTGGTAGTCAATGCTGGTTGGCTAGATGCTTTTCCTGACTCTGAGGCTTTGGTTCATGCCCCAGGTATCTCCAATCACTGCTCCTTATTGGTGTTTGTCCTTCATGTAGCCCCTTAGAAAAAGCCTTTTCGTTTTTTCAACTACTGGATGAAGCATCATTTGTTCAAGGATTTGGTGTCTCAATCTTGGTCTCAGCCTATTTCTGGGTCTGCTATGCTCAAGTTCTCTCTTAAACTTAGAAGGTTGAAACCTGTTCTGCGAGCTTTAAATAAGCAATGTTTCTCTAATATTTCTGGGAGAGTTATGGAGGCTAGGCAGCACTTGGAGTCTCTTCAATCTCTTTGTTCTCAACAGTTGGGAGATGATAGTTTGAAGATTGAGGAACAGGAAGCTCTTATGCAATTTATGGAGCTTAGTGCAGCTGAAGAGTCTTTTAAAAAATAGAAATCCAGAGTGGCTTGGCTAGCTCTGGGGGATAAGAATACTAAGTTTTTTCATCACAAGGTTGCTAGTAACAGAATGAGAAACAAAATTTTGAGCCTGACTAATGCTGAAAGGGTTAGGTTGGACAAGCCTGAGGATGTGCAACAGGAAATTGTTCAGTTCTATATGGGTTTGCTTGGGACCAAATTTCAGAATAAACAAGATGCCAAGGGATGTTTGCAGCGGATTATACGGAGGAAAGTTCCTGTTTCTATGCAAAGGGACCTTATCCAGCCGGTTTCTGTTGATGAGATCAAGATTGCTTTAAAGTCCATCAAAGGTGATAAAGCTCCAGGACTTGATGGCTTTTGCTCTAGTTTTTTCCAACAAAATTGGGACATTGTAGGGCAGGATTTGGTGGATGCACGAAACCCCCTCACTGCAACTGGCAAAAGGCAGAACCACAAAGGAGACAAAGAACGTCGGGACTTTCGTGGCGGAAGAGAAGTTGTTAACAGCATCCACTAGTGGATTAGCAAATACACAGACAGCAGCAGTTCCCATAAGCAACATCATCACTGCTTCGAAACTTTTGGGGACTATTCCTCCTCTCCGTCGCCACTTTCTCCATATCTTTTCTACTATTCCTTGGTCACTTGATAAAGAATTATTGGCGCCATCAATCATCTCAGGTGGCCAACATCAATACTAGTGATGAGAGCATTTTGATCAAGATGGTTAGAGTGGCATGATACTTGATGAATGCAGAGATTGGAAGTCCATGGAGATCATCTCCATCCTCTGATCAGGCGGTTCCTGAAAGTGAAATTTGCTAAACATCCATGTCAACACTAGGATTCATCATTCATACCACCATAAGAAACATAAACCAATTGTACTAGTTATTTTTTCAAACTATAGTAGTCGTCGGAAAAAAAAAAAGAACTAGCAATACAAAAATCGATAAGTAAAAAACAAAGAAAAAAAAAACCAAGTCTTGTTGACTTAACGATCCATCCACATCACTAATTTATTAGTATTCAACATTTCAACTTTTCCACACGCAGTGCTTCAAGATTCCACCATTACTAATTTAGTGTTCCAACATTTGACTTTTCCTACACGTAGAAATTCAAAATGCCTCACGATTCCACCAGAAATTTCCAGCTATGCTTCTTTCTCCTCTTTCTCTCTCTAGAGTGAGACAGGAAGGCATGTCCGGACATTTCACGTATAAATAAGTAATCCCATGAACCGCAATTCCAGTAGTTAAATCATTACTTTGAATCCCAAAAATGCCTTTCGTTCGCTGTAGCACAAAATCAATCTTGCTGAATATAGTAATCCTTTGTTTTCTCTCTCAAGTCTTTGTTGTTAAAGCTGATAGTACAGAACACAAGACAGAGAAATTGAGAATTGGAGTTCCTAATACAGCAGCCACTTTCAAAAACTTTGTGAAGATATCGTCAAGTTCTAATAATCCAGATGAGAAGAATTACACAGGTTTTTGCATCCGGGTTTTTCAAGAGGTCCAAAAGAAATTGAATTATTCCATACCTCATGAATTTGTGGAGTTCAATGAACCGTCTTATGATGATTTAGTTGCCAATGTCGCTAACAAGGTAATACATGTCTCTCCAACATGCTTTTGCATATGTTTCAGTGTCACTAAACTTATTTGTGTGCCTTGCACGTACTTTGGATCCTTTTGATCTTTATAATTTGTTTTCAAAGATTAATAAAAAAAAATTTGGCTGTTGAAAAAAACTAACTTTAGTTGTGTAGTATCATTTTATCTTATGTTTAGAAATGCTAGAATATCCATTTCATATATATTTGGATGTGTACAATAAGTTTCATTGAAGTAAATAAAAACTCATAATATATATTTGGATACAAATTTATAACAACAATATTGAATTCATAACTTTTGAACATAATTTTTTTGATACAAACCTTGGATTGATTCATATTCTAAATACTCCAATATGTTTTTGTCTTGATGTTATAATTTCTTATGCATTTGTCATGTATATTTTAAGTATTTCAATGTAAAATACTATGAACTGAAAGGTGATTGGTTGTGTTTACCAGTTTTGGGCCGGTGGTTTAATTTAATACATTTCTATCTCTTTACCGAAAAAAAGAAAGGTGACTAGCTAATAAGGGGGACATATCGTGCACAAACAAATACGAGTAGCACTTCCAGGTCGTTTATGTTTGCTTTTTCAGTTTTGTCAGAGTTCATGAAAAGATAAGTAACAGAAAAATTAATTCCTCCCGAATATCCTGAGAGTGACATGAAAATAAAAGATGCTTTACAAACAAATTTCTGTAGACTAATATGCTAGAAACTACTCCCTCTGTCTCAATTTATTTTTCCAATTTCGTCATAAGTGTCCTATACAAAAATTATTTATATCTCACAATCTATAATATTCTATGTAATTTTAAAAAAAATTGTTTAATAGAGTTAATTGAGATTTAGCAAACAAAATTCATATTGCAAATAAAAATATTATAAACTAAAACACATAGACTATTTATTAGGAGATAGCAAGCAGTGAAAACAGACAAACTATATGGGACAGAGGGAAGACTGAAGAAGTATTAAAATGGGTAATGACTAGCTGGTAGTGCATTAATACATATTTGGTGTTCTCATGTTTTGTAATGTTAACTTATGCACTTCTACTACATGTGAACAAAAATATGAAGACCTATAGCGCTGCCGTAGGGGATATAACAATATTAGCAGAACGATGGAAGAACGTGGAGTTCACCGCGCCATTTACGGAGTCAGGGTTGTCAATGGTAGTTCCAGTGAAGCCCAGTCCAAAGGGATGGATATTTCTTCATCCTTTCACTCTGGGAATGTGGTTGGCTATTGTCGTTGCATTAGTCTACACAATGTTCATAGTTTGGTTCGTCGAACATCGATCCAATCCAGAATTCAGTGGTCCATGGAAAGATCAACTCGGGAATGCACTCTGGTTCACCTTCTCTTCACTTTTCCTTGCTCACAGTAAGTACAATATAATCAGTTCTATGTTTGTGTGTGTGTTTTTTCTTTTATTAAAGATGTTTGAACCTAATTACATTGTTGTGTTCGTATCATAGCACTTATTTGCTCTATTTTTTTTGTTGTCTTAATTTGTGTCCGGACGACCTTGTTCTGAACAATGCTCTTTTTATTTTGGGATTATTTTCTCCTTTCTATAAATATATAAACTAGAATTCGATGCAATAGTTACGTTTACCTTTGATTTTTGTAGAAAAAACCCGTATTTTTTGAAAAGTACAAATTCAACCCTTTTTTCAAAATTTCCAAGAATTATTTTTGTTGAGTACTAGAAGGCTGAATGTTATTGTTCTCAATTTTGCAAAAGTGTTCCTGATTCTTGTTGCCAGGGGTCGCCAAGAATATGACACATGACTAAACGAAGGGTACCGATCAAATGAGTACCGAAGTTGCAGCAAATGATCCGAACCATTTAAAAATTTTAAAATATTTTTTAGAGTGGCCTCGCGAGAAATCAGCTCAAACGGATACTCGCAACTAGTTGATCTGATGTACCCATTTTCATTTCAAAATACTAGTTGCTAGTATCCGTTTGAGTTGATTTCTCGCAGGGTCATTCGAAAAAATATTTTAAATTTTTTTGAACTGTTCAGATATTTTTGCGGGGCTCTTAATTGAGCCCCGCATGCACGGATGCACCGTCGATACTTGTAGTAGCGTTGTATGTCACATGAACAACTTCAACAACATACCAGAAAGATTTTTTTTTAATAGGTACTGCACCGTTAATTCTTATTGTTTTTATCATTATTTAGGAATAGAGAAAATTGCATAAATAAAGATCAAATAGAGTTTACAACAGGAGAACATGCAAATTACTACAAAGACATGATAACAAACAAAATAAAACGCAACATCAAAAGCTTAAAATTAAGAACAAAGCCCCTATTAACTGTGGTCCCCCATGTCAAGATGACACACAAAAAAGGAGATGACATGTTGTGCAAGATCATGAGCCCGCTGGACATCTTTTCGCGTAGCTTTAGAGATTTTACAAAAAGTCAACTTTGAAACTCTCCGCGTTGATGTTGTGTATCAAACAAGCATCACTGTATGTAGTGACACTTAGTCCACCCAATAATCTACATAATGGCGTTAAAGCAGTCAGAAAATATGTATACAACATTGAAATTATGAGCTAAGAACCCTTTAATTGCTTCCTGTATAGCTTACTAGTTCCGATTGGAGAGGGCTAGAACTATAAGACGAGATTGCTTTTTGAACGAAGAGGGATCCGTTCGGCTTACTATCAATAAACCCTAGACCACTCAAGGAATGTCCATCCTTCCATGCTCCACCGACATTTTGAAGAGAAAATTTTTATCCTTGTCATTTTGAAGAAGAATAATCCAATCCATTAACCAAACTTTGAAAACCAAGGTCGCAGAGATTCCCAAAGTGGAGTGAGGGAATTCACTAACATCCCAGACTATGGATGTATTGCTACAACAACAGAACAAATGAGCAATAGTTTCTTCTTCAGACTCACAAAAGGGACAAATGAGTGAGAATTGAGGGCTATGCTGATAAAATACCCTTTAGGAAGGGCATTTTTTTGGTAGCTTCACCTTTTTCTCGAGCAGCACAAAGTTTTTATGATGACTTGGGAACATCTGTTTTTAATTATGTTGTTTTTGTTTTGTTCTTTTTTTTTTTTGTCAAAAAAAATTGAATGGCTTGGAGGTAGGATTATGTTTTGCGAGTTAGAGTACTAAAAGTTTCTTCGAATCTTTTTCAACGCATTTCTTTTACTGATATCATATTTGGCTCTTTTGGGACTAATGAAATTTTTCTTAGCAATTGAAAAAAAAAGTATTTGGAAGCGTTTTACTGAATTGAATGGAAATTAAAGTTCTCATCATTATCGCATAAAGAACCCTAAGATTCACAAAGAGAATTTCTGTACAAAAGGCATTTGGAATATTATTACAGTATAGCAGTAGCATTAATTTTTGTAATTATAAGCGAAGAAGGGTGAATATCATGATTTGGAACAAAAGAATCACACCACATTTTCGTAATTATAAATGAATGCTAGCGTCTTGAAAGTATATATATACGTATATATGTATCCATAATCTAATGACCAAGAGTATATGAATGGGAACCATAAATTGTCCCCTACTATATATTCTGCCTTCTAATTATTTTACAAAAACATGGAGGTGTAAACCATTTACTCTTTAATTCATGAAAAAGAAAAAACTAAATTTCACCGAATAGAAAAGTTTACTATTTTAAATGTGCAGGGGAGAAGATTCAAAGCAACTACGCTCGCATTGTGGTGGTGGTGTGGCTTTTCCTGGCATTGGTCGTAACACAAAGTTACACCGCTAGCCTCACGTCAATGCTCACAATCGCACGACTCCAACCAACAATTTTATCACCAGCGAAAATCGGTTGCGAGGGTGCTATATTTATTCAGACATTTTTGCAAGACGTGCTTAACTACAAGAATGTCAAACTTATTAGGGCCGAAGATGAGTTCCTGAGGGAGTTTGAGAGTGGCAATATAACGGCAGCATTTCTTGAGATCCCATATGCTAAAGCTTTCGTCAACAAATATTGCAGGAAATTTACCATCATTGGAACCTCATATAGGTTTGGCGGATTTGGATTTGTGAGTACTGAACATTAATCTTTTTTGCCACATACTCCTTAAGTTTTCGTGAACAGAACTTCTTCACGACTTTAAATTAACGCATGTTAGTAGTAGTCTTTTGGACTACTCATGAAAATTAGTTTTCCACACCAGTTCACAAAGACTACTCTTGGACAAGGGGACCTTTGAAAATTAATTTTCCACACCAGTTCACAAAGACTACTCTTGGACAAGGGGACCTTTGAAAATTAATTTTCCACACCAGTTCACAAAGACTACTCTTGGACAAGGGGACAAAGACTACTCTTGGACAAGGGGACCTTTGAAAATTAATTTTCCACACCAGTTGACAAAGACTACTCTTGGACAAGGGGACCTTTGGTGTGACAAAGACTACTCTTGGACAAGGGGACCTTTGAAAATTAATTTTCCACACCAGTTGACAAAGACTACTCTTGGACAAGGGAACCTTTGAAAATTACTTTTCCACACCAGTTGACAAAGACTACTCTTGGACAAGGGGACCTTTGGTGTGACAAAGACTACTCTTGGACAAGGGGACCTTTGAAAATTACTTTTCCACACCAGTTGACAAAGACTACTCTTGGACAAGGGGACCTTTGGTGTGACAAAGACTACTCTTGGACAAGGGGACCTTTGAAAATTAATTTTCCACACCAGTTGACAAAGACTACTCTTAGACAAGGGGACCTTTGAAAATTACTTTTCCACACCAGTTCACAGAAAATCCTGGGTCACTCAGGGCCGACCTTGGGGTAAAATAGGAGGTGCAGTAGGTTTAAGTCTCCAAAATTGAACAAAAACTGGACCTCGTTTTCCATAAAACCCATAGATATGGAGTACTATATATAAGTCGTTCCTTATTTCAACAAAGTTAGAGCCTTTGCTTCGGTGTTAATTAAACTATGAGGGGGTTGGTTCAAATCCGAAGAGACCCTTCTGTCTAAGATATATATATATAGGGAGGGCTTCTAGTCCGGACCTCCCGTTTCCGGACCTCCATGATCCAAATTTTTTTTTGACGATCCGAGCCGTCCAATGTGTTCAGAAGGTGTTTTCAAAGGTCTCTAGCGGAAAATCTTCAAAAAAAAATACCGGGAAGGGCTTGATCCAAGCAGTTTTCGCAAAAATATATAAATACAGTTTTTGCGAAAAATTGCTTGGATCAAGCCCTTCCCGGTATTTTTTTTTGAAGATTTTCCGCGTGGACCCTTGAAAACACCTTCTGAACACATTGGACGGATCGGATTTTCCAAAAACAATTGGCAACACAAAAAAAATCAAATTTTCCTTATTTACGGGAGGTGTGGACTAGAAAATCCGGCTATATATATATATATATATATATACAATAAACTTCCGGTCCAAACTCCCGGACCCTCTTAAGTTACGGACCTTCACTTTCCGGACCAAATTTCGACGATCCGAACCGTTAGATATAGCGTTTTTGTGAAAAACTGCTCCGATCAAGCCCTTCCGGGTATTTTTTTTTGCCAAATCTTCGCGTTGGACCTTGAAAACACCTTTTAAACACCTCTAAATTGTCGAAATTTGGTCCGGAAAGTGGAGGTCCGTAACTTAACTAAGTTAAGGGAGTTTGGATAGGAAGTGGGCTCTATATATATATATATATATATTTTCCCTGATTTTTCAGTTTTATCTAGTGTAGGTACGTAATGTACAACTCTTAGTCCAATGTTCAAATTTTTGTAGTTGTAGCTAATGGTCGTAGATGTTATTCAAGTCGAATGTTCATATCCTTTTTCACACCTTAAATGTTTTGATAAGTATCTTTTTTCTAATTTTACTTGTAACTTTGTATATCAATTTCACAAATAAAACACTTTAGACTATGAATAAGCTGTTATAAACTACTTTCACTCTCAGAATTTGATTAAAAAATTAAAAATATCTTTTTATTTTGAAAATAGTATTCTTGCAATTAAAGATAATAACATGGTTAACTAGAGAAAAGTCATAGTACGTATGAGCTAACTTTATTATGTTTAATTCATTTCCTCTAATGGTATAAAAATAAAAAGTTTATTGTAGTTAAATTATGGAAAAAAAATACATATTTTGTATTTTTATCCCATAGCCATAGCACACATATTCGGGATATTTTTTTTGTTTGAAAACGTATGGCTCCATTTTTAAAATTCATTTAGGCCTCCAAAATAACAGAGACTAACCTAATTTTAATTATTATTAGATTTTTTTCTAAAAATTTTGTCTTGTGTAACTTTTGTTGGCATTGTATAAAAATAATATAGATTCTTCGTTCATCTTAAAGTAAGTAATAGAAAAAATAGTCTTTTGAAAGCTTTGATCATGCTGTTAAACTTTTTAGAATTCCATCAATTAGATGAATCAATAACCCACAAAAATATAATACAAAACCAACAAAGATTATACTAAACGCAAGAATTTAAAAAAAAAAAAGATGTAATAGTAAAATATTTTTGATTACTTAAGGTATAAACAGAAGCCGCTAATTGGAAAATCTTCATCATATATGCATATGCAGATGTTCCAAAAAGGTAGTCCATTGGCATCCGATGTCTCCAAAGCCATACTACAAATCTCAGAGGACGGGACTCTGAAAAAGTTAGAAGAGGAGTGGTTAACTCCCAACAAAGAGTGTTTAGCTTCTCAAACTACGGCGGAGAATGTCGATAGCTTGAGCCTCCGAAGCTTTTGGGGACTATTCCTCTTCTCCGTTGTCGCTTCCTCTATATCTTTTCTACTATTCCTCGGTCACTTAATAAAGAATTACTGGCGCCATCAATCATCTCAAGTAGCCAACATCAATGGAAGTAATGAGAGCATTTTGATCAAGACTGGTAGAGTTGCACGATACATAATGAATGCAGAGATTCGAAGTCCACGGAGATCATCTCCATCCTCTGACCGGGTGGTGCCTGAAACTGAAATTTGCTAAATACACTTGGATTGCAGACATCCATGTCAACACTAGGATTTATGCCAACATAAGGCATACGATTTGTACCTGCTACTATAGTAATCGTCTAAAAAAAAAAGACCCAAAACGTTAGAGTTATGATTTTTCCATCTCTTAGTTTTGTTTAAGATATCTATCACTGTATCGGATCGAGTATCGAGAACTATTAGGCTGCTCGTCTATTTTCCAGTCCAAGACCAGCGCCTCGGAGGGCACCACAAGAAGGGGCGAATTCACCCTGTGACCATGATGTTATGTCTTGTTGTAATTTTGTATTTCTTTCTGTACAAAAAAATTCTTCGAAAGTATAAAAAAAAAAGGTGTATCTTAATTTCCATTAAAGATCCACTCAATTTTTGTTTACCTATATGGACAACCTCAATCATGATTAAAATACATTTTTACCCTTCCACTTGATAAATACAATTTTACATTTTACTCTATTCCCACCTGTGCCCAACAACCACTTCCCGCGGAGGAACTCCTCTGGTGGGTGACCCAAAGGTTAGTGAATTTCAATAATTACGAAATTTCAAAACACAACAGTCACCTAGTGAATTTCATTTTTCTTCGAATTCATAAATTTCATTACTTCCGAGTTCATGAATGTCATTACACTCAAGCTCTTGAATTTCACAGGGTTTTAAAACACAACTAGGTATTGAGAACTATGTAAGAACCACTTAGTGACTTTTATCGACTTCGAGCTCATGAATTTCATAAAATTAGAGCTCGTGAATTTCATCATATCACTATCAACACCAACAACATGACTAATTCTAAAATTATCGAGAATTTTCTCAGTTTAGAAAAGTTGAATCTAGAGTTGCTCCCAGCAATGTATTTATTGCCCTTTTTCTACTTATCTAGATCTAACACCCTTGGTCCTTCCACTCTCATATTTTTTCTACCAACATCAGAAACTGTCCCTATTCCATTTCTCCCATCATGCTCACTAAATGACCGGCGGAAAACATAATTTCTACTGATGAATATACCAACTAATTACTTATAATCACAGTCAATCACAAACATAAATATAAACCTCATACTCAATCGTACGGATCATCTCCCGTGCTCAAAATCAACCGGAAACCTCCTTCCAGTTACAACTGGAGATCTAAGAACATGAACGACGGCAAGGACAAAAATTGTTGGAAATATCCAAGCTACTCTATGTTTTTAGTAGAGAGAAAACAAGAAAATGGGCCAAAATAGTGGCTGCCTTTGTTGGCAGCAGTAAATTAAGACGAAGAAAAAACAGGGGAAGAGAGAGGTTGCTCTCGGGAACTCCTCCTTTGATATTTCCGAAAAGTTCAAAATGTGGGGCTCTCACTCTTTGCAACAGGGCTCTTACTGGCCGGCCCACTTTTATGGGTGTTCTCCCATACGAACCCACCGTGTGTCAACCTATATTCAATGAAGTCCTTTTCACGCGCGCGCGCATCAAAATTCTCTCTCCACTGTGGCGCATCATCATTATTCTAGCTCTCTTTTTCTCTTTTTTTCTTTCTTCCGAAATCCTCTGAACACACGCTAGTGGAAAACATTACAAAAAGGTAGAGAGAGATAACAAAAAGGTCTGACCTCTTATTTTTCTTAACTCCACCCTCTGAGAGGGCTTCTTCTCTCTCCTCTCATGATTTGATAATGCCTTTTATTTATTTATTTAATTTTCTCTACTACTGTATATGTCAGTACTTCAAACAAAAGCATTACTTTTTTTTCTTCATGCACGTACTTCAAACCCAAAATAACGTTTGTGATACACATTTATTTTTTAAAACTTTAAACGATCATAACTGTTGTTGTGCATATCAAAAAATTTTGAAAAAAAATATATTTGAAATCTACTCATCACAACTCACTCTCCAATATATATTTTGAACATGAAATGGTATACAGGTAAAAAAAAGTTATTTTATACACATTAATTAAGAATTCTCAACCATTTTAAGCAATTCGCACCCTCCAAAATAAAAGAATTCACACATCACAACTCACTCTCCAAAATACATAATTTTCACACCAAAAAATAAAATTTCACACCCTCAAAATAAAAGAATTCACACCTTTCAAATGCAAAAAATTCACACCCTTCGAATAGAAGAATGCACACCCCTCAAATGCAGAATTCAAACATCCCAACTTACACTCTAAAATACCACAATGCACACCCAAAATAAAAGAATTCACATCCCTCAAAATGCAGAATTCACACATTACAACTTACTCCCTCAAATACACAATTCACACCCAAAATAAAATTAATTCACACCCCTTAAAATGCATAATTCACACATTCCAAAATGAAAGAACTCACTACCTTATGAACAATTCACACACTCCAAATTGAAAGAATTCACACCCCTCAAATGCACAATTCACCCTCTAAGAGATTTTTTTTTTTTTTGTGCATAATTTTATATCCAATATGGGTCTTTTTTGATAGATGTCGTCGAGTAGGTTCCAAAAATATATTTTTTTCCAAATCGGATATATAAATTAAAAGATATCAATATTTAAAGTTCAAAAAATAAAAATGAGAGAGAGAAAGTATGTTGGCTACTAGAGAGGGGGAGGTGAGAGAGTATGTTGGCAGTAAAAAAGGAGAGAGAGAAAGTATGTTGACTACTACAAATTCACATTTTTTAAACAATTCACACCCCAAAAAATAGAAAACAATTGTATGCATAATTTCATATTCACAATGGACCTTGATTAATAGATCTCGTCGAGTAGGTTCTAAAAATATTATTTTTTTCAAAATCGGATATATAAATTAAAAGTTATAAATATTTAAAGTTTTAAAAATAAAAAGGGGGGAGAGAGAGAGAGAGAGTTAATTTGTGTCATGAACATTATGTGTGGTGAGAGTTAATTTGTGTCAGGAACATTATGTGTGGTGACTGTCGCATGTCATGTGCGTAGGGGGGGAGAGATCTAGAGAGAGACAGAGAGAGTGTGGGCAGTACAACACAAACAATGTCCATGTCAGCCCCTCCCACGTGCGCGCTAGGCCTGTAAAGAAGTGAAAAACAAAATAGGATTTGGATGGAAGCCCCCACAAAAAGTGGGGGCGGCTTGGGATTTCCCATTTAACATTTAGCCCAAAAACATAAATAGCCCACATACAAAATAAAAACATCAAGAGCCCAAATAAAACAAAATGAGCTCAAAGCATTAATTTTAACACTCCCTCTTAATGCTTTGTAGTAGCACCCAACATTTCTCTAAAGTATTGAAACTTCTCATTTGAAAGAGCCTTGGTGAAGATGTCCGCCACTTGGTCTTCGGTAGCACAATACTTTAGTTGAATCTCTTCATCTTCCACGGCCTCTCGAATGAAGTGATGCTTGATGGCAATGTGCTTGGTGCGGCTATGGCAGACGGGATTCTTTGTCATTGCAATTGCGGATTTGTTGTCACACAAAATGGGAGTAGCTTCTCCTTGCTTTTCACCAACATCCTCCAAAATCCTTGTTAGCCAAATTGCTTGAGAAGTTGCCAATGATGCCGGCACATACTCGGCCTCGGTGGCTGATTGTGCCACGGTTCGTTGCTTCTTAGATGCCCATGAGAAAACACCCGAGCCAAGAGAAAAAACATATCCGGAAGTGCTCTTCATATCATCAACACATCCTGCCCAATCACTATCACAAAATCTAAGCAACTTTGCATCCACATTTTTCTCATACAAAATACCAAAATCAAGCATACCTTGTAGATATCGCAAAACCCTCTTAGCCACGCCAAGATGAGTTTGACTTGCATTATGCATGAACAGAGATAACATGTTTGTAGCATACATAATAGCCGGCCTTGTGATGGTCAAGTACAACAAGCTTCCAACCAAGCTTCTATAAAGAGATTCAACCACCTTTTTGCTTCCATCTTCTTTTGACAATTTCTCATTCACAATCAAGGGGTTGCAACCGGCTTACAATCCCTCGTCTTGAACTTCTCAAGAAGTGTCCTTGCATACTTTCTTTGACAAATCAAAATATCCTCTTTACTTTGATAAATTTCAATGCCCAAAAAGTAATGTAAGAGGCTCAAATCACTCATTCCATATTTCTTCATCATATCCCTTTTGAAATCTTCAATAATCTTGACATTGCTACCGGTGAAAACCAAATCATCAACATAGAGAGAAACAATAAGAATACCGGTGTTACCTTGCTTTTTGACATACAAGGTGGGCTCGCTTTTGCTTCTTTGCAATCCCTTTTCATTGAAGTAAGAGTCAATCTCACTATACCATGCCCGAGGTGCTTGCTTTAGCCCATACAAAGCCTTCTTCAATTTGTACATTTTTTGCTCCTTGCCCTTGACAACGAAGCCTTGAGGTTGATCAACAAACACTTCTTCCTCCAAGGTGCCATTCAAGAATGCTGATTTCACATCAAGTTGATACAAGAACCATCCCTTCGATGCCGCCAAGGCAACAAGAGATCTAATTGTGTCATGGCGAGCCACCGGTGCAAATGTCTCTTGAAAATCAATTCCGGGTTGTTGAGAGTACCCTTTTGCTACAAGTCTTGCTTTGTGCTTTTTAATGGAATCATCCGGGTTGAGCTTTGTCTTGAAAATCTACTTGACACCAATAACTTCTTTGTCCTTTGGCCTCTCCACCAACTCCCAAGTCTTATTTTTCTCAATTACACGAATCTCTTCTTCCATAGCTTTCTTCCAAGTTTCCTCCTTAATTGCTTCTTCAAAAACTCTCTGGTTCTACAACACAAAATTACAACTTGCATACACATCATTGAGGCTTCTCATTCTTCTTGGAGTTGAACTTGGAGATGAGGAACTTGAGCTTGATGGAGAAGTTGGAGTTGGCTGGTTTGGAGCTTCAAGATCATCATAGTCTTCATCTTCTTAACTTTCCGGTTCTTCATAATTGATAGGGACTTAGTTTTGCTCCACATTGCCATTCCAATCCCAATAAGCCTTCTCATCAAAGAGAACATCTACACAAATGATGACTTTGTTTATCTTCAAATTGTAGAGTCTATAGCCCTTTGATTGGGAGCTATAACCCACAAAGATACACTTTTGACTATTTTCATCAAGCTTGCGCCTCCTTTCTTTTGGAACATGAGCATAGCAAATAGAACCAAACACCTTCAAGTGATTCACGGATGGGTTTCTCCCACTCCAAGTTTGAAATGGAGTTATGTTTTCCAAGGCTTTTGTTGGACACCGATTAATCAAATAGACCGCCATATACACGACTTCACCCCAAAAAGTCTTGGGCAATCCCTTCTCATGCAACATTGATTTCGCCATCTCCTCTATGGTTCTATTCTACCTCTCGGCCGCTCCATTTTGTTGTGGAGTGTACCCCACCTTTAATTGCTTTCCATGCCAATGTCTTCACAAAATTTGTCAAATTTATTTGAGGTGTACTCTCCACCCCTATCACTTCTCAAAACTTTCATTAGTGGACCACTTTGCCTTTCCACAAGGCTTTGAAACTTTTTGAAAATTGAGAAAACATCGGACTTTTCTCTCATGAAATAAACTCAAGTCATTCTTGAAAAATCATCAATAAAAATGATAAAGTACTTATTACCTCCATGAGTTGGCGTATCCATAGGCCCACACACATCGGTATGAATAGGCTCCAATGGTGCTCTAGCCCTCCACGCCTTGTCTTTTAGAAATGACTCCCAGTGATGCTTTCCAAGTGCACAACCTTCACACACTTGCTTGACTTCATGAATAGTCGGCAACCCATGCACCATGTTCTTTTATTGTAGGTTCCTTAAACATTGGAAATTCAAGTGCCCAAATCTTCTATGCCAAAGCCATGAGTCATCAACCACATCCATCTTCAATGCAACATCCTTTGTGTAGCAAGTGAGAGGGAAGTTTCTATTTTTCTCCATCTTAACATTTGCTACCATTTGATTTCCCCCCCCCCCCCCCCCCCCTTTATCATAAATCTTGCAAGAACCTTTTTCAAAGTGCACGTAGTACCCATGCTCGACAAGTTGCCCAACGCTCAACAAGTTTTGCTCCAAGTCCAGAACAAGTAGCACATCCGAAATCCTTCTTGTACCCTTCTTTGTCTCCACGGCATAGTACCATTTCCCTTTGCTTGGACCAAGGCACCATTCCCCATTTTTACTTGAGAATTGGTGGAAGTATCAATCCTCACAAAAAAAATACTCTCATCCCCAGTCATGTGGTTACTACAACCACTATCAAGACACCACACATCATTCTTTTGCTCCGAAGCCGCTTGACAAGCATAAAACATGTTCCCTTCAAATTCTTGCTCTTCGGTGTAATTGGCTTGTTGATTGTTTGTGACTCAGCAATCCCTTTTGACATGCCCAAACTTGTTGCAATTGTGACATTGTGGCTTTCCTCGAAACCAACAATCTTTATCAACATGACTCCCTCTATTACAAATTCCACACTTTTGTTGAGGGGGCCCATCATTCCCCCTATTTTAAAAGTTGTTTCCCCTTTGAAAATTGTTTCCTCCTTTTCCTCCATCATTTCTTCCTCCTCCTTGTTCAAATTTTCCATCTTTAGATGAATTCCCTTTAAATTGATTATGACTTCAAAATTTCCACCTTTAGATGAATTCCCTTTAAATTGATTATGACTTGAAAATGATCCTTTTCCTTGGGGTTTATGAGTACTAACATTTAGCTTAGATTGAAAGGCACTTTCAATTGACTTTTCGGATTGCCTACTCAATCTTTGCTCAAATGTCTTAATGGAACCCATCAACTCATCAACACTCAAAGTGGCAAGATCTTGAGTATTTTCAATAACGGCAACAATAGGATTGTACTTCGACGTCAAAGTGATAGGCGCGCAATATCTCAAGATATAAGCGCCTAAGTAGGGCGAATTAGCGCGTTAGAGGTGCGATTTATTCCATTTTCCACTTGATGCGGTGTTGTCTCTTGTTTTTGGTATTTGTGTTTGTTTTGTAGGAAACGGGCCGGAAGAGCACGCAAAGTGGACACAAGACATCGGGCGTGTTGGGAACCGGTGGGACCCAAGCAAGGACGAGCAAACAAGCCAAAAAAGCATTTTAGAGGATTCGGTATCGATACAGGGATTGTCCTGTATCGATACCCGTGTACCAATACGCGAACAGAAGCTATGGGTATCGATACAAGACTTCTCCTGTATCGATACCGAGGGTCTTAAAAGCCAGAAATTGACTTGCCACGTGTGTTGACTTCGGGGGGAGCATAAATACTCCGATTTTAGGTCAAATTAGGGTTCGAACTTTACTTTGTTTTTCTTCCGTTGGAGGAGCCGACTTTTCTTTTGGAGATTTTCCTTTCAAGTTTTCAAGCTTTGTTCAATTACTCGCATTCCGGTAACTCGTTATTAATTCCCGTTCTTTAATAAAGTTATTCTTTGGTACTTGTTTAATTCGTATCTTTTGTTTATTTCGTATTCAGAAGCATGTTTCAATCTAGGGTTTTCTTCGTTTATTGCGTAAACATGAGTGAGTAGTTCCATAGGTATGGTCGCGGGGTGATTAACACGCCGTGGCTAGGGCTGGGTATGTTCTCGCTCCTGTTTCCAGAATTAATAAACGGACAAGCAATTTTAGGTTATTAAAGAACTTCCGTGGACGAATCCGGGCATTGTCGGAGCCCATGTAACGCGGGGAACGGGGGACCAAAACTCGTTCTTCGCTGTACATGGGTGAACGGCGACCACGAGGATTCGCATCTTTCGGGGTACCTTTTTCTCTCTAAAATCAAACGTTTTTAGAACACCGGATGGAGCGGAACTGCCTGGGCCTGGTCACTGGTGTTATGAACCCTACGACCGTACTTGCCTTCAATTAATTTAGGTAAAACCAAATTCTCTTAGGTTTAGTTAATTCCCCCATCGAATTATTAAGGGTGGCTACCTAAGAGCCGTTTCAAAGTTCACAACCCGAGTTTTTAGTTAAGCACTCTCCGCCGTCTCTGTGGATTCGATTCCGGTCTTACCGGGTATTATGCTACACCGGTCTCCGCCCTACGCTTGGGGCAACCCATTAATTTAGGTCTAGGATTCGGTCAAGCACAAAGTAATCAAGATTTTCTCAACAAATTTTTGACTAGAAACATTCTCCTCATATGTCTTCATTTGATTAACAACTTCCATAAGTCTAGCAAAGTAGTCATTCAAGCATTCAACATATATCTTTCATTTTCATATTCTCTAAATCTCTTCTCAAAGATTGAAGTTTGATGGTTTTTACCTTTGTGTTGCCTCTATACTCATTGTGAAGAATATCCCATGCCTTCTTAGCTTTGGTTTCATTGATGATTCTTGAAAAAATGTTGTCGGTAATTCCTTGTTGAATAATGGAGAGGGCTTTTGCATTCTTCCTCTTATCCACCTTCAATTGTTGCTCTTGCTCCTCCGTCAAAACCTCCACACCTTCATGATCTTGAAATCCATCTTCTACATACTCCCAAACATCATTTGATTCAAGTAGCGTCTTCATTTTTACACTCCAAAAATCATAATTTTCTCCATTGAAAAGTGAAAAACCAAGTGGTTGAGCTCCCATGGTTTGATTGCTTGAACTTGTCATTGTTGTAGACTTGTAGGGTTTTGTTTCCCCTTCAAAAATCTTCACTCCCAAGTTGATTTGATTCACCAAAAGCTCTGATACCACTTATGTTGGAAATATCCAGGCCAACTCTATGTTTTTAGTGGAGAGAAAACAAGAAAATGGGCCAAAATAGTGGCTGCCTTTGTTGGCAGCAGTAAATTAAGACAAAGGAAAAACAGGGGATGAGAGAGGTTGTTCTCTAGAACTCCTCCTTTGATATTTCCGAAAAGTTCAAAATGTGGGGCTCTCACTCTTTGCAACACTACAGCCGCCCCTTTTTATACTTAGGGCAAGACTAGACAAAACAAAGACACTTAGGCTTTTAACATTTAACATTTAGCCCAAAAGCATAAATAGCCCAAATACAAAATAAAACATCAAGAGCCCAAATAAAACAAAATGAGCTCAAATCATTAATTTTAACAAAAATTCCCCGGAGAACTGGATGCGCGTTAATTCAAGTTCATAGAAGAGTTTCATACGGCGGAAGGTGGTGGGGACGGCACCGCAAAAGCAGCTAGAGTGGAGGTAGTAGAGGCTAGCTTCCGGCGAGAGTTAACGTGATGTCGGTGGGGTTGGGCCGTTGGGTTCAACGATGACAACGACTCCGGGGTGTTTGTGATGAAAAACACGGGTTAGGGGTAGTCTTGGCAAATAATTAGTTGGTGTACATTTCTGAAAGTGGCCGGTTCCGCCGAAGTTGAAGCAGGTACGGAGCCAGGAATCTCCCTATGTAGGGGCGAATTTTTTTTCCAAAATACTTTGCTGGGGCGAACCTATATAATTCGTGGGAAATTTTTTTTTTTCTATATAATACTTGAGGTTTTTCTTGTTTCTTGTAGGGGCGATCGCCCCTACTGGCCCCCTTCTGGCTCCATCCCTGACTTGAAGGGAAATAGAGTTAAGGAGATGGAGCAGCCCGTACATTACCCAGTGTTGGCCTTCTTGTATTTCTGTTGTCTAGGACGGCCCTAGTGTCAAAATTAGGCCCATGGTTTGTTAAGTATAGAACTTGTAAGGGTTCTCAAGAACATATATATCAATGAAAAATGAAAACAAATGAATGCTTCCCTTCCCCAGTTCGTGAGTTTTTTTCCCTAGTAACTAGCGGCAATCTTTGTAATATTAATCGGTTACCAAACATCCTTAATCAATCAAAGGTTCAGGCTAATCTCAAGCCAATTAACAGAGTGGTTTCAAAGCTCGGTTTCTCAATAACAATTACGCGTGAAAAATCGTGATGGAAAAACAAACTTTGGTGGAGCAACAGAAGATGACGAGTTCTAGGAATCAAAGTTTGGGAGCCCAAAACCTTTGTGCCTGACTATTTGAAAGCGCATAGAATGAATTGAAGCCCTCTCGATAATTCAACAAAGAGTTTTTTCGAACAGCATTTAACAAGGTGTTGTGGTACAATTTTGGCAAGTATTATCATTGAGGCAAAATCAACATCGAGTTGGAGTCCTCAAAATCAACGTGGATGCGGCAGTTTCTAAAGGTAAAGGTGTAGCTAGTGTGAGGGCCGTGGTTCGCAATCACAATGGAGTAGTTACTGGATTGTCATTGAAGCTCTTCCCTGGCGTTACTTCACCAGTTCACCTCATATCGCAGAAGCTATTGGCATTCGTGAAGGTCTACGATTGGCCATTGTGCTCCATCATCATAAGATTGTTATCAGGGGTGATGCCATTCAACACCCTATAGTGTCAAGTGAACCCACTCAACCAAAAATTTCCAACATTTACTGAGTATTTGTTCACTCATATTTTAGACCTGTTAGTACATGACACCCCTCCAAAAGAACTACAGAACCCATATATGCTAGATGTGTTTCAGCTTCCACGTGATTGTTGGGAATTAAACACCCAAATCCCACCGCAACGGAAGCGTAATACAAATAATCAACAAGCCGCACAAATCACACACAATATTTTACATGGTTCGGCCCCAATGCCTACCTCCACGGGAGAGAGATATTCCACTATATTTGGAAAAATAGACATTACAATGTGATGTGAAAAACCCACCCAAAGAGCACCTAGCACAATGGCTCTATACATTGTTTTTTACTCACCCCCCACTGTATTTTTCCTCACATTTTTTCCTCCTCACAATGACACAACTGAAGCGCATGGCAAACCCCCCACGGGCTGCCCTCCCTTGTGCCCTTCTCCGGTTGCTCCTAATCTGTCTCTCCTCTCTTCTCCTCTCACACCAAACACTTGCAAGCAGTAGAGAACAAATACACAAGGGGAAAGTTCCAAATGGGTCTTGAAAAAAGGCACATGGCTACTATTCAACAAATCCAATTAAAGCATTAACACCTTTTCACCCTTTACCAATTACCGATCCAGAGCACACAAAAAACCTTTCCTCTTCTGCTCTCTTTCCCATGCACATATATGTATAACCCACAGGAGTGCATCAGAAAATCCTCTCCTTGATTGGCCTTGGATAAAAAGTAGGTGAATCAAAAGCTAACATGTTTATAATCATCACCGGAACACTTAAAATGAAAGGCCACAACCCAAGCACCTAATATCTTGGCTTTGATACTAATAAATCAAGTTGGATAGAACATTTCATGGAGGAAGGAAAGTAATATACCTCTGCCTATTTTAAGAACCCGAAAAGGTTGAATCATATGAGCTGCAGCAAGGAAAAATAAAAGTCAGCAGTAGAAGTAATGAAGCAACATATAAGACCCTAATTTACCCCCAAAAAAAACATATAAGGCCTTTATAGAAAATAGAAATACCACATTACCCTAAGCAACTGTTTTCTTCTCCCTACGTTTTCTATTCCTAAGTTTGAACCATATGCAGAGCCGGCTCAAGACTTTCGGTGGCCGGAAGCAAACTCCAAAAATGAGCCCTTATACCTTTTTCATTTTAAAAATCGAAATAGCAAATCACCAAAATGAGTATGTAATATGTAATTGCCATTGGTTTGGTTTGGAACATCTCTGAGTTTTTTTATTAGAGTGTGATGAATGAGATGACCAGAATGAAAAGATCACTTGCCCCAATTCCAAAACTAAGGAAAACAAACTGCTGAAGTTAAAGATTAAAGTGTAAAAAAAAATAAAAATAAAAAACCTTGCCTTCAGACCATCAACCTCTGCCATTGCTAAAAAATCAGGAGTTTTAAAAAGATGACTGAATCATAAATGAAATGAAAAAATGTTCAGAAAATGAGTATGTAAGAACTAACTTAGTCATGGCTATGGCTAATTAATGTACATGACAGTGCTAAGGTATTATGTTCTTTAAGGAATAAATCAAACATATAGTATGCATAACCTGTTGATCATAAAAAGATGAAAAATCTAGCAATTTCATCTAACAAATATCCTAATCTTAATCATATCCCCAAAGAACTCCTAACCCCAAAACTTTGAAAAGGACTCCAAAACCCCAAAACCCATTGATCCACCAAGATTTTCACTTACCTGACTACGTGGTGCTGTGGACCATGGTAGTTCTCCATGCATTGAACAGGCACAATCCTAGTTCTCCCTCATTGAATGAAAAATAGCAAACAACTATAGTAATAGATCTATGTATATGAATATGGATTAAAATTTCACCGGCACTAATTATCACCTCCGTGGCATCAGTGTCATCATGCTGTTAAAAAAAAATACGAAGGTGTTGTTAAAAACAAAAATCCGAGGTTCTATTGGTGCAAAAAAAAAAAAATAACAAACAAATATTGAAATAGATGTACAGATAATTAAAATTAGCCGAAGAGAAAAAAAAAAACGTAGATAGTTTGAGGATGAAAATTACCTTTGAGAAGATTTATGAAAGTCTGGGAGCAAATTCTCTTGACAAATAGAAATGAACTTGGTATAAAAAAATCCTCGAACGAATTCTCATAACAAACATAGCCGAAATCGATCCTCAATAATCTCTGAACGAATTCTCGTAGTAAATGGAGCCAAACTTCCCTATTTTCCTATTTTCTCTTTCCAACCCGCAATGAAGCCGAACTTGATGCTTAAAATACCGCAAACGAAGAGGGTTGGGGTGGTTGTGTTGGTGCAGTTGCAACGGGCTGGGGTGGCCGTATTGGTGTAGTTGCAGGTTGGGAAATGGAAAGTGCAATTATGTACGTGGGTTGATATATATGGCATGGTGAGTGGAAGCAGAATAAAGTTGGGAGTAGTTTTACATGGGTTGTGGGCAGTTTCTTTTAAAAAAAGTGAGAAAGTGGGGACGGCCACCCCATTTTTTTGTCGAGAGGGAAGGAAGGAAGGGTTGGGTTAACTGCAACGTGGGACTTTGTCCAGATCAAAGGGGAAAAACATGGGCAGTGACTGGTATTTTGGGGTAAAAAATAATTGAAAAATCTGAGAATTGTGAGATTGGGGTTTGGAGGCTTTTGAAAGCCCCAACTACATTGCTATAGTATATACTAGCGTTGAACCCGTGCTATGCACGGGCGAAATTAACATGTACCCAAAATGAATGTGAATGAAAACAGAATGTATTGATATGTGAATGCAATTTTTATTGGAACTAACCTTTGCGCACTGAATGAGAAGTGCAGAAACCAAATATTGAGCAAGAACACGACCACTTACGTACTTTAATCAAAATCTAGAAAACAAAAAAATGGGAACACCATTAGCAACACAGAAATATAGGATTGAATTACACAAAACAAACAGAAAATCATCTTAGAACTTGCTTCCGTGCAATTGCGGTGCAACGGTTCGTGGGTCTATAGAATTAAGGGCATTAATGAATTGTAACCATCGAAAGGAAGAATATAATTAATTGGAAGAAGTTTTTAAGCAGGCAGCTTTTTTTAAAAAAAGAAGAAGAAGAAGTGGACGTGGGGAATGCTTCAAATGAGTATTTGAGAGAGAGTTCTTTCAGCATGAATTGTGGGAGTAGTGGTCAGTTACCCATTTTGATGTTTGTTTGCCCAGAGCAGTTATTACTGACTAAAAGATTTAAAATGCAAATTTTAGTTTTTTCCCATCCCTCCCCTGCTCCCCACGTCCTCTCTCTCCCTCCCATGCTATGCACGGCGAGATTAAATATGCACACATACAATGTGTGAACATTCATATGACATAATATGTAGTAGGTGGACACTTTCGATCATACACGCATAATATATCTAGCATAAGTTAATAGAATAGAACAAATCATGAGATATAGGCCAGAAATGAATTGAGTTTTTTTTTTCCGGAACATGAACGGTACGTAACGTAATCCTACATAATTAACCAAAAACTTGAGTAATTTTTCAGAGAGAAAGAGTTAAGCGGAATATACCATGAAGCAATTATTACGCACTCAGTGAGCAAATTATCGTAACAAAAGGACCGGACTCAAAAACCTGTAGAGAAAGAGATCATAAAGAAAACCATCAAGGGGGAATGGGTAGAGGAACCGAATTTGGTGCTCGAAATTCCGAACAAATTCGAAACCGTCCATTGTACGGCAAACCAATATTCACATAATTATGTACAGAAAAATTAAAAACCATCAATAAGAGGATAAATAAATTAGAGATTGTAAGAATTGTTACCTGAAGCATTTGATATGTGCTTTGTGACAAATTCTTGTAGCAAACGAACCGAATTTGGTACTAAAAATTCCGAACAAATTCTCGTGATACTCAACAATTTGTAGAGGATCATAGATGATAATCATGAGGAGAAATCATGAAGAAAAGGAAAATATTGCACTGCACAATTTTTTCCCACCTACATGCTGCTTTCGATGGGAGAGGTGGCAATAGTTTTTTTTTTTTTTTTTTAAATTTGCAAAGGAATGGGAGACGTGGGAGTTAATATGTTGGGTTGGTTTGCAAAAGATGAGACATGGCTGGGAGGAGTCGTGGGCCACTTGTAAGTTAGGATTGGGAGTAGTTAGTTTTTTCCCACTGTTCTCCTCTCCCCACGTTCTCTTTTTCTGATTTTTAAAATTAAAAAAACTCAAAATTCTGAGAATTGAGGGATTGAGGTTTGGAGGCTTTTAAGGGGGCCAACTACATTGCTATAGTATATTTAAAGATAGCGTTGAACCCGTGCTATGCACGGGCGAGATTTACTTACACGCACAATGTCTATACATGGCACAATAGATAGCGCGCATGTGGACCCTAATCGTACATGCACAATATATGATGTGAAATGCCCGTGTCTATAGTGATGTATAGTGAAATGCTCGTGCCTTTAGGCACAACGCGAGATATGATCCATAGGTATTCTGACGTTGTATTTTTGTTTTTCGATCAGAAAGCAATTTACTAACATTTTTCAAAGTTGAGGCATATATCATGCTTATGCATATAAATGAGCCAATCTAAGATAAAAAGATAAGAACTTTGTAACACAACATTACAAAGTCCAATACAATGAATAAATAACGAATCTTGGACGAAGCTCTCTCAATAATGAATCCCAAGGGGAAATTGTTATAGGTTTTTTTTTTTTAACATAAATAAATATCATCTCAATAGATAAATTAAGGACAATTTTGTAAAGGATCGGAGCTCCTATGTTTGTGTGTGGACAATTCTCAAAGAGAGAGAATTAGGTTAGTCATTTAAAGAGAAAAAATTCGTTAAGCCATTTTTTTGGATGAGGGATCCAAAATACCTGTGTTGGTGTAGTTGCGGAGCCGCGAGGTTTTGATCATCTAGCAAGTTGTCGCCCATATCTGCAATTCATTGAAAATTTGTTAGACATGCACAAAACTTGCAGACACATTGATGCGTAATTACATGGAGAGAGGATGAAAAACTATTTTTCTACATGTGTCCAACATAAAAAACAAAAACATTGGCTTAAATAATTTTCTCTCTCCCGCCAACTGAGATCATGAAGTATTAGGAATTGGTGTGAGAAATTGGGAGTAACTGTCGACTGGTAATTAGTGGAAGAAGAAGAAGAAGAAAGTGAAAAAAGAAGAAGTGGGCTGATATGATATATAAAGGAGAAGAAGAAAGTGTGGAAAAGGCAAGAGATACAGATTACGTGGGGCAGTTTATGGGAGGTTTACGTGGAAGAAAACCAAGAGAGTGGGGAAGAGTATGGGAGGTGGTTGAAAAAGAAGTGGGATGTGGGTATTTTGTGGGGTAAAAAAAATTGAAAAATCTGAGAATTTAGAGATTGGGATTTGGAGAGTTTTGAGAAGGCCAACTACATTGCTATAATATATTTAAAGATATACTAGCAGATGCCCGTGCCTAAAGGCACTGCTCGAACAATTAGCGTGCTGTGGACGGCCCACCGAGATTGCTCGAAAAAGATTGTGATTTGTTAGAGTCGCCACCCGGATTTGAGGTCCGAACCCGAGAAACCGATAAAAATATGACTCGTTGCCCACTGAAAAAGATTTCACTAGTCCTGACGGAACCAAAGATTTCTCGGATTCGGGGGCTTGGTTACGAGAGGGGAAGGGTTTTACGGCACCCCTCTCGCCCGGTCCGTGAACCGGTCTCTACTCAATATTTTGTGGGATTTTGGAAATGTTTAAAATTTGATTTATTCACATAAATAGGAATCGGGGACGGGAATCACATAATAACAAAACATGCAAGAGATGCGATTTTACTGTGGATGCTCGTGCGCGCGATCTACATGGATGATGAACATGAAACTACAAATGTTCACAGAAATAAATTACAACAGAAATCGTACACTAACTCAAGAAATTATAAACGTGAAACTTATCAAACTGTTTGCAAACTGGATTCCAGAATGGGGATTGAGCGCTCAAGGGTGATGACTTGAGCGCTCAACCCTCATTCCACCCGAACATTTTCCTTGTTGGTTTTTAATATTTGATGCTGCTTTAAGGCTTAAATACACCACAGAAACATCACACAAGCATCACCACTCTTTAGAAATTACCAGAAAATGTTTAAAACAAACTTGCTTTAGAACCAGTTTGAGCGCTCAAGGCTTATGGGTTGAGCGCTCAAACCAATTCTGCAAGAGAGAGGGATCCAGATCACAAACACTATACTGACAACTTATATACACTAACAAAGAATTAAACCATAAGCCATCACCCAAATTGCTTGAAAATTGCAAATTAGGCCAAGAACAGCTTGAGCGCTCAAAGATTTGACCTTGAGCGCTCAAGCCATAACATGGCTTTCCGCTGTTTAACCTTTAAACTGATTTTACTACTTCCTCAGGACCACCAAAGGCATAAAATAAAGTTTCAAAATGACAGACAGCCACTGTTTTGCAATCAAACATGAGAAATTTGAAGTTTTTGATGTTTAATCACTATGAAATGGTTAATTTACATTCATGCATGTAATTTTGGTGTGGAAATAAACTGTTTTGAAAGCTACATGAACACAATTAACTTTCAGACAATGATCAAAACCAAAAGAAAGCTCAGAAGTTAGCAAAACAGAGGCCTGTTCAGAACTGGGCTTGAGCGCTCAAGGCTAGAGGCTTGAGCGCTCAAACCTGTTGTAACTGCAGATTTGAAAAATGTTTTTAAGCAACTTTCAGGCCTTTGTGAGTTCAATGCAAGTATAGAGAACTTGCTTAAACTCACTAGCCTTCCTCAGAAGGATCAAAACAGTGAGTTCATCACATGTTTTTACTACCTTTTGGAAAATGTTTGAGACTTGAGCTTGATTCTGGACTTTGAGAGGTTGATTATGGATGTTCTTGGCTTGTATTCTGGACGAATTGGACAATGTAGGTGGTTGATCGATGATCAAGGGTCGAATTTCTGGGTTTTATGGATGGTATTGTAGGTGGTTTTAATGGTAAAAGGATGGTTTTGAAGAGAGAGAGAGAGAGGAGTGGTTTTTCTGGTGGAAAACCAAGGTGAGGAGTATCAGAATCCTCTCTTCAAACCAGGGGGCAATGGGTGGTTTTATAGAGTGAGTGGGAGGGAAGAAAGGAGAGAGAGAGAAGTGGGTTTTTGTATTTGGGAGCATTTTAGGCGTATTTTAGGACTTAGTGGGGTGTATTATACGTATAGGGATCGTATAAGATCAACCACAGACGCTCCCATGCAGGAAATCTCATGATGAGATACTCTGCAAGTTGCTGACTGGACGGGAGTTGAGCGCTCAAAGCCGTGGACTTGAGCGCTCAAGGTGCTCCTCAGGCTTGAGCGCTCAAGGCCTCAAGCTTGAGCGATCAAGGTTCTTGGTGGCAGATTGATGGCTTGGCTTGGTTCAACAATGCTTGGGTTGGTTTGGCACATTTTGATTGCTTGGGTAGTGTTTGGTTGGTTTTGGTCAAACTCAAATCATTTTGACCAGTTCCAGGTAATCGTGATTGATCCGTTTCATCATCGGAGATGCACGAGCGTATCTCGGGTTCAAAATTGGGGTGTCTACACGTGCACTTGAACAATAATAAAGAAAATCAGAAGAACCCAATTTGCCAAAAGTGAAAAATGGAATATAGGTCATAAGTGGAAATAATCCATCACAGCTTTTATTGATTTCAAACAAAATAAACTCAATGTTTTCATTAGAAAGAGAGTGCAATTATCCCTTGGATGTCAGAAAGCTGGCTTCAACACCATTCTTTGAAACCTTGTCTGTCAAAACAATCATCAATGTAACTAAAACTTCAAATCCAAAACGTGTTGCTTACACATGCCATTCTAAAAATTGTCATTCTAAAAATTGAACTCAACTTCATGAACTACCGTTTTGCCTTGATGGCTTTGGTTTTGTTGCTCAATTGCTTTTGTTCTAGAAATTGCCCGTACCTTTCTAAAAGCACGACACGTTGCATTTTAAGCACAATATACATAAAGTAGCATTCCCCACTTTTCAATCTCTCAAACCAACTATTACTCCAAAAATCTGAAGACATTTAAGTTAAACACAATGATTGATGGACAAAAATCTGAAGACATACCTTAGCATACCTCTGCTTCAAGTGTCTGATTGAACTCTGTGACATGCTTACCCAGAGAGGCAATAGCCAAAACCAAGAAACCCTCTGGCCTCTCCACTACTGTAAACCCGTACCTAGCAGCTTCTGCAGCTGCATCCGAACAAACTATTGCCTTCCCAAACAGTAAGCAGAAAGCCAAATTTTTGACACAAATGGAACAAAATACATTCAAATAAGGCTGTTTTTGTTTATTCGGATACATAGAAGAAATCACAGAGGAAAAAAATGTGATTGATATTATGTTTTTAACACTTCTACCTTCCATTCTCCTTCTGCAATTCCCTCCCACATTGCCAATATCAAAACTCAGCCTAAAAGAGTCTTAAAAATACCAATTGCTATATTAATACCATGTATCCTGGGACATAGAGGTTCCTTTACTCACAGAGGTTGCCTTTAGTTTTTCCACAGCTATTGCCTCTGCCCTTCTTTTCTCCTATTGATAAATGGGTAACATGCATTAGTAATGTCTAGAAAAATATGATAAGAAAATAGTTTTAGTTGGTGGATGTACCTCACAAACACCTGGTAGGGCAATTTGAGGCTTTCCAGACACGAATCAGACATTTTGGAGTCCTAGAAATCATTACCCAAGAACATATATGTCTGCAGGAGGTGATGAATGAAGATAATCATCTAGATTCAAATTACTTGATGGTCCACCTACGTTCCACGTACCCACGAATATTCTGCTTAAAGATTAAAATCAATCACTAATTTTTTAAGAAAAAGAGGTATACGAAAGAGTTCAATCACGAATATGCTGCTCAGAGAGTTAATAATGAAGAAACTAACCTTTTGTTCTGCACATTTATAACTTGAGGATGATCAAGATAAGCCCTGCCCCGCCGGACGCGCTCTGTGCTCTTGCTTAATTTTTCTGAACACAAAAGTTAGAGAGACATTGTGAATAATAGCACTAAACATTAATGGGTAAACATAACCAATTTTTCCTGAAACAACAAAATTCTCAAATGTTGTAGCTTAATTTTGATCATACTAAACCTGTTCTGAGAAGCTTTTTCTCCATTCCACATCACCACAGTCGAAGGCCAATTCTGTAGTGCTATAATACGTAGGAGTCGCTTGAGTTCCGAGCAAGGAGAAATTAGTTATCGGCCAATAAATATGCTACTAATACCTTTAGAAGAAGAAAGGTCGACGTGTGGTGGTGTTGTGCGGAAAGGGAAACAAAAGAGAGAGAGAGAAAACAAATTTCACCGCTATTCAAACAAATTGGAGCCAAATGTTCTGTACAAAGAAATATGTACAAAAGTTAACAAACAAAGGAAAGCATGTCATGTTCATGAAAAGAAAAAAAGAAAAGAAGACATTGAAAGTCGCCCCTAAAAAAGTCCATCCCCAGAGCCTACTAACGATGAAAGTCTCCAAAACTCCTCATCATAATTGTGTGAAACGTCCTCGTATCAACTTTCGCTTCACTCCCTGCAAAAGAAAGATGGTTAAAAAATTAACCGTTGTATAGGTGTAGTAGTAAATTGGGGTTGTAGGCTCCTTCTATGCACATAACGTTTGGAAAGAGAAGCAAAATCCTCAGAATATGTACACAACTACACATGTATGTCATTTTTTTTTATTGATTTTAAAATAAAAAACAACAACCAAAAACCGACGACTACCGACATATCCCAATCTTCCAATTTGATTCTGGAAGATGCTCTATGGTCGTATGACTCCTTGGTTCCCAATTCAAAAAATAGTCAACAAAGTGTCAGATCATTTTCTATACCATGAACAAGCAGCAGAAGGAGAGCTTCCCCTGGCTGATTCTTTGTCTTTGCAAATAATATAACACTTTACAAACGAAGAAAATGTTCATGTACTTTATGAAGATAAATTTCTTAACTTTTGGAAGGTTTTCAAGATTGATGCTTAAATCAAACACAAAATTTATTAGTGAAATGAAAGCTTAGTCCTTTTCATTTCTTGAATTGTATCAACCAACATAACATGACCGCTAGAACAAAGGTCCAAAGACGTACTCATCCTCAGTAAATTTGTTCCAAACAGACACCACACTCAAATGTGTGTAGCTCTCTTTTGCTGCAACTCTTGCTGCAACAAATGGCTATGGGGGCTATTGGTGAGTTTTTGTTTTTTTTGTTTTTGCCAATAAGTGGAGAAACTACACACGTGAGTTGGTTCGTTGGTCCCTCTACTCCCTCAACTGGATTCTCTTGTGAAGTTATGTCGTTCATGTAACATAGCTTAAATTAGATCAATTCGTAAGGAATTAAAATATAACCATCAAGTAAAGCATTGCAACGGGAAATTCAGCGAGAGGTCTCTAATAAGGCCAGGAGATATTACATATATGCTATAACAGTGTCCCAAACCGTGTCCAAAATTTAGCAAACCCAAAATTAAACAAATGGATTCAACAAATGAAACATGAGCGTCTCTCAAACATTTTGTCGAACATGTAGAATGCAAGTTGAAAGCACATCCCATTTTGAGAAAAAGAGGACAGTGTCCCAAATCGTGTCCAAAATTTAGCAAACCCAAAATTAAACAAATGGATTGAACAAATGAAACATGGGCGTCTCTCAAACATTTTGTCGAACATGTAGAATGCAAGTTGAAAGCACATCCCAATTCGAGAGAAAGGGGAAAAAAAAACCGGGGGGGTGCGGGGGGTGTGAGAGAGAATAGCAGAGGTCATTTACCCGGATTGAGTTCAGAACTGTATTTGCAGCAGGTTCAAACTTCGGTTGTTGCGTGAGGCGGTAGAGAGAGAGGAGGGGTGGTGGTTGGCGTAGCAGCTCTATGCAAGAGGGAGGGAGGAGTGAAGAGGGGATTATCAACTAAATCCCAACATAAATCCCCGTGTGATGGTTCATATTCACCTTTTTATTTGTTTTAATATCAAACAAATCCTGCCCATCGGTTACATTTTTGGATGGCCACGATGTGCTCGAAAGGGTACCATGTCAGCCGTACCCTACCGGCATACAAAAATTTCTTGGGTTTCAATTCTCTACCACTGCCACGAGGGAAAAAGAAAAGGCCATACATAATAGATGTTAAAGTTTTTTCCTTGCAGTAGTTGTGGAGCTACTCTTTCTCAGAGAGTTCTTCTCGCCGGTGATGGTTGGTGAAGATGATCGTTCTGTACCAATGCGCCAGATCCTACGTACTTAGCACCCCCGTTAAAAAGGCCGGCCCTGGCATTTGGGTTGCCCATGCCCAACCACTGGCTTGGTTGCCCACTTATTATTAAGTCATATAAAATGAAAAGATATAGCACAAGTAAAAAAAAAAAGGAGGTTAGATTGTGCTTTTAGCATGAAATATATCATCACATAACCCTGGCTATAGTTCTTTATGATTAGCACGATCCGGTTCAAAGAAATCAAATTTTCCTCGTTTTTTTGTTAGTATATTTTTCAATTGAGTCACCCTACTTTACATATCCAAGAACTCAATTTCAATTAAGATCATAGGAAATCCATTTGACCTCTCTTTTGACATGGTAGTACTAATTGTAAAAAGATATGATTGGAGGAGTTTTTTTCAAAAGAAAATAAGAAAGTTTGCTTCAAATTTTAACTCTAATTTATGTGAAAAAAAAACTAATAAATCGTGTTAATCTCTTGATTTTTTGCCCTAATTTTCTACTAATTTTTAGATCAAATGCAAAAACATTTCACTTCTACATTAAAGTTGCGTTTGTTAAATGCAAAATTTCCAGCAAAAGTAATATAGTAATGTGAATATTGTAATATTATGGAACAAAAAGGACAAATAAAGGAAAAAAAAGTAAGAGGAAAGAGGGGGCGCCAGGATTTGAACCTTGCCCTACAGTGAATCAGGCATTGGCAATTGCCACGCAGCCATGGAGATATTAGACACCTCTTAGGGAAAATTTTATCAATTTATATATTATTTTGGTTTTTTTTGTTTTTGCTGCCCCCTCCTGGGGGTTGCCCAAGTCTGAGGGCTTGCTGGGCTTACCCCTAGGCCGGCTCTTCCCATTAGCACCGTACTGGATCGTAGAGTCCAGAACGGCACTCCGACGGTCAAGTAAGTAGAGGAAGAAGGTCAAGTGCAAAATGTAGATCTAGGGTTTTAGTGAGAGAGAGTGTGTACCTTGATCTTCTGATGAAGGTTACCTTTTATAGGGGATCCTTGACTTGCTCCCCAAGCTCGATCATTCTCGTCACGTGACGTAACTGCTCGGCTGACATCATCATGACGAGCTCGAGAGAATATACAGTGGGCACATGCCTCCAGTAAGATCATGACACGTGTTATAAGTGCTTGGATGACGTCACTCGTCATGATCACAATTTGTTACACCCACATGCAGCATTAAAGCCTCTACTGAGTCAGCCTCTGGCTCTGACCCTTCGACATGTCTCTAACACTCTCGAGTCAATTGCAGTATGACCAATCCCTCGGCCCCGCTTCGAGCTCTTGTATCACTAACTATACAAGGCCGTTAGTAAATTAGGCATGGCAAATCCCTCAGTGAATCTCTGAGACAATGGGCCGGAGCCCTATTCTACTCTTGATGAGTGTTCTTGATCTCAACGTGCAATTGTACCGAAGAGTCCCTCTTAGGTAGTCTCTCGGCGACTTCCAAAGGTATCTCATTCGTTCATCATATGCAACTGTAAGTCATTGCTAGTGCTCGGTATATCCGGACCCCAACAATAGCCCTTCAATCCCTTCACCGGACCTCTCCGGTAAAGGGGTTAATTACTCGGTAACCGAGCGGGGTATGATCCGAGCCCTAGGATTTTGAGATAAGCTTCATCATTAAGACGCTCTGTCACCGCCGAACGTTCACCCATTAGGGGCTTGCCACGTGTCCCCTACGAGTAGGTTTCCAGACATGAAATGACAGCTGTTGTCACATCTCATTAATTTATTCGCGTCGTAATGCTGACGTATTGGAGAGGGGTTGCTACGGTGCACCGTCCTTGTTGACACGTGTTGGCCATGGAATGGCCGAGCGCGGGCCGTTCCGAGTTCCTCGTCGTTATCACAGAAATTTCCCGCCCAAATCATTCAACTTTTTCGATCCCTCTTCCCTCTGTAAATAGTCTTCACGGGACCGCTCGGAATGGGGCCCTACCGAAACAACCACTAGCACCGAACCCACTACTAGCACCGGCACCGAACAGGATGATGATGCTGCGACTGAGGTGGAGCAGGCTATTCTAGCCAAAATCAGAGTACCGGACTCCGGGGGGAGTAGGACGTCCAGGGGGGCCTCAAGTAGTGGGAAGAATGAGCCTTCTTGCCCTTACCTCCATTACTTCACAAAGGGAGATGTTGGCTACGCCAGGTTCATGGAGAAGTATGACATCCCCAAGGGGGTGTCAGTGACACTTCATCCCAAGGCGACACCGCTCAATTATGGGCCGAACCATATAAACGTCCCACTAATGGCGATCACGGAGGGCGGGGTCAGGTTCCCTATGGACACCTTCATCAGGGCAGTGTTGAACACCTATTATCTGTCCCCAGACCAGTTGAGTGCCAACAGCTATCGAATCATCAACTCCGCGTACGAGCTGAAATTAAGGGACAACTTGAAGCTCTGGGTGTGGGACTTATTCAAAATTTATGCGATGTCTCGGTACGCGAAGTTTGGGAGATATTTCCTGATGACTAGGCTCGAGAAGAAGCAAATAGTAGAGCACCTTCCGGACTCCGAGCGGTGGGCTGACATTCACAAAGTGGTCTCAGGAAACTACTACCTACCCATTGCCGAAGATCCATTCCCGGTCCCCACCCTTCAGGGTGATCATGGTTAATCTTCTTATTGTTCTTCATACCATTTTCCTCTATGAGATGTCTTTATTTGACTTATACTGATAATCGTTATTTTTGCAGCTCCTTCTCCTATTACCCAGAGATTGAAGACTCAGGCAAACCCCGAAAGGGCCAATGAGCTTTACCAATGTCTCGGCCGAATCACCCACGACCTGCTTAATTACAAACCGACCTACAAGGGTTGGTTGAAAAAGAAGAAAAGAAAGAGAGCAAAGAAGCCAAGGAAGGGGAAGGAGATCGCTGAGACTTCGGCCGGTCTCGATACCATATCTGAGCAAGAGCGACTTCACCTAGAAGCTCAACCAGTTGAGTTGCTTCGGGGTAAAGAGAGAGCACCCGTCGACCAAACGTCCCCTCAATCTTCCAGAGATGAAGAAATGGCCCCCAAAATCGATTTGGAAGTTGAGTTGGCAGAGATGGCTCCAAAGAACAAAAAGGCGCCTACTCGGAAGGAAAAACCGAGTACGAGGACTGTACCCGGCAAGGTTCCTGCTGCTACCGAGCACAGGGCTGCCGCCTTCAGAGCCAAGGTAACCATATCAGTGGAGGAGAGGCCGAGGGAGACAGACCCTGTACTAAGAGCAACTGAAGGCTTCGGACTTGAGCAAATTGAAGGCTCCGGAGTCGAGGTGCTGACGAGGCCTTTCGCACCAGCTCTAATAACCGAAGAGGGGAAAAGCATCATGAACACTGACAGTGTTCATGCTGCTCCTCGTCTCGGATTGGCTCTCCTTCCTACCCTCGCTCTCAAAAATGATCTTGCACAGGTTCCCAGCAAGATGGAGGATAATTTATTCCACTGCTCGTCTCTGATTGTGAAGGTAAGTATTCGGATTCGAACTCCTGGTTTCATATTCCGTACATTCCTTTGCTTATTTCTCATTTGCTTCACTGTTGTCTTGTAGACCGGACAGTCTATGCTCATGCTACATGATCAAGTGGTGGAGCTCAATAGTTCAGCGAAAAAGTACAAGTGTCGAGCCGACGTCGCCCTTGAAAAGGTGCAAACTGCTGAGAGCAACGCCGAGCAGCTGCAGTTGGAGAATGAGAAGCTGAAGAAGTATATTATTGACTGGAAGGAGAGGTTGGATCGGAGGATGGAGCAAGTGAAGGCTGAGCATGCAAAGGCTCTTGAGGATGTTCGTGAGGAAGGATACAACACCGGGTTCGGCGAGGCTGGGGAGGCATACGCTGCGGATATTTACAGGCTGGTAAAGAATGGAGAGAAAAAGGGGTTCGGCAAGGGATATGTTTATGCATGTGATGTTTTTGAGATCCCTGCCGAAGACCTAATTAAGACGTGAATCGACTGAAATGCCGAACTCTACAGTCGCTAAGGCGACTCCTGAAGAGGTAGGAGATGTCGAGGCCACGCCTGAACCAGAGAAGCCTACTGACGAGACTCCTCAAGAGCAGATAACTCCTCCAGACAACACATCAAATGAAGCAATCCATCTCTCTCTGTAGAATAGGACTTGAAACTCTCTGTTTATTGTTTAAAGTATTTTCTTATACTGGACGGCTCCGGACAATTGGAGTTTTGCCGTGCCAGTGGGTTGTAAATTTAAACAGGTTTAATGAAGATGGCACCAAACAAGTACCATTTGCCATGCCTTGGTTTCACCGAAGTGGTGAAAGTTTTGACTTGGAACTCTACTTATGTTTTCATGGAATGTATGAACTTATTAAATGTGCATGTTGTATGCTTGTTGTCCATATATATGTTAGCCCCTGCTTCGGGACAAGTCGGAGAAAATGTTGCTCGGTTTGTGCCGAAGCAATAGAACATTTGATGAAAACTCTTTTGAACACTTAGAAAAAAAATTCCCTTCATAGTAAAGGAAATCGTTGCTCGGCTTGTGCCGAAGCAAAACAAGACAGGTGAAAATTTTCCAACATTTGGAAAAAAAATTCCCTTGATAGCCCCTTCTTCGAGACAAGTCAGGAAAGCGTTGCTCAGTTTGTGCCAAAACAAATGAAAATTGATGAAAATTTTCTAACACTTGGAAAAAAAATTTCCCTGATAGCCCCTTCTTCGGGACAAGTCAGAGAATAGGTTGTTCGGCTTGTGTCAAAGCAAAATAGATGTATGAAAATTTTCCCACTCTTGGAAAAAAAATTCCCTGATTGCCCCTGCTTCGGGACAAGTCAGAGAATAGGTTGCTCGGCTTGTGCCGAAGCAAAATAGATGTATGAAAATTTTCCAACTCTTGAAAAAAAAAATTCTTAATTGCCCCTGCTTCAGGACAAGTCATAGAATAGGTTGCTCGGCTTGTGCCGAAGAAAAATAAATGTATGAAAATTTTCGAACTCTTGAAAAAAAAAATTCCCTAATAGCCCCCTGGTTTGGGACAAATCAGTGAAGGAACTGCTCGGCTTGTGCCGAGGCAAATGAAATTGATGAAAATTTTCCAACACTTGGAAAATTTTTCATCATGGCGTTAGAAGGAACGTTGAGCCTTACCTGATAGGGTGTTTCGGCGATCGTTTCCGAGGTGTTAGTAGGAACACCGAACCTTGACAGAATTTAACAAGGAGTAAAGTAAATAAACCAGAGGTGAGAAAACATCACTTTTCATTCAACATTTAAACATTTGAGCCAAGAGGCTAACTATTTCAAAGAAAGAACATAGGGGCAAAACAGGTAGCCCAAAAACATTCTTTTAAGCATAAAACTTTCTAAGTTTGGTAACATTCTAGGGGTTTCCAATGGGTGATCTCTGCCAGCTTGTATGACCCATGTCCGGCCTTCGCAATGATACAAAAGGGGCCCTCATAGTTTGGTTTGAATTTAGTCTTCTTGGACTTTGGAACCACCTCCCAGAAGACTAGATCGTCTACATTGAAGGGCCTCATTCAGACATTCTTGTTATACCCCCGAGCAACCTCTTGCTGATATGAGGCATGTTTCAGGTGAGCTTCTTCCCTGAGCTCTTCAGCAAGGTCAAGCTCCCTGTCCATAGCCTCATCATTGGTTGGCACATCAAAGATTTCTGTCCAAGCTGTTGAGAGTAGGGTGGCTAGGGGGAGAACAACTTCCATGCCGTAAGTCATAGAGAATGGTGTTCGGCCAGTTGAGCGCCAGGGAGTGGTTTGATAGCCCCATAGAACTTTAGGAAGCTCTTCGGCCCACTTTCCCCTCTTCAATGTAAGTTGTCGCTTTATCCCAGCCGAGATCATTTTGTTAGATGCTTCGCCTGTCCATTTCCCTATGGGTAAGAGACCGAAGAGGGAAAGATCCAAACATTATGCTTTTTACCAAGCTTCTCAATCGCTTGGACAACAAATTGGGTTCCATTATCCGAGATGATCGCATAAGGCACACCAAAGCGAGAGATAATGTTCTTCCAAAGGAATTGCTTAACATCAGACGCAGTTATAGTGATCAGGGGCTCGGACTGCACCCACTTGGTATTGTAATCCATCGCCGTTATCAAGTGTTTGAAAACACTTGGAGTTGTCGGTAGCTTTCCCACTATGTCAAGCCCCCATTGAGCGAATGACCATGAGCTGGTGATCGGCTGTAGGGCTTCGGCTGGTTGTAGTAGGTGAGTCGCATGTTTTTGGCATTGCACACACTTCTTAGCGTACTCCTCGGATGACTTCTTCATTTTCGGCCACCAGTCTGAGTAAGTGCTCGAAGAGTAAGGAACGGTCCACCTGAATGGCACCCACTGCTCCCTTCGTGAAGCTCTCGAAGAATAGTCTCTACTTGTGAATCATGGACAACTTTGAGGTCTGGTCCTATAAAGGATCTCCGGTACATATTGCCGTTAGGATCTAGGTAGAAGTAGGTAGCCTTGAATCTGATCCGGTGGGCTTCTTTCTTGTCTAGTGGGAGCTTGTCATGTTTAAGGTAAGCATAGATCTCATCCATCCAGCTTGGGCCGAGGGAGATAGATAGGATTTCCCCCATCTCTTGCTCGATGCTCCGTCTTTCTATTTCCCCGAGCAAAACGGTTCGGTTAGGGGAGGCTGCACATGCTGTTGCTAGGGAGGCCAGAGCGTCGCCGTGGGCATTCTGCTCTCGACCCACCCAATCAATTTCCACAGATCCAATCTCCTTTATCAACTCCCAAACTCGGTTATAGTACTTGGTCATTCTTGGATCCTTTAGGCCGTATTTTTCTTTGATCTGGTTTACTATCAACTGGGAATCGCTGAAAACTTATACTCCTTATGCACCTAAGTGTTTGGGGCCATCTTCAATCCGGAAATGAGTGTTTCATATTCTACCTCATTGTTTGATTCCGGGAACCCAATAGTCAATGATCTCTCGTGCATGATGCCTTCAGGAGAAACAAGAACAATCCCCGCTCCAGCCCCTCGGATGTTGGAAGCTCCATCCACGTGCAAACGCCAGACCTCGCCCTGGAACATCTTCCATACTTTACCACATTTTTCTTTCACAGGTTTCTCAGGCATTGCTGTGAGATCAGCCTCTGCCAGAGTCCCTTGCATCGTTCCACTTGGTCCGGCTTCTACCGAATGCTCTATGGTAACACATTCGGGTAATTTCAAGCTGATTTCTGCATTATCTTTGAGTTCAGGTGTCAGCTCGGCGATAAAGTCTGCTAGAGCCTATCCCTTAATAGCTGTTCGGGATTCATATCGAATTTCAAAGTTGCCTAACTCCAGGCTCCATTTTTAAATCCGAGTCGAGAGGTCGGCTTTTTGAACATGGTTTTTAAGGGGTACTCAGTGATTACAATGATGGTGTGAGTTAGAAAGCAAGGCAACAACTTCCTTTTAGCCATCACTAGTGCTAAGGCTAGCTTCTCCAGGGGGAGGTACCTTGTTTCGGATGGGATCATCATTTTGCTGGAGTAGTAGATAGGTTGGAAGTTCGCCCCTTCTTTCTGCACTAAGACCGAGCTCACAGTGTGAGCAAATACCGAGAGGTAGAGATAGAGGTCTTCTTGAGCAATAGGCATCACGAGCAGGGGAGCTTTTGAGAGGTAGTCCTTCAACTGGCCCAACGCTCGGTCACATTCTTCGGTCCACTGAAAGCTCCTTTTGCTTGTTTTCAGGGACTCGAAGAAAGGTCAACACAGATCCGAAGACCGGCTGATAAACCTGTTGAGCGCCGTGACCATGCCCGTGAGCCTTTGCACTTCCTTGATGGTCCTCGGAGAGCGGAGGTTCCGGATTGTAGTAATCTATTTTGGATCTGCTTCGATGCCCCTCCGGGTGACCATGTATCCGAGGAATTTGCCAAATTCGACGCCGAAGGCACACTTCTCGGCGTTGAGGCGCAACCTATGCTTCTTCATGACAACAAAAATTTCGGCAAGGTGCTCCAAATGATCCGAAGTGTACTTGCTTTTGACCACCATGTCGTCAATGTATGCTTCCATAGTGTCCCCGAGTTGCTTGCCGAACATTTTTGTAACCATACGCTGATAAGTGGCCCCAGCGTTTTTCAACCCGAAGGGCATCACCTTGTAGCAGTAGGTTCCTCGAGGAGAGATGAAAGCTGTCTTCTCTTGATCCTCAATTGTCATTGCTATCTGATGGTATCCACTGTATGTGTCCATCATGCTGAGCCGAGCATGTCCCGCCGTAGCGTCAACTAACTGGTCAATCCGTGGTAGAGGAAAGCAATCCTTCGGGCATGCATCGTTGAGGTTGGTGTAGTCTACGTAGACGCGTAGCTTCCCATTCTTCTTTGGTACAACCACGGTATTGGCCAGCCACGTTGGATATTGTACCTCTTGGATAGCCCCGGCATCAAGTAATCGTCCAACCTATGCAATAACTACGTCTGAGTGGGCTGGAGATGACCGTCTCGGCTTCTGTACCACGGGCTTCCGGAGTGGGTCCACATTGAGAGAGTGGGAGATCAACTGAGGGTCAATGCCCGACATCTCATATGGTGTCCAGGCAAAGACCTCAATATTTCCTTTGAGAAATTCCACCAATTGTTCCAGCTCATGGACCGCCAACGTTGATCCGAGGAGAAAACAACGGCTTTCGTCCTCATTAATTGGTACTGTCACTAGGTCCTCGACTGCCTTTTCTTCGGCGGGTAGCCCTACGTCCTCCAACACTGGACCCTCCAGTTCCTTAATAGACCTCGGTTTTGGTTCTTTCTTCTTCTTTCCCTTTGTCGTTTTCTTCTTCATGTGGGCCACATTGACCTGGCATCTCTTTGATGCCATTTGATCTCCTTTAATGTCCTCTTGCCATCCTTCGGCTCCTATGAACCGAACAACTTGGTGGTAAGTGGAAGCGATGGCCTTCATCTCGTGCAACCACGTCTGTCCGAGAATTGCATTGTAAGGGCTCGGCGCATCGACAACCACGAACTCCACTTGGATTTTCCTTGATCCTGCTTGTACTGGAAGAGTGATCCGTCCCATTGGCCAGACCGGAGCCCCATTAAACCCGAAGAAGGGGGAGTCGGCCGGCATCAGATGGTCCAGATTCAGGTTTAGTGCTTTGAAAGCAGAGTAGTACATGATCTCCGTGGAACTCCCTTGATCAACCAACACTCGCTTGACCTTGGGGATTCCGATGTTAATAGAGATGACAAGGGCGTTACTATGCGGTAACTGCACGTTCTTCAGGTCTTGCTAGGTAAAAGTGATGGTCCACTGTTCGTCGCGGTCTGAGAGCTTCCGTTTGGAGTTTCCATCAACTGTGAGGACTTGAGAAGAAGAGTTCGGTACTGCCCGAAGCGCTGCAGTTTTCTCTTTTGTTGCTGCCCCGTGAATTACATGTACGATTATTTCCTCCGGTTGGTGGTTCGGTTGAGGCTGCTGTAACCGGGCTGCCGTCCTCTGTCGGTCGATGTATTGGTCCAAGTGTCCCTGCGCTACCTGCCTTTCCAAGAACTCTTTGAAAGGCTGGCAAGCAGTGGTATAGTGTCCCAGTTCGCTGTGGTAGGTACACTTGACCTTGCACTCTGGTGGTTGGCCTTTCGCCGTCCCCGGCTTATATCCTTAGCTTATTGGTCGGCCAAACAAACCAAGGTTCCCGAGAGATGCTCCTTAGCAACTTGTAGAGTGGCAAGTTAAACACCGTGGTTATGGCGACAAACTCGTGAGGCTTCGGTTCTCGTTCCTTCCACGGTTCGCTCTCCTTTTTTCATCCTTGTTTACTGTTCCCAGACTTAACGGTATTGACTTGCCTTTTTCCCGAATGATCGCCCACGCCGGCCTTCTAGCTGACCGAGGTTCTTTATAACTTTCTCTTGGATATGATTTCTTCAAGTTGGGCGAATTTCTCAACTATTTCCATTAACCGACTCATGTTGGCCGGAAGGTGGAGCATGAGTTCTTTGAAGATTGCCGAAGTTTCATCCAGGCCATATTTGAAAGATGTGGCAGCCTATCTTCTGGTCACAATTCTCGATGTCGTTGTAGATCTCCTAGTAGCGCTCGTCATAACTTCATAGTTTTTCACTGGACTGTCGTTTTAGTCCCACGACGAGAGCATCAATCGTTTTTTGCTGTGTACTGTTCGTCACAAATCGAGCAGTGAAGGCTTCCTCGAGTTGCTCGAACGAGCTGATAGAATTTGGTTGCATCTGATTGAACCATACCAAGCCGAGACCCTGTAGGCTTACCGGAAACGCTTTACACATCATGGCTTCGTCGTAGCCGTATAGTCCCATGAGCTGTCAGTAATGCACAAAGTGCATCACCGCATTTGATTTTGCGTCATACTATGTAAATTTTGGGACGGTGAAGTTCTTCGATAGTTGGGCCTCTTGGATCTCCCGAGCGAAGGGTGAGTCCTAGATTTTTCGGAGCCTGGAATCGATTGGTTTGTCGGCTGAACGAGGGGCCTCGTAGGCCTTGCCATTGCTGCATGCCTTTTTGTAATGTAATAGACAGACAGATAGATAATAAATTCTCCAACTGATTTCTCCCTCTCTTCTCCACCCAACTGTCTCCATCCTCCCTTCTCCACCCAAACTTCCTATAGAAAAAATCAGCGCAAACTAATTGGGTTTTTGTTTCGGAAATCCCGTCCAACCTCCTGTAATTGGATTGGAGTTTGAAGGGAAAAAGAAGCCATACCATACTATGTTTCTCTTTCCTTAACTTTTTACACGGAAAAAAAATGCTGCCCACTCCCCTGTTTTGGATGCTTAAGTGTTGTGATTTCCCACTTAATCACCTTTTTGATACATAATTTACATATGTCAAAAATAGGTTTGAATGTATCCCAAAAATTGCTACAGAACTTCATGGAATCCAGATATGATGGGTTTGTGTTTGATCCCACTCGCAAATTTGAGCCTACTCAACTTCATTAATCTAATTAATATCATAGGATTACAACCCTGTTTTGGGGGAAAAAAAATGCACCGTTAGACTGCCTGGATGATGCCCACCCCCTGTTCCTCTTGCTCTCTCTGTCTCACACCCCCTCTCAAATGTCAAAACCCAAAACAATGTGTGCCACGTTTTGGATGTTTAAGCATCTTCTTCAGGCTTTTGTGAATTCTTTCTGATTCCGGCCCTCATATTCACCTTTTTATTTGTTTTAATACCAAACAAATCCTGCCCATCGGTTACATTTTTGGATGGCAACGATGTGCTCGAAAGGGTACCATGTCAGCCGTACCCTACCGGCATACAAAAATTTCTCGAGTTTTCCAATTCTTTACCACTGCCACGAGGGACAAAGAAAAGGCCATACATAATAGATGTTAGTTAAAGTTTTGTCCTTGCAGTAGTTTTGTAACACCGAGTTGTTTTTACTATTTAGGTTCTATAATTCTTTTGGATGAGGGAGTGTGGGAGACTTGAAGTGAAAAAATCTGCCTCCATATAGGTCCATACAAATACGAATTCACGAGGTATGCTTTTGACCCATGTTCATTTGTTTTCTTCTCTCCTATTAATTGTTTTAACTTCAACCAATTAATTTTTTTTCATCAAAACAACAGTATAAAAACTCTTTTGGCCTAATATAACTCCTTTGTTTTGCCTTTATTTGATTTTTAATCGCGTGTGTTAGTTTTGCATCAATGTTTTGTGTATTATTGGCTCATCTCGACGAGAGAAATCCAAAAAGTTAAAAAAAAAAAAAAGTTTAGAACTCTCAATTTTTTGAATAATATCGAAAAAAGTGTGAAAATCTATCTTTTTGACTTATTTTTGTCTTTATTCAAAAAAGTTTAAGCTTGGATCATAATTTTTAAATTTTTTGATTCCTCTCGTCGAGACAAATTAATAATACACAAAAGTTAACGAAAAACTAACAAGCCCGAAAAAAATCAAATAAAGACAAAAATAAGTCAGGTGATTTACTAAGACAAAAAAGACCCAAGTCGGTTGTGGGTCTAATGGAGTAATTCCCCGAATCTATGTTGTGGAAGTGACCGTGTCGTGCCGAGTCAAAATTATACATATAAAAACTTAGAATTAACTACTACTCCAGCGAATAGAGGCTAAATCCGAGTGTCGATCCACAGAGACAGTTTGGCTAAGTTACGTTACTTTCGATCGGTTACTAATTTAATTCGGTAAAAGAGCAATTGATTTGAGTGATTTTGGAAACTAAATGAATTAAGAGAACAAGCAATTAAATTGGTAAAAAACTAGTGAGAGAAAGATCTAGGGTTTCGAATCCACCCCGACCACGTAACAAGGCTATGCATGGGTTAGGATTTCTACTCGAATCACAATTTGTCAAGAAAATAATTGAGTTGTTAACAGGCATGGACTATCTCATAGCACGAACCGTCTCGCTGGCACAACCCGTCTCTTTCACGGACTGTCCAGTGGCACGATCCGTCTTACGAGCATAATCTATCTCAGTTACCCAAACAAAAGCGAAGGAAACCATTGATTAACTAGGTGTTTGAGAGTGCACGCACAAATATTCAGTCGATTGAAAGAATTGAAACGATTCCATTCATATGTAATGAAAACAAGTTCTTAGTTAACCAATCGATTCGAAATAGAAAACCTAGGCCTACACATAAACAAAGTTACTTGATTCGATGCTTCATCTTCCCCCTAGACGAGGGGTTTAGCTAGCCATGGAAGAGATTGGAGCTCTTGGAATTGATGAAAACGTGAAGAACATGAAGAACAATGGAGTTTCTCTCTCTAGGTTGCCTCGAAAACCAAGTTGGGAACCCTAAAATAATTTTAGGAAGTTCTAGTTATACTTGGAGCCCTAAAAATTATGTAAAAGTATGTAAAAACACTGATTCCCGTCACTCTGGTCCGGACGGGGAAAGTGGTGGTTCGGACCAGCAAGGCAAATTGTTCACTGAAGCTAGTGGGGTCGCTGGTGCGCGCGGACGGGAAAAATGGTGGTCCAGACCAAGGAGGCAGATTCATGCATTTGTGATCCTGAGTGCTTGTCTGGACCAAGAATGTGGTGGTCCGGACCAAGAAGGCAGTAACTTGACTCTTGGCTCCTCTTTCACTCCTCTTCGCATCCTTGACACTTCTAAACCGCTCCAAAGCACACTTTTCAAGTCCTTGAGCATCCAGCGCCTGTAACACCAATAACCAACAACTGTTAATTAAATAACAACCTAATTGGCCTAACAAAGTGCAAATTAGAGAGGTTAAATTGGTGCTTAATTTTCAGCACCCATTAGAAGTAAGCATCAAAGCTACAAGAACTAGAGTACTATATACCCATTGTAGGAGTTTGGACTTTGGGTTGTTAGTTTCAAGAAACAAATGGCCTTTTAAGTTGTACTAGAGGCCCGGACACACGCAACATCGATTTTTGACTAAACATGCCCAAAACAAACGAAAAGTGGGATATTTTGTTAAAATCGACATACACACGCACTGCGTGTGCCCAGGGCTCTATTAGCAGTAGTAGTTAACGCGTTACATTCGGAGGGCCAATCTTTTTTCTAGTCCATAAAATGGACTTGGTAGGTGCAGTAACCTCGATGAGCTTCCCTATGATAATCCGGTGACTCACATTAATTTGGATTGCACACTTTCATTCGGATTAGAAAAATGATACTTGTACAACAAAAAGTCTCATGACTTGTCTCCAACACACTCACATGGTATGTGGAATTCACACACACTTCACACTCAATTGTTTGTGGGCTCCACACACCATTTGCATGTGTTGGAGACAAATTGGAGATTTTGGATGTACATGTATAATTGTTGTTCTGATTAAAAGTTACATAAAGTCCAGGCTCCCCCAATCATGTCAGTCGATCAATTGAATGGAAAAATCAGATAAATCGATTGGATATTTGCACAATTTCATGTATATCCTTCGTCTTCAACATAAATGAATATACTTTTGAGGTCCGTTGGATTAATAGGATATGAACATTGGATTTTTAAACCCGGACTTATTTCTTTAAACTGATTACATATTGTGTACTCGATTAAATTTTCTCGACCTGGACTAATGATCGTACTTGTGACCCATTTTGGATGGATGAAATACCTGCACTAGGCCCATGGCAGTCTCGGGTGCTTCACTAGCTATATCTTTCCTTGTCTTATATACGACATCTTCACTATCCGACCTTGACATTTGGTACGGAGATTGACTTGTTCTCCACAAATTACCTAGTCCTTAAGGAGTATAAAAAAAGCTTGGACTTTCGTCTAGTCTTAGTTTTAGAAATGGAATATTCATTGCCTGAATAGAATGTTCTTATTTCCATCTTCTGAATTTCCTATATTCAAAGTCTTGTTAAGACATGGGAAGAGCATCCGTCACTTCGAAGGGGCCCTCACACTTTGATTCGTACGTGAGCAATTTCATGAACATTGATTAATTTCAACCTTTAACTTCATCGGAATGTGTAAAAACTAGGACTACAATCAGAGAAGTAACGGCATAGGAACCTATTCTTTTTTTTTTTTTTGATAATCAGGTGTCAAGGCCAGTTTTCGCGTATCTCGACTAATCCTATGGGACCAATCCCACCGTCCACTAGCGGGGGCCCCATTTAAAGTGAGAGCAAAGTTCTGTATGGACTGACCCTAAAAGAGTTGATAGCACCTAAGTGATTTCGAACCTGAAATCTTAAGAGAGAGCAAACCCCTAAGTCCCAAGACTTAACCACTAAGTCAACCCCTTGGGGTTACATGGGAACCTATTCTCGTGGAGAAAGGAATAAGGGAAATTGGATCCTCATGCATGTAGATAACTTCAAAAGTTTATAACTTACAAAATGAAAAAAAAAAAAAAATTTATAGAACTCCATTTGTTGAACCTTTAATTGACGAAGGGGCGTTGATTTAATTTGCGGGCACCAAAATATAATTGACGTCTCATCTAATCCGAACCAATTAAGGCTGTTTTTAACACGCATTTAACTACGGTTTCGGTTTCTTATTTCAATAACCAGAGCTTTGTTTTGGGTTCGGTTTTATTTTCTATCTGTACCGAAACCCTCACCCAAAAAAAATTCGAAAACGCAAGTGGTGGCCTGTGACTAGCTCACGCGGTAGAGCTCCCTCATTTGTATTTATTTACATAAATGCCCTTATTATATACACGCAAAGACCATATTTGGGGTAAGACCAAATCAACCCAATATCTGTCGTCTGATTGTGGTTGGTGTTTGGTTTTGGATGTTTTCCGAGTTCCGGTTAATTTCCTCATAGGCAATGCTAAAGTCTTGTTGCGTTAAAGATCCATGCACATTACTAATTCACCATTCAACATTTCAACTTTTCCCACACGCAGAAATTCAACATGCCTCAAGATTCCGCCAGAATTTTCCATCTATGATTCATTCTCCTCCTCCTCTCTTGAGAGTGAGACAGACAGGCAAGTCCAATCATATGGCTTATAAATTACTAAGTCCCATGAACCGCAAGTCCCGTAGTTAAATCATTATTATTTTGAATCCCAAAAATGCCTTTCGTTCGGTGTAGACCAATCTTGTTGAATATTATAACTCTAGTGATAGTAATCATTTGTTTTATCTCTCAAGTCTCTGTTGTGAAGGGTGATAGTACAGAACAGAAGACAGAGAAATTGATAATTGGAGTTGGTACAGCCACTTTCAAAAACTTTGTGAGGATTTCGTCAAGTTCTAATAATCCAAATGAGAAGAATTACACCGGTTTTTGCATTCGGGTTTTTGAGGAGGTCCAAAAGAAATTGGATTATGATTTACCTCATGAATTTGTGGAGTTCGATGGAGTGTCATATGATGATTTAGTTGCTAATGTCGCCAACAAGGTTTTACTCGTCTCTTCAACCTGCTTTTGCATATGTTTCAGTGTCACTAACTTTATTTGTGTAATAGTATCATTTTATCTTATGATTGGAAATGCTAGAAATATCCATTCATATATATTTGACTGTGTACAATTAGTTTCCCTTAAAGTACATAATACCTCATAATATTTGGAAATTTTTTTTATAACACGAATATTGAATTCAAAACTTTTGAACATTAATTTCTTAGTACCAACCTTGAATTCCTCTTATTTATACAGAAGTATGGTTTTGTGTTGACGTTATAATTTTTTAAGCAAATGTTATGTATTTTTTTGAATTTCAATGTAAAATACTATGAACTAAAGGTGACTATGGGGCACTTATCGTGCTCAAACAAATAAGATTAGCAATTCTCATTTATGTTTCCTTTTTCTGTTTAATTTGTTAGAGTATATCCAGCCCTTACCTAATTTTTTATTCAAATTTGACTAAAAATCTGAGTAAAAGTCTCATTTCATATCAACATCTCTAATCCTTAATTCAAATTTCTATCCCTAACCATTGTCCTCTGCTGCCAGGTCTCTCTCTCTCTCTCTCTCTCTCTCTCTCTCTCTCTCTCTCTCTCTCTCCAGCAACTATTCTTATTCTCCCTCTCCCTCCATCTGGATTCTCTCTCTCTCTCTCTCTCTCTCTCTCTCTCTCTCTTGTGATTCACTCTTTCTATCGATTGGGTATGAGTTCGATTCAAAAACTAGATGTGGAATTTGGATGTTCTTATCAAATTTCAAATTTTAGTTTGGTTCTGAGTAAGGGATGGATTTGCTCTTAGAAGTAATGAAAAGAAAAATAACTGAAAAATTAATACCTCTAGAATGTCCTGACTCCTGACAGTGACATTTAAATAAAAGATGCTTTCCCAAACGACTAGTAGTACATATTAATACTTCCGTATATATTTGGTGTTTCCATGTTTTGTATTTTTTAACATATGGTTTTCTACATGTGGAAAAAATATGGAAGACTTATAGCGCTGCCATAGGCGATATAACAATATTAGCAGACCGTTGGAAGAGCGTGGAGTTTACTGCGCCATTTACGGAATCAGGGTTGGTAATGGTAGTTCCAGTGAAGCCCAATCCAAAGGCATGGATATTTCTTGAGCCTTTCACTCTGGGAATGTGGTTGGCTACTGCCGCTGCATTAGTCTACACAATGTTCATAGTTTGGTTCGTCGAACATCGGTCCAATCCAGAATTCAGTGGTCCATGGAAAGATCAACTTGGAAATGCGCTCTGGTTCACATTCTCTTCACTTTTCCTCGCTCACAGTAAGTATAATATAATTAGTTCGATCTATATTGGTTTTTTCTTTTGTTAAAGATTTTTTAACCTAGCTAATTACATTGCTGTATTCATAACACCGCTTTTTTTTTTTTGTGTTAGCCTGTGTCCGGATGACATTATTCCTTACAGTGCTCTTTTTATTTTTGAATTACTTTTTCCTTTCTATAAATGCATAAACTAAATTACTCCGGAAAGAAAATTTTACTATTTTAATTAATTGTGCAGGGGAGAAGATTCAAAGCAACTACACTCGCATTGTGGTGGTGTTGTGGCTTTTCCTAGCGTTGGTCTTAACACAAAGTTACACCGCTAGCCTCACGTCAATGCTTACAATCCAACGACTCAAACCAAAAATTTTATCACCAGCAAAAATCGGTATTGATGATGCTAAATTTATGAAGAAATATGTGCAAGACGTGCTTAACTACAAGAATGTCGATCTTATTAGCGACGAAGATGGGTACCTGAGGGAGTTTGAGAGTGGCAATATAACGGCAGCATTTCTTGAGATCCCATATGCCAAAGTTTTCGTCAACAAATATTGCAGGAAATTTACCATCATTGGAACCACATATAGGTTTGGAGGATTTGGCTTTGTGAGTACTGAACATCAACCTTTTTTTTTTTTTTTTGGTGTGCACTTTTTCCCTATATTCCACCGAACGTGTTCACGAGTCATGACCATAAAGAATATTAGTGGTAATCTTGGGAATATTGTTCGACAAAGGGTACTTTGAAAATTACATTTCCAACCCAGTTCACAGAAAATTCCAGGTCGATTGGGGTAAAAACCGTAAAATCGGAGGTGTGACCACTTTAGATCTCCGAAATTAAAGCGAAAACTCGGGCTCATTTTCCATAGTCATTCGGTATGTCAACAAAGTAAGAGCCTTTTCTCCGGTGGTTTGTGCAAACTCATTAAAATATGAGGGCGTTGGTTCAATCCCAAGAGACCCTTCTAGCTAAGTAAATTTTTCCTTATTTTTCTGTTTGATCTAGTGTAGGTAAATGTACAACTCTTACACTAGTGTCTAGTGTCCAAATCTTTATGATTATAGATGATGGTTGTAGTTGTTACTCAAGTCGAATTTTCATATATTTTGCACACACCTTAAATGTTTAGATAATTTTTTTTTTGAAATTTTACTTTTAAATTTTAATATCAAATTTGCAAATAGAACACTTTAGACTATAAATAAACCTATACACAGTACTTTACTTTCACTCATCAAACTTTGATAAAAAGAATTAGAAAAAAATTTATTTTAATTTTAAAAATTATATATCTACAATTAAATTTAAAAACATGATTAGTTAGAGAAAACTCAGAGTATGAGCGAAACATCATCATGTTTGATTCATTTTCATTAATGGTAAAAAAACAATAATAGTTTATTTTAGTTAGGTTTATAAAGATAAAATATCATGTTCATATTTTTACCCCATATTAGCCACATATATTTGGGTTTTTTTTGTTTGAAAACGTAGGGCTCCATTTTTTAATTCCCTTTAGTCCTTCAAAATATCAGGGCCGGCCCTGGATCTACTAATCTAATTTTATTATTAGATTACTTTTCCAAAAAAAAATTCTTGCGTAAATTTTGTTGGCATTGTATAAAACTATTATAGATTATTGGATCGTTTTGAAGAAAGTAATAAACAAAATAAACAAGTGATAACAAAAAAACATTAAAATATTATAGAAAAACATACAAAAAATAGGTTCTTTTATTTTTGTTTTTAGCTTAGTACTTTTTAAAGCTTTGTTAATGTTAAACTTTTTAGAATTCCCTCGATGAAATGAATCAATAATCCACAAAAATATAGTACAAAACCAACAAATAAGTACACCACAAACCTCTAACAGGGAAATCTTCATCATATGCCTATGCAGATATTCCAAAAAGGTTCTCGACTGGCAGCTGACGTCTCCAAAGCCATTCTACAAATCTCAGAAGACGGGACTCTAAGAAAGTTAGAAGAGGAGTGGTTAACTCCCAACAAAGAGTGTTTAGATTCTCAAACTACGATGGAGAACGTAGATAGCTTGAGCCTTCGAAGCTTTTGGGGATTATTTCTCATCTCTGTTGCCACTTCCTCTATATCTTTTTTACTATTCCTTTGTCACTTAATAAAGAATTACTGGCGCCATCAATCATCTCCAGTGGCCAACATCAATGCAAATAACGAGAGCATTTCGATCACGACGGTAAGAGTGGCACGATACTTGATGAATGCAGATATTGGAAGTCCATGGAGATCATCTCCATCCTCTGATCCTGTGGCGCCTGAAACAGAAATTTGCTAAACACACTTGGATTCCAAGAATCCATGTCAACACTAGGATTCATGCCACTATACACCATTTGTACTACTAATTCTGTTTTTTAAGTATATATAGCAGTTAGTGGCGGACGCAAGATTTGTATTTAGCAGGACCCGAATCACATGTATTTTTACACTAATAACAAAAATTATAGTCTACGATGTAAATATTTCTACTTACTAGTTCTGAGAAGAAAACGAGATTGTACACATATAGCTAATCGCATATAATTTTATAACTGCAACCAAAAAAATGGTCGATAAATTGAAATTTTAAGGGGGGTTTTTTCCATGCATATATAGAAAATTATCAATTTTATTTTTTTTCACTCAAGAGACTTGTAGGAGCCTATCCTATATAACTTTTCTAAATTAACATGAAAATATAATATAATTAGTGGGATAATTGGGGGTGGGTTCTTGCTTGGACTTGTTTTGCTAGCTTGCACTGGTTGTTGCTTTCATTCTTCTCTGATTTTTGTTGCTTTCACCGGGTAAAACATGCTTGGGGAGCAAGAAAATGTGGGCAAAAAGAAAGAAAAGCAAAACCTGCTTTGGGGGAGCAAGAAAACTTGGTCATCAAGGCAATTTTTGGACTGCACTACACCAAATATCATTTTTAGTGGCAGTTTTTTTTGTGGTACTTCATAAAAATACCTTGAAAGGGTACTATTTAAGGCACTAGTAAAAAATGCCTCTAAAAATACACATTAATGGCAGTTTTACGTTACTGCCTTTAAAGGGTAGTTTATATTCGATAGAAGTATGGTGCCAAAGAAACGCTAGGGGTCACTTTTGTTTCCCGCCTATTAGATTTAGTTTCCCTCCGATTTTTTCCCCCTAAAAAAATGAGTGTAGCCAAACATGCCCTTTAGCATACTGTTTTTGTCAAAGCCCTGATCAGGATATTGAGGGGGAGATATCGTTCTAATTGTCAGAGAGAGAGAGAGAGAGAGAGAGAGAGCGCTCTGGAAGCATCGATCGATATTCAATCAACAGTAGAAGGTAAGCGCTCTCTCTCTCTCTCTCTGATCGTGTTCTAATGTCTGCCGAAATCGATTGAAAAGCTAGGGTTTCAGCCTCTTTTTGGTGCCTTGAACGGGATACTATTAGTGGTAATTTACCCTCCTTCTCTCTCTTGCATCATTCCTCTTCTTACCCACAGTTGATGCCTAACTGAAAAGCCCTAATTTTTCGTTTAACAGTTTATCTTGTTAACCTCCAATGTGCAAAACCGGGATATGTTTGGAAGAAACAAATCAGTCATCAGTGGCTTGAAATCTTTTCGGTTTTTCTCCTACCATTGTTTTGAAATTTTAAGTAGGTGAAAATGAAGGAACTTATGATTCTCTGTTCATGTTTGACTGATTAGTAAAAATAGCAAAGGTTAAGAGGTTAATTAAGCCTTTGATTGTTTGTGAGATTCGATGAATTGGATGAATTGCTCAAGTTCCTTTACGAAGTTGATGGCACCTCCTACTATTGATTCTTGGCCCCCCTGCTTTTTGAAACAAAGAGAGATGTTAACTATAAGTATCAAATTCAAGGGGGGATCAATGAAATTTACCCTAGTTATTTTCTATGATGATGTATACATTTTCAAGCTCCTATACAGGCTTGAGCATTTCACAGTGGGTAATGATTTAGCACATAAGAAAAAAATTAACTTTATAATCACTTTGCAAATCAGATCAACTTGTATTTACAGTACGTAATAGTAGTCCACATCCTTTTTTTTTTTTTTTTTCTTTTCTTTTCCCAGTGGTGCACTTCCATATTATTGGTTTTAAATCAGGTATCCCTGAATATGATACTCCTTACGGGACATCCGAATCTGTCCTTCTCTAAATATTTATCTTGAGGAATAGGATCAGAATGAAACATTGCCGAGCTTTAATATGTGACTATGCACCTTCTCAGTTTCAATTTTGTACTTAATATTCAATTACAAGTTAGCATGAGCACAAAAATTCACAATCGAAGTTTGCAATCTTTTTGTATGACGAGTAAATGATTATATGTTTAGTAATTGTTTGTTCGGTGTAGCTACTCAGCATTCTATGACTTATTTGCGGTCTTTTGATTCCTTTTTCAAGGACTAGCGGCCAATTTAGTGTAAATTAATTGGCATCATTTTCCATCGAAATCACCACCATCTGATCTCTTATTTTTTCATGTCTGCCTTTTCACCTCAATAGATCCCACCATTGAACTGCGGTATGGCGCTGCCTACTCCAAGCCAATCCCTAACCCTGATCTCTTCGACAACCAACGACAATGGCAGTGGTGGTCGTGACAATGAAGATAATATTGATAGTGGCAGAGGTGCAGAGTAATGAGATTTGTTTCCATCGAAGTTTGTCCTAATTCGGTTTCACCTAACTCTGTTATCACTAATTTCCTCTTTCAAATCTATGGTTTTGGCTAGGAATTTCTACCTGTGTCAGCTAGGGCTTGGTAGGATATGTTGATTTGGGGGAAGGAAAGGGTCAAAGTAGTAACCTCAATAAGCTCAATTGTCATCTATACAAAGTCATCTACAACAAAGCTTTCAAATATTCTGTCTTTTTTTTTTTTTTTTTTGTTAAAGTGTTTTTTCTTTTCTTCTTTTTTAAATAACAATGCAAACTTAGCGTATCCATATTGTGTTTTCACATTTTAGTGAGTTTATCGGTGGCTAATATATCAATTTTTGTTTGCCTATGTGCCTATGATTCGTAATCCAGTCGAAGTTATGGCTGTTTTCAAGTTTTATAATTTGGTTTGTGTTTCAGTTAGTTTATGGGCATGGTTTACTGTAAGTGTTTCTTGGTGATTCTTGTCTAGTGTAGTTTGTTACGTGCATGTTTAGCTAAGGACCTTGTTTAGATGAATAAGTTGGCGTTTATTAGTAGACTAGTGTGTTGTTCTTTAAGTAAGTGTTTGCTCGAAATCACGCACCCAAAACTTTGTATTTCCATCCAGAACTTCACTTCTTAGTTACCGGAAAAGCTTAGAAAATGTGAGTTGTGTGGACTAAGTTGTGATGGTGCCATGGGTTTTTCTTGTTTGGTAAGTATCATACCATAGTGGTATATGAATATGAGAGACTGTAAAGACAGTATTCTTAAGCAAATTTCTCTTACTTGTTAAAATTCCATTGAGCTTGTTATCCGAATGAATCAACCCAAAAGCCCCAATATGTTAATCGAATGAGCTTGTTATCCGAATGAATCAACCCAAAAGCCCCAAAATAGGTGTAAAACAAACTATTTTGTCTTTGGAAGAGAACTCAACTCAATCTTCTAGATAACATTTCTGAATGTGATTCAACTCAAATGAATTAACAGTTTCTACCTACTGATTTGATGCTTTTGTGCGGGTAATGTTGTGGTCACCCTCTACTCCTTCCTGGTTTGATCTTGAATCCTATGGTTTCATAGGGTTGGATATACATACAATATGGCTAATTTTTATGTAAAATAGTAAGTTATATGGTCTATTCCATTCTTTGTTGCTTATAATCAGATTGTTAGAAATGGTAATAACAATGTATTTCGCAATGACTTAAGGACACTGCTATCCATTTTGTTTTCCCCCATTCGATGGCTTTATAGGTCAGCGGCATCGATGGTTTTCCGAAGGGAAGTGAGGTCTCTCGTATGCACGGTATCTTCTTATTCTTTGATACTTTAGTTCAATATCATATTTTGTTTTTCGGAAGTTTTCTTCGGACTTTATTGTTTAGTACTAACGGTCCTTCCAATTCTTTCATATGCCTAACTGTCTTCTTTATACGCTGTAGTATACATATTATGAACACAAAGACAGATCGATAATTAATACATTCTAATGAGTTGATTTTAGGCCCATGATCAAATTTTTTATTTGACTGAGGCGCAGGTATGATTCTCAAGACGTTGGTATAGCTTTTAGTCTTCTATTTTACTATTACATCCTAAAGGTATTGATTTGTTCATTGCAGTATATGAGAATAATATTGTGAAAGAATGCAATCTCACATGCAGTCTTTATCCACTGCCACATTCTTTAGATACAGATGAATCACCATTAAATTCATCAATTAGGGAGGTAATATTTTACCTTCTTATATACTTGTTTCAATCTTTATTGTGTACCAGAAGAATTTTTTTTTTTTTGTTTTGCCTGGTTTGGACTGGTTTGCCACATGTTGATGCTGTACTTGTATGTATACATGCATATAATTTTTAGTAGTTTGCTGCTTGTAACACTGTTGGCCCGGCTGAATTGTAGAACTCTTGGACTGGTTGGGCTACTTCTGCCACCTGAGCTAAAAAAACAATAGCACCAGTGGGCTACAACTTTTGCTCTACTTGGCTTGTTAATATAGCACTACTAGTTGGGTCAAGTTTTGGTTCAAAGTTAACTTTGAATAAAATTTGGGAAATTAGGTTCAAGGGAACCTTCGTCTTTGGCATTATATAGACGTAATCCCGATGTATCCATACCTACCATCTTCCTCGGATCAGCAAACCTTTGAGCAACGGAAAAGGGTGTGTCATTTAATTTGTTTGATGCCATCGAGCCAGGACAAACCATCTCTAAATCCACTTGACGTAGCGGAATTCACGTGAGAATAGTTAGCATAGTATTCCAAACGAAAAGTAGGTCTCGAATACACGAGAGGAAAGAGATTTAACTCATAAATTGTAATTGAATAAAAGTAAAATATGCCCATAGGCTACATCCTTATTTATACTAGTAGAAATCCTAATTAAAAGGAAACTACTTAGAGTGGCTACCAAGTTAAGAATTAATGAGAAACCAAGACTATTCGCTGAAAAGAAATAAAATTAAATCTAACAAAAACTAAACTAGGAACTTGCAAAACAGGCAACACAAATAAAATCTTCTAAGAATAGTCGTATATAAAAATTGTTACAAAAATAATGTTTCCATATGTGATAGGGTGTATATTTTGTCCTGCATCATTCTCCTTTTCTTCAAAAAAATAAACTCGTCTTCGAGTTCTCGTTAGGAACCTGCCATCTTCCATTGCAAATAAATAAATACTTGAAATACTTTAGTTGCTTGATTTCTTTCCAAAAAATGTTCCACATGAAAAGTAACTTATGATGATATCTTCTCGGCATTTTTCAATTGATTGATGAGTGCTAGTAGGTGAATATTGGGAATCCAATCATATCGCTGCACTGCAAGAAAATCAACATCAACTTGACTTTGTGGGTTCTATTTATTTCGTACTAGTTTTTCATTGGTTGGCACGTCAATGATCGACCCATTTAGAAAGGTCGGGTTGCTCATATAGCCGTCACATAAGGTGGCAGCATTGATCACCTCTTGTGAAAAATTGTGTTGGTCCTCAACAACTTGATCACCAACAACAATAACAATTTTCTGCTTCTCACCCAAATCCATAATATTTTTCTCCCCATCAACTTTAATTACCTCCTCTTTTAAAGCTTCTTCAACAACATTATAGGTAGATGAGTTGGCTGTAATTTGTTTCTTTGACTCATATTTCATTCAGTAATTGCTCAGAATCCCAAGGCAAAATCTCTCGATCATAAGTTTTCTAATTTTTGAACATGCGTGAATAGGATGCGTTCCTAATTGCTCTCTTAAATCTTGTATATCTAACCACCACCGTAGTGCTGGCCCTGTAAGTTTTAGCAACAAATATTTCCACCTTTTTTCCGACGGCATTCTTACATACTCAAAAAAATCTTCAATGTCTAAAATCCAATCCTGCATATGCTCAAAATATTCATTGCCCTTGAATTTTGGTAAGTTGTCATAATACCTGAAATCCTTATGATTAGTTAAGTGTCTCCCAACTATAATCTGGTTACCGAGCTGGCGATGGGAAAATCCCACCGCGCGTTCCCGAACCTGGTCAAGAGGACGGCGCTGGGCAACTCCCATCGTGCAATTCTCTTCAACCCTTAATGGTCCTTGGTTGAGGGTAAGAGTCAACTGTCGCAGCATTTCTCTAATGTTTGTTAACTGTGTTCGAGTAGCTTCATGAAATTCTCAAAATTATGCTAACTGGGTTTGTTGTTCTTCTACCATCTTCCTTGGATCAGCAAACCTTTGAGCAACGGGAAAGGGTGTGTCATTTAATTTGTTTGATGCCATCGAGCCAGGACAAACCATCTCTGAATCCACTTGACGCAGCGGAATTCACGTGAGAATAGTTAGCGTAGTATTCCAAACGAAAAGTAGGTCTCGAATCCACGAGGGTTCTTGAATCCACGAGAAGAAAGAGATTTAACTCAGAAATTGTTATTGAATAAAAGTTAAATATGCCCATAGGCTACATCCTTACTTATACTAGTAGAAGTCCTAATTAAAAGGAAATTACTTAGAGTGGCTACGAAGCTAAGCATTAATGAGAAACCAAGACTATTCCCTAAAAGGAAATAAAATTAAATCTAACAAAAACTAAACTAGGAACGTGCGAAAAAGGCAGGACAAATAAAATCTTCTAAGAATAGTTGTATATAAAAATTGTTACAAAAATAATGTTTCCATATGTGATAGGGGTGTATATCTTGTCCTGCATCATTCTCCTTTGCTTGAAAAAAACTCGTCTTTGAGTTCTCGTTAGGAACCTGCCATCTTCGATTGCAAATAAATAAATACTTGGAATACTTTAGTCGCTTGATTTCCTTCCAAAAAAAGTTCCACATCAAAAATTACTTCTGATGATATCTTCTCGGCTTGCTTCAATTGATTGATGAGTGCTAGTAGATGAATATTGGGAATCCAATCATATCGCTGCACTCCAAGAATAGTCGTAAATAAGAATTGTTAGAAAAATAATCTTTCCATAAGTGATAGGGGTGTATATCTTTTCCTTCATCAGGATCGTCAAAATTTGATCGACAAAGTTGAAAATTCGGTGACTCCCACACTTTCCTCAGTTTTTTTTTTGATCAGCAAAGAGGAGATATTATTGATCAAAGGAGAGGGGAGCAAGAATTACAACCCAAAGTTGCTCCGGAAAGAAATGGGGACCAACAATGGACCACCATCAGCAAACCGGAGACCAGCCAAGAGCAAAAGAAGACCAAAGAAAAAGGGATACACCAAAGTTGAAGAGGATTCAACAATGTCCACCCCAAAACACGACCTCCAACATGACACAGATACATAGCTCCAAACAAAGGCTCCAGGAAATCTCAAAAAAATAGCATATCTACCGCAATGACTGAATAAGTGAAGGGAACCTATGGAGAATATCATTTGAAGAGAAATTTCTTGCACCATGATAAGCATTGAACCAAGAAGCTATTCTATACTTGATGATTTCTCCCAACTCCTCCCACACTTTCCTCAGTAGAAGTGAGTTGTATATATATATACCCAACGGATCCAATCCACACCCTTGAAGGCCACTCCCGTCCACACTTTTCATTGTCCAACCAAATTTTTGTGATCAAAACCGTCCATTGTGTTTAAAAAGTGTTTTTAATGGTCCTTATGAGGAATCACCCAAAAAATAACCCGGAAGGGCTTAATCCGAGCAGTCTTCTTAAAACTACAATGTGTATAGTTTTATAAAAAATTGCTCGGATCAAGCCCCTTTGGGTCATTTTTTTTTCGTGATTCCTCGCGGGACCCTTAAAAACATGTTTTGAACACATCGGACGATTCGGATCATGAAAAATTGGCAAGGAAATGAGAGGTCCGGATGGGATCTATATATATATATACCTGATAGGAACTCCCATCCGGGAGCCTTTCGTCGACCGTTGGATCAAATCGCACGGCTGTGATTTAAAAATAGATCTCGCGGGTCTAAAAGATACCCGGGTCAGCTTATATGGGTTAAATCCAGTTACAAGGGTAAAACAAAGACTCATTTTCCACACTTTTCATTTCACTCGTTTTAGATAGGAAGAGAGAGAAAGAGAAGCGATTCAGGCAATAACGAAGTAGACTATCGAAGACGTAGACTAAGAAGATCCTCTGGAAATCCTACCAAATTGAACAAGGTCTCTTTCTCTCTCTCTCTCTCTCTGGTTCATTTTTTACCTAGGGTTTCGATTGTTTGAACTTTGTTTTGGTTTTTTTGATAGACCTAGGCTTTCGCTATCATGATCCACGAAGAACATAGAAGAATGAAGGTATCTCTTCTCTCTCTCTCTCTCTCTCTCTCGTTTTATAGCGTTCGAACTCCAAAATCTAGGGTTCGTAATCAACTAAGCCCTATCAAAGAAATCCAGCATCTGGGTATCGCAAACTTCTTCAAACTCAGTTAAAGTTGTAAACTTTTTTTGACAGACTTTAGGATTTCATTCAAGTGCTTACTAAAAACAATGGAACAAGACATCTTTATCAATAATTTTAGAAGCAATGTCACCAATTTTTCAAAAGAATATGTTTTGGGTATTTCCAGTCCATATAAGTGTAGGATGTTGGATGACACACTTCAATGTAACCAATTTTTGTTTTCTTAGATTGGGATTAAAATAAGCAGTGCCTTTGGAGTTACTTGAACAAATCTGAGTACTTGTAAAACCTGTCCCACACTTATACTGTTATTTTGTTAGTTTGCCGATAAAAAAATAAAAAATCTCCCAACAAATGAATTTATTTGAGATGGAAGCCGGGGGTCTTGAAAATGTGGGATGTTCAACACAAGATCTTTATAATGCTGAAAGGGATAGGAGGAAAATGTTAGAGGGACATGAAGCTAATTTGTTATACAAGCATTTCGAAAATGAAAAACATAAAAATTCAAGTTTTATGTATGCAATGGAGAAAGATGATGAGGGGATGATGACTGATTGTTTTTGGGCGGATGCCATGTGTAGAAAGTCATACCAATATTTTGGGGATGTCGTGATGTTCGACACAACTTACAACACAACCCGATATAATTTGATATTCGCACCTATACTGGGGGTTAATCACCACGTTTAGACACCACTTTTCGGGTGTGCATTCTTAAAGCATGAAAATTTTGAAAACTTCGAGTGGCTTTGAAAGGAGTGGTTGAAAGCAATGCCCGCTGGCCCGCCTAAAATGATCATAACTTATCAATGCCCGGCCATGACAAAGGCAATTGCTGTTGTTCTTCCAAATGTGCTTCATATGTATTGCATATTTCACATTGTGAGTAATTTTTTTGAGAAAATAGGTGCAATATCCTACAAACAACATTATGATGAGTTCAAGAAATGTATATGGAAATCCGAGAGCCTTGGAGATTTTGAAGAAAGTTGGCTAGAAGTTGTAGAAAAAGCTAACTTGTCCACAAATAAATGGTTATGCCATGCACAAAATTTGTGACAGATGGGTACCTACATATACCAGACACATTTTTTCTGCCCACATGACTAGTAGTCAAAGAACTGAAAGCTCTCATAGTTTCTTCAAGAAGTATGTGTCTAGGGAAAATACTATGTTGGATTTCGTGACGTGGTTTAACATGGCACTTTCACATATACGGCATAAGGAATTGTATTTGGATCATATGGATGTGAATGAGAATCCAATGTTGAAAACCATGTGGGTCATGGAGAAAAAAATGAGTGAATTATACACACAATATGTTTTTTACAAGTTTCAAGAGGAAGTCTTTCAAAGTAGTTCGTACGTGCTGATGAGGATATTTAAAGATGAACATCGCACTTCATACAATGTGGCAAGGGGTGAGGAGAATGGATCGAAGGGTCATGAGGTTTCGGTATGCAAGTCATCAAACTATGTATGTTGTAGTTGTAAGATGTTTGAATGTGATGGAATTTCGTGTCGAAACCTGTTGGCGTACTTCAACAAAAAGAAGATGTTAGAATTACCTAATGAGTATATCTTGCGGAGGTGGACTAAATTAGCTAAAGTAGGTAGGCTTTTCCCATCTGAGCTAACTTCATTCCCCGTTCTTTCTCATCTTCCCCTTCATTGCTTACTATAGTGAGTTTTTCATTAAGGTCATTGATCCTATTCCTACGATAAGCATCCATTACTCCATCAGAATTTTCATTGGATCAAGTGTTAATATCCAATAAAAGCCTAGCAATCACCTCAATATTAGGGCGAGCGAAGGAAAAAGGCTTGCCTAAAGGAGAGATGATAAGGATGGCAAGCTGAGTACTGCAAAGAGAACAATGCTCAGTACCCTTCTTGTAAGGACCAGTTCGGCGTTTTGAAAAAGTGATGAGGCAATCTTCTTCTCTCTCATGCCTTTTCGAGGTGTCGATTCTTTGGCGACCCTTTATTTGCTTGTTGTTATCCATATCAACTCCGAAGCAAGGAAATGAAGTGATTCTTTGTTTGTTTTGGTATTTTAATTTATAAAGGTTTACACCATGAGAAATATTCTTGAAATGCTTCTAGAATGGTCCCAATTCCGTAAATGATGCACTTTCTTTGTAGAATCTGAGGTTCAACATTTTTACTTCCTAATAGAAAGACAAATTTAAAATTCTATTCCATTGACAAAATGTGAAAGAAGTTATTTAATTTATTGCAAGCATGAAGAGCCTAATTCTGCATTTTGACTTTTAACTTAAAACATTGATTAGCTTAGTTTTACACTAATGCTTAATTGCTTAAGCCTGCAATTTTCCAATCCTACGCTAAACAGAAACAAAACATAGACCAAGAACATGTATTATATTCGGGGGGGAAACCACGTGCAATGCACGTGCAACACCACTAGTATAAAAAATGCTTTGTTATCAAGCAGGGTACAACTATGAAGAACCAATTTCCAATTCTATGCTAAACGCAAACAAAACATAGACCAAGAACATGTATTATAATTGCGGGAAAAACCACGTGCAATGCACGTGCAACACCACTAGTATAAAAAATGCTTTGGCAAAGTAGTACTTCGAAGCAAGGAAATGAAGTGATACTTTCTTTGTTTGGTATTTTAGCTTGCCATCCTTATCTTCTCTCCTTTAGGCAAGCCTTTTTCCTTCGCTCACCCTAATATTGAGGTGATTGCTAGGCTTTTATTGGAAGTTAACACTTGATCCAATGAAAATTTTGATGGAGTAATGGATGCTTATCGTAGGAATAGGATCAATGACCTTAATGAAAAACTCTCTATAGTAAGCGATGAAGGGGAAGATGAGAAAGAACGGGGAATGAAGTTAGCTCAGATGGGAAAAGCCCGTCAAAACAAGCTTTTGCGTGAACAAAAGATTGATGAACTTAGTGATTATGATGTTCCAAAGTTGAAAGATTGGCTACCTTAGCTGCTGGGGAGGATTAATAACCATCTTGAGGAGCTCATTGACACTTAAGCTGTTGGTACGTACAATTGATGTAAATGTCAGTTCTTCGAGCTATGGCTATGGGGGCATATATTTGAAGAATTTTGACTAAAATGTAAAATAAAATGATAATCCAATGGCATGATTAATAAAAATAAGGTTTATTCCATTCTTTAGTCACTTGTTCTATTTCATTTTTGAAATGTTGGTGATTCACTCTTCCCAATATTATGATGCTAACGATAATTTCTACCTAGCCCTCAAATTAATGTGAGAGTACGTACGTACCATATATAGTCTTGATAGGTGTCAAAAAGCACCCAATTCATGCCTTGGTAGTTCGATTTAGGCTCTGTTGGTTATTGGTATTTCAGGGCCCAAAGGATCAAGGACATGAGAATATATATTTTGGAGCAAGATAAGAGCTTTGACGAGCGAAGGGATCTGAAAGAGGAGCCGAAAATCCAAGTTGCAGCATCCTTGGTCCGGACCAACTGTAGACACCCCAATTTTCGGATATCCGTGCATGCCCGATGACGAATAAAACGATCAAACTGCCTTGGAACTTGTCCAGGAAAATTGGGAACTCAGCCTCACAGGCCGCACGGTTTCTCCCTCAAGCCGTATGACTCATCCATTCCTACGCAAGCCGCGCAGCTCCCCCATGCAAGCCGCACGGCTCCCTCATACAAGCCGCACGGCTGGTGTTCTTATCCTCTGAAAAATTCCTGACAGGCCAGCTCAAGGAATATCATCATCTCGCCACCGCCGAATATCATCATTTTTATTCTCTCATTTCGGTTATAAATGGAGGCTCCCTCCTCACAGAAAAACTCCACTATTCCGACGTTACGCCGGAAAACCTTCCAATCAATTTTTCCGTCCGAAATTCTGTCCAAACTTCCCTATAAACTTCGAGCTTGTTCTATTTCCTTCGTTTAAAACCTCCCTGTGATCCACCAGTACGTATCAAATCTGTTTCGAACCCGTTTTCAAAGAGTCCAAACCCGAACAATCCGAAGTTTTCAACCTCTGTTTCGAGTTCCAGAAAGGTATAAGTCGTTTTCAAACTTCGATTTTTCAATCGCGGTTCTCCGAGGGTATCCCGAGTTAGTAACGGTTTCAACGACCATATCTTAACTCGGTAAATCATTTTCAAAATAAAGACCGGCTTTTCGGAGCCGTATCGGGCGATTTTTCTCGATAAACGCACGGTACGATCTGTACCGGAAATAAGTTTCGCTTCAAACAACCTGTTTTCAAATAAAAACAACTTACTTGGAGTTGATTTGAAGAAGAAAATCAAGCTTTGAACGGGTTTTAGACTCACTGGTCCCGAAACAAAAATTTTGAAAATAGGGTTGTACACAAGCCGCGCGGCTTGTAGTGCAGACCGCACGGCCCCTGTGTAGGAGCCGTGCGGCTCCCATTTAAAACCAAAAATTTTACTCTGTTTTCCCTTGTTCGTACCCTGTTTCTCTGTTCTCTTTCTGCAACTTTTTTTGTTTATTACACTTTTCCTCTTTTATTTTCTTATTATTATAATTTAGTCCTCTTTGTCTAAATTTTATTTCTGTTATGGTTTTAATTTATCTCTTTATTTGCTTGTTTAATTGTCAAGGTTTTCAATAAAATATTTTCTACAAAAATCCCACAAATAATTTAGTAGAGACCGGGAATTTCCCGGGCGAGCGGGGTGCTTTTCAATAAAATCTTCCCCGTTCGTAACCTGGCTTCCGAATCCAAGAATCTTTTCGCAGATCAAATCCTTTTTCAAAGCGGCACAAGAGTCATCAATTACTTTCAACGGTTTCTCGGGTACCAAAATCGCTTTCTAAGTAAATCCCGGGTGGCGACTCATTTCCCATCAACTTTCTATTTTTAAACCGAAGAGCCGCGTGGATCGACCGTCCACAAAATGGCGACTCTGCTGGGGATTTTTAAATTAATTCTTATTTTGGTATTTTACACTTGTAAAACGACCCCCGAAAGCTTGACAAAAACGAACACGCCCCGCGTGATCGAGAAAGGATTGGTGCAATAACAGGGCTACGCCCAACCAATCTGGACTGGAGCTTTCCCGGTTGTTTGCTTGAGTTAAATTTCAAAATAAAAATTAATTTATTGGTGAGCCAAACTCGAAAACATTTGTGGGATTTTTGGAAAATATTTTATTGTTAAACTTTTGCATTGCACGTGCATCGATGTTGGATAAGCCCCGCCGCTGCGTCTTGGTTACCCTACCCGGCTTGCTGGTGTTAGGACATCCCAAGATTCTCGGCAAACCCTGGACGATGATGAGTCAGCCTGCCGTTCGACCTTTGCCATGCAGTACACTTGGCACTGGGAGGCAAATATTGGCTCTAGTCTAGGGAACCCCTTCAAACCAAAACCCAGCCTTTTGCATATAGTAAACCATAGCACTTTCCAACCTACGACAGGGCCTGCAGGGTAGAATTATCTGTTATATCTTGTTATGTGTTTACTGCTTCTAACATATCATGTTTATCTGTTTTCTGCATATCATGTTTATTTGTTAGTTGTTTTCTGCATACCCTGTCATCATGCACACATTACCTTTCCCCGCAGTCTTGAGAGGTTGCCCTGCCCGATGATGAGTCGTGCATCCCAATGCACGTTGTTCAGATTAATTCAGTCCTTAGAATAACAGGATTTAGAAAAATCAAATCAATTTGATCCTTAATAATTCCTTAACAATGACCTAACCGAAATTAGGAACAATTGACCCAAGCTGGGGCAATTGTCCCTAAAATCAAAGTTAGATCCTTGAAAAGGAATTATCAAGAACCAAGTTGATTTAATTTCTCCGAATCCTGCTGTCCTAAACAAAGGATACACTGTCAAAAGAAACACTGAGGATTGGGGCAGCCTTTTTCTAAGACCCATTTTTTTCAATAGTCTAGGAGACTTTAAATCTTTGGAGTTTGAAACACCTCCAGTGTCAGCCGTGCTCGAACGACTTCTCCTTGTGATTTTATCACATTTCTATCCAGATTTCAACAGCCTTATTGCTTTGTCTTGGATGGTCACGAAAATTGATTGGCTCTGGTTCCAACACACAGGAACTTAACCTACTGAGTAGTCGACCTACCCAGGGCTGTTGAAAATCTTTTGAGACTTAGGTTTGCATACATGGCGACACAAGTACGACATTCCCATTTTTCAAAATAAAACAAGCAAGGGGCACTTCTGAGTTCAATATTTGCTTTACGTTCAATTCAAAGTCATTGGTCAAAGCAAGAAAAACACCATACCCGGTTAGGCCTGACCTCCTAAACAGCAGATAATTTGAATTGAGAAAGAAGCAGAGCAGTCAAGTTCAACAGGTTTACCAGCAATGACGAAAGCCGCCGAGGTAGTAGAGAAAACCGAAGTCCAAATTCTCAGAGAAGCTTTGGAAGAGCAAAAGGCCAACAGTGCAAAACAGATGGCCCAGATGATGCTCATGATTCAAAAGCTAACTTCTCAACTCCCATCACCGGCAGGGGACTCGAGCAATCAAAACATGGAGTCGGTATTGACTAAAATCACCAAACTGGAAGAGTCTGTTCAGAAACAGGGGAAGATAGCCACAATTGGTGTTGATATGGACAAGTTATGCCTATTCCCGGATGCAAAGCTCCCCGACAAGTTCAAACCACTAGACTGGGACAAGTTTGACGGCAGCGGTGACCCGAAAGCTCATTTGCAAACATATGTGGGTACTCTATCCATGTATGACGTTGGGAAGGATGCAATGGGCCAGATGTTTCAGCAAACCCTAACTGGGCCCGCACTCCGCTGGTTTCTGAATTTGGACATCTCTAAGAAGAAGACGTGGGAAGATATTGGGGCAGCCTTTGTCGCCCAATACAACTACAACATTCAACTTGAGATGACTATCCGGGAGTTGGAATCAACCAAGATGGGTAAGAATGAGTCCTTTGCTGACTTTATTAAGAGATGGAGAGGGAAAGCCTCTCAGATGATGGAACGACCTTCAGAAAAGGAACAGATGAGAATCATCACAAGGAATCTGGAACCGGACTTTGCCAAGCACTTGGTGGTCTTTCAGACCACTGCTGACTTCAAGACTTTCTATGAGGCAGGCCTTGCCATTGAGGAGGCAATCCAGTCCGGCATTTTTGAGAAAAAGGAACCTGTTCCCAAAACCAAATGGGTGCACTCTGGCAACACCGACACATTGTTCAGTAAAAATGATTATGCCCAAGCCTCTTCCAGCTCCACAAACCAAAATTTCAACCAAGCCATGCCTGTCAACGAACTTAAAGCCCAAGCCAACCACTCTCAGAAACCACAAAGAACCCTTTCCCAATTTTCCGAGCCTCTGTCCTTGATTTATGAGAAGCTCCTCAAAGCCGGCCATGTCAAACCACTAACTCCAACTCCTCTACCTCAGAAGCTTCCATCTTACCATAACCCCAATGCCTTCTGTGCCTTCCATCAAATGCCTGGTCATGCTACTGATGAGTGTCATCGCCTCCGCCACAAGATTCAAGATCTCATTGACAACGGATCTATCTCTGCTCCACTGGGGAAGCCAAACACCACTCCGAATCAATAAATCAACAATGGCCATGCAATAATTCAATCTTCCACGAGTCTTGGAAGTCTTCAAGTGTCAAGTCAAGTTTTCACTTCCAATTGAGTCAGTTTGTATTTCGAGTCTGTTTATGTTTTCGCTTTCCTCGTCTATGTGTTTTCATCTTCGAGTCTGTGATGTCTTGTTGTTGTTGTAAAAAAAAAAAGAAAAAGACCAAAAAAAAAGTCAACATTGTAGTCCCGAACTACGTCACGACCTGATTCCTTGCAAAAGGATACGTAGGCAACCCTCAATGGTTCGGTCGCAACTTTCAAAAATTGATGTCACGCTTTTGTGTTAGAATTATCATAATAAACTTGAGTTTTCGCATTAATCCACCATCATTTGAGATTCATGATATTCATTTCCCATTTTGGGGTGTGACATCCCGGGTCCGGACCAACCTCGCGAAGCACAACTCCAACTTGCAGCAACCTTGGTCCGGACCATTGATACCTTGGTCTGGACCAATGACCCGGCACATGTAAACAGCTCCCAGGATGCTTGGTCCGGACCACCAACACATAAAAGACATTAACTGTGTGACAGGTTAACTCTTGGATGCAACCATCTAATTAAGGGAGCATATCTCCAGTTCAATTACAACATCTATTTATAAAAGCAGCTTGATACCACCCAGGTAGCACATATTGAAATTAAGGGAGCATATCTCCAGTTCAATTCGATGATAGTAACAAATAAATAAAAAGACATCTCCAGTAAAGAACTTAATTCAACCAAAAAATTACAACCAGTGCTCATCATTCCAGATTGAACATAGAAAAAAAATCATTGAACTCCAAAGTGACTCCAATTCCAGTGAGCATTTCCAGTGAGCTTCATGTTTCCTGTCCTGAACACGAGGTCAAATTATGAACAAAAGATACAAAAAAATGCGAAGAGCTACTGAAAAAATTTAAATTAAACACTTACAATCATCGTCAGATTCAAACTCCTCCTCATCGTCATCATCATTTAACGTTGCAAAGAGCTACAAAAAAAATACAACTATTTAACATTTGTCTTCAAAAATTTTAATTATAAATGAACATAATAAAAAAACAACAAATAATAATTATAAATGAACATAATAAAAAAACAACAACAAATAAACACCTACATTCCAAGAAGAACTGGACAATTTCTTTTGTCATGTGACAGCCCCATTTTTTCACAACAATTGCAACGCCTACCTCTCTTCAACTCCTTCTCTTTGCCTCCCTTGTTTACCACAACCCTTTGTCCTAGTTTTACCCGATTCTTTAAAATTATGTTGGCTTGCAAGAGAAATAGGCACTTGGCTACCACTCCCTTCGCCATCCTCCCTTCCACGCTTCTTGGTTGCATACCTCCTTTGAGTTGATAACAAATATTCTTCAAAAACTTGAGTCTCTTCTCTACTTAATGCAGCTTCATCAATAACATTACAAGCAAGTTAGAGGAGCCTATTTTGCATCACCAACAAACGAGTGTCACAAATTTCTTTCACGCTCCCACCCAAGTATTTTAAGTCTGTTGAATCACAGGGTTTTATATGTAAAGTTTCAAAGAGTGAACTCTACCACTACAATTTGACCATGGAGGGGGAAATTCATAAACAAATGACTGAAACAAATTCAAACTTGCAGTGGGGGAAGAGGGTTTCAGCATAGATGATTCGATCTTGTGGTATGGAAGAAGAATTGGGTCCAAAAATATGGGGATTGAGAAAAGAGCACCCTTCATTTGTGCTGGAAAGGTTAATGTGAACCGGTCTTGTGGCTTAGATGGAGCAACTGCCCTTAACTGTGTCGTGACTGGTGGCTCAGATTCTTCGGTTGTATTCATAAGAAGTTTGGTGTTTGCTTTGGTTATTGCGTAACCAACAAAGTATTATGTCGAAAATAGCATTTTTGTTACTCTATCCATTGGATTTTAACTGTTATCATTTTTGCCCGTTTATGCATGGGTATTTCAATAAAATCCATTTAGTAACTATAAACGTAGTTTAGTATCGGGTGATATATGGACCATAGAAACAATTCAGTCGTCTGTGTTGGCAAATTGATTTTAGCCTTTTACCAAATGCAAAATGGCACAACATAGTGATGGTGTTTTCTAATAAGTTGGTCCTATCGATAACTAATCCTATCCTTCCAATTTAATTCCGCAACCATATCAGCCTTTAGTACTTTGCGCAGTTCTCCTTTCTGTAAGTTTCACTCTCAAGCTTGTCGTTGTTCTCTGTAAGATTTATTTTTTACCGACATTTTTAAAAAAAACTGTCGGGAATGCCCCTTTTGCTGGCGGTAATTTAGAAAACCGCTGGTAAAAGTCGCTTTTTCCGGCATTTATTTTACCGCCGGAAAAAGCCACTTTTTCCGGCATTAATTGTCCCGCCGGGAAAAAAAACTGCCAATGCCCATTTTTCTTGTAGTGATAGTGAGTTTTTCATTAAGCTCATTGATCCTATTCCTACGACAAGCATCCATTACTCTATTGGATTGAGGGTTATTTTCCAATACACGCCTAGCAATCACCTCAATATTAGGGTGAACGAAAGAAAAAGGCTTGCCTGAAGGAGAGAAGACAAGGATGGCTAGCTGAGTACCGCAAAGAATACAAAGCTCACTACCCTTCTTGTAAAGGCCAACTCGGCGTTTTGAAAAGTGATGAGGCGATCTTCTTCGCTCTCGCGCCTTTTCGTGGTGTCGATTCTTTGGCGACCCATTGTTTTCTTGTTATTATCCATATCAACTCCAAAGCAAGGAAATGAAGTGATTCTTTATTTGTTTTGGTATTTTATATTTATAGAGGTTTACACTATGAGAAATATTCTTGAAATCCTTCTAGAATGGTCCCAATTCCGTAAATCACGCACTTTCTTTGTAGAATATAAGTTTCAACGTTTTTACTTCCTAATAGAAAGACAAATTCTAAATTCTATCCCATTGACAACATGTGAAAGAAGTTATTCTATTGCATACATGAAGAGCCTAATTATGCATTTTCATTTTTAACTTAAAACATTGATTAGCTTTCTTAGTTTTACACTAATGCTTAATTGCTTAAGTCTGCAATTTTTAGTCAATCCCCATTAAATGCATGGACTTTTGTGAATTTCCTACGAAAATGGAAATTTATTAAAAAATGGTGATGGTTTGACCTCCCATACAATTGTACTCAAATGCACCGTATGTCTGCAATATGCATAGGACCATCCAATTTACATGGGTCATCTTTACAATTAAAATGAATTCAAATTAAATTCAATTCACATAATTAAACTCTCTGTCCTCTCAGCGCTGTGAATATCTACTCCTAAATCTAGACTGTATACTAACACAAAAGTTATTTTCCGTGAGAAGAGCCCTCACCGGGGCATGTGGCACTTCACCTTTTCTATTTTTTGAAATCATAACTTTAAAAAAAAAAAAAAAAAAAAAAGAAGTATATTGCATGTGGCACTTCACCTTTTCTATTTACAAATATAGCAAATAGTATCGATGAAGTGTCCACGTTTTCCCTAATATACTAACTTTTCTACAAATTTAGATTGGTCATCCCAAAAAAATTGTTCATTTTCTTACAATGTACTTCTAACTTGGAAATGTTACTTTTTCTTCCTAGAAATAAGAGGAGTCTGGTCCGATTAACTAACATCGGCAATGGCAAGATTAACTAAAAAATAAGGGACATGGCCCCAAATTCTCTAACCTAGCACCTAATAGAGATTGCTTAGCCAACGAATGGGCTACCTTGTAGAAAGAACGTTTAACGTATTTCAAAATAAAAGAGGAAAATAATGGGGGAAGCTATAGACAATTTTAGAGAATAGAGCTACAATTGGAGAATGATTTACTTGCTTGAGTAAGAACTTGAACAATCTGAATTGAGTCACCTTCAACAATAAATTATGAAAAGCCATTGTTTGTAGCAAGAATCAATGCTCACAAAAGCCCAACGCTTTACCAACTCCAGGGGAGAACAACCCAGGGAATGGAACTAGAGCCGTTCCCAATATTTGACCTGCATGATCACGGGCTATAAAGCCAACCCCAACTAGACCACTGCTTCTACCAAATATGATCTTATAGTCTCCGCGCGTAGGCAGCCCGAGGAACTTTTTCCCAAGAAAGATCCAGTCAAAATCAACCGTTGAGCTAGGGTCATTGGCCTAACCCGATCTCTTCCCTTAATGGCCAGAGTCACCCGCACACAGATGATTAATTTTCGTGGACTTCAAAAAACAAATTGTAGACACCCCAATTTTAATCCCTGTGTATCCCCAATGATGAAAGAAATACTCAGCAGTACCTTGGAACAGCCATTTTAGAGCTCAGAATTTTTGGACACAAATACCACAGCTGTTTGGCCTACTAAACTAGCCGCACGGGTCATCCTCCCCCAGCTTAGCCGCACGGCTAACTTATGTTAGCCGCACGGTCAACCATGTTAGCCGTACGACTATGTGTCAGGCAATCCCCGAAAATCTGGCAGCAGAAGCATCTCATCATTCCGTCGAAACCTTTCGCAAGATTTTATTCCTTTTTACGCCTATAAATAACTCTCCATCCCCTCCCTTTTACAACAACAGTAACCCCACTATTCCGACGACACACCAGAAAATTCTCCGATCAATTTCCCCGTTCAAAATCCCATCCAAACATCCATAAAAACTTCGAATCTATTCCGTTTTCTTCGTTCAAAACCCCCAATGACCCACCAGTATGTAGGGATGGCAACGGGTAGGGTATGGATCGGGGGACCTATTCCATACCTGATCTCCGATTGGAGGATTTTTCACCATCCCCGCCCCCATCCCCATTGGGGATATGAGATGAACAACCAAACCCACCTCCCGATGGAGATCGGGGTTTCCCCGAACATACCCATATCCAAACAAAAAAATAAATAAATAAGTTAAGAATGAAATAAATTGATATTTATATTTAAAAAATATAATCTTAATTGATATTTTTGAATATTAAGTAGTCTAAGATATGTAGTAATTGATAAGATTTTCTAATTAAAAAGGTAATTGTTTACATATGTAACTATACTCAAGATTTATACGTATGTTCCTATTTATATGTACATATATTATATGGTATATGTAGTATGTATAACCGGGTACGGGGAGGGTATGGGGCGGGGGCGGGTATTTGGGGATGGGGATTAGAAAATCATACCCGCTCCATACCCGAGCGGGTTTTCTTGATATCCTACCATACCCACTAATATTGGGGAAAATTCTGGGTTATCTCCGCCTCCATATGGGCGGGGGCAGGGCGGGTATCCATTGGATATGGGGAAGTTGCCATCCCTACCAGTATGCATCAAATCCATTCCCAAGGAGTTCAAGTCCAAAAATCTGAAGTACTTCTCAAAGCTGTTTAAAGTTTCCAGTAAGGTACAAATCGTGTTTCTTTAGCCGGGTTTTTAACCTTGGCCTTTTGAGGGGATCCTCTTAGGTCGAGGGTGACTCTAATAGTCATCTCTAGGCTCGGGTGGTCGAATTTTTCATAAAAATCAGATTTTGCAAACAAAAACAAGTTTCTGTTCGTAAAACAAATTTTTGAAAAATCTTTCAAAAAGTTAACCGTGCGGCTAACATAAGTGAACCGTACGGCCAACTTAGGTTAACCGTACGGCTAACTTTTGCAGCATAAAAATTCCCCTGTTTTCCTCTGTTTGTGCTCTGTTTTTCTGGTTTCCTGCAACTTATTTATTACACCTTTTTCCTTCTACTTCTTTGTTATTATTATTAAGTCCTTTTGTTTAATTTTATTTCCGTTACGGTTTTATTTATTGTTATTTCTCATTATTTATCTGTTTATTCATCAAAGTTTTTAATAAAACGTTTTCCAAAATCCCACAAATATTTAGTAGAGACCGGAAATTGTCCAGGCGAGCGGGGTGCTTTTGAACAAAACCTTCCCCGATCGTAACTTGGCTTACGAATCCAAAAGAATCTTTTCGCAGACCAAACCTTTTCCAAAGCGGCACAAGAGTCATCAATTATTTCCAACGGTTTCTCGGGTACCAAAATCACTGTCTAAGTAAATCCCGGGTGGCGACTCATTTTCCATCAACTTTCTATTTTCAAGCCAAAGAGCCGCGTGGATCGACCGTCCTCACAAATGTTCCCATTATCAACCAAGTTCTTAACAAAAGGAACACTTCATCGCAAGCCATCATAAATGACCAAATAAGAACAATTCAGTTTTCTATTTAATAGTTATAAATTTTCCAAAAGAATAATTTAATGGAGACGGGGAAGTTTTGAAAATACCTAACATGCTTAACCACTCATCTGAGTGCAAAAGCAATATAACTCGAACACGCAAAAGTGGTTAACCTGAACAAAATATAACATGTAATCACTAATTATATCTAGTACAATATAATCTTTTTTTTTTTTTGAACGGCGAAAGAAATTTTATTAATATTGGAAATGATTACAAGATTAAAAGGAGAGGAGAAAAAAAGGCATCACAACAAGAAGGATGCATCCCAACTAGGTTGGCTCCCATCCTCTCGACAATCATATGCCTCTCCAACCCCACAAAGCACAGTTGGCAAGTAACCAACCATAAGCCAAAAGGGAAAATAGTAACTGGGCTCATAAGAGTATACCTGAAAGAAGATACAACAATGATCGCTTAACCCAAGTCTAAACAAAATACTGAAAAATAAAAGCAAAGGGATATAGCATCAATTCCCAAGAAGTATCAAACAACTCCCCAAATGCATCAGGAAACACCAAGTATTAATTCTGGCAGCCATGAAGATCCTTAATAAGCCTCAAAATCTTGATCTAGAAGGCAGCATCTATAGGCATAATTAAAAGTCTAACAGCAGCAGCAATTGTAGTAGAAATAGAAAGATATCAACAGCTAAGGTATCAAGTGCAACAAAGGTATCAAGTGTTGCCACAAGTAGCAGCAGTAGATCACAAGCAACAGCAGTACCAATTCCCATATAATGAACGGAAGTACCAATAGATCACAAGCAACAGTAGATCACAAGCAACAGCAGTACCAACTCCCATATAATGAACGGAAGTACCAATAGATCACAACCAACAGTAGATCACAAGTAGCAGTAGATCACAAGCAACATCAGTAAATCACAAGCAACAGTAGTACCAATTCCCACAAGAAGCAGCAGTAGATCACAAGCTAAGGTACACAAGCTTACTGGGCTATTGCACAACTCTAGCATATCCTCCCCATTTCTGAATTGTTGCCCACATGATGTCAACTGAATAGTTTCACAAACCCATGAAAGAAAGCGTCCATATTGGTGCAGCAAGTAGAACTGATGTATAACAAGATGATCACAGCAGATTATCTCCTTTGTGATGCAGAAATAGTATCATGATAGATCATTAAGTACTGCTCCAGAAAAGTTGAAACGTGGTGGCCAAAAGCTTCAAAATCTATTGCAAATCAATCTGCACAGAACAGACCAAACAGACGAAAGACAACAAAAAAAGACTCCCAACCACAACCCAAAAAAGACCAAAGAAGGCCAAACCCCAAAAAAGACAATAGCACAAAAGAACCAAAGACCCACCACACACAAAACCACTACAAAAAACACCGCCACAACCTAAAAAAAAACCCAAGAAGAAAGAAGAAGAAAGAAACCCCCCAAAAACCAAAAACAGAAAAACAAGCACCCAAACCAGAAAAAAATCAAAAAAGAAAAAACCAAAAAACAACCCCAAACACAGACAAAGACAGAACCCCAGAGAAACACAACTCAAAAGACCCACCCCCACACCCAAAACCCCACTCCATTAGATAGAATTCAGTATACTACTGATTCTGTAGATGATATAATCCATAGAGTAAGATTTCCAATCCTCCTTAGTTCTGATCCAAAAAGCAATCCTCACTTTAATGAGATCTTCCACCTCAGCCCATATAGGATTGTCATTATCAAACACACATGCATTCCTTTGAAGCCAAATTGTTCAAAGAAGAGCAAAGGGTATGCAATCCCATAATGATTTCTGTTTTGGCTTTCATTTACTTCCTGACCACCAATACAATAAGCTTTCCATAGTAGGAGGAGTGACCCATTGAATACCCCACCACTCAATGATGTGTCCAAATGTTCCAAATATGCTAACAATGTAGGAACATATGATCAATGGATTCTTGTTCCATCCCACAAAATTTACAAAGAGCATCTTCCACATTTTGAGTGATCCCAACCCCTAATAAGTATTCCCCTGTTTTAACTCTCCCCAAACTAATCAACCACCCAAAACACTATACTCTGTAAGGAGCTGCATTCTTCCAAATGAATTCTAGTACTTTTGTTGTGACATGAGGGTTGCCAGTTGGCATGACTATCTCATACATAGATTTTACAGTAAAAACATTAGAGTTATCCCTTTTCCATCTCAGCATGTCCACATTCCCCATAATTCTTGTTATGCTAGAAGCTTCCAATAAACCTACAAGCTCAACCAAAACTGGTTGTTCCCAGTCAAACAGTCTTCTTCTGAGTGAAAATTCCCAATGATTTGATGTTGCCTTTCTATCCAAAACCTCACTTAGCATTTCCTCCTTATTATTAACCACTCTGAATAATAAAGGAAAAGATAATGCAAGACAAGGTTTAATTAGCCATTCATCATGCCAAAACATTATAGATTCTCCACTTCCCACTTTTATTTCCACATTATCAATGTATTTTCCAACCATTTCCGGTTTCCTCTCACCTATCCTCATAATATCCTTCCAAATCATAGAGACCTTGTTGTTGATTTGCATGTTTGGAATCCAACAACTACCATTCATCTTGTATTTTGCATTGATTACCTTCCTCCATAAACTCTGTTTTTCCCTTCCAAATCTCCACCACCATTTGATCAATAGAGCCTCATTCATTTCTCTGATTTTCTTGATGCCCAGTCCACCATTTTCCTTACCCTGAGTTATTTTCCCCCAAGTCACCATATGCATCTTCTTCTTTAGATCAGACCCTCCCCACAGAAATCTTGCTTGCAGTGCTTCAATTCTTTTGGCCACCCCTTCTGGGATTTTAGACAAAGACATGTAGAATATTGGCAAACTGAATAGGAGTGATTTGATTATAACTATTCTTCCACCAAAAGACAAATATCTCCTCTTCCAAGATCCCAGTCTTCTCCTAACTTTCTTAATAATCTCCTTCCAAGTTAAATTTAATCTAGGACATGCACCAAGTGGCATTCCTAAATATTTGATAGGGAATTTCTGTGTTTTGCAATTTAGGATACTTGCAAAAGCTTTCAGTTCCTCATCATTAAGACACACACTACACATCACAGTTTTATGGAAATTTATTTTCAAGCATGATGTCAATTCAAAAGCTCTCAACTTACACCCATCACATCTTTCAAAATTTGTTTACAAAACACTAAAGTATCATCTGCAAATTGCAAATGAGTTAGTTTAAAGCCACCATTGCCCACTTCCATACCACTCAATAACTCCTGCTCCTCAGCTCTTTTGAACATTCAATTTAATCCTTCAACTGCAATGATGAATAAGAAGGGAGACAAGGGATCTCCCTGTCCCCTTTCTTCATTTGAAACTCCTTTGTAGGTGCTCCGTTGACAAGAACAGAAATCCAGGCAGAAGTCATACATTCTCTAATCCAACTGGTCTATTTTAATGGAAAACCCATCAGAAACATCATTTTAAAAAGATAAACCCAATTGATGTTGTCAAAAGCCTTCTCAAAGTCTAACTTAATGATAAGACCTTTCTTTTTGTTTCTTTTCCATCCATCAATTACGTCATTTGCAATTAGTATCCCATCTTGGATGTTCTTTCCTCCTGAAAAAGCTGACTGCACTTCTCTAACCACCACTGGAATTGTGCTTTTTATCCTAGCAGCCAAGACTTTAGAAAGGATTTTGCGCATACAACCAATGAAGCTAATAGGTCTACATTCCTTAAGGCCTTTTGGATTTTCCACTTTTGGAATTAAAGCAATGAAAGATTGGTTGATGCCCTTGGGAAGCCTGCTATTCCTATGAAATTCATGCATAAAATCCATAATGTCCTTCTTCATAAAATCCCAGCCCTTTTTAATGCTTTGCATAGTAAAACCATCAGGCCCAGGACTTTTGTTGCCATCACATTGCTTAATCACATTCCAAACCTCACTTTCAGAAAAAAAATTCCAGTTAGCATTGATTTCATATCCTCCTCAATTACCCTGCCCTGACATTCAGTAAACATCAACCTTTCTTCCCAAGACCCTTCATACATACTTTTAAAGAAGGAGAAGACTTCATTCCTGATTTGATCTGGATCCTCAATGACTACTGCATTAACTTCCAGTGAGCTCGAGAAATTCCTTCTCTGTCTGCACGATGCCATCATATGAAAGAACTTTATATGTTTATCCCCTTTCAAATGCCAGTTAACCCTTGACTTTTGCATCCACATTAATTCTGACACCCTGCTCAATCTCACATTTCAGCCCTCCATTTCCTTCTCAACATGTATTCCTCTTCACTAATATTTCCTGACTCAGCTTTCAATTCAATCTCTTGAATGTCTTTTTCCAACTTATCAATTTGATTTTGGAGCTCTCCAAATTCTTCTTTTTACCAAACTTTCAAATTTTCTTTCATTAACTTTAGCTTCCTCATTATTCTAGGGGCCGCCCAAATTTTGTTCACCTCAGTATCCCAAGATTGTTTCATTATCTGAATGCATTTAGGGTTATCGAGCCAAGCATTGAAAAATCTAAACGGCTTAGGGCCCCAATTTCTCTCATCCTCCGTTAGTAGAATAGGGCAATGGTCTGACATTGATCTAGGCAGTCCCCATTGTTTGAATTTAAAAATTTCTAACCATTCCGGATCAAGCAAAAATATGTCCAACCTACTCCATTTTTTATCGACTTGAGAATTAGACCAAGTAAACTTCCTTCCCAACATTTGCAAATCAATAAATTCCATTCCATCTACAAAATTATGTAAATCTCTCATTCCAATTTCTCTTCTAGAACACCCTTGTTTCTCCCCAATACTCCTGATTTCATTCAAATCACCACCTAAACACCATGGATTATTAAAGTGACCTTTTATTTCTTTCAAACACTCCCAGAATTTCCTCCTAACAACCACATCACAAGGGCCATAGACATTGACAATAGTACAATAAAAGTTGGGTTTGATAGTACCTTTTACAAGAAGAAAATCCCTGTTGCAACAAAATTCTTCACTTGTGAATGCATGAGTATTCCAAATGATGAGTAAACCACCAGTAGATCCTTCGGCTTCCACTTCCACAAACTCAAAATCAGAGCCTCCCCAAATTGAATTGATAAAGTTTCTTGATACTGCCCTCTGTTTAGTTTCTTGAATCAACGAAATGTCAATCTTCCTCTGAATAACTAATTTTTTAAGCTTCCCCCTTTTTTCTTTTTTCCCCAGACCCCTCACATTCCAAAAGAGAATTTTCATAGTTATTGTCACCCTCCTCCTAATAGACCTCCCCTCGAAACTTCAAACAATTAGTAGATCATCCTTCTTTTGTACAGCTCTTTCATTTTCCTGATTTTCTATAGCCATGATTTAACTTATCACTTCATCATCCTCTCCTGAATAATCTTCTCCCAAGATTTTTGTGACAACTAGTACAGCTTCAGCTTCATTCAGTAAGATTTTGATCCTGTTATTAATCCCCCCCAGATGAAACCGAGAGTGCTGCTTCAGCAATTGCTCCTCTAAACATAGCAGCCTTCTTTTGTTTATTTTTCTTGCCACCTTTATTAGAGTAACCAGCTTTAGGAATACCTAATATCTCCTTTATAGGTTTCTGTCTCCTTTTGGTTTTTGCAGGTTCCTTAACCTTCACAATTCCACCATTATCCTCTTCAGCCCTTGGGAATTCTTTGTTGTAAACATCCACACTCCAACTCGATCCATCACTTCTGCCAAAATTTGAGAGAGCATTATGTAAAAGTAGACCATTGCCTCTCAGATTTGATTCCAGCTGTTGACACATTACTAATTGATTTATTCTTCTGTTTGAAGTGTCTCTTCCAATTCCCATAGCATAATTCATTAGCCCCAAAGAGTCATTAAAATTGCTTTTGGCTAAAACTAATTGCTTGCAGTTATTGTTGAGTGGCTCCAACTCTTCATTAATTGTGTTATCAATTACTTGTAGCTCATTTAATTCACCTGAACCTTCAATTCTTGACTGTTCTCTAACATTATCATATGAATCTTCTACCACTTCCACTGAATTAGCTGAATCCACCAACCCATCTAGATCTTCCACCCTGACCGGTTTCTAATAGCCTTATTTGTCCTACCAGCTTTTATCAATACAGCCTCCTCTTTTGATTGCATGCCAAAATAGCTATTATTAATTAACTCATTCTCCTGACCTTGATTCTTCTTCTTGCTTGTTCCCACATCATTTTTGCTCTGTTGATCCTCCTTGTTGCTATAAGGAATTGAATTCTAAAAGGGACAAACTTGACAGCCACAATCAGTCTTCAAGAATGTATTAACTACCAATTGTTCTTCCAATACTCTGATCCCGTAAATGTTGCCTTTGCATTCTACCTCAATGACTTCGTTAATGCCTTCGATGATAGATGTGGACACCAAGACTTTGCCCACCGCAAACGACAAATCTTTTACTGTATCATTACTAATCTGGATGACTTTCCCCCAATATTGCCCAATCTTGTTAAAATTATGAGCATTCCACAATTGAATTGGAAGCCCATAGCAACTCAACCAAACTAATCTGCAACTCAAAGGCTTGATTGTGGATTCTTCCCATTTATAGGTTTCTACAAACCAATCTTTTAACCAAGCCATCTTCCCACCGTTAAACATTGAATCTCTTACTATTGGGAACGAAAAGGTAAGAATAATAGAGTCACCACCCATAACTCTGACCTAAATATCAACATACCCCAAGCTTTTGAGTTGATCTTGGACCAAAGCCATAGACCTGACTGGTGATAATTTTGCTATAACACTCCTCGAAAGCCATTCGTTACCAAGTTCCTTAAGGTGAATTGGTTGTTTTGGTTTTGTCCATGAGCTACCTTTCAGAGTCTATAAGTAAGACTTAGCTTGAAAATTTTTAGAAATTGTTCCTGCTTTTCTCCTCCAAATCTTTTTGACTTCATTTTCCTTCTTCTTCCAATACTCCTTATTCCTTCTTCTATTTTCCCTTGAAAAAAATCCATTCCTTTCTTTGATTACTCCACCTTGTTAATGATATTCCTTTTGAAAACTATAACCTTTTCTATTCACCAAACCCTTCGTATGTTTCTCCTGCAGATCCCCATTATTTGTGTCAAATCTTGCCAATTTGACTATGAGATTGTTACCCCATATCCACAACCCATTTTCCTTTGCAATAGCTATATTTGTTTCATCTCTATACGCAAACTGCATAAATCTGAATCGCTTTCCAGTGATTCTACTTGCTTTCTTTGGTATGAATATATCCCTTACTCTTCCGAATTTAGAAAACAAATTGTTAACCCAAACAGAGCTACAATTGTCTGGGAGATTGTCTACAAATAAAGTTGTAATTTTCTTACCTTCCTTGAATTTTCGATTGGTCTTTATCACTGCATTCCAACTTCCCCATCTTCCTCTACCAATACTAGAATCACCCCGCATCTTTCTCCCATGATTGAGTGGGTTAATCCTAGAGTGAGCAAGGCGGTGAGATGCCCAGGAATCCATCACCCAAGACCTTATCCACAGTCTAACCGTTTTCGGCGGTGGAACTCAGTCAAGGGTTCCAGATGCCCTTAATCTCCTAACAGCCTGCTGCAACACTCGGATTAAAATAGATAAGTGATTGCATGGTTGACGATATCCCCCAATCTTCCTTCGTCGTCACTTTTCGATTAGTCGTGTACCTTTACGCGCGGCCAAAACAGTCATCGTTTGGTATTCTCCCACCACTGGTGACCATTATGTCTTAAATAGATGGTGAAGGCATGTTGAAGCCTTGAAGGTAGTAATAATTATTGATAATTTTATCATCTCTTTAAGCATTAAACTTTTAGATGGAGTGATTGTCTATTTAAAATCGTTGTGTGGTGTCCTGATTTTTCAAATGAACCTCTTGATCTTCACTTGACCCTCTTGGGTACTGAGCAAAGCTTTCTTGATGCTCATGCACACGTAACACCAGGCGTTAGTGCCAAACCTAGCCAGAATGTTGCCAGGGAAGGCACTCCAACGATCTAGTGAGAGATCGGAGCTAGGGAAGCACCAGAGAGAGTATTAGTTGAGAGAGAAAGTGTTGTGAAACTCTTTAGGGCTCCTTCTCTTCATATTTATAGGCTCCCCAAGTACAGGGGCAGATCAGTCATTCTGGCTCAAATGACGTCACCGAGCGTCATGAGTCAGATCTGTAATCATCGCATGCACGCGTCCTTCAATGAGAATTGGGCACGTAGCGTAACCGCCTCGGGTACCGTCATGCTGACGTAGGGACAGCTGTAGCATGCACATGTGCCTTCCCAAGTTTGTTACGAGTGTTAACCGCCTCGGGTGACGTCATAAAGGATGTCACCAATATCTCGGACTTTCTTCCGAGCCATCTCAAGTACAATCCGTCTCGGATGGTTCATCCAGATCATATCTTATCCCTGCTGAGACACCGGTTCATCTTCGGATGGACCTGCTCGGACGGCCCATAGCGTATCAATCCTCTACTGGGCCCGACGCTCTCTTTGGGCCTTGACCCGTTTAAGTTAGTCCACAGATCCCCTTTGGAATGTTTTATTTCGGCCCAATACAATAGCCCCTTAACTTCTTCCGAGACGTTGGAACCCGAGAAAGGAGTTGACTGTTCCTGATTGGGCCGATCCAACAATCCGAGCTCCAAGTAGGATATTTCCGAGAAGGTGAAGCCCCTTCCGTAGTGTTTCTTTTATCCGAGCCCCAGCCTTGATTACTTCGTGGCTCTCCTTGGATTGCAACACATGTTGATTTCCCGTTGGACAAGATGGCTTTACGCGGATTATGCCAAAGAGTTGTACCCACGTGGGCTGTCAGAGGGTTAAACCATCTGTCCCATCAGCGCCACGTGTCACGAAATTAAACGCGCCGCCTTGGGGGATGCCTCGTTTCCCGTGCATAGATTCAAACGCACTCCGCCCTCTATAAATAGGCAGTCGAGAGAGAGAGAAACACTTTTCTCTCATTCTCTCTCTACGCTTACTCAGAGGTTTGAGATCCCCTTTTTTTCGACGAAGTTTAATCAAGGCGCTCCGCTTTCTACACCGCTCTTCTTCTCCTTCAAGAACCACCAGTCCCCATCGCGATCAGTCGCTTTTTTGGGGACTTTGCACTTAACTCCGCTGCGGCTGTTCATCTTTTCCACCGTCGTTACGCTTTTCCCGGCGTATCAGAGGTAAAAATTCCTTCTCAAACTTGTTGATTTCATCATTTATCATTTTGAAATGACCTCTTAAGTTTTTGTTTAGTAAAAGGTTCTTTTCGCGATCTGTTAAGAGTTCATAGAAACAAAGATGAACAATTGAGCACATCAGTTCACTGTTCATCGTGTTCTTCATCAGAACCACTTTTGTGACCTTTCGAGTCGTTGTTGATCCTTTAACCCTTGGGGTTTTATATGAAATATTGTTTGTCAACTGAGACAAAGGATCCGGACCATGGCCGAGATGAAACTCAAGCCATCAGTAGCCCTTCCCTTGCCTGGGATTTTCGAGACACGTAAATATCTCGGTTAGGTGTAGTAACATGAATCGGTACGTGTTTGAGCCTATTTTTACCACTTAGGTATCCTAGCCATAGCCTAGGTAACTTATCAGTTATGTGGCTAACTATATTCTGCCCGTGCACTTTTTGTTAGGTTCAGGAATCCTGGAGCCCATCGTCCTTTCTTCGGGAAGTTCAAACCAGATGAACTCTTCCGTGTCCACAATTCACAGTCACGGATATTACAGCTATCGTCTCGGCCAGACAGTTTTCGGCCCAAAAGTTGGGATGGCGTTTGCTGATATTGGACCGGTAGATTAGGGGTTCGGCCCACTTAACCCTATAGATGTAAATCCAATCGCTCGGTCTGGAAGCGAGGGCTCGGTAAATCAAGGTGAGCTGAGCAGTGACCATACCGAATCTGTTAACCATGGGGAGGGTAGAGATGGGAACGGCGCCTCTACCCAAGTCCCAGATGTTTAAATTATTGAGGTTTGTCAACCCGGAGTAGACAATACCGGGTCAATTTACGAACCCACTACCGAGCCTGGCGCCGAGACCCCGACAAACGCGGCCCAGCCCCTAAGGCTAAGACTTCGGTTAAAGGACCGAATGCTTACCTCAAGTACTTTAGTGGTAAGGTTGGGAGGTACCGAGCTTTTTGTAGGAAGTATCAGATACCGGACGACGTAGAGGTTTGGTTGGTTCATGAGGCGAATATCACCTTCAATAATTACCACATTACCGTACCACTTCTTGCGATCACTGAAGGGGGGCTTCGGTTTCCAGTGAATATCCTCCTCCGCCAATTCCTTCATGAATATCAAATCAACCCAAGATTTCTCGGAACAGTCCATCCGAGCGTCAATTTCTTTCACTTCGGAGTACCCCTAAGGAATCGAAGATGTACCTGATTGACCACCTCCCGAATTCTGACCCCTTCGCTAATGACTTTGTAGAGGTTCGGGGAAATTTTGAATTTGGTCCAAAGGATGATGGGTCTTACCCTATCCCGAGACTAAACACTTTCAAAGGTTAACCCTTCTCTTGAGTCTGTGCTTTTTCTCTTTCACATGAATATCTGTTATTCAACATTACTTACCGAGCCCTTTCGTTTCTTGTTTTGCAGAGGTATCTCCTATTTCTGCCCGGTTGTTGAAGGCCAAAAATTATGATAACATCCAGGCTGCCTAACGAATCCCATTAGAAGAGAGGTATGCACATGTGTTGTTGAACTACGAGCTGACCTACACGTCTTACCTTCAACAGAGGAAGAAGAACACTGCTACTGAAAAGGCTGGTCCGAGTAGGAAGAGGAAAAGAGGGTCGAGCAAAGTTAAGTCTGTTGCAGCCATCGACGTGAGCTCCGATTCCGAGATTGATCTTCACCGAGCCAAGCTTCAGGAGCTGGTTGGAAAGATCAGGGATTCCCTAGAAGAAGAGTTTGAAGAAGAAGAAGAAGAGAACATGGGTGACAATTTGGACAATCTGCCGAGCCTCCTTGATTGGAAGAAAGGGAAAAAGAAGAAGACGACCGGTGAAGTCGCCTCTCCTCCTCCCCAGACAAAAAGAGTTCCCGTCATCACCGAGGCTGTTACCACAGAGCAGAAGAAGCAACGGCTTCTCAGTTCGGGGTCTAGTGGTGATGCCTAGAAGAAGAAGGAGGTCCAAGAAAAAGGCATGCCCGAGAAAGAGATGACTGAGAAGAACGTGTCCGAGAAGCAATCTTTTACTCCTGTTCTGTATGTGTTCTCTCCCCAGGTTCGGCTGGGACAGCCTATGCTTGCTACGGACAGTGTCCGAGAAAATCCGAGGCTCGGTCTCCCTATGATGCAGGGATTGTGCTTGCCTGAAGACATGAAGAAATTGCCTTCTGACTTTGAGGGGAACATTGTTGAAATGTTTTCTCACCTAACTTTGGTAGGTTCCTTGATCCGAGACCCCTCTTCATGCTTTATTTAACCTTGTTTGAATCAGACTCATTGTATCATCTTCTTATTTCAAGAGGGCCAGGCTATCTTCAGATACCACCAGAAGGTGGTGGACCTATCCAGTTCCTTCTCGGCATTGAAACTGAAGTACCAGGATGCTATTCGGAAGAAGAAGAGCACTGAGAAGGAGCTGGAAGGTGCGAAGATGCAGCTCTCAGAGCTTGAAGCTGTAAAGAACCAGCTGAAGAAGTTGCAGCAGCAGTCATCCGAGCAAGCGGAGAAGCACAAAAAGGGGCTTGCTGATGCACATTTCGCGGGGTTTAGAGAGGCTAAGCAGAAGGTGGCCGAGCATTACAAAGGTCAAGTTGCAGATATCGAGAACAATGGCTTCCGAAGGGGGGCTAAGATTTATTTATGGTGTCTAAGGGGTATGATCTCAGATTGGAAGCTGGCAGCGTTCCCGCTGAATCTGCTCTCTGAGCCATCCCCGAGGTCGACACCCTGAAATTGAGATCCCCTCGAAAGAAGAGGAGGAAGGAGAGGAAGAAGAGGAGGCAGCTGCAGGGAATACTGAAGAGAATGCCACTAAGGTTGGCATTCCAGAACTCGTGAAGGACACTTAATGTTGTGGTCCTTAGATTTCTTTTGAAAAATTTGTCTGAATAATATCTCCTCCCCCCCCCCCCCCCCCCCCCCGAACTATTTCTCTGGTTTGTCTCGGTTAGGCTAGTAGAATTATATGCCAGACCTTTTGTGATGGTTTGTTTGATACAATATCTCTTTCTCCCCCAAACTATTTTTTTGGCTATGGTTGCGGCTCGGTGGAATTTTATGCCGAGCCATTTTTGGTTGGTACTTGGAGATAATTGTTTTGAATATGAATGGATGATTGTTTTCTTCTTTATCGTACTTGAATGGTTATCTTGGAAGTATATAGTAATACCCCCATTTGTCTTGGCTTAGGGCATTAAAATACCCCTAGCCTAAGTTGAGTCAATTGAGCCTAAGTTGGTATGTCTTCTCGGATATATTGCCGAGTCAATTGAGAATAAGTAAATGTTCGTAAAAAGACTTGCGAAAATTTAAGAAAATCTTCACAGGTGTTGGGATCTGAGAGTGAAGTCATTGGTTGGGATTAAATATAAGATACGCCTTGGAAGGATGTTTAAATAATTTCAATACTCCTGGTGACAGAATACCCATCGGAGAGGTTCATTTGCTCGGCGAACCGAGTCAATTATCTAACAATACCCTTGTTAAAAGGAGCATTGATTGTTGCTCGGTATAAAAATCCAAGTCGTTTGGTAGAGTAGGTTAAGCATTTGATTAATACCCCTAGCAAGAGGGTAATTTGCTCGAACAAAATGTACCGTTAGAGGGTGTATGTTTTTGGCTTGGTGTGAACACCCTGCGGAGGCGACATATCCACGAAAACGGTTTTGATTTCTGAAAATGATTTGATTGGAGAAAATAGAGTCGCCACCCGGATTTGCGGATCATACCCGAGAAACCATTTGAAAAATGACTCTTTTGCCCTTGATATGGAAAATGCTTTACCGGTCTCCAAAATGAGATTTCTCGGGTCCGGGAGTTAGGTTACGCGAGGGAAAGGAATTTAAAGCACCCCTCACGTCCGGCATGTTTTCCGGTCTCTACTAAATGTTTGAAAAGATTTTGAAAACATTGTTTAAACGGACTTCCAATACGGATTTATGCAAAAGCACGGTGAATACATCAACAAGATAAATAAGATATGGGTGGATGCTTGTGCAAAATGTTATGAATGAATGATTTATATACAAAAGATGCTAAAATTACATTAAAATGTCCCCAAAATGCCTTAGAATATCTCAGAAACTGATCAAAGATGCCCCTTTATATCACACCTAGATAGGATCCAGGCGCCTGGAAAGAATCAAAGATGCCCCAATACAATAGCCCCTCAACAAATGCAATGCTTTGATCAACTCTCACACATTCTGGAAAGTATTTGACAACACAGCAACAAGCTTGACACTTCAAGTTTAATCCAAATGTAATGAGATGATACTAAAATGCAATGTTAAAGCAATGATAATGTTCATTAAAGACACATAAAATAAAAGGATGCTCATGTAACATGGAAGATCTTGTCTTGACACTCTCAAGACTAAATTATCAGAATCTACAAATAACATATAAGCTCATTTAACCCACTCTCTCATATGTAATCCTCTTTTAAAGCATGATTATAAGCTCAAAACACTTCAAATGAACTTCTAAATGAGGATCAGGACATGAAATGTAAAGAACTATGAGTCAAGGCATGCAAATGATGTACCAAAACTGGTCAAAATGTGAAAGAAAACAGAAAACAAGATAAGGGAAAAGGGGATCCAGGCGCCTGTATGGGATAAATCCAGGCGCCTGGACCCAATGCAGGCGCCTGGAAGGTGATGGTCCAGGCGCCTGGATTAGGCTCTGCTGCACAAACTGATTTTTTTCACTTGATGATTTTCAATCCTCTCTCAAGCCCTCTACTGGTATAGAAGACCAGTGAGAACTTGATTGAGTCCCCCTCAAGGCCTATTTAGACATTTTGATAGGAAAAACTACCTTTTTGGCTTGATCAAGAACTTGAAATGGTTTTTTGAGTAGGTTTGGTAAGGATGTAGCTACTGGTTCTAGAGTTTACAGAGCTAAAAGGATAATTCGTAGAAGTTTTGATGAAGTTTGGTTGACGGGAGTGTGTGGATGGATGGATTAATTAAGCAAAGAGGTGATTTTTGAGGTTGAAATGGGTTTTGAGGTGTGATGAAGTGAGAGCTGAAGGTTCTGGACTAGTTTTGACAGAGTAACAGTGAGATTAAGAGAGTGGTTCTTCAACCCCTGAAAATGGAGGAGAAGAGGTGCTTAAATAGGCAAACAAGGGTCCATAAAGGGCCACTTGGACCTTAAAAAAGGGTGAAGGGTCATCTAGGGGGCAATGTGTAGATATAATGATCTCCCCCACTCTCCCTCTAACTGAACTCTGCAAGAAAATCCTCCAAGATCGCGTTCCCGCCCACTATCAACTTGAACCACACTCAACCTGGACTGATATCCAGGCGCCTGGACTATGGAATCCAGGCGCCTGGATTTGGCCAATCCAGGTGCCTAAAAGTGCAATCCAGGTGCATGTGTTGTGAAGTTTTGGGCAATTCCAGGGTATCAAGGGATATTTTGGTAATCTCATGGGAGGTTATTGGTGGTTTTTTTTTTCAAGTTTTCGATCAAACCTTGTGTGTCCTCATTAGGCATTTTCATCATCGGGGAAGTTCCGGAATGCCAAGGGTCCAGATTGGGGTGTCTACACTTGGTATTCAATACCGAGTTAAGTCGTTAACTTGTAAAAACAAGCTATCATTTTATCAATACCCCTACAGAAGGGATTTTACGTCACGCTCGGTTTGTCATCCGAGGTATTTATATTGTTACCACCACTTAGGTGCTTGATTGATTTTTATTGGTGACGTAATCAATAGATTGGCTCATTGAGAAACCGAGAGGTCGTATGGGATGAAACCCATGTCTGAGGATGTGCCTTAGCCGAAGCCGTTTGGTATGAATACCGAGACACGATTAATATATGAATACCAAGACACGATTAATATATAAGAGACAATAGTTGAGATCAAAAGTTTTTTCATTAATAAACTCCAAGAGGGTTGTACATCAGCATTTCATCAAAAAAATTCTAAGGGAAGTAACTAATCAACCGAGACCACAATGCCACTAAGTGTAGTATTTCCTCAAATTGTAGGCATTCCAAGGCTTATCCACGAGCTTCCCATCCATGTCTTCAATCTGGTAAGCTCCTTTCCCCACCTTCTTAACGACTCGGTAGAGACCATCCCAATTGGGCATCAACTTCTTCTTCTTATTCTTGTCCGCAACCTTCTTGAGAACCAGATCATCCGGGCAAAATGTCCTCAACCGAACCATTTTGTTGTAGCCCTTAGCAACCTCCTGCTGATAAGCTGCCAACTTTACTTGAGCTACATCACGTTTCTCCTCGGCCAGATCCAAATCGTTACTTAAGGCCGTGTCATTAGTTGTTTCATCAAAGTACTCGGTTCGGATTGTAGGGAGCCCCTTTTGAATAGGGATAACAACTTCAACACAGTAGGCAAGGGAGTAGGGGATCAGATCAGTTGAGCGTCTCGGTGTCGTCCTAAAATCCCAAAGGACGTGAGGCAGCTCTTCCACCCATTTTCCTCGTTTAACAGTTAGCCTTCGCTTGAGTCCAGCCGCGACCTTTTTGTTAGACGCCTCGGCCTAATCGTTACCTTGAGGATAAACAGGGGTGGAGTTGAAGAAGCGTACTCCGAGCTTGTCACACACCTCCTTCATTTGTTTCCCAGTAAACTGCTTTCCATTGTCTGAGACGATCGCATATTACCGAGAAATGATGTTCTGCCATAGAAAACTCTTCACATTTGCCTCGGTGATGAAAACCAGAGGCTCGGCTTCCACCCAAATAGAAAAATAATCCGTAGTGGTAATCAGGTAGCGAAATCCTCCTGGAGCGAGTGGGAGCTCTCCTACGATGTCCAAGCCCCATTGGGCAAAGGGCCATGGACTAGTGATTGGCTAAAGGTCTTCGACTGGCTGGTGAATCATTGGTTTGAACAACTAGCACCTATGGCACTTCCGAACGAATTCCTCAGCGTCTTCCTTCATCTTCGACCACTAATACCCATGAGTGATGGCTCGGTGGGCGATAGAACATCCCCCCGAGTGGCAGCCTGCACTACCTGCATGGAGCTCTTGGAGTATTGTGTGGACTTGATTCTGATGGACCACCATAAGGTACGGTCCAGTCCGAGACCGTCTGTACAAAGAACCTGTTGGAGAAAGCCAGTAGTTCGCAGGTTTGCATCTGATCTTGTGAGCTTCTCTTCGATCTTCGGGTAGCTCGTCGTCTCAGAGATAAAATACTAGTTCATCCATCCAGCTTGGTCTGAGCTCGATGTTCAGCATTTGCATCCGAGGTGGATCAAAGCTTGGTGTTGCAATGGTTCCGAAGGAGATGGTATGTTGCTCGGAAGTTTTACATGCTGAAGCCAATCCTGCAAGTGCGTCAGCGTGGGTGTTGTGTTCTCGGCCCACCTGATGAACTTCAATTTCATCGAACGTCTCGGTTAAGCTTTGTGCCAAGTCTAAGTACTTGGCCATTCTTTCATCCTTAGCATCATATTCTCCGTTGAACTAGTTCACAACGAGTTGAGAGTCCCTGTAAACCATTAGAGTCTTCGCATCCATTGCCTCAGCTAGCCGAAGGCCAGCAATAAGGGCTTCATACTAGGCCTCATTGTTGGAGGCCGGGAACTCGATTGTGATTGCATTCTCGTGAATAACCCCCTCGGGAGAGATTAGTACCACTCCTACTCTGGCTCCTCGGTGGTTTGAAGCTCCATCTACGTGCAATTTCCAAGTGTTGCCGTGAAACATATGCCAAGTAGAGAATGGCACAGTTGTTTGGTCTTTTCAGGGCCAACTCAGGGCCACTTTTCCCAAGCTGGATGGGAACATCTTGCACAGCAAGGCATCATCTTGCTCATGCATGAACATGGCCTGTTGATAGTGTTGAATGTGGGCCACGGGATCCGTGCTGGTTTCATAAGGGATGAATACTGAATGCTTCACCCTGCTCGGTGTCTTCTCCGCTCGGATCCGGTGGGCCAATGGTGACTTTGAGATCTGGCCTAGGGCTTCATTAGCTACTTCTCGTGCAGTTTTAGGACCTCCATCTGCTCGGCCAGTCTCCCTTCTTTTCACATATTGCTCGGGAATATGCTCATTGGAACCAGATCTCTCGTACCTGTCCCTAGCATGCTTTCTTCTTTCTTTCTTTTCAACGGAAACGCTCCTCTCACACCTTTTTCGTGGAGAGGCTATTCCGTCAGTGGAGACACCATCACCGTGGCGACTCCTTTTTTCTTTTTCATACTGCACGGATTTCGTTCGTGATCTTAGGTCTTTTTCCTTTTCATGGAGTTGCTTTTTTAGGTCCTGAATCTCTCGTTCTCGTCGAGTGACTTCATAGGCCAGTTCTTCTGCCTCCTTCTCTTTTTTGTCCAGGCTATCCTCTCTCTCTCGGTCCCTTATGCATTTATTATCTTCTCTCCTCAGGGGACTCCTCCTCTGTTCACGTCGGATAGAGGCTCCCCCGCCTCTTAGTGGTGTCCTTGAGGGCCTTCGCCGCTCGCATGATCTTGGAGAATCATGGTTCCTTAGGCGTGTATCCCGAACTTTGGAATCTCAGGGATATGCCCTATATTGAATCTTCTAGCAGCGGGCTTCTTCTGTGGCGCTTTTAGAGCTGTAGGAGTCTTGTCCACCTTTGCACTCTTTCTCGTAGTGCACACAAGAGTGGTTCCATCGTCTTCTACGTCCTCTCTTCGTGGAGTGCATAAGACAGGCTCTGAAACCACCATTGTTGAAAAGAAGAGAGCATTTCGTAAGCATTTCCCACAGACGGCGCCAATTGTACGGGGATAAAATCCACGTAAGACTGGATCACGTGCTTCCTTGATTCAACCCTAAATCTGCAAGACAGAAAGAGGGTTAGAGCACCTTTGCCTCTTGTCGGCAAAGGCCCTCCGATGCCTAAGTTAGTATCTCGTACTATAAACTCTCAAATCACAATGCGTATGAAAGGGTTTCACAACGTACCTTTCTTCATGGGCGTAGCGTTGTATTTATAAGTGCAGATTAGGGCGTCTCATGCATTCTGTTTCCTATTTACTTTAGGAATCCTGTTCCCAATAGGACTTTCCTATTAGGCATCTATCTCCAAATACTGCTAGATCACGTTTAGCAGCAGTCCTCCTTTCCATATAGGACTATTCCCTATGTGGGGCACACTCCTAATCACATTAGGACTTCCCATATCAATCTTTTATTTTACGGGATTGCTCCTTATCTCATAAGGAGCCACTGTAGAATATTCTGGAATGTCTCACCGCCTTATTCGTGGCGGTGCCGTGCTTCCACGTAGCTCGGAATAACCCGTACATAGTTCAGCTCATCATGCCGAGCTGAATTATGTATTCCAAAATGTTGTTCAAGCTATGCATGTAACCCTTCTAGCTCGGTCATACTAGGGGCATCCCTTTATGTCTTAAGCCGAGCTAATGCATCCTGATTTATTAGTTCACTCCCATTAAACCAGCTCGGCATAGGGCTCAAGGACTCCCTATGTGGTGCCGAGCTTATTCACCCTCTCGTGGTGTCTGCTCAAGGCATGTGCTACGCCCTTTACAAGGATAATCATATTTTACCCACTCCAATTTTAAAATGAATAATAATGCTCAAATTAAAGCCAAATATTACTTGAGGCTTTAAATTTAGACTTGGGCCAATTAATTTGTAGGCCCAGTTAGCTTTTAACCAATTTTTGACCCGAACCGAAGTATCGTTTCATCACAACATATAAATCTAGAGCTTAGAGCGTTTTCATTTGTGTGTTCAAACTTTCAAACACTCACACTCCCTCCTCCACTATCAAACTCTTACAACCATGGCTTCTGAAACTTCAGACCCAACTGGTACTCCTTCCTTTGCCCTCAGAAACTAGTCAATGAAGCAAAGTCAAAACCTAAAGATGGGTCATTACACAACCAGATCTTCATTGTGAACCCTGATAAAGCCGATGCCCAAATCCTAGGCCCTGCATTTTTTTACCTTCCTCTCAAAGTTACGCCATGTTACCCTATTTTGGAGAAAAGTAAATTTATCAAAGAACAAGCTTTAAACATTGCAGATTGGCCCGAAAGGAATTTCATGTGCTGGCCAGTTTAAGATGAAGGATGGAATGAATGGACTGAGCACATCTTGAAGTATAAGAAGAAGGAGTTGGAGCAAACTAGACTTTCACATATTATTTCTCTGCTTCAACATGGTATACCACAAAATCCTGCTTTTATACACGCTGCCCTAGCTTTTTGGGATCCATCATTCAACTATTTCTGTTTTCACTGTGGAATGATGGCTCCCACAACTTAGATGTGGCTTTTCTTACTGGACTTCTCTATTTGGTCCAATGTTTGACATTTCTAAGTCCATTGAAGTTCCACCCTTGAAAGAAATGAAAACCACTGGTTCGTATGCATCATATGGGAATTTTCTACATTTTGAAGCAAAATTCGGTGATAAAGTATTTGACAAAGAGTTCTTTGCATATCTTCTATATACTTTATGCAAAATGATTTTTTGCCATGGTGGTAAGAAAATTATGCATGAGTTTGCACCACTGGCATATTCCCTTTCCAAAGGTGAGAAGTTTGACTTGTCTTCATATTTTCTGGGCTATGTCTACAAGATAGGGTCTGATAGCCAATCAAAGCCTCTTATACCAAGTTTAGGGGGGCCTCTTCGGTTCTTACAGCTCTGGCTAGTAGCATACTTCCCCTTCTTTGAAGTTGCCATTACAAAACCTGTCAATGTATATGGGGACAAGTTCAGAATTCTGGCTTCGAACCCCCTTACATTAATTGAATATCTGCAATATTTCTTCAGCATGAGAGAGGATAAAGAAGAAGCAGAATTTCATCCTTTCACTAATTAGAACATTGGACCATCCTGGATAAAAGAGATGATGGAGAACAGGGGTTCAAAATCTTTTGTTGATGCTTGGGGAAGCATTCTCCTTCCAAGGGAAATCTTTATAGGAGGGATTATTGGTGGCTGTAAACAAACTCATGCTGAAACGTATTGCCCAGCCCAATTTGCTAGACAATTTGGTATGGTGCAAGCCATCCCGTGCCCTTTTCCTGGAGAAACCAATGTTCCCCTTTATGATAGGAAAAAAGTTGATAAGAACCATCTTTCACGCCTCAATGTGGAATTTGGAAGAACTAGAGCAGCTTTCAAACCCTTAGAATTTGCCATTGACAGTCCCATTTTTACTGGATTCTCAAGCTGGTGGCACAATCTTATTGGGCTATACAATCAGACTGCCTTAGTTCAAGGATTTGCAAATCATATTGGATACCCTGCTACAGTTGAGGGTGAAGCTCAATCCAGTTCTCTTTCTGTATCGGATGATGGATTTGGTGTTCAGAGGGAAAGCAAAGCCCAAAGAAAACAAAGAGAAGAAACACCAGAGGTGCAATCTTCCGCTTTGGTGTCTGTTGCTTTGAACGTTAAACCCCTCCAATCTGTCCAAGCTGAGCCTCAAATGGTGACTAGAGCTCAGAAGCAGAGAGTTACTCCTCCTTCTCCGTTAGGTAACCATATATTTCTTATAAATCTCTCTTCAAAGCACTTCTTTTTCTAATTTATGATTCATCATCCAGAATTTACTCCCAAGAAGAGAGCCAGGAAAGAGGAAGAACCGGCTCAAGCTTCTGTTTCTCCAATTTCAGAGCCAGCTAATTCTTTATCCCTCAAATCTATATTGATTTCTGAATCTTTTGTACGATATATTCTCACCTTCTTCTTTTTTCTTTCTATAGTTGAGAAAAGAAAAGGCACAACAAGGCAAGAACAAGAGCCTAGCCATGAAAAGGCTAAATTTGCCAAAGTCTATGAGGCTTCCAAGAGGAAAAAGAAAATGCTAATTGAGGAACCAGAAGAGGAAGAAACAGAAGATATTCCTATAGGCCAATTGTGAAAGGTTACCCTTATGGTCCCTTCCTCTTGATCCTAAACTTCTTTTGGCCTTTGAATTCACTTTAACATTTAATTAATCTTGGTTTTTATTTTCCTCAGATAGAAAGGTAAAATCTAAGCCTGCTGAAGGTTCCAAGACCTCTTCAAAGTCAAGTGAGACTCTCAAATTTCAACCAGAGGTCACACTACAGGATATGTCTCCTCTTGTTATTAGTACTGCTGCTAGAGCTTTAGTTTCAGAGAGTGTTCAAAGAGAACACATTGAAATGCCAACACCAACCATCACAGGTCCTACTACATAATTCTTGAGCAAAGGCACTGTACAAGAGCAAGCTCCTATCACTAAAGAAGTATTCAAACAAGGCGCTCTTGATCAACCTGTAGTTCAAACTAAATGAACCATCTTTGAGAATCCTCAGGATATTGGAACTGACAACATTGCTGAAGTTGATCTTTCTGTTCCAGCTAGTGCTGAGCTTTCTATTTCCAAGGATGACAAGAGTTTATTCCCTGAGATTGTGCCAAGTATTGCAACTGCTAAAACCATTGAGTAGGCTGAGGTGGTCACTAAGCAAGTAACAATTGAGAAGCCACAAAGAACTACTACCCTTGAGGAGCAAGTTCCTCTGTTACAAACCCATTTAGTTGAGGTAATGTATCCTTCTCTTATCTAAGCTTGTGGTTAACATATTTCCATTAAAGAATTAAGCTTAATGACTCATATATCCTTCTTAACAAGGAGCCAGTGCTCCAATTAACGTTGTTGTTGGTGATTTTTTCTCATTGGAGCAGATCAAATTGAGAGTAAGTGATTTCTGTCAGAGAATCACCATTCCAAGAGCTCCAATTCGTCCTCCAGAATCTCCTATTATCCAACTCAAAGGTCGACGTAGTTTATCCCCTCCTAAGTTGGTCAATCCTACTTTTTCACAAGATGAAATTCAAGAATTGAAGGAAGTCCTCCAGCAATTCTGTCCCAAAGACAGTTTCCCTCTGCCCAGAATTGATCAGCTCGTCGATGCAACTGCTGGGTACGAACAAATGAGTTTCCTAGATGCCTATATGGGTATCACCAAATAGCAATGTACGGGCCAGACGAGGAGAAGACGTTGTTTATCACCCCAAGAGGGTTGTACTGCTACTAGGTCATGCCATTCGGCCTTAGAAACTCCGGAGCCATGTACCAGAGATTGGCAACCCTCGTGTTCAAAGATTTGCTTGGGAAGACCATGGAAGTCTACATAGACGACATGGTGGTGAAGAGCAAGGAGAAGGCCAACTACATAGCTGATTTGAAGGTAACCTTTGACATCTTGCGACAATTTCAATTAAAAGTAAATGCTTCAAAATGTGCATTTGGTGTGAGTTCGGGGAAGTTCTTGGGTCACTTGGTCACGGAATATGGCATCGAGGCTAATCCAGATTAAATTACAGCTCTCCAGAGACTTGAGAGCCCAAAGACAACCAAGGAAGTGCAAAGGTTGACGGGCATGGCAGCAGCCCTAAACAGGTTCATTAGTCGCTCGTCAGATAGGTGCAGGCCATTCTTCCAGCTGCTGAAGAAGCGGAAAGGATATGAATGGGGACCAGAACAAGAGGAAGCCTTCAAAGACCTCAAGAAGTATATTGGGACCCCACCATTACAATCAAAACTGGAGAAAGGTGAACGGCTTATCCTCTACCTAGCTGTCTCAAAGCGTGCAATCAGTGCAGCCCTCCTTCGAAGTGAAATTCTCCTGGATGCGCACACCAGATACCTCCCTCTAGAGAAGCTCGTTAAAGCCCTGATCATTCCTTCACGAAAATTGCCACACTACTTCCAGGAGCACCCGATCACTGTTTACATTGAATTTCCTCTGAAAGTGCTGCTTCGAAAAGCAAACTTCTCTGGAATAATCTCCACCTGGTCGGTAGAAATCAGTTAGTACGACATTGATTACCAGCCAAGAACGACCATCATGGGCCAAGTGTTGGCAGACTTCGTAGTTGATTTTACCCCAACCGAGGTTGAGCCTCTCGCGGTTCGCGAATATGAACCAAGACCTCAAGATGACAAACAAAACATAGGAAGCTGGCAACTGTTAGTTGATGGATCAGCATGCAACAAAGGCTCAGGAGCCGGGATAGTACTGTTCTCTCCAGAGCGCCTAATGCTCGAATAATCCATTCGTTTGGGTTTCAGCGCAACAAACAACGTGGCAGAATACGAGGCCCCTTTCATTGGGCTCAAAAGTGCAAGGACCCTTGAGGTCAAGAAGTTAAAAATCTTTTATGATTCTCAGCTTGTGGTTAATCAGCTTACTAGGGAGTATGCCCTAAGAAGTGAAATGATGGCGGCCTACGCCAAAGCTGTGCAGGACATGATGGCAGAATTTGAAAAGACAAAGATAGAGCAAATCACTTCAGGACAAAACGCACATGCAGATTCATTAGCCTGCCGGGCCTCAGCACTACCTACAGAGTTCAAGCGAACGGTGGCCGTTGAATATCTGGCCAAACCCAGCATCGAACAAGACAGAGAAACTAATATGGATGCAGATCAGGGACCAAGTTGGATGGATCCAGTCATCACTTACTTAAAGGATGAAGTCCTACCAGAAGACAAAAAGGAAGCCTATAAGATCAAACTGAAGTCTGCTCGTTTCTGGCTCTCACCGCATGGGAAGTTATACAAGAAGTCTTATCACGGTCCTTACCTGCTTTGTGTACATCCATCGCTGGTATAGAAGTTCTTACATGAAATACACGCCGAGACGTGCGGCGGACATGCAGGACGAAGGTCAATAGTGCACAGGGCCCTAACCCAGGGGTACGGGTGGTCGTACATGCAAGAAGACGCAAAGATGTTCGTCAGGAGTTGTGAAAAGTGTCAGTAGTTCAAACCAATAATCCGGTCACCAGCAGAAGACCTGCAGCCCCTCACTAGCCCGTGGTCGTTCGCCCAATGGGGGTTGGATATCATAGGGCCTTTACCCATGGCAACGGGCAAAAGGAAGTTCTTGCTGATGGGAACTGGCTATTTCACCAAGTGGATTGAAGCAGAACTGCTTGCAAAAATCACAAAGAGTGACGTGGAGAAGTTTGTTTGGCAGAACATCATAACAAGGTTTGGGGTGCCCTACTGCATAATTTTGGACAATGGGGCATAGTTTGGGCCGAAATTTGAAGCTTTTTGTGCACTGCACGGAATACGAAACTACTACTCAACAACAGCATATTCTTAGAGTAACGGACAAGTAGAGGCCTCCAACAAAACAATCCTCAAAGGAATTAAGCGAAGATTAGAGAAAAAGAAGCTGAGCTGGCCTGGCGAAATCCCAATAGTACTATGGGCATTCAGGACCACACCAAGACGTTCAACGAGAGAGACTCTGTACTCTTTGGCTTATGGTACTGAGGCCGTGATCCCCCTTGAAGTGGGGTTACCAACGAACAGAACGACATTGGTGGAAGCTGGTGGGAATGTTGTGAAATTTTAAAATACTCGCAAGTGCACGAATCGGATCGAAGTATAGTTATGCAAGTGTGAGGTCGAACCCACAGGGACTTGTGCTTTTAGTTGGAAAAACTAAATAACTTAAATTGATTAAACCCTAACCTAGTTCCCAAAAGTGTGATTGATTTGTAAAATAAAAAATTAAACAAGCAATAAATAAAATTGAAATTGAACGAAACTGATAAAGGAAAAGTGACTACGGTTTCAGAATCCACACTCATGTACTCATAACAACTACTCACAACCTCTTATTTATTTTCCTACTGTTCTTCACAGTAATTTGGTGGCTAAACTCTATTACCATGGAAAATGTCATCGTTAAGACCTTTTAGGAAAACAACTTATGTACGCACCTCCTCGCCGTAACGTTCAAGACCGAAAAATCATATGTATCCGTTTGCAAACAAATCACAAAAGATATCCGATGCTTGAAATTAAAAGCTACATAACAAGGCTAAATAATTAGCTAGCAATCCCAAATCATGGAAAAAACATGATTGAATCCATATCCAAAATTACTAAGTTTATTAATATGAGATTGGAGCGATTATTCGATTTTAAATCAAACGTTCAGAAAATAAATAATGAGTATGTAAATAATTACTACAAAAACATGAGGCTTCATCCTCAAACCTAGCCTAAAATATATATTTAGCCTCTCATAGATATATATATACCCATTCGAGCATGGTGAAGCTTCCTTTCTTTTTCTTTAGCCACGGTCTCAAGTCTTCTAGCCGAACTCCTTTTCTTATTGCCACCACAACGGCTGCTGTTTGATGCCCCCCATAAGCCCTATTCATTCTTCTTAAATAAGCACGGCTCAGAGCTTCTTAGGTAATAGAATTATCCTTTCCTAAAATTCCTATACAACCATTTCTAGCATAAAATAATTTGATGATTCTTTCCTATGCAATAAATCTTCACATCTAGAATTTGGAAAGATTCTCGCCATTTGCTTATGGACCTGACAAAGATTGTGATTAAGTGTAGTTTCCCTCATACTTGATCACGGCCTTGCACACTGCATAAGGTTCCATGTTTGCACTCTTTAAATTTAACGGCCGAAACATAAGTTGTTATCATCTTTTTTTCTTGCAAATAAATAATTTAAAATGAATTATCAAAAAGATGACATCAATGTCTAATTAAGCACAATAAAGAACTAAAAATATGCGATATAGGCATGGCTACGTGTCAATATTTTTGGCTTATCAGGGAACAACCAAGCTTTGGCAACAAATCTGGATCTCGCAGAAGAACGATGAGAAAGGGCTTTGGTCACTCTGGCAGCCTATCAACAACAACTATGCAGGACTTATAACAAGAAAGTCCACTCCCATGAGTTCGGAATAGGAGACCTTGTGATGAGAAAAGTGGTAGGGAATACCGAAAAGGCATCAGATGGAAAGCTTGGGCCAAACTAGGAAGGGCCCTACGAAGTGGTTGGCATGGCAGGAGTCGGAGCTTGCAGATCTAGATGGGAATCCAGTCCCCCGCACTTGGAATATCCAAAACCTCGTGAAATTTTTTCCTTAAGTTTTCTGTTTCTTCCTTTGAATAATGCCCTGAAAGGCAAATTACGATTTTATAGTCAAAGTAAAAATTTCTACCTTTATTGAGAATAAAGTAGCAAGACTATTGTGGTTGCGAATAAAACCATCTATTTCTTCTTTTGCAAATCTGTGCATTACTTTACTTTGAGTAAATATGGGCTTTGACTGTACGAACAAACCCCATATTGGGGACATGACACGCTTAATCAATCAGAGTACAACGAATATTGCACACCCATGGCCTCGTCCATGATTAGGCGCGAATATGCCTAAGCTCGTCCATGGCCTCGTCCATGATTAGGCGTGAATATGCCTAAAATTGTCCATGGTTAGGCGCGAACATACCTAGACCTTGCAGCGAATATTGCACCCCGTGGCCTCGTCCACGGTTAGGCGCGAATATGCCTAAAAATTGTCCATGGTTAGGCGCGAACATGCCTAGACCTCGCAGCGAATATTGCACCCCGTGACCTCGTCCATGGTTAGGCGCGAATATGCCTTAAAAATCATCCATGACCACGTCCATGATTAGACGCAAATATGTCTAAGCTCGCCCATGGCCTCGTCCATGATTGTCCGGGGTTAGATGCGAATATATCTAAGCCTAACAGCCTATGTTGTTTGCCCTATTCAATTCTGACTAAGTGAAGATACATCTGGGTTCCAAAGTGTTTGTCTTATTCAATTTTGACTAAGTGCAGGAACATCTAGGTTCCAAAGTATTTGTCTTATTCAATTTTGACTAAGTGAAGGAACATCTGGGTTCCAAAGTGTTTGTCTTATTCAATTTTAACTAAGTAAAGGAACATTTGGGTTCCAAAGTGTTTGCCCTATTCAATTCTGACTAAGTGAAGGAACATCTGGGTTCCAAAGTGTTTGTCTTATTCAATTCTGACTAAGTGTAGGGACATCTGGGTTCCAAGGTATTTGTCTTATTTAATTCTGACTAAACACCTGGCTTGCTTAAGTCTTTGTTTTATGAAATCTTTACTGCATATAGGAATATCTGGGTTCCAAAACGGTCGTTTTATATAACTTTAACCAGTAACGTCTGGGTTCCATAATGTTTGTTCTACACAGTTTTTATCATATGCAAGAACGTCTGGGTTCCAAAATGCACACCTCAACTCAATGGTGCAAACCACCAGTCAAGGCATAAGAAGGGTCAAATGCAAGACTTAAATTTGCACTCCCCATACCTGCAGGGACGGATGCACACAGGGGCACGGGGGGTCACGTGCCCCCGCTGACCCCCACGGGTCAATGCAAAAAAAAATAATTTATTTTGGGAAATAAGTTTTGTATATATATTATTTGAGTCGGAATCTTGCAACAAAATCTGTGCGGTTCTGATGGTAAGGCACACTATGACTAAGCCGAAAGTCGCGTGTTCGAGGCTTGGCACTTCTTTTTTAATCCATAAAAGTTTGAAAGGTTATCAAATAAGAGTTATTGTTGAGGTTTGAACCCTAGACCTCTGGTTCCAAAACCAATGCCTTCCCTCTTGCCACTAGACCAACAACATTCATTGTATAACAACCCAGTAGTTTTGTTATATATTTTGAACCTATAATGGTAAATAATAATTCCCCTAATATTTTTTTTTCTGAATTTTAATTTTGTCCTTACTTTTTAAGAAAATGTTACAAAATGATGAGAAAATTGTTTAACTTAGATAATTTTTAATTTTAGAGATCTTTCACAATGGTCCCTAGAGCCTTCAATAATTTCTTGTCTGGTATTAGGTTTAGATTCAATCTTACACGGTTTCTTGTCCCTAAAAAAATTGTTGACTAGGAAAAAAATTTCACGATTACGATTAATAAGATGCCCCCATTGGATTGAATTTCTGGATCCGTCCCTGCATACCTGTACACAGATTACTCAACAATTGTTGTATCAACAAAGGCAAACCTAAGTACCCAGAACATGCAGAGTTAACACAAACAGAGTTCAAAGTTATGACTACGGGCTACCAAAAACTTCAACTTTTCATTCTCATTGGTCATCAGCTGGTTGGATTTGATCAAACAATTAGCACTGACCTTCAGCTCGTCATTCTCAGTCTTCAACTGCATATGGGCACTGGTGATGGGTCTGTTGTCTTTGGCAGCACGATCACAGGCGACCTACATGAGTTGCATAGATTGCAATTCATCATAACCAATCAGCATGTCAACCAAAAGGAAGGAATCCTAAACGGAAGATGCCACAGGGATGAAACAACAAAATTCATACCTTGATGTGGTGCTGAAAGCCATTTTTCAAAAGGTTGAGGTAACTGGACCCAACCTCTCTCTCAACATCCCTAGGCAGCACAACAGCTCGTCCAACGGCCAAGGCAACCTCAGCATTATCACAACTGTCGGAGGCAAGGACGGGCTGGGTGCCACAACGCAGAGGAAGGTTCCACACGGCCCACTCAGGTTCAGGTTCAGAAGTTGGGGGAGATGGCTGGGCAGAAGAGCTCCTGGTAGTACGACAACGTTGCTGAGGAGGATTGGGAGCAGGAATAGTCTCCTCCCTGGGCCTCTTCTCCAGGGCAACATCAAACCTCCCTTGCCCTGGAGGGGGAGGACGAGGGGAAGGGGGACGAGCAGAAGAAGAAGCCCCCAAAGGGTTAAGGAAGGTGACAGGGGATTCATCATCATCAAGGGTGATAAAATCAGAAAAGTCGGGCTCAACTCTCGGCATAGTTGTAACAGGAGATTGGTCTCTCACAGTGACACTACTAGTAGTCTCTCCAGACAATTCACTCTGAATATTTTCACAAGAAAAATCAATTCCAAGATAATTGTTCGTAAGAGAAGCGTGGATAACTTGATTACAAAGAGAAAGCCTCTGAATAGAAGAACGTCTTACCCCAATACGGCCTCTTTCCCTACGCAAATTCATAGCAGAAAAGGAAGCCTCACCAATACGAACACCACCGCGATAGGAGGGATTGTACTTCAGAAGAACATGGGCAGCCCTGCCAAGCCCTTCTGGGTCAATACCCCTAATGCTTGGAAACTTGAGTGCTCTCTCAATGTCAAGAAGGTGGACACCGTCGTGCACCACCAAATGGCCCTAGTTGATGTTCTCAGCTGCAGAAACAAAGGGAATATACAAAATAAGCAACACAAAAGAAGTTACCAAGGAGAAGAAATTAACAAAAGACAAAAATAAGAGAGGAAACCAACGTGTACGCCCAAAAGTGTGGGGGCAAGGAGGCCCCACGACATTGCCATCCTCATCCTTGGGCAAGAAGTTTCCAGTGACAATAAGAAAATTGTCATTCTCCCCATGACAGGAATTGGGAAGATCAGTCACTAGACGATGTTCTTTGTCCCAGATCTTGAGATAATAAGTCCCGTGGGTGGTGGGACAGACGTTGTAAAGACAACGGATATCGTACCATCCCAGGTTGGTACCCAGAAGTCTGTTTAGGGCCACTACTCCCATGACCACGCGGTAGAAATTGGGACAGATTGGAGAGGGGTCAGACGACAAGTGTTGCAAATCTCAACCAGCAACGGGTGTAAAGGAAACCTAACACCTCCTTCCACAACGGCTAAAAGGGGAACGTGAATCCTATCCTTTGGTCATGGATATCAGCACCAGAAGGGGCCAGGGCAAGATTAACATCATCAGGGACATCGTAGCGCCGGCGAAAGGCCTCCATGTGTGCCTCATTATCACAAAGGTTCCTAAACCTACCCATGGCGGAAAATGATGCAGGTACAAGAAAACCCTAAAACAACTGTGCAAGAAGAATGGAGAAGGTTGCAAGAAACTTACAGGCAACCATCGATGGCATGAGAAGATGTTTTCCGACGAAGGGGAAGTCTGTGAAGGGGGCAACTCAAAGGACACGACAACAATGGCGCTCTCAAACAGGACAAACTCTCTCAAAAAATAACATAGATATGGAAATAAAGAGGGGTTATGGAAACGTCTTATACCTTCTAGAAATTCAAACTAGTGCTTCGTGACATCATCTAAACAACAGAGTTTAAGGCCCTCACATCTTTCCAAGAAAGGGTTAGAAACGTCAAATCGGTAATTAAAAGGGTGTAATGCTTCAAGCCACCCGGAGGACGAAAAGGTGCTTTGGAAGTTACGCTCACACCTGTTGGCATAGACTTATCGCTTGAAAAAACTGCACAACAACTGACACGTGGCAGGGGCATTGGTACGAAGCGTAGCGACGATACGAAAAGATAAACATAGCAGTAACTGTTTGTGGACGGTCGATTCCACCGGTTGTGAAAAAGTTTGTTTGTTTGAAAAAGGGAGTCGCCACCCGGGTTTTTAGAAAATGGTTAGGACCCGAGAAACCATTTTGACAATGATTTGGAAAATGATTTAGAAAAAGATTTGGAAACCAGAGATTCATTTTGGATTCGGGAGCCAGGTTACGAGCGGGGAAGGGTTTTAATGCACCCCGTTCGCCCGATTAAAAATCGGTCTTTACTAAACATTGGTGGGATTTTTTTAGAAAATATTTTAATGCCGAACTTTAATCAAATAAACAGTTTATCAAACAAAACAGATGATAATAATGAAAATAAGCAACATGCAAATCAAATAATCCAGACAACACACCAAGGGTTCAAACTGTTTTGTAAAGGAAAGGTTTCAAAATTTTAGATTTTACAAAAGTGTGCCGTGCGGCACACAAGGTGTACCATGCGGTACAGAAAGTGTGCCGTGCGACACTGTTCATCAACCCAACTGTCAAATTTTCAAAAGAGTGCCGTACAGCACTCCAAGTGTACCGTGCGGTACAGGAGGAGTGCCGTGTGGCACAGTTTCCTTTACAAACAATTCAAAACTTTGATTTTTGAAAAGAATGAAATGAAGGCACATACATGGAATGAAACTTAATTGAAAACAGATTATTTTAGATGGGAAAACAATGTGTTTGACTAGGGAATGTTCCTCCTCACTAAATTACCCCGTACGAGGCGATATTTTCACTGTACGACGCAACCGGGAGGTTCCAAATTAAACTGATTTTTGCTATAACATGGGTATACCAAATGTGGAGATGATATAGAAGATCATCCCACACTTGGCACCCTTCCCTCAGGGTACCAAAGTTGAGAAAATTGGCGAAACGGAAATATACCTACGGTGGGAAACTCTCGGATTAAACTTCTTTAGAACTCATTGAACACGGCTTGGACCTCCTCTGGACTCCAACTTCACTCTGGTACTGTGGCTATGATGATTGATAGCTGGAACTTGGACAAATTTTGAATATGAATCTCACGGCTTTGGACCAAAAACAGGGGAATTGAATTTTCGATGGGGTTTGCTTTGGAAAAGAGGATTGGATTGGTTCCTGGAGGATTATGGGTAGTAAAGAGGATGGCTTATAATAGAGAAGGTGTTTTGACAGGGGTTTATGAGTGGAGTTTCATGGTTTTCTTCACAATTTTTCATGCCATTTCCGTTGGAATTGGTCAGCTTATATAGGGGATGGGTGAACGTGATTACCAAGTTTTCTTTCTCCACACACAAAGGAATCATGGCTATAGCCTGTTACTCTTACACGAAACCATGATGAGCAGAGGAACAAATCGTCAACATTTTGAGCTGCCGGAACTCTGCAAAAGCTGTTTGACAAATGACAGTGCCGTACGACACACAAACTGTGTCGTGCGGCACTCCTTCACCGCCAAAGTTCAAAAAGGTTGTTGTACGTGACTGAGGCTCTACCGTGCATGAGAGATGAGTACCGTATGGTACTGTTGACTTTGTTGACTTGAAGAATTTCAATCCGAGAGGCTTTCCGGGCGTTTGTTTTAATCATCGGGGATAAAAATGTGTACAAATGCCTCATTTTGGGGTGTCTACACTGTTCGTCAATCAGCTTCAGCTCATCATGAGCAAATATGCATGGACGACCAAAAGTTGGGGAGCAATTGTGTGGGGTGTTTTCCCAGAACTACAGAAGACGTACAAACTAGCTCGTCCAAAACCACTACGTGTCCATGCACGTGGCAAATAACACGGAATAATATGCGAATGACCACCAAGCCCATAATCCAATGATAACTCAAGACTACCTGCTCGTCGGATATTGCAGATGAAATGGCCCAATGCGGGATAAGCCCTAGCAACAGACTTTCCTTGAGAAGATAAGGAAAGGAGGGAATATTTGAAGATATCCCCAAAATTAGTTGAGCTTGCGAAGATAAGCACAATCTTACCCGGAGATGGAAAGCTAGTCAACATACCAAACAAGGAGCAAACTCCCATGTAGGATAAAACTGCAAACGAGCAATATGCGACTATCTTGGCAAGGATCCTTATCGAATAAGAAATCCAGAATCATGCAAGCTACGTTGCCCAGAAAGGAAGAATCCTAAGATGGGAATGCTTCCAAACAGAGAAGAATTTTACAAGGCATGTAAGTGCAAGGAAATCGCTTATAAAAGGGGTCGAACCCTAAACACAAGAGGTATGCTTGAACCCATTCTGATATTTATACACTCGTTTTGCCTATCCTCTAGTTTGTCAATGCTAACTTAAGCATCGGAGGGCCCTTGCCGCCTAGAGGCAAGGGTGCTTTGACAGTTTGCTCGTGCTTCAAGATCGAGGTCTCTCCATTCGAAGAGGATTTGATCTCATAAGAGCAGGGAGATAACTTCATGAGTTTTTCCCCTCTTACACCTGTCACGAAAAACATTACAGTTTTTAGTTGAATGAGTCCAAGAAGCAAGCCTTTTGCAATACTTTTTCCCTTGCATTTCTCCCAATGTTGGAAGCTTAACATTTTCAAGAAGTTTAATAAACTTTTTCTTTAGCAGATAATCAAAGATTTCATCTGCTTTAGAAACATCAAATGAATATACTTTACTAGTTGCTTTCTTGTTAGTCCTTGGTGCTATAGAGGAATCCTTTCGAACTAAACTTTCACACACACAGGGGTCATGTTCAACAATTTCAGCAGCATCAATTTCATAAGTAGGATCTCTATAATATGTTGAGTAGGAAGAGTTATTTCTGTCAATATCCTCTTCTAGCAAAGATTCATATCTTGATGCTTTGTAAGTTAAATCAACCAAAGCCTTAAATTCAGTAGAATCGAACTTCTTCCTAAGCTCCCTACTTAAACCATCTTGAGCAATTCTAACAAATTCAACTTCTGGTAGTTGAAGTTTACATTTGTTTCTAGCCCTTTTGAATTTAGCAATAAATTGAGCAGCCTTTTCATCAGGCTTTTGTTTCAACCTTGCTAAATCAGCCATGGTAACTTCAGGTTCAGTTTGATAAAACTGGGCATGGAATAATTCTTCCATGCTTTGCCAATTTGGCACTGATTCTGGTGGCAAATTAGAGTACCATTCAAAGGTTGTTCCTGTCAATGAATTAGAAAATAACTTCAACTTAATGAAACCATCACTACTCAATTCCTTACACTGAGCAGTAAATCTAGCAATGTGTTCAGTTGTTGATTGTTTCTCATCCCCATGAAACATATTAAAATTTGGGATCTTAAATCCCCTAGGGATTTCGAAATGCCTATCTATCCATTATGGATAAGGTTTTTTGTATATTTGAGTTTGTACCCCCCCCAGTTCAGAGGGCCATAAACTTCCTGCATAAGGCCTAGTATTTCATCTCGAAGGGCAAGATTTCCTCCTAAAGGAACTCTTGGGTTGGCAGGTGATTCCAAATTCACATTCCTAGGCACGTAGTTCTCATAAGGACCATCAAAATGTCTAGGTTGTTTGAAACTTCCTTCTTGCCTCCCAAAGGGCTAATAAAGGTGGTTCGAATGTACCCTACCCATCTCTGGTACTCCTGGATACTTGGAAATTCCAGTTTCTGGATTAGGCCTCCTTAAACTAACCCTATCAGGAAAATGATTTCCTGGGGTAAAATTAAACTCATCAAACCCATAATCATCATTTTTAAAACCCTTATCCCCATCTAAACCATCAAAACTAGGTTCGAAAGGGACATTAGTAGTTTGCTTAAATGATTTCTTAGGCTTAGGATCATAAGTCTTTGCAGGTTCATACCAAGACTATGGTATATCGTCTACATTTATAGGCTCTTTTCAGACCTTGACTTATGCTTGCTTGTACAAGCTTCTCCCTTATCTTTCTCAAGTGAAGGCAAAGGCTCATTCCTAAGCCCTGATTGCTCTTCTAATTTTTGCAACATAAGTTTATGGGTCTGAGCCAGTTCTTTGAATGTAGCAATCATCTCTGCAAACTGACTAAATGGCACATTTCCTCCAACTTCTGGATTCTTTGGGTCATCAATATGTATAGTTTTATTATTCCTAGTGTTCATTCGAGAAGTCTGGCCAATTCCCACATTTGGGTCTTGACTAGCACGAGTTTCTGGGCCTGTTTGAAGGCCTTCAACTTGTTCGTTCTCTTTAGAATTAACATTATTCTCATCCTCTGGCGTTTTGCCAATCTGAGAATCATCTACTTGCTTCCTAAGTTTTGGAGCCATTCAACAATTTCAGGTGTCCCACCGGGCGTGCCAAAAAATGTGTTTGGTTCTTTTGCTTCTTTGCAATGGAAAATAATTGTATGCTAGCGTGCCAGAGAGAGTTTTAAATCTCCTCCCTCAGATTAACTTTGGGAAACCAAATCTAATCAGGCGATTGTGTTTTATTGGTTCAATTACCTCAATTAAGAGGATTTTTCCTTCAAAGTGAAGAAATGCAAACCAATATACTTAGGAAATCAAAGAACAACAAAGAACCAAGATGCTTCGATTAATAAATCAAAGGTAAACTTACTTCAAAATTGCCTTCAACTTCAAATACAAGATAACAAGAACTTCGAACAATTGATTGTTACAAGAACAACCGAAATCTACTTCCTAATCTACTTCGAACTGAGTCAAAATCCTAATTCTACTTTGCCAACGAACAAACCAAGCATCATTTGTTTGATAGCTGTGATAAGCTCAAATAATTGACAAATAGAATCCTCATTTCATATCTTGTTAGTTTTAAAATGCTCATAATTGATAAAGATTTATTATATTTTTTGTTACATCCACTTATTTATTTATTTTGTAGGAAAAATATGAAAACAACTTATGCTTCAGCCGTTGGATTCGCTAATATTTGACTTCAATTAAAAGAGGCGAGTCCGGCTAGAGAATGTATTTGGAGGCTCAATATTATTATAGTTGATGTGGAAGCAAAATCCGGAGTCAATCTAGGAAAGGATATTCACATTAAAAGCAATATGGCAAGTGTTGGAAAAGAGTTCCACGGGTTTGAAGATTGAATTGGAAGAATTTACGGGAACGAAGTATATTACTATATAAGTTAATGATATTGGAAAGAAGATCTTCTTCCCTTATGGGATTATTCGGTGGAATCATGGGCTTAGTCAAGACAAAAGTGGATAATGAGATTTGGCCTTATACAAAGTTGTTCTTAGGCAATACTTTCACATTAAGGAATGAGAGTTTGGAAAGGATTTACTTTCCTTCAAGACATAGTCGACACTTGTAAAAAGGGGAATAGGCTCATTCTCTTAGAGGACCTAACAGAAGGACGACTTGGACGTAGTTGACGGCATAGCAGCTTTTCACGTAGCCACGGTTGGAGCAGAGTTTTGGGCATTAATATTTTACCTCGTTGTAAGCTTTTAATTTGTTACAATGGAGTTCTATTTTTATTCGAATATGTTCACGTACTCCATGAGTGGCTAGTCATTTAAACTCGGGTGGAAGATGAAACCCCATGTCTAGGAGTGGTTAATTACAAACTCTCAGTTTATTTTTCTTAATACATAATCTCATTGAATAATCGTTCTTACCTCTTTTTAATTTAATTCAGTAGTTTTTGATATGGATTCAATCATGTTTTTTCCATGATTTGAAACTACTAGTTAATTATTTTGCCTGGTTATTAAATTTTGATTTCAAGTATTGGATATCCGTTGTGATTTGTTTGTTGATGGATACATCGGACTTTTCTTGAACTTTGAGGCGAGGAAGAGCGTACATTAGATTTTTCTTTAAAATAAGCTTAACAAAGAAACTTTCCACAGTAATAGAGTTTAGCCGCCAAATTACTGTGAAGAAAATTAGAGAAAAATAAATCAGAATTTGTTAAAAATCACTACGAATACATGGGTGTGGATTCCGAAACTCTAGTTATCTTTCCCAACCGGTAATCTTCACTTTCTTTTCCGTTAAATTTCAATTGTTTTCTTTTGTCATTTTTAGTTTAATTTTAGTCAAACCAATTCACAACTTTTTGGAACTAGGTTAGGGTTTTACCGATTTAAATTTATTTAGTTTCCTATAAAAATACACAAGTCCCTGTGGGTTCGACCTCGCACTTGCATTGCTATACTTCAATCCGATTCGTGCGCTTGTGAGTACATTAAAATTTCACAACAAGCTGTTTGTTGAAGATTTGTTCAGGGGCGTTTCACTCTTTGACTTCTTCTATTTATAGGCACTGCTTGTGATTTGAGCTTCCCGCTCAGAGAATTTGAACTTGGCTTGCTTCGAACTCCATCTTTGCACTTCAAATTGGTAGTTCCTTCCCTCCAATAGATCTGAACTCGTCAATCTTCCTTCAGAAGTTTTAATTTGAATCTGCACAGTTATTTATCCAATTCAAATAATTAAGGAAAATAACTGCCTTGCATGATATGCTCCACATGTCTTAACTGTCAACTACCTTGTTTCATACGTTTACACATGGAGTTCATGCATTTAACAGTTGAAATCAGGGCTTTGAAGTCAATTTATTATATCAGTTTGACTTGTAACTGCCAATAACTGTTTTTCAAATATGAAAACTAATACGACATTGTATTAATCCATCTTTATATCAGTAATCCAATGCATCTTTATACACACATATTTGCCAGCGTTTGGCATAATAAATTACTTGTCAATTAATTATAGGATTTGTTAATTTTATATGTAAACACCAATACAAAACAAAAACCATCAAGAAGAAGGCGCGCTATAATACAATTAATGTACTATTTTAATGTTCCTCGTAGAATTGTTCGACGAAAGAAAGTTGCAGGTAAGTTTTTTGGTGACGTTTTAAAGTTCATTAAGTAAAGAAATATGTTTGAAGTTTCGATAAACTTTTGGATAGTTTTAAGAAGAGGGCGCGAAAAACAAAAAGATTATGGTACATATTCTCAAAATAATTTTAGTGATAGGTAGAAATGATCTTCAGCATCATAATACTTGGAAGGCTTTTTACATCACACTTGGAAAAGGATGAATCACTAACGTTTCAAGGGACTAAGGAATGGAATAAACCTTATTTTTATTAGTCATGTCATTGGATTATCATTTTATTTTATATATTAGTTGAAATTATTCAAATATATGCTCCCATAGCCATAGCTCACATAACTGACATTTACATCAATATTACATACCAACAGCTCACATTGCAGCTATATTTTTTAATATTAGGAAATAAATTATTTATTTCAATCTCATAAAATTTGAGAATTGTGAGTTCTTTTTTTTCATTGCACGTATATTTTTCAATGTTAGGAAATAAATTATTTACTGCCGCCAATGCCACAAATTTTTCTAACAATCATATGAATACCGTTTTAAAAAATATATATCAAATATAAATAACATGAGTGATAAAACCTTGCACAGTATAATACAATTAATGTACCATTTTAATGTTCCTCGTAGAATTGTTCGGTGAAACAAACTTGCAGGTAAGTTTTTTTTGGTGAAGTCTTAAAGTTCAACAAGTAAAGAAATATGTGCAAAGTTTTGATGAACTTTAGGATTGTTTCAAGAAGAGGGTGCGAGAAAAAAAGATTATGGTACGTACACTTAGATTAATTTGAGTGCTAAGTAGAAATGATCTTTAGCATCATAATACTTGGAAGGCTTTCAACATCACACTTGAAAAAGAATGAATCATCAACATTTCAAATATGAAATAGATCAAGAGACTAAGGAATGGAATAAACATTATTTTTATTAATCATGTCACTGGATTATCATTTTATTTAATATATTACTCGAAATTTTTCAAATATATGCCCCCAGACATAGATCGAAGAACTGACATTAACTTCAATTGTACATAGCAACAGCTTGAGTATCAGTGAGCTCCTCAAGACGGTTATTAATCCTCCCATGCAGCTCAAGCAGCAAATGTTTCATGTTCAAAAAATTATAATCACTAAGTTCATCAATCTTTTGTTCACACAAAAGCTCATTTTGACGGGCTTTTGCCATCTGGCCTAACTTCATTCCCCGTTCTTTCTCATCTTCCTCTTCTTGGCTTACTATAGTGAGTTTTTCATTAAGCTCATTGATCCTATTCCTATGATAAGCATCCATTACTCCATCAGAATTTTCATTGGATCGAGGGTTATTTTCCAAGACACGCCTAGCAATCACCTCAATATTAGGGTGAGCGAAGGAAAAAGGCTTGCCTGAAGGAGAGAAGATAAGGATGGCAAGCTGAGTACCGCAAAGAGTACAAAGCTCACTACCCTTCTTGTAGAGGCCAGCTCGGCGTTTTGAAAAAGCGATGTGGCGATCTTCTTCCCTCTCTCTCCTTTTCGAGGTGTCAATTCTTTGCCGACCCTTTGTTTTCTTGTTGTTATCCATATCAACTCCAAAGCAAGGAAATGAAGTGATTCTTTATTTGTTTTGGTATTATATTTATAGAGGTCTACACCATGAGAAATATTCTTGAAATCCTTCGAGAATGGTCCGGATTCCGTGAATCACGCACTTTCTTTGTAGAATATAAGTTTCAACGTTTTTACTTCCTAATAGAAAGACAAATTCTAAATTCTATAACATTGACAAAATGTGAAAGTAGTTATTCTATTTTAAACATGAAGAGCGTAATTCTGCATTTTGACTTTTAAGTTAAAACATTGATTAGCTTTCTTAGTTTTACACTAATGCTTAATTGCTTCAGTTTGCAATTTTTAGTCAATCACCATTAATTGCATGGACTTTTGTGAATTTCCTACGAAAATGGAAAATTAGTAAAAAATGGTGATGGTTTGACCTCCCATATAGTTGTACTTAAATGCACCGTACGTCCATACTATGCATAGGACCATCCCATTTACATGGGTCATCTTTACAATTAAGATGAATTCAAATTAAAAAATTAAATTCAATTCACATAATAAACTCTCCCTCCTCTCAGCGCTGCTAATATCTACTCCTAAATCTAGACTATATATTAACACAACAGTTACTTTCCGTGAGAAGAGCCTCACCGCGACATGTGGCACTTCCTCTTTTCTATTTTTTTTATTTCACAACTTTAAATATATATATATATATATATATATATATATATATATATATATATATTTAGGATAAGCTTCTAATAAGGGTCCCTTATTGAAGTTACCATGCGGACCTAACCTTTCCGAGCCAAATTTTGACGATCCGAACCGTTCAATGTTTTTAAAATGCATTTTTAAGGGCCTCCGCGAAGATTCGTCCAAAAAAAATACCCGGAAGGGCTTGATCCACACAGTTTTTGTTAAAAACGCTATATATAGCGTTTTTAACAAAAACTGTGTGGATCAAGCCCTTCCAGGTATTTTTTTTTGAATATTTTCCGCGTGGACCTTGGAAAATGCATTTTAAAAACATTGAGCGGTTCGGATCGTCAAAATTTGGTCCGGAAACACAAAAAAAGGGCAGGTCCGCACGGTTTTCTTCAATAAGGGACCCTTATTGGAAGTTAATCCTATATATATATATATTTGTTACCTTATTCAAAATGAAAATAACAATGTGGGTAAAATCATTACAAATATAGCAAATAGTATCGATGAATTGTCCACGTTTTCCTTAATATACTAACTTTTCTACAGATTTAAATTGGTCATCTCAAAAAATTTGTTCATTTTCCTACAATGTACTTCTAACTACGAAATGTTTTTTTTCCCCCCTAGAAATAAGAGGAAATCTGGTCCGAAGACCTAGCATCAACAAGGGAGAAATTAACTAAATAATGAGGGAGAGGACCCCCAAATTCTCTAACCTAGCACCTAATAGGGATTGCTTAGCTAACGAATGGGCTACCCTGGAGGAAGAACGTTTAACGTATTTCAAAATACAAGAGGAAAATATTGGGAGAAGCTATAGACAATTTGAGAGAATAGAGCTACAGTTGGAGAATGATTTCCCTGCTTGAGTAAGAACTTGAACAATCTGAATTGAGTCACCTTCAACAATAAATTTTGAAATGCCTTTGTTTGCAGCAAGAATCAATGCTTGACAAAAACCCAACGCTTTAGCAACTCTAGGGAATAACAACCCAGGGAATGGAACTGGAGTTGTTCCCAATTTTTGACCCGCATGATCAAGGGCTACAATGCCAACCCCAACTAGACCACTGCTTCTACCAACTGCGCCATCGACATTAAGCTTGATGACACCAACAGGAGGCAAATAATACATATGAGTTGACAAGGACGTAGAAATTCCAGAGGAAAAACGATTAGAAACAACATTTGCTTCCTTGAATTCAAAACATATAGCGTAAGCCTTATCCAAGCTAATGCAAGACACTTTCATCCCCAATGATCTGTCACGCCCTCGATTTTCAACATATTTAAACATACTTTTCTCAAAATAATAAATCTAATTTCATTTATAAATATTCAAATTCAAACACACATTATCTAGTTGAGTACCCATATCCCATATGAAAACAAGTATCAAGTGCATAAAGTTATTACACTTTCAAAAGTCAAAAGATGATACAAAGAATAGAACTACAACTTTATTTTCCAAAAATGAAGTTCATGAGACAAAATGATAATTCTTCTAATGCATGCCTTTCAAATCCAATCGTGCACTCCAAGCAAGCGACACATGGTCCATGCGGTTTTACCTGAAATTGAAATTGTTAGGGTGAGCTACATAAGCCTAGTAGAGATTTATCTACGAACTCTAAATGAATGCGCATGAAATGAGCTGAGTCAATCACGGTGATTTAACAAATATGATGTGGATGATATATGAACCAATATTAAAGCTCAAGTGTTAACGTTTATAAAATTGTCTCTTTCGTTTAGGTAAACTTCTTTATTTAGTCTTAAGTGTTCACACATGCTAAGTACCTAGTTCCCTTTTTACTTCAACTACTCTATTAGCTCTATATTTGTATATTTGGGAGTTTTGGGTCCTGTAACCCGTATCGGGATTTATAGATCCCTAATATTCTTGTCCAGCTATATTAGTAAATTTAAACCGTGTTTCACGGGCCACGTTCACCGATGCCCAGCTACGCTGGTAATAATAATAATATTCTGTGTTTCAAAGGGCACGGTCACCATGCCCAGCTATGCTGGTAATAATAACAATAATATTCCGTGTTTCACAGGCCACGTTCACGATGCCCATCCATGCTGGTAATAATATACCAACGTCATAATACCCGTTCATCAATCACGCACCCACTTATAATATGTAGCGTCTCTTCTCTCCTTGAACAATCACGCATCCCCTCATTTCACGATCCGTTCTGTAATCCATCACTTTATTCAAGCAAGAAATCATATATCAAACATATAGTTAATGATCCATGTTGATATATTTACCCAACCAATGTTTAAAGTCCTCAACGTGAAATATCAAGTGTCCTTCAAATGCCCGTTTCTAAATATATTTCCTTTCGTTTTCAAGATGTATCTGTTACGCATTACTCTATATAAGTCCTACATATCATTTTTCCCGGGATAGGTATCACAGTCATCAAGTTAACGGAATAACAAGTTGAGGAAGCAAAGATTGGGAATAAGCATTTCACGTCCTTCAAACATCTTTCATAAGTTTTAAACCAACATTATCCGTTTGTACTTAAGATCAAGTGCGTTGACAGTTTCACCACATGAATATATGTACAATGATAAGTTTAATATCTTGGAAATCAAAGAGGTCACAAACCATACAGGGATAGACTAGAAACAAGTAATGAGGTACGAGGAAAGAATATATCGAGCACATGATCAAATGAATCAACTGGGAATCAAACGAGAGTTTTCTGGAGTCTTTGAGCAAAAGGTATCGATACCATTTTAGGGAGGTATCGATACCGATTGTCCACCAATGAACATATCAAAAGGTATCGATACCTTTTTGAGGAGGTATCGATACCAATGCCATTACGAGTGGTTTTTGACTGATTTTCACCATAGGTGAAGGATCACAACCCAAGCACTTAGAGAGCATGAAATACATGAAGGAAATGCATCAAAACATAACATAAACACTTAGAGAAAGTAGAGATCAACCCTTACCTCAAAGATTTAGCTCCAATTAGTGAAGATTAAGACCCAAAAGAAACCCTAGCTCAAATCTTTCAACCCCAACTGATTTTAGCTCCTCCAAGTTTGAAATCAAGATCCAAGCTCTAAATCAAGCAAATAATGTTCATCAAGTGTGAGATTTCACTCACCAACAAGAGAGGGAGAGAGAAAACATGGAGAGAGAAGGAACCAACCTAAAAATGCAAGTTCTTACCTCTAGAATGCCAAAATCTGAAATCCAAGACAGATTGGTGTTTCCCACGCATAGATCTCGAAGATTTGCGATGGATTAAAGGGTAAACCCAAGGATTTGAGGTAGGAATGAAGAGAGAAGGAGGAGGAGAAGGGGAAAAGCTGTAGAGAGAGAAATGGGTTTTATGAAATGAAGTGAAAAGCCCCAAATCAGCTTTTATAAAATCTGCTCGAAACCCATTGTTATTGATACCTACCAAACCAGGTATCGATACCAAATGTTCTGGAAATTCCAGAGTGAAATGTATTGATACCTACCAAACCAAGTATCGACACCAAATGGTTCTGGAGCACTGTGCATGCACACAGTCACCCCTTGAATAATCTGGTGACAATTCAAGTGTTTTGAAAAGAATGATTCTGTGAGTCCAAAGACCCGATTTTATTTGAGATAAATGACTCAATTTTGTGGTTTGCAAAACTATAGAAGAAAAAGTTCAGTAATTATGTGTACGGAAGTCGGAGCACTCTACTCGCCTTTTTGGTACTCAAAATAAATTATTCAAAAACAGCAAGTGAATGAAGCTTTCCATGCATGATGAGAAACAGAAAGATAATAATATGAACACTAATGGCTTTATTGGGAGGACGTCGAAAAAAAGAAAATTGCAACCTATAAACACCAATAAATTCCGAGATTTTCAAAAAAAAAAAAAAAGTGGGAAGTTTTATAATTGCATTTGAGTTTTGGAATGTGGATTAATGTGAGGGATAGTTTGGCTTTGGCTTAAATTGTAACACATTAGAACTTGGAGGGGTGTATGTGTTTGCACCTATACAAACCATGAGGCAGAGAGAAAAATCACTTTCCCCTCTCCCCCTTTGTAGCTAGCCCCTCCCTCTCCTTCTCTCTAAAAATTTCTCACTCTCACACCCGTATTCACCAATCTCACTCAAGCTACAACCTACCACCGTGTGCAACGTGTGTGAGTTGGACATCTAAAAAAGGACTGCCAAAATCTCAGGGTGGGAATGAGTAATGTGCAAAACTTGAGACAAACAATGGAGCAGAGGCAAGGACAAGTAGCACCAGGGCAGCGGAAAGACAGTGATGAAAGCAGGGGAAGGCATTCGCTCTTATGCTAGGAGACCCACAAAATACTGATGATGTTGTGGTAGGTAACGTGTTAATTTGTCCGGCGCCAGCATATGCTCTTATTGACTCTGGTTTAACACACTCATTTATTTCACCACCACTTGCCACAAAAATGTGAAAGAGAGCAGAACCCCTCAGTTACGACCTGTTAGTGTCGCAACCGAAGAGTAAGGGTGTAGTTTGCACAATGTGAATCTTAACGATATATACAAGTGAACCTGATACCCCTTGAGATAAATCATTTTGATGCAATTTTTGGCATGGATTGGCTCGCTACTAACCACACCACAATCAACCATACTAACTAATGTGTCCATTTCCAAAGTCCAGAACTATAAAAGATCCGATTCATGAAAGTCAGAGTATCCTTGCCTCCATACCTCGTATTCGCAACACATGCTCGATGATTGTTGAGAAAAGGATGTTGAGGATACATTTGCAGCAACATAAAAATCGAACAAATCAAGAAGTGGCAAATATTCTAGTAGTCTGAGAGTTTCTAGAGGTTTTTCTAGATGACTTATTGGGACTCTAATAGATCAGGAGATCGAGTTCACAATAGAAGTTAAACCAGAGAAACAGCCAATTTTGAAAGTCCTTATCGTATGTCTCCAACAGAGCTTAGGTTGCTAAAAACCCAACTGCAGGAACTATTGGATAAGGGATAAGGGATAAGGGATAAGGGATTTAAGGCTTAACGATTTAAGCCTTATCGATGGACCAAAAGGATTAAAGGCTTAACGATTACAGAACCTAATCAATCCAGCAAAACATGCAAATATTCAAATGTCCATGGGGTTAGATGTGAATTTCAAGTAATTAAAGAAAATTGACATTTTAGGATTACAGAAGGGGTGCAACTTGTCAGAACCCCAAGTGGGTAAGGTGGGCCCATCGGAGAGGTCATGGAACTCGAGGTCAACCTGAGGAGAGACAAATGCGGTGAGGAGGTTTAGGATGTATATGCCCAGAGCATAAGACACGATGTAAACACAGATGACATACACGAAAGCCACACTTTTGGGTTTGTATCCCATTTTAGGCCTTCCGGCCCAAAGATAACAAATTTTGAAGGAGCTATCCTAAAATGAAATATGTGTCGTACTTGAGGTCAATTGAGACAATTTTGATGTATTTATGGCTAATTTTTCCATTAATTGAATCTTCTTCTGATAATTCTTTAGTGAGTACATTTATTCTTTTATAACAATTTTTCCATTTATTCTGTTGGGTTCCGGTGAGTCTTTTGGTAGAAAGGGTCATATGTGTGTTTGTATCCTATTGTCCAGTATTTTGGGAGTTATTTGGTCAATATTCTGATGCTACCTCTGAAGCTTTCATAAGAATGTTTTTCTAGAGCTTTAATCTGTTTGGAGGTGATTTTTGCTATTGCCGGTTTCAAGACTTTTGCTGATGGTTGATAGCAATTGCTGTTGCTGGGGTTGTTTGAGCTTTGTTTTGTTTGTTAAGGCCATTTCCTTGGAGGTTTTCTCAGGAGTTGCTGGGTTTGCTGGGTTTTTGCTGGGTGTGCTAGATTTCTCAGAAGTTTTTTGCTGTTGTGGGGCTGCTGGATCTCTCTGTATCTTGTTTCATTTGGATAATCTTGCAGGTTTGGGTCCTTGCCCATTTCTTTTTGGCTTGTTCTAGGCCTTTTTTTATGTTTCTCTTTGTCCATCATTCAGTTTTTCGCTGGATTTGATGGTTTTTGCCTTCTCCGTGCTATTGGCCGGTTTTGGTCTTTTAACCTCGATGTACCCTTTGTCGAGTTTATATAATCTTTTTGCTGTTTCAAAAAAACAATTATCAGTGCATCCTATTCCAATTTGATTTTCACTTGAATTGTCACTAAAAGAATGATAATATGCGGGAGTAGTAATTTTTTCTTCTTCTGAATTACCATCAGAATTACTCAAATTTTCTATTCTAAAAATTTCTAATTTTTGTTTTTATCAGTATCAGATATTTTTAATTGATTGATTTTTTCTTTAACTTTACACTCATTTTTTTAGTGACCTTTTTTTGCCACAGTTATGATATGTAATATTACTTTTGTCATTTTTTTGTATATTATTTTTTACTATGTTGGTACTTAAGCTTTTCATAATATTTATCATTAGATAATTGTTTTTTACTTTTTCTAGAATACTGGTTATTTTTGTTATGATTCTTAATTTGTTTGTGTTTTCTTCTAGATGGTGCTGCTAGAGGTAGACCATATAGTTCACAAAAATTTCCTAATTCATATTTCGGGGCGGTTCCATGGACACAACGAATAACACAACATTTGACATAACAATAATCGGAGCCTCACGCTTATAATCGGACCCGTTCAAGTTGTTTAAAATATGTTTTTAAGATTACCTGTAAAAAATCAACTCATTTGGATATCGGTAAAGGCTTGATCGGTTCATTCAAATTTATCTTGTAAAATCTGACAGGAATCAACTAAATAAACTGATCAAGCCTTACCGATATCCAAATGAGTTAATTTTTTACAGATAATCTTAAAAACATATTTTAGATAAATTGAGCGGCTCCGATCATTCTCGTGGGGTTCAAAAAAAAGAATTTGTGTCAAATGTTGTGTTATTCGTTGTGTTAACGGAACCGCCCCTTCATATTTAGCTTTATTTTTATCTTTTTGGGCTTGTTTACTAATTTATGTTAACTGATCATATCCAATTACTCCTGTTGGTTGACTAAGAACATCTCTAATTTTGTGAGCAAATAAATTAGGGAGTCCGTTAATGAATTTTTCTTTCCAAAATGATTTACTACAATCATCTCAGAGCATTACTCTAGATGTGAAAACTTCTTACCATCTAAAATCATGTAGTGTTGGACAATGTAGGTTACTTAGTTGATCATGTATTCTAGAGGTAATATTACTAAGTGTACCGACAAAATGTTTAATTATGGTATAAGTTAAAGTATTTATTCCATTAGGTACTCCCATACCAATTTCTTCATTAAATATTGGGAGACCATTTTCATCTATTTGGATAGAATTTCGAATATCTTCACATGACTCACTAGTGAGGTATTTATCCCACCAAGATTTTAACATTCCAATGAAACCTGGAGTTACAAGTCAACAATTTCTAGTTGAGTATGATCAAAATTACTTAACTATTAGCAACCATTGTCATATGATTTAATTTTTCTAATATTTGGTGTTCACTTAGACTCTCAATATTCCATTTGTATAATATATTCACTACTACAATAATAGATATGGATCACACTAAGGAAATGAAAAAGATGTCACTTTTAAAAAAAGTGTGATAAAGAAATACAAAGAAAACTCTTAATCTCAGGGGTTAAAAAAGCAAGATGGAAACTAGTGTTTTTTATGTCGCTTATACATTTAAGTGTGATGAAAACAAATACAGTACTTCTAATAATTTACACGGAGTATTTTTAATCACGTTTTCAAAAGAAGTGAGATGGTTGTCTTTTGTTTCAATCTCGGTTTAAGTCAAGAGCGAGATTACAAAAACGCTTCAAATTCCAGACTGCCCCCATTCCTACTCCTCTGTATACATGATGCTCTAGGGTTAACTGTGGGTTGAGACCTTATCATCGTCACTTTCATAGGGTGAGAAGGCTGGAGTCGCCGGCATGGTCTCCTTTACCAAAGAAAACCATGGTCAATCTCCTGTGGTGAGAAGGTTGGAGGCGCATCGGGATCGACAGAGAACTTCGATGGTCGATTTTACACGAATCGCAGGTACGCTTCAAACCCTATTAATTCAAAAATTCCACCACCCATTCTTGACTCAATCGGAGTCGAAATCACCACCATCATCAACCCCGTCGATCTGCATGTTCCTAGTCGTCCTCCTCGTCTCCTCTCCCTCTCCTCCCTCTCTTTTCAACCCCCATCCGCACTGTCGCCAACCACATATGCCTAAACTAAATTTCTGGGAGCGATTTGTCTCATCTTACCTGAATCTTTGTTTATTAAGATGATTTAACACTTTTTGTTATGTAGCTACAGAATCTTTCCGAGCGAGTTCTTTGAATTGTGGGTTATAGAGCTAGAGAAATTATTTGATGGAAAGTTTACCGCTCTTTGATTTGATTAGTTTTTGGAATTACAATAAAATTGTTGAGACGGGGAACTTTGTGTAGCTATCTAGCATATTGTGATGCAATATTGCTTGCAAAACATGGAGGATTCTGATGGTTCCTGCATATTCTTTTGTGGTCAGAAACAAATTCAGCACAGAGGAATGCATCTTTGTTCTGTAGTTTATGGCTAACTTCCACCTGAAACTCGAACAAGACAGGTATTGATTCCTGCCTTCTTCAACTATATTTATTTTCGTCTTTGGATTATTGCGCCCTTTTCCCATTATGTCAGTTGTTTTTTTAAATCGATTTTCTTTTAGCTTGCTAGCAAGTGTTGGTTTGATCTGTTATCTTAGGAATGCAGGCAACAATGTTCAACGATGCAAGCAGTGAGTTTGATGTTCTTGTAGCAAGTGATGCCATTGGGATGGGTCTTAATCTTAACATTTCTAGAATAATTTTTTCACCGTTAAAGAAATTTGATGGTACAGAAATGCGGGACCTCAGTTGAACATTGGGTAAGAAAATTGATTTAAAATAACTCGACAATAATCTTCATAAAGTGTGATAGCCTAGCTGGCATAACTCAACAATAATCTTCTGGGGATTTGAAGTGTTTGAGCCATGAGGCGCCATGCACTAAGCCTTTAACCATCATAAAGGCGGGATGAGGAAAATCTTTACCATGTGATGTGAGACTCTTAGAAACTGCCAATGCTGCTAAAATACTAGCATTACTCCCTTTTTAGTTCCTTTATCAAGTCGAGTGGAAAAGATGCGGTTTGCGCGTTTAGTTTGCATGTTTTTGTGGACTTGTCATTGACGGAAGTGCTGTTGGGCCATTGTCTGTGATATTGATGATTTTCAGTGTTACTTTCACTTCATTATCCTTTGTCTAGGACTGCAATACACTATCAAGTTTTACCTGTTATTTAAGCTTTAGTTGATTTATTATCATTGGTGTAGGGGAGGTGACCTGTCTAGATGCAAAAGATCTACCTTTACTTCATTCAGCATTAGAGTCCCAATCTCCTGTTCTAGAGGTGATTGAGTATTCCTTGTGCTTTTCAAAATTTGATTTGATTACATTTGGTAATGTGTTTTTTTTTTTTCCGTGAGTAAACCATTTTATGGTGGAACATAGTTTACTTGTGAAAAGGTTTGTCATTTGGTGCTTGAAATTTGTGATATAGTTTCTTAATTAGCAATTGAACTCCATATCTTATTATTCTTCAAATTAGTATCTACATAGCAAGGGAAGAAGTGAGTATTGCAGTACATTTCTCACCAAACCATCATATGATCGCTTTAGCCAGTGTGGGCGAATGTGGGGAATGGGAAAGGCAGGGCCTGTATGCCTCCTGTTATCTATTGCATATACTTGCGAAAAGAATCATGTCATTGATCATTTTTCTAATTGATTGAGGAAAGAATCATGTGCATGGTATAAGAGAATACCGAGAGGCTTATAGCGTAAATAGGCCAAAAATACTTTAAGCAATGAATGTAGTAAAATTGAACATATTGTTCCAAAAAATGACTGCAATTAGAATCCGTAGACGTCTCGTATGTGAATTACGCACTGAAAAAACAGGTTATACAGATGAACCTTATAAGAATATCTTGACCAACCCATGAATATGCTAAACAAAATAACAAGACCACGATAGAAAGAACTGAAATCTCCCCTAAAAGAGGTAAATTAACTTATCTCATTTTATTTATCTTTGATAGTGTGGCTGTTTGTGGCTAAGGATCTTGTTCAAATGAATAAAATCTGCATTTGGTTGAGCCTTTTGTCTTGCCCTCTAAGTTTTTGTGTAAATAACTCGCTGAAAGCTTTGTATTGCCATTAAGAAATCCTCTTCTTGTTAATTACTAGGAAAGCTTGAAAAATTTGATTAACATGTGTAGTATAGAGAGCTAAGTTGTGATGGGAATTTTTCCCTTGTGCTCTCCTTAATGGAACGTAACATTTATTTGGTAATTGAGGTTGATTCTGTTTGACATTTCAATCTCTTGCTGCTAATTAGTAGCCTTGTTCAGCCTCATTATTGATTTCTTAATTTGACTCTACTTTTCCGATCAAATTGTAGGGTTTGGCTTACTTGTTTTAGGGTTATAGACATGATTAATTTCTTGGGTAGAAAATTCTCTTTCTATATGTGATTTCTTCATCAGATGATGTATTAGAATCTTGACTACTAGAATATGTGCTATGATTTTTTCCTTTTGTAATTGCTGTAACTTGAGACGGTGTTGATTCTTATTTAAATTTTACTAATTGAGATGATGTTGCGTCCTTTTTAATGGCTAACTTAGCTAGCAATTCTTCAATTTGTTCAATACTTTGATCCTAATTTTTTGTGTTGTTGATTGCCTTAATTCTTTTTTCAGAAAGACGAATTTTACTAGAAGAGGGAGTACTGCGAAGAGACCCTTCATCAATTTTATTCTCTATTTTATCTAATTGTTTACTTATAGTCTTAACACACTGATTAGTATAATTATTTTGTTCCATTATTCTTTTAAATTCAGCTTCTCCACTTGGTAATTTAAATGGGGATGTTGTAATAGACGATCCTTTGTACTTAATAGGAATTGAATCTAAAGGAGGGTGACTAGCAGAAATCATACTATTATCTAATGTTCTCCATTTAATTTTTGTTATAATGTTAGACTTTTTTATAATAATTTTCTAAGTAATCAAAAAATTGAACTTCTGTTCTTGTATCGTTCATAAATTGTCTCCAATTTTTTACTATTTCAAATTTTTCACTAGGCTTATATTTAGCACGAAATTCTCTTCTTTTTATTGTATTATCTCTTGATTTAAATTCTCGGAACAACTTTTCTACATCTATCATAAAATCTCTATGTATAGTTAATAAACTTTTGTCTATAGGATAAGGGGTTATTTCTTCAAAATCAATTTGGGTTGGTGATCCTTGGGATGTTTCTTCATCCTCAAATTTTGACTGTGATGAATAACATGGTTTACTAACCTGTGAGGTTGTATCAAAACCTTTTAACCTAATTTTTGGATCTAGCAAATTCTTGTCTTGCCTAGGTATACCAGTTGAACTTTCTGATCCACTAAGTTCTCTAATTTTAAGATGAGTATTGACTCTTTGTTGATCAAAACTAATCCTAACTGTGTTGTCTAAGTACTGGTGGATATAATCTAAATCTACTGTATCATTTTGTATTCTTTGTGGATAACTTTCATTTTCACTAAGCCAACTGGCTGGTAACTGGATATCATTCCATTGAATTGTTTTTGGTACTTGTACATTAGCATCAACAGTCCTACTTTGTATAAGTACAATTTGTCTTTTGAACTTTTTACTAAGGCATGAATATTCAAATTAGTTTTCATACACTTGTAATAAATATGATAAACTAAAGCAATTGAGTGACTTCCTTCGAGCATATTTGTAATTGCTCCAGCAGTTTGAATACTTAAAGTTAATATTTTTAAAATATTTTATCTCTTAAACTAAGTGGTAAATCAGGAAAATAATTAAAATATACTGGACCATTGTGTAGACTAGATTCCATTAAGCTTAACAAACTGTGAATCTACTATCTCTTGAAGCTAACATGATTGAGGAATTAAGTCCTTTTCTTGTTAGGGGTTTGACTGCAACTTGTACTAATCCTACATGAATAAAATTATAACCTCTTTCTAGATGTTTTTTAACTGACTCTTTACTTAAAAGAACACATTGTTCTTGTTGTTTTGTAATTGCATAAACTTGTTCTATAGTGTTTGCTACTTGATCAGTTTTAAAAGTATCTTCTAAAAAGCTAGTTTTATAAATTTCTTTAACTGGGACTTTTGGTATATTCCAATTTCCTAAGTCTGTAGTTATATGTTGGTATTCATGTTCTTCTTCTTCTTCGTTTACTATGTCTAGTATGGACGACATCGAAGCCATTGAGCTAGTTGAAGAGTTGCACTTAAATAATCTATTCATTATCTTTTTACTTAAAAATTTCTCTTAATATTTTACCCTAGAGTTATTTTTTTTTCTTTTGAGACCTAGCTTGTATACACTCATACCCAATTGGTGACCCTATCCTCAAGACTGCCTCTCACTAGGAATTACACATCTAACCGGGCTCAAAGTTTGGGTGGCCAGAGACAAGATGCTCAATATATATTCAATGAGCTTCTATTCACACCCTAAAATGCAGACCTTCAGTCCACACCCTACTTTTCCGATCAAATTTTCATGATTCGAACCGCTCAACATGTTTTAAAAAACTACTCGTATCAAGCCCTTCCAAGTATTTTTTTGCTGATTTCTCGCGGGAACACTTAAAAATACGTTTTAAACACATTGGACGGTTCGAATCGTCGAGATTTGGTCTGGAACTATGAGGTCCGGCTGGGTTCCATATCTTAATGGTTTGGATAGGAAGCTCACTGTATATATATATATATACGGCAACTATCCAATCAAGGATCTCGGATGGGAGGTTTTTTGGTGTTTTGATGCTTTTAAAAATTGTTTTTGGGAAATCCGAGCCGTCCAATATGTTCAAAAGGTGTTTTCAAGTGTCCACGCGGGAAATCTTCAAAAACAAATACCGGGAAGAGCTTGATCCAAGCAATTTTTCGCAAAAACTGTATATTTACAATTTTGCGAAAAACTGCTCGGATCAAGCCTTTTCCGGTATTTTTTTTTGAAGATTTCCCACGTGGACCCTTGAAAACACCTTTTGAACACATTGGACGGCTCGGATTTTCAAAAAAATATCGGGAAGGTGGAGTCCCGGATCCAGGAATCCCGGATTAGATCGGGACTCTATATATATTTATATATATATATATGACCATTGATATCTAATGAGGGATCCCTCATTTTGGTTTGGTGTGGACCTCCCTTTTCGATGATCCGAACCGTTCAATGTGTTTAAAACGTGTTTTTAAGGGTGTCCGCGAGGTATCACAAAAAAAAAAAAAAAGGATCGAAAAAAGCTTGATCCGAGCAATTTTTCATAAATGTATATATACGCTTTTATGAAAAACTACTTGGATCAAGTCCTTTCCGGTCATTGTTTGTGTGATTCATTGCAGGAACCCTTAAAAACACATTTTAAACACATTGACTGGTTCGAATCATCGAAATTCGATCGAACTAAACAACACAGTCAATTAACGATCTTCTCCCGAACGCCCTCGTGAGGGGCCGCCCCAAGGGAGCTCACCAATGGCACAAACGAACAAGTCTCAAGCACATTGGCTTGACCTTGTAAACGCGACTCAGGAAATCCAACTGCACATGCCTCCAAATTGAGCCTTCTATCTTCAAACTGGGCACCACCCACTAACACAACCCTCAAGGATGCAAACAAAAATCTGCTCAAACTCCCCACCGAGTTAACCGACTCCACCATGGAGCTAACCAACTCCAACACGAAGTTAATAACCGAACTCCACCATGGAGTTAATGACGTCCACTCCTCCAAATAATCCGGTTCATCTTCTCCAACAAAACCTTGAATAATCTTTGTCGAACAAACTTCTCAACTTCGTAACGAGCCGACATATTGTAATTGAAGTACGATCACCGAAACAAATCACACAGCGGAAGACAAAAGCCTCAGATTGAAAACCCGGTGCTCTGATACCAATTTGGTGTGCCGAACACAAAGTATGAGAATATAAAACAAACCAACAACAAAAAAATGAAACACAAGGATTTTACAATATTTAAAACAATATTGAGCCGAATTTCCAACATTAAACCATTGAAACACAAATTCACCTGCAAAATTAAAACCCATCTTTGGTAATATGCCAAATAACAGTGGGTCTATTTTTTTAACCTTTTTTTTTTTTTGTTATTTTACAATAGAATGATTTATATAAGAGATGGGCTTAGGGGCTGTTTGATAAAGCTGAAAGCTGAAAGCTGAAAACTGAAAACTGAAAATTAAGTACTGAAAACTGAATGTTGAATTTATTAATCTAATAAGCTGTTTGATATGTACTGAATCTTAAACACTGAAATAAATAAGTTGTTTGATCTGTATAAGGTGCTGAAGTATTAAATTCACTAATTTTCTTAATTTGCCTTTCATATATTCATACTGAAATGCATAAATGAAAAAGAAAAAAAAACGTACATTTATCAAAATAATAAAAATATGTAGAATATTGGCAAGATGATGGTATAGCGGTGTTGGTGTTAAATTCACTAATTATCTTACTTGGTCTTTCATTTCATATATTCATATTGAAATAAAAAAATGAAATTACTAATTGAAAAAAAAAGTACATTTATCAAAACAAAAAATATATACAGAATATTGTCAAGATGGTGGTATAGCAGCGGTGGTGGTTGTGATTGTGGGGTGGTGGTTGTAATTGTGGAGTGGTGGCCTCGAGGTGGTGGGAGAGCGATGATGGGAGTAGTGGTGGTATAGTGGCGGCAGTGGTGGTGATGGTGGTGTCAGTGGTTGTAGTATTGGTGTTGGGAGTGGCAAAGTGGTGGTGGTGGTGGTGGTTGGGTGGTGGCGATAGTGGTGGTGGTGGGGTGGTGGCGGCAGTGGGGGTGGTGTGAGTGGTGGTGGTGGGATGGCGGCAATAGCGGTGGTGGCGGCGGAGTGGTGGTGGTGGTGTAGTGTGGTGGTTATGGTGTTGTCAATGGTGGTGGTGATAGTAATAGTGGGAGTGGTGGTGGTGTAATGGTGGAGTGGTGGTGATGGGGTGGTGGCGGCAGTGGTGGTGGGAGTGGCAAAGTGGTGGTTATGGTGGTGTGAGTGGTGGTGGTGAGAGTGGCAGGGTGGTGGTGGTATAGTGGCGGCAGTGGTGGTAGGAGTGGCAGAGTGGTGGTGTAAGTGGTGGTGATGGTCTGGTGGAGGAAAAAATAGTTAAATGAAACCACTCAGAAATTCAGTAAAAATTAAGTAGCTCGAAACTACTTAATTTTAGTCAACATTTTACCTTACATTTTAAGAGCCACTTAATTTTTTAAGTAATGTAAAATGTGGTTATCAAACCTACTTAATTACTTATTACTTAATTAATTCAGTTTTAAGTACTGAATCTGGGTTATCAAACAAGGCCTTAGTCCGGTCACTTCGGATTCCGGAAGCAATGGAAGGTTTCCCCAGGTGACATATATTGTCCAAGATTTCCACACACAATCAAACAAGTGGTACCCAAGCACCGTATGGAGCATCACATACATCGTGACACCATGTGACTCTCATTATTGCCACCAATAATACCATCACGAGCTTTGTCTACTCTTCTTGCTATGGAAGAATTTGTAAAGAATAGGTTCGTGCAGTGAGTTGCCAAAAACTGATTTCTGTTTTCAAAGCTGCTTGAAATATCTTTTCTATTATTTATTTTGGGTAAACGGCATTAATTTATTTGGAATCACTTTGATAATCTTTTTTATAGTCCGTCTATTGTGTCTCTCCTGAGATTTTTTTATGAAGAATTTCGTTACTTCTTTTAGGATAGTTCTAAGGGTACAGAAAGTGTACGAACAGAAAATGTACAGAATGCTTGGGGACCTACTTTTAGGTCCCACACGAACGATCCGATCCATTCATTCATCTTAAAATGATTTTCCGAGGGTCCCCGCGAGAAATCAGCTCAATCAGACGTGCGTAAGTGCTTGATCCAAAACTCCTCCGTTTCAATCTAAAAAATTTAGTATGAACTCCTCCGTTTCATTCTAAAAAATTTAGTATGAAACGGAGGAGTTTTGGATCAAGCACTTACGCATGACCGATTGAGCTGATTTCTCGCTAGGCCCCTTCGAAAATTATTTTAAGATGAATGAACGGTCCGGATCGTTCGTGTGGGACCCAAAAGTGGGTCCCCGAGGCAATCTGTACATTTTCTATACGTACACCGTGGCAATGTCCCTTCTATTAAAACCTTAAAACCTTTTCGGATCAGCAGGAGACTTCCACTCCTCGTTTTGTATCACATGTACATCCTTGTAACCTTGTTCAATTAGTATAATATATTTTTGTGTGCTTTTGCAAAAAAAAAAAACCTTTTAGGATCCCAAATATATTTATTTCATTCATAATGGTCTTTTCTTTCACTTTTTTTCTTTGCCTTTCTCATATTATTTTTTTTCCAATTGCGTTCATCATTGCTTTTGAAAATGAATTTCTAAGTTAATTTAAGGACCACTTAGCCAAAAATCCAAAACACTAGACATTTTTAAAGGAAAGGACAAAGAACTTTTGCAATCGAACATAAAAAACAAAAAATATTTGACATTTTTAAAGGGAAGGACAAAGAACTTTTGCAATCGAACATAAAGACAAAAAAAATTAGTGAGACGTCACTAATTTTTAAAAATTCTAATTTCGAACATAAAATTCAAAAAAATCTTCATCCCACCTCCGGCCAAACACAACCCACCTCCGGCCGACCACTTCCGGCGACCAAAAAACTTAGTGAGATGTCACTAATATTTAGAAATTCTAATTTCGAACATAAAATTCAAAAAAATCACCACCCCACCTTCGGCCGACCACAACCCCACCTCTGGCCGACCACTTCCGGCGACCAAAAAAATTAGTGAGATGTCACTAATTTTTAAAAATTCTAATTTCAAACATAAAATTCAAAAAAATCACCACCCCACCTCCGACCGACCACCACCCACCTCTGGCCAACCACTTCCGGCGATCAAAAAACTTAGTGAGATGTCACTAATTTTTAAAAATTCTAATTTTGAACATAAAATTCAAAAAAATTACCACCCTAACTCCGGCCGACCGCCACCCCACCACTAGCCGACCACTTCCGCCGACCAAAAAAATTAGTAAGATGTCACTAATTTTTAAAAATTCTAATTTCGAACATAAAATTCAAAAAAATCACCACCCCACCTCCGGCCGACCACAACCCCACCTCTGGCCGATCACATCCGGCGACAAAAAAAATTAGTGATATGCCACTAATTTTTAAAAATTCTAATTTTGAACATAAAATTCAAAAAAATCACCACCTCACCTCCGGCCGACCACAACCCCACCTCTGGCCGACCACTTTTTGGCCACTAAAAAAATTAGTGAATGTCACTAATTTTAAAAAAAATTTCTAAGCTCGAACATCAAATTCAAAAAAATCATGGCCCCACCTCCGGCCGACCACCACCCCACCTCTGGCCAACCACTTCATGCGACCAAAAAAATTAATGAAATGTCAATAATTTTTTAAAATTATAATTTTATACAAAACATTCAAAAAAATCACGAACATAGCGAGTCACTTTATGTATCTATTGAGATAATATTTGCTCTGTTCCAACAACAGAGCATACCCGATCACAGGCACTCTGTTCATGACCATATTTGAGAAGCTGAGTGACATGGTCGCATGACTGCCTCACAATCGAACATCTCTTGTTCTTCAACAGTTTCAGCAATTTCAGTTTTTTACTATGCCCAACCAACAAATAGCACCTGACCCAAATTAATTCCACCTGTGTATGAATATAAAAGTATACGTGATGATATCGAATAACCAATTGGAGGCTTTCCTCCATCCAAACAAGAAATCAAATGTGTATGTAGCTTTCCTTTTCGGAAGTGCATCAGTATCCTTCTTCTTGAACGAACTGAGGGGGGGTGTTGTGCATCCCATGCACAACACCGTGCTGTGCAACCCTGTGGCACCGCCGCGCCGGCATTTTTTCAACGATCGGAGACGTTCACCGCGTAGACCTTGTCGAGTACTACAAGTATGTAAAAAATTAACTTGATCGGATATCTTTAAGAAGGTTATCAGAACACAAACACTTTGAAAACAAATGGAACACAAATAGACACAAACTCTAGATAAAAACCACTTTTTCATGTTATTTGTGTTCCGACGAGGCACTACAAGATATCCGATCAATTTGATTTTTGGCACACTTGTAGTATTCGACGAGGTCTACACGGTGAAAGTCTCCGATCGTCAAAAAAATACCGGCGTAGTGGCGACACGGGGCTGCACATGTGCATGGGGATGCACAGCACCCCCCCCAGGTTCCTTCTTGAACATAGAACAAGACTCGAAACTAAACTTCCAAATTATTTTGATCATTTCAGAAGTTAATTTCCGATTTCGGTAGTGGTTTTCGGGACTTGAGGTCCGATTGTTGTTCTCCGCTTTGTTTATGGAGAAGAACAGAGAGATTGACAAAGTGGAGTTGATTCTAAATTTTGGGAAAATATTGTGTCTTTATGTTTGATTGCAAATGTTCCTTGTTTTTATGTTTGATTGCAAATGTTCCTTGTCCTTCCCTTTAAATAGGCAAAATATTGTGTATTTATGACTAATTATTCCTTAATTTAATTGTCCGGCAGTTGATTTGTGCAAGAATAATACGGGTTCTATAAGATTTTGAAAATTTAGTAGTAACGAAGTTGTGTTTTTTTTTCTTCTCGGTTTTGATCCTTTTCACCTTCCCCTTCTCTCTCTAAACATTCAGAAATTAGGGCTCCCTTGGGGGGAGGGGGCTGCCGCCCTCCCCCCCCCCCCCCCCCCCCCCCCCCCCTTCTCTCTTCCTCTCCTCCCCTCCCCTTTAGTTTTTCCCCTCTGTTTTCTGGTGTGTTCACTCACAAATCCCTTCCCTCCGCGGTTTCCGTCAGAGGACTGCAGATCCGGCGTCACAAGTTAATTTGGTGCTGTTATGGATGTGACGGTCAGTTGTCCGGCGAGTGGCGGCTGGCGGAGGAGTTAATAATGGGTGAGGTCGGAAGATTGGTCTGTTTTTTTCCTTGTTTTTACCAGCTTCCTTGCTCGGAAATTTTTCCGACCAATTAGTCTGGTTTTCTTGTCCCGATCTGGTGATCCCAGTTTCGGTGGATGTTGGTGGTGGGTTGAATAATTTCTGTTTAGATTATGTTGGTCGTATTGATCTGGATTGTTCTAGTTCTGTGTTTTGTGATTACATTTGAGCTGTATTGTTTTAAGGGTTTGATCTGGGCATCCGTTGGGTTCTTTACTGCTAACATTTTGATAGGATTCATCATTCCATCCCGAAGGTGTTGGGTCTGCTTCGGCAGGTGTGTCTAAGAGCTAGTGGCATTGTATGCCGAGCAAAGGCCGTGCTCATATCAACTGTTAGTGGTTTTGGTTTTACTCCTGTCTTTGAGTGTAATCGTTGCCAGATGGCGTTTATAATGGAATTCTTGACTTTATTTCAAAAAAGTTGTGTTTTCGATTTTAAATGGTTACACCATTTGGCGTACACCAAATGCACAATGCATTGTGTGGAGTCCATATCGGGATTTCACACAAATGATCTGAAGCCACACAATTTGTTTAAAATATTTTTTTTTAAAGACCCATGTAAAAAATCATCTCGATCAGATATCGGTAGAGGCTTGATCAGTTTTGTGCTCAATTTGTTAGTTTGCGTTAAGTTTTTCATGTTTTTTTATTCGTCTTGACGTGGTGAATCTCAAAAGTAAAAATTATGAGAATTATCCAAATTTTTTGAGAAATATCCAACCAAAAGCAATCTTAAAGTCAATCAATATGATTTAAGCTAACTTTTGGTTGGATAGTTTCTCAAAAAATTTGGTTAATTCTTGTAATTTTTTTACTCTATGGATTCTTCACATCGAGAGGAATCAAAAAACGTGAAAAGTTTGATGCAAAATTAACGAACGCCAAAAAAAAAAAAAAAAATAGTAACAACAAAAAAATTGAAACCCAGTTAGTGCCAAACAACCCGTAAAACACATTTATTCGATTGAGACTGAAATTGTTCGTATATATTCGTGTGTAACATTTACTGATTCCATTTATCTCCGACCATTCTTCAGTGCGGCATTATAATTTTATGTGGACTCTTCGTTAGTCAACAGTGAAATTAATTGTTCCTCGAAAGATAGGGTCAAGGATGCATAAGCTGACACGGAAATAGTATTCCCTCCGTTTCAAAATTTTAATCCATGTTACTATTATAACTTGACGGAAAAAGATTTATATCTTGTAATATATAAGATATTTTTTGAAATCTTTAAAAATGTTATAAATTAAAACATATAGACAATTGAAAAGTGAAAGTGAACTAAAATTTTAGGATAGAGGGAGTAATAATTTAGGAAAAGAAAAACTTAAGCCAAACGTTGAGCTTCCATTAGAACTTGTTTGTTTTGGATTTTAAGACTGGTTTTCTTGATTATTCTCCAATCATTATTCACATTTTTCTCAAATCATTACCCCTATTTTTACTTATTATTCTCATTTCTCTCTCTATCTCTCTCCAATCATTAACTTCTATTTTTAATCATTACTCGCATTTATCCCTCCAATAATTACCCGTACGTCAGATGTATTTTCATGTTCCATTTCGTTCATCGGGCTGGTTCCCCTCTCAACTGCTCCTCTCCTTTCCTTGTGCCGACCAACAAGCCACCACCATCGCCGGCCGACCATATCTCCGGTGTGGTGCTCTCTCTCTCTCTCTCTCTCTCTCTCTCTCTCTCTCTCTCTCTCTCTCTCTCTTTCACAGATGCACACAAGAGGCAGCCAGACGTAGAAGCTAATTGTCGCCGCAAGAAAGTTGTAGACACCCCAAAAATGAGACGTTTGTATACATTTTAATCCCCGATGATGAGAAGAAACACCCGGAAGGCCTCTCGGATTGAAATTCTTCAAGTCAACAAAGTCAACAGTATCATACGGTACTCATCTTTCATGCATGGTACAGCCTCAGTCACGTACAACAGCCTTTTGAATTTTGGCGGTGGAAATTTGCCGCACAGCACAGTTGGTGTGCCGCACGACACAGTTTGTGTGCCATACGACACTGTCATTTGTCAAACAGCTTTTGCAGAGTTCCAGTAGCTCAAAATGTTGACGATTCGTTCCTCTGATCATCATTGTTGCATGCAAGAGTGAAAGGCTATGAAATAGCCATGATTTCTTTGGGTGGACATCAAGTAAACTTGATGACCAAGGGATTTGAACGCCCATATAAGCCGATCAATTCCAACGGAAAGAGGGACCGAGAAAAAATGAGAAAAATCATGAATTCCCACCTCTAAACCCTGTCAAAACTCTATCTCTGTTACAAACTATCCTCATTGTTACCAACAAACTCCAGAAAACAATCCCATAGTCCCTCCAAAAGAAAACCCAATCAGAAAATCCAACCCTCTGTTTTCGGTCCATAATCTTATTCTAACTATTCCGAATCCCTTCAATCCCAGAAGTCAAGCATCCTTGTTACTACACTGAAGCAGAGCTTGGAGTAGGAAGGAAGTCCAAACCGTGGTCAGAAAGTTTCAAAGGCGTTTCAATCTGAGAGGTTCAAGCCGGAGGTATAATCCTGTTTCGCCAAACTTCTTAACTTTGGTACCCTGAGGGGAGGGGTACCAAGTGTGGAATGATCTTCCATATCATCTCCACATTTGGTATGCCCATGTTACATCAAAAACCAGTTTGATTTAATACCTCACGATTGCGCCGTACGGTGAAAACATCGCCTTGATACGGAGTAATCTATTGAGGAGGAACATTTTCTACTTAAATACATCATTTTTCAAATCAAAATAATCTGTTTTAATTAGGTTTTCATGCTTTGTATGTGCTTTCATTCCAATCTTTTGGAAAAATTAAGTTTCAAACTGTCTGTGAAAAAAATAGTGTCGCACGGCACTCCTCCTGTACTGCACGGTACACTTGGAGTGCTGTACGACACATTTTTAAAAATCTGACCGTTGGAATCATGGACAGCGCCCCACGGCACACTTTCTGTACCGCACGGTACATTTAGTGTGTCGTACGGCACACTTTTTTAAAATTGAAATTTCAAATCATCTTCTTTGCAAACCAGTTTGGGACTCTGTTTTTCTTATTTGATTATCTGCCGTTATATTAATAATCATGTCGTTTATTTGTTTTTCATTATTATCATATGCTTCGTGTGATAAACTGTTTATGTGAATAAAGTTTGGCATTAAAATATTTTCTAAAAATCCCACAAATATTTAGTAAAGACTGATTTTTAATCGGGCGAGCGGGGTGCATTAAAACCCTTCCCCGTTCGTAACCTGGCTCCCGAATCCAAAACGAATCTCTGGTTTTCAAATTGTTTTATAAATCATTTTCTCAATCATTTTCAAAATGGTTTCTCGGGTCCTAACCATTTTCCAAAAACCCGGGTGGCGACTCTATTTTTCAAATAAACAACCGATGGAAATCGACCGTCCACAAAATGGCGACTCCGCTAGGGATTCTCAAATTAATCTCTGGTTTGGTGTTTTTATACTTATGAACTTCCCGAAAGCTTGTCAAAACGAAAATGCTAGCGCTATCACAAGGAAGGAATGACAGACTAACAGGGCCTCGCCCGGCCATCCTGACTGGAGCTTTTTGGGTTGTTTATTTGTGTAAAGATATCAAATACTAATAGATTAATTTGGAGAGCCAAGCTTGAAAGATATTTGTGGGATTTTTGAAAATGGTTTTATTGCTGAACTTTTGCATCATGTACATCGATGTTGGATAAGCCCCGCTGCTGCGTCTTGGTTACCCTACCCAGTTCACTGGTGATAGGATATCCCTGGATGCTCAACAACCCTTGGATCGTGATGAGTCAGCCTGCCGTTTGACCTTTGCCATGCAGTACACATGGCACTGGGAGGCAAATATTGGCTCTAGTCTGGGGGACCCCCTAAACCAAAGGTAAGTGAATTATCATTTTACAAAGGACATCAATACTCATAGTGTTTCCTAATTGTCAATTTTATTCCACAGGCTTGCAAGCGGAGGCAGAATATTCTGATAGTGACCAAGAGGAGACTTAATGAGAATATGGTAGAACATAGCACTGACATGTGCAAATGGCATGAGGTTGGTTTAGTTGGCCCCCTTTAGTTTTGAGCACATACTAATACCATTTTCATAATGTGTGCAGGTGATGTAGCGCAGCCTATGGAAACGAAATCGATCGTGCAAGATAAACACGAACAATAAGATCGACCCGGAGGTACTCCTCCCTCCTTAAACGACCAAAATATGAGTAAAACTCGTTTTCCTTAATTCAATAACAACCAAAGTCTACCGTAGGGCTTACAAGCATATAAATAAGGTGAAAGAAACCCTAATTAACTTAGGAAACCTTTAAGGCCGCTAATCAACCCTAAATCGGAATAAATACGAAAATTACCAAAAAAGGAAAGTTCTGATTTGACTAATAAATCAGAAACTGGAAAGAATTATAAGGTTGCCAAAACAAACGGCAAATAAAACAGAGTATCCTAACAAAAGTTATTAGCGATCTAAATATTACTATAAACGGCAAAATTGGCCTTTTCGGGGCCTAAACAGCGATGAACGCCCGAAATCCATCTTGCATAGCAAAATGACTACTGATCCTTGGGCCGATTCCAATGGACCGTGCGAAATTCAGCCAATTCTGACAACGTCGATTCTTAGGCCTTTTTAGGCCTACGTGGACGCAACCGGTCCATCCACGTTGACGCAACCCGGTCTGCATCATCCTCCCCTGCTTGAAAAGAATTCGCCCTCGAATTGCATTCATCAGCAGGTGCATATGCTTTTTGTTTACTTAATATGGAGGAGCCGTCCATTATATTTCTAGAGTAGTTTAGTGCTTCAATGATAGACATCCACTTAGTTTTTCTGTCTGCGGGTATTTACTTAATATGACTATCACTAAAGTATTATGAGCTGTCCATTATCTTGTTGCCTTTCAATTGTTTGGAATGAAAATACTGTTTACGAATTTAAAGAACTTTTTACTTTTGTCTTGTTCATGTTATGAAACTCCCTCCCCTTTATGTGTTCTCTGTAATTTGAGCAACTAATTGAGGAGAATCGGCATCTGGGATCAAATATGAAAAGAGATGGGAAGATGCTTGTCTTGGTTGGAGAAATGTCAAGAAGTCTTGATGCAAACAGGTTATTGTGTAGAAAATTAAAAATGGCTAATTACTTCTACTGTTTTTACTCGTAAACATTTTTTTTTATAAAAAAAAGCTCCCTTTCATTCTATTTGGTTTTGAACGGTTGCCCCAGATTGAAGTTCTTGTTTGAAGTTATTTGTCCAGTAAAATATTTTTTGCAAGTTTACTGAAATCATTTTTTGGCTGTGGATGTGTACTCTTGATTTAGTTAAGAGCAATCCTACAAAACTCCGGACACAATTGTGTTCATGCATCAAACGCTTTCGAACATAGTTGTGTCTTCAGTTGGGACTTAGTATTTGTAGAGAAAGTATTGGTTATCCTGCAGAATTTATGAGATAAAGGTACTGAATTTATATAAGATGAGCTGGTCTTATAGAAAATATGAAAAAGTTTTGTATTTTTGGTCTCTCTTTTTTCTTTTTCTTTTCTGCAACAAATGATGAAGTGTACAGGTTCAATATGCTTATTAGATTTGAGGGCATTGCTGGAGGATTGTAAAATCAATCTGCTTACACACATGAACCAACCAGTTCTAAATGGACATGTAAAAGCGCCCGTAGCATACAATTAGAAAGCCCAGGAACAAGAGATCTAGAGGAATTAACTCCTTTTGGATTGAAAGAGGATGGGATAGTCCATGCCCTCGTCTATGTGGACTGACCCGATTCTTTCTCCTTTTTTGTGGCCTCTTATGGACATAAGCAAATTATCCTCCTTCCTTAGCTCACTGTCAGATGAGAAAGTAATGGCACAGCTGCGTCAAATTCACCAATATGAAGTAGACCGAATTGGCATCTTAGCCAATTACTAACATGTTGGGCTCACGAATTAGTTGAGCCAGTTCTGGACCAGTCAATGCTTTCAGCAGTACCGCTGGCAATCCAGTGTGGGCCCACGAATTTTCTTTTCCCCCTCAACGAGAGAATTTAGAATGGTTTATTCTTTAGTATTCATTTGTAGAAGCCCTTCCAATAAGGGACCCTTATTGAAGTTACCATGCGGACCTTACCTTTCCGAGCCAAATTTCGACGATCCGAACCGTTCAATATTTTTAAAATGCATTTTTAAGGGCCCCCGCGAAGATTCGTCCAAAAAAAATACCCGGAAGGGCTTCATCCGTTCGGTTTTTGCTAAAAACGCTATATAATTTTAAAAACATTGAACGGTTCGGATCGTCAAAATTTGGTCCGGAAACACAAAAAAAGCCTAGGTCCGCATGGAATTTTCCCATAAGGGACCCTTATTGGAAGTTTATCCTTCATTTGTATTTGTTATTTTTGTTGCGATTTTTTTTGGTTTATTAATTTGTTTCGACGAGAGAAATCTAAAAAATATAAAATTACTAACCAAACATAAATTTTTGTGAATAAAGACAAAAATAATCCAATAAACAACAAAAATTTGGATTATTATTATCTTTAGTGAACTTTTTCAAAATTTTGATCATAATTTTATACTTTTTAGATTCCTCTCGTTGTGACGAACGAATAAACCACAAAAAAATCGACGCAAAACTAATGAAATGTAAAAGAAAAAATTTAATAAAGCAAAAAAAAAAAAAAACCACACCTACTTATTTAGCCAAAGCAACTCGAGGTATCAAAAGCATTGCTGGAGTACAATTAATTAACAATCTCCTCACCACAACGACACACTACTTGCTAGGGCTGTTAAAAAAAAAAAAAAAAACCCACAAACGGCGAATCCGAACCAAACCGTAGGTTTTGGATAAGATCCGTGGATTAAGGGTTAGAACATGGATTAAAAAATTATCGGTTCATGGATTTTTGTAAAAGAACCGTGGATAAACCGAACCGGATCGTGAGAATTTTATAAATAAAAATTGTATATTGTATATATATCTATATAACAAAGTAGAGTGGTTTTCAAATCTTATACATTTTCTCTACATAAATCCTCGCCCTTCATTTTTTCAAGGGCCAAGATTGAAATGCTCCTTTCTACCCCTACCCCTGTACGAACTCTCTCTCTCTCTCTCTCTCTCTCTCTCATAAATTAGGGTTGTTTGGCAAATTTTCATTTGAATGTACAACACCTGTTTGATGCACGGCACCTGTTTGACAAAAGTACACAACGGAAAAATTGGTATTGGCAGCTTCTTTCCTATTTAACTCGCACATTGCTTTCTCTCACAGGCTTATTGGAGACCTTGATGACCATAGATGAGGACAGGGGATACTAAGGAGGATGTTGGTGAGATATTGGATGATCCACAAATGTGTGGTGCTTATGTATCTGAGATATATAAGTACCTTCGTGAAATGGAGGTGAGTGGATCTATAGTGTTTCTTTAACAGTTTGTTTTTATTGGAAATGAGTGCGCTTGATTTTGGAATATAGGATATATGGGTTAGTGTTTGTTGGTCCTAGGAATTTGTTTAATTTGACTGCTTTTTTCGTCTGAGGTCGTGGGTTATCAGTTTAATTTGACATTGATTACACTTTTGCGATTTGGAAGTTTTTAGGGGGGCGAAACGGCAGTCATTTCTTTAATCTCTGTTACAGCTGTGTTGAAGTTTTGAACTTTGCTTGAGTATTTTGGTGGTTTTGTGTTTCTATAGTGATTTAAAGTTTATTAAGTGCTTACTTCTGGCCTTATTTGGCACATTGATCTGTCGATTTCTTCCAATGTATATTAGGATATGGCCCTGCCTTTGTGGTTAATTGGTAACAGGGGTTTTTGCCTATTCTTTGGATGTCCCCCCGAATACAGTTGGCACCTATTCAATATGTAAAATTGGGTGAACTGCAATTCCAGTTAAATTTTTTACTTATTTGGTTGGCTGTCTATTGACTTCGGTTTTTGGTTGTTTTCCACGTGTACTTTGAATACTATAGGGAGGATGTAAACTTCTCCCCCTTTACCTTGGCCACCATCAGATTCCCCCTTTACCTTGGCCACCATCAGATCAAGGTAGTCATTTTTACTTTTAGCTGTCATTTCTTAGAATACCGTTATAGTTGGAGAAAACTGACCAATGACTAGAAGCTCAACTTGAACATTGCCAAATAGGTAACCCCCACAGGTAATAGAACTTGGATTTCGTTCTTCGAACTTACTTGGATAACCAACTTAGATATTTGGACTATGTATTTGTCAGAAGGGAATTGTCATAACAGTGTCTTTCAGTCTTAAGAGTATTTTTTTTTTTGGGTCCTATACTGTACCGAATGTTGTTTCGTAAGTTGGATTCATGATTATAATAATGTAAATTGCTTTATTTTTCTTACATTTACTTAAGTTGTTTGTGGATCTCGGATTTGTGGAGGGGAAATGAAAAGAAAACTGAAAACTCGATTAATCTACGATTGTGAACGGAATTACTCCAAGCTTAGTCGATGTCCCATTGCATTTGGCATTTGCGGCTTGGGCTGGGCTGGGCTTATTACGTGATCCGAGCTGATAGGGGGGAAGATCTTTTTAGCATCAAGAAGACCAACTTTTGACTGATTTGGACTTGATTGGTGATAAGAATTGTCATTTTTACTTGAACTTTTTGACTGATGTAGAAGTTTGCTTTCATTGTTTGTTTGTTTGCTTCAAAATAGGGAAGCGCTGGGGTGTTTAGTGTGGGATTATGCTGCAAAAGCTAACTGGTTTGTGCAATTCACAAGGGTTTATTATTTGGGGATATTGGAAGGAATTACGTGTCGTCTCTTAAATTTTTTAGAGGGGGATATGGCATGGACACGCGTGTCCCACTCTGTGCGTGCACACACGCAGTCTCCCCCATGCCGTATCCGTGTCCATATTTTTCGTTCCTTATTAGTGTCGGTGTGCGTTCTTTATACCTCTGTTCTTTACTTTTTTGGTTCCATTTTAATGCTCAATTTGATGCATATATGCCTTCATTTAGTTTGGTTTTGTTGAATAAAGCACGCACACCAACACTGATAAGGAACGGTGGTTCTCAAATTTACACATTTTCTCTACATAAATCAGGGCCCTTCATTTTCCAATTCCAATCTAATGGTGATTCACAAGAGTTGGAGAGAGGGATGTTCTATCAGATTTGAATCACAACAAAGAAAAGGGAAAACCAAACGGTGGTTTCAAAATTCAAACGCTCTCTCTCTCTCTCTCTCTCCCCCCAAAACCCTTCCGTTGAGCAACACTATCTATTACCTCTCTACTCCGTCGATCCTCATCCATGAGGACCACAACCGCCTCATCTTATCCCCTCCTCCCATTTCAACCGCACGATGTTGGAAGCTTTACCAATGGACACTGGATGGGAAGATAACAGGTATCATTCATCTGATTTCCCCCTTTTTTTGATTTTTGAGATTATTTTGGTTTTGATTTTAGTTATTAGTTTTTTTTTTATTCCTTTTTACCCTGATGCTTTTGGCCCTCTTCCCTCTCAGCTTTTGCTCGCGGTTCAGACCTAGCAAGCATCTAAGAAGGTGTGTTTTAGATCGCAGTTTTTATTACTTTTTCCGCTTGGAGTTTATAAGCCATAAGGTTCTTTGACGGATGCCAACAATGTGTCCGTGAAAATGCATGTTTAGGAGATTCAGACAGAGGGGACTAAATTGACTCTTTATGATCCATTTAGTTGCAAACTTAGGCTGTGTTTGATAACCTTATTCAACACTTAAAACTGAATAGGTTAAGTAAAAATAAAATAAGTTGGTTTGATAACCAAAATAAGGGGCACGGAATATTTTAAGAGGTAGGGAAAAGTAAAGAAGAAAATATTAAGTAGCTCTCCCCCTACTTATCACTTATCACTGAATACGCTCAGCAACCCTTCCTCTTTTCTGCCTCTTTTATTCCAGACTTGCCCACGCCTCTTCCAACTTCGACACTAGCGACACCAGAGATCCAAAATCTGTGAAACTCTCTCCTCAACACCTTCTCCAGGTTTGCTCTCTCTCTCTCTGGATCAGTTTTCTTTACATGGGTTTTTCTTGAGTTTTTGGTTTCAGATGTGGGTTTCTTGATTTTTTCGAATTTGTTGTTTGAGATTTTGATTTCTAGTCGCTGCCCTATCCTTCTTATAATTGGGGATTTCTGGTCGTTGCCCTATCTCCAGGTTTCTCAATTTTTTTTGGCTGATTGTGAGACTTTTGAGATCCTTGAGGATGTCTGTAATTGGAACTTCTCTAATGCAACCAATATTGTTTATATATTTTTTGGGGTTTGGATTCTTACATTGGTGGTTGGGCAACTGAGGGATTTTCATGTGTTCTATTTCGGGGAATGGAGGGATTTTCATGTGTTCTCTGATACAATGTCGATTTCTATCTAATGATTAGATTAATGTAGAAGATTATCTTGATGAAACGACAAACTCTAATGTAATAATAGGTGTTCTTGTTGATTTGTATGTGTCTCCCATGTGCTCTGTTTGTTTGTTGCTTTGTATGTGTCTCCCATGTGCTCTGTTCGTTTGTTGCTTTGTAGCACCGGCACAGACACACAACACGATAAAAAATTAGGGTCCCAATTATACAAGTTCGATTTAGGCCCCAAAAATCTTGAGCCAGCCCTGCAGTTGAGCACTGGTTTTTCCCACTTTTCAATTCTATAATATGGATATATACATCCCTATTTTGTGTGTACATAGAGGTAGAGCATAGATAATAGGACAACAAATTAATGACTTCAAAAGATGAAATGTTAGAAGTATTGATTAGAATACTACTTGATCTTATAAAATTTCTGCTACTTCACGTGGGTATTCCCTGATATTGAACCCAAGTTCTTCTGTTTTGTAGTTCAGCTATCTTCAAAATAGTTTAGAGACAATGAGAAACTACGTGAAATTTAATGGATTGAATCTAAAGCTATTTACTTGTAGGGATGGCTTCTGGTGATGGTGGTAGAGCAAATTGGAAAGATCCGGAACTCTATAAACTTTTTATCGATTTGTGCTTGAAAGAATCTACGGAGAACGGAAAAAATGGTGGTAGTCTCAAAAAAGACAGTTGGGATAGGGTTCTGGTAGCTTTGAACAAAGAGAAGAACGTCAACTTATCTCAAAAACAGCTGAAAAATCAATGGGAGTATTTGAAATCAAAATATGGAGAGTGGTCAAAGATAATATCAAAAACCGGTAACGGTTACGATCCTGTAACTAATACCGTCAATTGGAGTACAGAGGAATGGACTGAGTACATATAGGTATAATTGCCTCTTATGTTAATCTTTTTTCCTTTTGGTTTCAAAGTTAAAAGAAAGTTAAAATGATACTCCCTGAATATGAGGTTTATGCAATTATAATTTTACAGGCTAATCCGAATGCCAAACAATTTCGATTTGCTGGGCTTCAATATGCGAACGAGTTAAAAGCATTATTTGACGGTGTCAGAGCAACGGGAAGATTTTCATGGGGGCCATCAAAAGAAGGGTTTCCTGCTGATGGCACTCCGTCACCGTCACAGTCACAGTCAGAAACATACATTAATCTTGACACTGGATCTCTTGAGACACCTTCGTCGCCAAATGACTCGGCAAAACCTGACAATAAACGGCCAAAGAAAAACAAATCTGATGAGCTTGATAAACAATTGCTTGAAGCTCTTCAAACTTTGCAAAATTCTAATGGGCCGACAATAGAAGAATGCAATCGTATTCTTGATGAGATGGAGCTTTTTGATATGAGTGACCCGCTATATATAGTTGCATGTAGCATTTTCTGCGAAAGCAAGGCACACAGGGAGCAATGGATTTATTACGTGAAAAACCACAAGCAGTTAGAAAGGGCTGGATACAGTTGAATGGCAAGAACTTAGGATTACATTGAATTTAGTAGACATTCAAATATTTTTTGAATTTCAGACATTGCTTAAGGTTTATTTATTTTTTATTTTTGCTTCTTAATTACATTTAGCTGGACCTCTAGCTTTCAATAAATATAATTGTCCTTGATTGGTTTGATTGCAATTGTTTTGGTATGAAGTCCTTTTTTATGCATAGATGTATTGTAGTTTTTACGTCATGGTGTTTATCTCCTTTTTATCTGATTAAATACATGCAATGTTGGTGCAGTATGTTGTTCGATAAGCAAAAGAGTGCATTAAAGGTTATCACACTTATTTTGATCATCAAAATACTAAGGAAAAAACGTATTGGCAAAAGGCCCGATACTGTCTCGTTGCTTACCGGACCTGGATATGTGAAAGAAATTCTAGATGGAAACCCAGCACATATTCAGGAGATGTTACGGATGAAAAAAGAAGCCTTCTTAAATATGTGTCAGCACTTTCGGATCAGAGGATGGCTTCAAAATAGTCGTTACATATCTGTAGAAGAAAAGGCCGCAATGTTTCTCATAGCATTAGCTCAGAATATACGGAATCGTTTTGTGAAAAGAAGATTCAATCATTCAACACAAACAATACATAGGTACTTTTATGAAGTGTTACATGCTATGTTGAACTTCTCAAAAGAGATGATTGTTGCCATACCTTATGATCAGCCTATGCATCAAATTCAACATAACCGCCGTATTAGACCAGTATTTCAGGTAATTTTTAATGTAGAATTAAGATGTATTTGGATTGGTTTCACTTTTATATGGTGACACATAATTTAATTTGTTATGCTATTATTTTCTAACTTATAACATTAAAATTTATAAGGGCGCGGTAGGTGCACTTGATGGAACTCTTATTTCGGCGGTGGTGCCACCTGATCAACAAGTACCATACAGAGGACGAGGAAAAGGAGAATGTTACCAAAATGTGCTTGCTATATGTGACTTTGATATGTTGTTCACATTTGTTTGGGCTGGTTGGGAAGGAGTAGCGCATGACTCAAGGGTGTTAAGAGAAACTATGAGTGATCCAGCTAACAACTTTCCAATTCTTCCACCAGGTAAGATGATTTTTTTAAAATTTGATTGTAGTATTTCGTAGCATGATTTTTCTTCTTCTTGTTTTGCAGGAAAATACTTTTTATGTGATGCTGCCTATAGTCATACACGTGGCTTTATGGCACCATACCGAAATGTGCGGTATTGGTTAGCTGATTTTCGAAATGGTCGTCGCCCCAGGAACAAAGAAGAGCGATTCAACCTTGCACATGCTAGGTTACGAAACGTGATTGAACGTGCTTTTGGAGTTCTGAAGGCTCGTTTTCCAATACTAAAAAGAATGTCATCGTATCCATTCGCGGCACAAAGGAATATAGTAATTGCTTGTATAACCGTGCACAATTATATTCGGAGAACTTGCATTTCAGATATATTTCTTGACGAATTCAATGATCCAAATGCTTTTTACGGCAATGCTCAACAACATGTGGATAATTTAGAAGCAGGAGGAGGATCGACCCAAGCTGACCAAATTTTTATGCTCAACTTACGTGACCAAATTGCAGTGCAATTAAATGATATGAATTACTATTGAGTGTCAAATGTAATTTTTATACTTTAACATTTGACAATGTTTGATTGTTATGATTTTGATAACTGCATGTTTTTTTCATTTAATTGATTTAGTTTTAGGATGACAGTATCAATGTTTGATTGTTATGAATTTGATAAATGCAATTTTTTTTTTTGTCATTTAATTGATTTGGTTTTAGGATGACAATATCAATTTATGAAGGGCAAAGTTGGAAAATGAGTGAAATTAAGATTTCAGCTCTTTGTACATATCAAACAGCTTATTTGATTCAGTGCTTAAAATTCAGTATATATCAAACAGCTTATCAGCTTAAGAAATTCAGCATTCAGTTTTCAGTACTTAATTTTCAGTTTTCAGTTTTCAGTTTTCAGCTTTATCAAACATAGCCTTAGTCTCTCCTGATTTTGTCTTAATTAGGAACAAATCATTTAGTCATTTTTTAGGCCATTTTGTTGTGATTTTTTCTGTGCTACCCTGATTTGAATTGAGGTGATTCCAAATTCTAATTCAACTATATATTTGTTTTATATGGGTCAGGTTGTTTGATTAAAGATTATGGTTCTAAATCGTGATGTTCATTGGATCCACTACCGAGCTTCATAAGTTGGCACGATCTTTCTCTTTCTGTTTTGCAATTTGATCAACTGGCATGAGTCAGTTGTAGTGTTTGCATGTGAACCTAGACCTATTTGGCTAGATTCTTGAAATGTTGGCGATAGAACGTGTAGGATGACATGACGTTCTTTAATTCAATCAACAAGACAGGTTTTAGTTTGGCAAGATTTTTTCCCATGTTCTCTTGAAACCCGTATTGCAAAATCAATGATAGGAACATCTCAATTGCATCTGCCATGTATCTTCTAATTGGGTTGTAGTTATGGTAATTCTCTGCAAATCCCACTATACCTTTTTCCCATTTCCTTCAAAGACTCTTCTTGCCATTTGTGCATCCATTTTTTTTCTCTGTGCTGGTCGAGTGACACCATGTTTCTTTTTCCTTCAAACATAAAAGATACATGTTTTTCATCTAGCCAAAAGTTTTGACTCATTTGATTAGAAAATGCAAGAAATGGTAAGAGAAAATTGTGATTGGTAATCATCCTATGGCTTTCTGCTTCAGTTATGGCTACCTATGTCAATAAAATGAAGGCTACTTGGGCAAGTATGGATGCAAATTGTGTCCACTGAATTTCTTGATATGATAGCAACTAGATTGGGATTAAAATCTGGATAGCCTTAGTTATTGTAGCTAGGGTTGTCCAGCGGATCATCTGATCCGCTCAATCCGCCAAATCCGTCCAATCCGATCCGTCCGTTGACCCATCCGTGAATGTTCGGTTGGGTTCCGGATCGAAAATTTCTTATCTGGCGGTTCCGGATCCAGATCGGATCCGCTCGATCCGCTCAATCCGCTCAATAATCCTTCTTAATCTGTCAAATCCGCTCGATCTGATCTGATCCGATCCGATCCGTAACCGATCCGTGAATGTTCGGTTCGATTCCGGATCTTAAAAACCATAATCCGCTCTGAGCGGATCCGATCCGATCCGGATCCGATCCGTGGACACCCCTAATTGTAGCAAACCTTAGTTGCGATACAACTAAGGCAAGGGACACGTATCAACTCATGTGTATTAAATTTGTGCTTCAAATCTCTGATTTTGATGGTGCTTGATGCTTTATTAAAGAGTAATCACACTGGAAGGGATAGGGCATTGACCACATCATGTTGAAATTGTATCTCAGCTACTAAAACCATTAATCTAGGTTTCTTAAAAAGTTGAAATTCTTCTTTTCTGTTCTCTACTTAGTATTGAAAACAGCTCAGTCTCTGAAATCCCTTGCATTTTCAGCCCATGGATGTTGATTCAATGGTCCAGCTAATGTTTGGACTTAAGTTACTCGCCACCAATGCTACTCCTAAATCACACGCCCTCTCTTCCTCTTTTCTCTGAGCAACAAAGAAAGATCGTTCGTACTTGGGCACATATTCCTTGAAGCATTGCATCGGCGATAGTATGGTCCGTTAGCCTTCACATGATCTCTCCCCTCCCGCAACTGAAGAATGGAATTAGATGGGACCATTAGTCCTTACGTGAATGTTTATTTAATTGGGTTCAAGAGGTTAGTGTCCTTCCAAAGTTTGTGGCTTTTCGGGTTAATTTGAGGACTACAAACTGGTTTATTGAATTTGTAGTCTTAACATTTTGTTTTTGTTCTATACAGTTGCTTGCTGATATTTGATTTTGTAGATTCGGACCTCAATTTGGCCCCCAAATTCTTGGTGGTTATCGTACTTTTATATTACTCCTATTACTTTTTCTTGTGCAATGTTTAGGTCTCATATCGAGATCTGTGGTCTGAGTGCTGAGGCACTCAATTATGCAATTTACTGGTAGATTTCTGTATTTTCCGTTTAAGAACATTTGTCAATGTCTATAGATCAATATAAATATGTCTTTGTCATTTTTTCATTTTTGTTTTTGTGAATTGCCAATATAAATATGTTTACTTCTGGGGTTCCTATGCTGTTCTTTTACCGCGACTTCTTTTTAAGTGGAAATATGAGCTTGACATTGAATATACCGTTTTCTATCTTTTCCTTTTTAGACTACACTACATATAATGCATTCTGAATGCAACATGAAAGTTGGCCTTTTGTTTAAATAAATGTCTGTGTTTATAACAAATGACACCTCGACTGGCTTCTACACCTACGGGAATGGATGGCCTGCTTTTACAGAATGTGTTAAAAAAAAAAAAACAACTAAATACAGCGGCTTTCCAATCTTATTTTAGACATAAATCATGACCGTTCAAATTGATTCCATCCAGTGGATAGTCTTTCTCCTTCTTCCCTTAACACAGAAGTCTCCTTTCCATCCAGTGGATGTGATCTCGGAATAGTGTTTATACTAAGGTAAATGATAATATTGATACTGAAAGCAAAAAAAAAACAAAGTTTTGGTATTTTTTTATTGTCTACAATTCCTATTTTTAAAATTGTGGTGGCTTGGAATTCATTTTGGTAGCCTCTTCTACCATGTGATCGACTTAATCATTGCATTGTAAAAGCCAATAGGCCCCAGCATTAGTTCGCTTGATATTGCGTGGACATCCACATTTTTATGGGATCCACAAATTATGTCAAATTATGCCGCGCTGTGCCTTTAGGCATGGTCATTCCCTACTATGTATATGTAGGGAGAGCTTCCTATCTGGACTTCCGGACCTCCGTGATCCGAGCATTTTTTTGACAATCCGAACTGTCCAATGTGTTCAGAAGGTGTTTTCAAGGGTCCACGCGGGAAATCTTAAAAAAAAAAATGGAAAGGGCTTGATCCAAGCAGTTTTTCGCAAAACTGTAAATATAAAGTTTTTGCGAAAAATTATTTGGATCAAGCCCTTCCCGGTATTGTATTTTGAAGATTTTTCGCGTGGACCCTTGAAAAAACCTTTTAAACACATTGGACGGTTCGGATTTCCCAAAAACAATTTTTAAAGTGAAAAAATTACATTTTTTCTTATTTACGGGAGGTCCTTACTAGAAAATTTGCCGTATATGTATATATATATATATATATATATATATCAAATTACGTCGCGCCGCGGCCATTCCCTAGTATGTATATCAAATTACATCGTACCGTGCCTTTAGGCACGGCCATTCCCTAGTATATATATATATATTAAATTACGTCGCGCCGTGCCTTTAGGCACGGCCATTCCCATGTGTGTGTGTGTACGTCGCGTCGTGCCTTTAGGCACGGCCATTCCCGTGTGTGTGTGTGTGTGTGTGCATGCATAATATAATATTGGGATACGAATTACTTTAACATATTATTGTTATAGGTTTTATTAGTACTCTCGGACCCGGAACTAGTGACTCTGGGCTATTTTGTTTAGACTTGTGGTCAGTGACTCTGTGGTGTGGCTTTCTTTATATTGTGTCGTACTTGTTTTAATCTGATGGTATATTTTCTGTTTATTTATGTTAATTGGATGACTTTTCTCTATGAATGAAATGGTTTGTTTTTATTGAGTGTCTGGTCTTCTGTATGGAATGAGTATTGTGCCCATTAAACCTTTATCTGTGCGCAATAACATTTTTCTTATTCCATTTTGCTAGTGAAATCTCATACGACCAAATTTCTGTCACTTGTCTATGGATTATTCGGTGAGAAGTGCTCTGCTGTTAAAGCCAATCTATTGTGTTAGAATCTAATTTTTTTTTTTTTATCTGGGCTTTGAATTTGGAATGTGGAATCTGTTTTTTTTTTATTTGGGAAAATTTCAAAATGCCCCCATACTTTACACTCAATGTCTAATACGCTCCCAAACTTGCATAAATTTCAATTTAACTCCTAAACTTCCCCTCCGTTATTCAAAGAGACTCCCTCCGTCCCTTTCCGTGATCCCATTAACGGGAAATGATGACATGTCTCTTAACAGAGGAAGTAGTTCTGTTAGAGTGGCCTTTTGGAGGAAAAATTACCACGTGAGGGGCACGTCCACCTTTACCCCCTTTATATTTCTTCTCCAAATCGTTTTTTTTTTCTTTCTCCGTCGTCCTCTTTCGCTATATCTGGACAAAATGAAAAGCAATGGCAGCAACAACAAAGGCAGAAACGCTGAAGTGGACGAAAATTTGTGCACCATTTGCAGAAACCAAAAGGAGCTGAAGACTTCTTGGATCGATACAAACCCAGGTAGGCGGTTTAAGAGGTGCACCAAGCGTTCGTGCAAAGGGTTTTCTTGGTTCATTTAATCAATGTCATCCTCGCATTCCTAATGAAGTAGTAATCATTACTGTAACTTTGATTCATTTCACATAGCATGTGACAAAGTTCAATAATGCTCAATTCATCCTCATCACAGTAGTCCATAAAACCAAATCTACCACCCACGTAATTTGTACCCTTAATCTTACCCCCATAATGCATTTTGATTGTGAAATGGGGAAGACACCTATTTGTAGACATTCACAAGTTCCAACACATGCAAAAAAAAAAAAAAAACATTTATTATTCAATGCATATCCAAACCCGAAGGGCTTATATAAGGGAGGGTTCCAATTTCAAGTTGTTTGGTCATTTGGCCGATTTGGGTCAATTTTACCCCTCAACTATTTGGGTCAATTTGGGTGTAATGACTAATCAGGAAAGAATTTTTATCATCATTTCCACACTAATAAACTAGATGGAATTCAAGATCATACATGTTAATATTATGTAGCTGTACGACTCTCCCTAAATAGTTGTTATACATGCTTCAAAAATATCCTAACAAAAATGCTCCAAAAACAATGGGCATATTAATCGTGCAACGCACGTCGCCCTGTACCTAGTACTAATAAACAACAACATAATGAAACAATAAAATAAACATTAACGCAACAAACCCTAGGATTTTGGATTAAACAATGCTATTTCTTGGTAATGTAAATTTAAACTGATTAAGAGTACACCTTTTGAAACCCTTTTGCACATGTATACTTTTCATAACAAATTTCTTCTGTTTCGAACAAAAGAGGAAAGGAGAGTAAAAGGACTCACCGTAGACAGGAGGACCACCACCAGTGGGTCTCACATGCCAAACCATGTTCAATTAAGATTGTAATGGCTTCGACTTCAGTAATGGAGCCCTGGGGATCGTCGATTGTCTTTGTTTTTTCCACAGGTGGAGACCAAAGAGTGAAAAGGTGAGTTAGGGTTTTTTCAGGTGTAAAGTTATGGGGCGTGCCCCTCACATGGTAATTTTCCCTCCAAAAAGCCACTCTAACAGAACTACTTCCTCTGTTAAGAGACATGCCATCATTTCCCGTTAATGGGATCATGGAAAGGGACGGAGGGAGTCTCTTTGAATAACGAAGGGGAAATTTAGGAGTTAAATTGAAATTTATGCAAGTTTGGGAGCCTAATCGACATTGAGTGTAAAGTATGGGGGGCATTTTGAAATTTTTCCTTTTTGTTTTGTGGAATGTAATAATCCGTGGATAAACCGTGAACCGAACCGTGAGCTTTTTGATTGTTTCAGAACTTGACCATAAACTTTTGGTTCGGACACAGATTGCATTTCATTGAACCGTAGACTTTTGGTTCGGTCTCCGGATTCACACCAATCCGCACCAAACTGGACCGTTGACAGCCCTACTACTTGCTACTGTTATCACCTGTACCATTAGTCCATCACCATCCCTCTGCTACAATCACAATCAGCAATCTCTCCACCACACTCCACTGCCTCCTAAAAAGTAAGGACGGGGCCAAGAATTTTACCACCTTTCCACTGCCACCACAAATACGTGCAATGATTTGTACACTAAAAGAGAACCAATGTACCAACAGATGCAGGGAAGCATGTTGAGAAAGAGATCGGGCGACAAGTTCACGACAACTCTTCTCTAAACCTGTTTGAAGCACATATAATATAGGAATAAAGGCGACAACAATTAGTTGATTCATACATACAGAATACCCAAGAGATGGAATAAAAAAGAACACTTTTTGTATTAATCATCAAAACTCTCACAGCCTTATGACTTACATCCTTATTTATAGTAGAACTTCTAAACCTAGCATTCCAAAATTACAATAAAAAATTAACAAAATATAAGAAAACAAAATAGGAAACTTCTATCAAAAGAAACAAGGAAACTAAATACTCTAGAAAACTTATTTCCAAAGTTGCAAGACTCTCTAACTAACAAAACAATGGTGCTACACTTACACCCTCCCATTTACACCCATGCTTACACCCCACCACAGCTTCTGACATGCGTCCATTTTCTCTCCTCCGTCCCCTCTCACTCACTCTCTCTCTCTCTCTCTCTCTCTCTCTCTCTCTCTCTCTCTCTCTCTCTCTCTCTCTTCATCACTTTATTTCTCTCTCTTCTATTCACCCCCACTTTTCTCTCACTTTTTATTTTTTATAAATTAAAATGCTTATAACTTCTATTTTTTTAATCCAATATAGAATATATATATATATACATTAACGATCTAATAAGGGATCCCGCAAATGGGATTCCGTGCGGACCTCACCTTTCCGAGCCAAATTTTGACGATCCGAACCGCTCAATGTTTTTAAAATGCATTTTCCAAGGCCTACGCGGAAAATCTTCAAAAAAAAATACCCGGAAGGGCTTGATCGGATCAGTTTTTGTTAAAAACGCTATATATTCCGCGTAGGCCTTGGAAAATTCATTTTAAAAACATTGAGCGGTTCGGATCGTCAAAATTTGATCCGGAAAGTTGAAAAAGGGCCAAGTCCGCACGGAATTTTCTATGCGGGATCCCTTAAGGGATCGGGACTGTATATATATATATATAGAGTCCACTTCTAATCCGGACTTTTAATTTCCGCACCTTTTGATCCAAAATTTTTTTTGACGATCCGATCCGTCCAATGTGTTCAGAAGGTGTTTTCAAGGGTCCACGCGGAAAATCTTCAAAAAAAAATACCGGGAAGGGCTTGATCCAAGCAGTTTTCGCAAAAAATATATAAATACAGTTTTTGCGAAAACTGCATGGATCAAGCCCTTCCCGGTATTTTTTTTTGAAGATTTTCCGCGTGGACCCTTGAAAACACCTTCTGAACACATTGGACGGATCGGATTTTCCAAAAAAAATTTGCAACACAAAAAAACCCCATTTTTTCCTTAAATCCGGGAGTGTGGACTAGAAATTTTACCTATATATATATATATTATATACTCCCTTCGTCCTAATTTAAATGCTCCCTACGGTTATGCGTGTTTTTTTTAAAACTCTTATAATTTTCATTCTATAATGTATTTTATATGCAATATGGATCTTATTTGATAGATCTCAATTAGTTCTATTAGACAAAATTTTTAAAAATTTGGAAACCTTACCAATAAAAAGATATAGACGTTTGAAATGGCACGGATATACGTAGGGAGCGTTTAAAATGGGACGGAGGGAGTATATATATATATATATATATAGGGAAATTTTCTTATCCACACTCCCGGATTTAAGGAAAAAATGGGGTTTTTTTGTGTTGCAAATTTTTTTTGGAAAATCCGATCCGTCCAATGTGTTCAGAAGGTGTTTTCAAGGGTCCACGCGGAAAATCTTCAAAAAAAAATACCGGGAAGGGCTTGATCCATGCAGTTTTCGCAAAAACTGTATTTATATATTTTTTGCGAAAACTGCTTGGATCAAGCCCTTCCCGGTATTTTTTTTTGAAGATTTTCCGTGTGGACCCTTGAAAACACCTTCTGAACACATTGGACGGATCGGATCGTCAAAAAAAATTTTGGATCAAAAGGTGCGGAAATTAAAAGTCCGGAT